>OZ026578.1:16235000-17435000 GCA_964020215.1 Aurelia sp. 3 sensu Dawson et al. (2005)
ACGTAATGCTATAAGCAAGAAATCGAAAGGGAGGTTCTGTAACGCTGAAGTTTCCATGCTGGCTGATGAGAGCATCTAAATACAAAGAATTTTGTTCAGATTTACACCTTAAAACGGCAAATTTTGCCCAGTTGATGCCAAGCTAGGTAGTCACTTGTAGAAAAGCAGCCTGACTACTTGGATTAACTCTGAAAAGATGGAAAAGGACGAGTGAGATCAAACAAGCCCTTTGTTATCAAGAGATCTACAACTTCTGTCAGGAGTTGTTGTAGGTGCATTAGCGTCTTCGTGTATCTGAATTATACAGGGTGTTTCAGAAAGAGCGGAACCAACATTCGTTCAAGATTCGTCAGGAAGTGATAAGATTTGATTCAATTTGACGCATCCTATCCGAAAGTACGATCTATCCTCTGTCCAATGATATCCAGGTTGGGTGGATTTGTTTACTTCTTCATCGCTTCATCGCTGAAATTTTTTTCAATTTGTAAGTTTTTTGAATTATAATTGTGTTCTATTTTTTCTGAAACGCCCTGTAGATACGTCTGCAGTGTACTTTTCAGCTTCAGATAAGGGTTTTAATTAACTTGATTTTATGTCATCTGCCTGACCGTTTAGTTTTTGTAATTAAATGTAACTGAGGGGCATATCACTCTATAAAAACGTCGTACGCTTTGTGAAATAATCATTTTGTTTTTGAGAAACATTCCAGAAATCTCGTACCCCTTTTGAAAATGATTGGGCCTTCGGTTGTCACCGGGGCAGATCACTCCAAAAATCTCGTACGCTTTTGTAAAAAGTCTTAAGAAATTTCCAAGAATCCCAAAAATCTCGAATAATGTTGAAAATCTGAAAAATCTTCGCAAAATCTTACAAATCCCAAATGAAGTCCTAAAATTCTTTGGCAGTCTAAAAAACTCCAGCTTTCTCCGCCAACAAATGATACAAATTTTTAAAGTCTTTTGACAATCTCACAAATTGCTGAAATCCTCAAAAGTCATGCGAAATCTTCAAAAGTCCTACCAATCTTGAAAATCCCTGAGAATTCTGAAAATTCTTGAAAATTGCAAGACGAAGGATCTAAGAGTCATAGAATCTTCTTAAATCTTTAAAATCTCCGAAAGAATCTCCGAATCTTTGAAAATTCTGTTAAAACTCTTAAATTCTCGTACACCATCGATAAAGGCTTATGCCATCTTTGGAGTGATTTGCCGCTCGGTTTTAACTGTTCAGTCTGTATAGCCTATATCTGTGATAGCATTTTGTTTATCAGGGACACTTGCGCTTTAGTACACACAGTAGCAAATTTTTAGCTAACATATTGCGTATTCGTTGCTGTAGAGACAAGATTTGTAGGCCGATTTTCAGCGTATGCAAGATATTTTGTAGAGATATTTTTTGTTGGCATTTCGAGGAGCTATCAATCTGTAAAAGTCCAGTATACATTGGGCGAAAATTTTATTTTCAAGAAGAATCAGTAAAAAATCACTCCAAATGCCATCGTTTAACAAAATCTCGTACGCCTTTCCGGAAGAGCGATACACCCCTCAGGCAGTTAGTGAGAATTTTCCTTTTGCGATTGAGCATTTTAAGATAGCACATGAAATAGAATACTTTAATGAAGTTTACTAGTTTGGCACTAAAAATGATTGTTTCATTGCGTATTGTTCTTGATATGCATTGCTTGCTATACATGCAGGATCGAGTGCAGGATGAATAAAAAGATGGGCCTTGTTTGAAGAATCACTGCACTGAAGCCTACATCGTCCCCAGGGCCTTTTTTCACATTGGGACCAAAGTTCAATCGGTTACTGTTCTGCAACAACAAGCATACAAGTCAAATCTTTCAATAGGGCACAGGGAAACCCATAAATCTTCCAATTTCACGCTTATCAGCCAATGGTGTTGCCGTATTCTCGTCACATGACCGAAAATAAGCTCTTTGAGACGAATTTTCGAGTACCCTTACGAAAATCAAAATGGACATTCGAGTAATAAAGATACAGAGCTGCTTTTGCCACGAGTCGATTCTACAGGCCCTACTCCATATTTTACATTTTGCATTTCAAGAAAATCTCATCAGGGATCAGCACTATATCGAATTTCATGCAACCGAAAATAGGCCTATATTCAAATATCATTTGGGAACGCAACAAATAAGATATAGCTTCCAAAATTTCACACCTTAGGTGAATTATAGCAAGGAATAAGCTGAAGATGTTTCTTTGCTTCAGCTTCTCAAATCCTTGACGAGTCTCAGCTATTTGCGACGAAGAAAGCTATTGGGCCTACCTTCATCCACTGCATAATGCCATTATTCTGTTTCAAATCGCCTTCTTTGCTGTAGCAAGGTAGCAGAGCTATTCACCAACAATATAATACCAATTTCCACTATTCTCCGCTGAAAAATTGCCATCAACTTTGGTAAAACGCGATGAACTTTCAACAGCTCTGCCACACTATCTATTCCAAGTTTTGAAACAGTGTGCTCACGGTGCTCACGTGGAAAAAATTCTGTTATTGTCAAAGCGCTCATGATGTCATGGTCAAGAGGTAGGTCTCGTATCATTCTCTTTCCTCTCTCTACAAAGACTTGCCCTTTGTTTTAGTATGAAAAAGTGGAAAGGATTGAGGCCGGGCTTTCAAAATTATCTGTATTTCTTAAAAAAAGGAAAATGGTGAGTGCATATTTCAATATAATTTGAATGAATATGAGAGTTTTTTCATGGAAGTTAAAAGGTATTGGAGCTTACGAAGATACCTAGGCCCCCTATCATTTGAATAATTCAAATTCATTTAAAATATGCATTCACCATTTTCCTTTTTTTAAGAAATACAGATAATTTTGAAAGCCCGGCCTCAATCCTTTCCACTTTTTCATACTAAAACAAAGGCCTACCTCTGATACGAGACCTACCTCTACAAATGATACGAGACCTACCTCTTGACCATGACATCATGAGCTCTTTGACAATAACAGAATTTTTTCCATGTGAGCACACTGTTTCAAAACTTGGAATAGATAGTGTGGCGAAGAGCTGTTGAAAGTTCATCGCGTTTTACCACAGTTGATGGCAATTTTTCAGCGGAGAATAGTGGACTTTGGTGTTATATTGTTGGTGAATAGCTCTGCTACCTTGCTACAGCAAAGAAGCCGATTTGAAACAGAATAATGGCATTATGCAGTGGATGAAGAAAGGCCCAACCGCCCAATAGCTTTCTTCGTCGCAAATAGCTGAGACTCGTCAAGGATTTGGGAAACTGAAGCAAAGAAACATCTTAAGCTTATTCCTTGCTATAATTCACCTAAGGTGTGAAATTTTGGAAGCAATATCTTATTTGTTGCGTTCCCAAATGATATTTGAATATAGGCCTATTTTTGGTTGCATGAAATTCGATGTAGTGCTGATCCCTGATGAGATTTTCTTGAAATGCAAAGTGTAAAATATGGAGTAGGGCCTGTAGAATCGACCCGTGGCAAAAGCAGCTCTGTATCTTTGTTACTCGAATGCCCATTTTGATTTTCGTAAGGGTACTCGAAAATTCGTCTCAAAGAGCTTATTTTCGGTCATGTGACGAGAATACGGCAACACCATTGGCTGATAAGCGTGAAATTGGAAGATTTATGGGTTTCCCTGTGCCCTATTGAAAGATTTGACTTGTATGATGCAACAACAATCATTGTAAATTTCTTCATTTACCATGGGACAACTACATTTGAAATGATACAAACGAAAATTCAAGCGTTCAAAGAATTGTTATTTTTGGAGTCAGAAAATTCAGTTTTGGTTATTATAAACAACTACACATAGTTTACTATCAGAAAATAGTCTATAAGAAACTACATAGTACTAATGTGGTACCTAAGATAATGGTACTAATGGAAGTAAATGTTGCTGCGCATTCTTTTGTGATCTTATGCCCCATTCACCCAGGTTTTCGAATAGGGCCTTCTGATTGGTCAATTCAACAAATCCAGTCATTTGATTGGTTGAAATTTAAAAATAAAGCTGGTTTAACTGTATCAGTGTCAATCCAGTGTTAAAATATATGATAGTGTAAAGCAGTAGCGGCAATTATGGGGGTTGGGGGCAACTGCCACCCCCTAACTCGACAAGAGTCGGTAATGTTATCCGTATAAATCGGAAACTTCGAAGGTGGGCGGGATCAAAACTGCAATGAAGAAACGAGTCACTGTTATGAAAGAAAGAGTTTTTATTTGGAAAGGCCAAACAAAATGCTCCCGCTCTATCTGCAGCATGTTTTTGTTTTCAATTTTTATGCACTCAAATTCTTTTCAAAAACGAGAAGAAAGTGGTTGGGTAAAGGCTGGGTGCAGTATCAATATTTCCGAGAGGTGTTAGAACGTGATTGGAGAGGCGTTCTAAGCCAATGAAAAGGTTGGAGTTTTCAAAATTTTCCTTTGGACGCTAACTACAAGACTGAGCGCCCGGGGGGGGGGGGGGTACTTCACTTTGGGTAAGACGGGGATGTGCGCCAGTTTTGGGTAGTTTTTGGCCTGAAAATTCTGGGATTGGGGTATCCTTTTACTGGAAAATTTCTGTGATTGGGGTATACTTTCACTCGGAATTTTCTGGGATTGGGGGTTACTCAAAATTCTGTAATGGGTGTTGAATGAAAGTACAACTGGATAAATTTTCGAGCAACACGTGGTCAGTTTCAGGTGAACTGATTTCAAGTATTTTTGTGTTGAAAAACGTCCTCAGATCAGAACCTCGTTCCAATGGCCACTTGGATCCAAAATAATCATTCCCAGCCCTCTATCCCTTATCCTTTTGACGTCGAATTGCTTTTGTTACTTCTTCGATTGGGTATCAATATCTGACAAATTTTCTGGGATTGGGTATCAATATCGGACCAAATTTCTGGGATTGGGTCGTAACAGAAATCCTTGCGGCGCACACCCCCGTATGAATTTATAGTGAAGTACCCCCCCCCCCCCGGGACTGAGCGATCCGAGGATTGACATAGTTTTCATGTTCACGTTTGGGGCAGACAAATATTGGATGGCAAGAAGCGTTATACGACAAATTAGAGGTTCTTTACGCAATGTTTGTTTTAGCAGTAGCTACTAACACAAGTATTTTTAAAAAACTGCTTATAAGAAACTCAACTCTCACTTCGCCAAAAAAAAGAAACTCCAGTATTCGGAAAATATAACTTAAGAAACTACTTATTTTTATAAGGGAATCCTCAAAGTGATTTCCCTTTATTCTTTCATTTCATTTCATTTCATTTTAAATTCTTTATACAGGGTAAAGTCTACAATAAATTGATTTACAAACTGCCCTGTTAAAAACCTAATTACAATAGCTACATTAGCAAATATATAAATAAATAGACCCTAAAAATACGTTAATGAAAAAGAAAATTAAAATTTGAACGGAAACGGTTACATGTTGCCAAAGTGGCGTCATAATAAGGCCTGATTTCTTGTAAGGTACTTTACATTAAGTATTTGTTAAAACTTTTTTATCTTGAGTAAACCGTTTATGTTTTGAACATAACAGAACATTGCATTGGTTGATCGTTAACTATAAATTTTCTTTAACGGAATCCGCAAAGCCGTTGGCAAACTTCAGCCAATGCTAGCTGCATCTGAAGAGCAAAAGAAGGTGTTTCCTGAACAGCCCCTTGTTGCCTTCAGGCGTGCTAGCAATCTCAAGGATAACCTTAATAGGGCGAAGCTTCCTCCAGTACAAGGGGATTCCGTTAAGGGCTGCTTTCGCTGTGGTAAATCTATGTGTCAGGTGTGCAAGTTTATGTTTGAAGGAGATAAGTTTGTCTGTCACGTTACGGGTAAGGAGTATAATATAAATTCCAGGTTTGATTGTGATTCGTCCATTGTTGTTTTCATCGAGGGGCATTTCACTCCAAAAAATCGCGTACGCCTGTGGCAAAAATCCTTTTGTTTCCAAGAAAAATCCATCAAAAATCAGTAAAAATCCTTTTGTTCTGAAAAAATCTCGTACGCTTTTCCGAATGAGTGAAATGCCCCTCGGTTTTCATATCAGGTTGCAAGGTATGTGGGATGAAATATATTGGTAGTGCGTTTACCCCCTTTCGAACTAGATTTAATAATTATAAGTCGTATATAACCTTTTTTTCCTTTCATCTTTTCTTTATTGTAAACTTTGAATACTATGCACATAAGTTTTAAAATTTTAAATATGGTTTTTATAATTTGATTGGATTAATAGCTTTTTTCTTTCTATATTATATTGTAATTAATGTTTTTTATCGGAGGGCCCCTTGAAAATCAATCAACTTGTTGAAGGGGGTTGAAGGGCAACCCTCCTTAAAAGAATTAAATATGAAATATAAATATGTCGTGTTGTAGGAGATTTGAGAAAGGGGGGGGGGGTGTTTACTCAGGCAGATTTTCATAGGCATTTTGGTCAGCAGGTCATCATGGTATCATGGAGGATGTTAAGATTCAGGTTATTGCTGTTATTTACTTTCTGCAATAAGCTTTGTTCTTTTTCATCTATTGTTTATTTTTATCGGTTTAAGGGTGTGGGGTTTCTTCAGCCTCGTCCCCAGGACCCCTATGGCATCTCAATATGGCGGGCAGTCCGGTGGATGAGGTTGGATGGAGTTTCTTATGTTTTTCCATGGGATTATCTTTCCACACTTTTTGAAGCAGATTTCCTTATTTTGTTTGCTTAGATTTTTATGTTAATGACTTTTATCCCCCTTGAGACGGCGGCACATCTGACTCCCACTTCAAGTCCACCCTTCTCTCTGTCGGTTTTTGCTTTAATTCTCTTTATGCTTCCGGACCGAACTTATTCTATTTCAGTTATTCGCTTGTTTTTGTCGTTACCCTATTGTAATCTAAATTTTTAGGTAGGTCCCCAAGTCTTTTCAGAACACTGAAACTTCTCAAGAGCCCTTTCACGTGACTTTTGGGCCACCCTGTAGCTTCCTCCAACGGGAACGCTAAAAAGTGTTTCTAGTCAAATGGGAGCAGTCATTTCATTTCCAATTGCAAAGTCAAAAACAAACAAGTGATAATGAAATAGACGTGGTGCCAAATTGAGTGCAAGGGAGGCCTCAGAGAATCATGCCATTGTTGATTAAAACAAAGCAGTATTTGAAACAACTTTTGCAGTCTCTTTGTTTTCGTTTGAGAGAAGCATTCGTGATGGGACTATTTTTGTCACAAGAGCGTGAGCTTGGCAATGCTTTTGGGATTTGAGACAAAGTTTTCGTAACAGATCACATGCAAATTTTTGTTACCAACCTCATCATATGGTAACGGTGTTCAAAAGAGAAGAAGAGAGAAGAGCCATTACTGTTTTTTGCTAACGTATGAAACACGGTTCGTGACAAGGCGGTTGGTGACAATATGTGGTTCTCAGCTTCGGCAGCATTTTTCGTCATCCTCGCAAGTTTTGGAACCATTGAGTGCGTCCCTTCATGTCCCAGTTTTCGCGGATCATTCATTACATGGATTGTCAATCAGAGAGACAATGAATTTTATCCAGCTAATTCATCTTCGCACATGGCAAAGGTAAGACTGTTTTTATTTTTCATTTTATCAATATTTGTACACGAAACGCCTTTCAGTTATTAATTGATTAATTATTGACCTATCAACGATCTTTGCTTAGAAAAAATGGCACAGATCACTGCTCTACCGAGGGGTCGTGTTTGGGTCGGTTTGGGTCCTATGAAGGGTTCAAAAGATACTCTCTAAAACCTGTTCTAAAAGGAGCGATTGATTCTTTTCCTCGAATGTTGTCGAGGATATCATTCAAGGTTTTGACAGACTTCTTTCCCGAAGATCTTCTGAAAGATCTATGACTTCAGAGTATAGAGCCATTAATCGTCGAGATCTGCAAACTGGCAGTAAACTCGCCTGCAAATTCCCAAAGTTAACTTAGAATCCGCAAGTTGTTCGTGTTTTTGGGAAAAAATTTAGGGGACCACGCCCTTGAGATGCTCGGAAAACGAGGGAAACGCACTTTTCAGTTATATTTTGCATCATAAACATGACTACATTGAACACAAAATAGGGGCTTATTATATTCAACGAAACGAAACGAAACGAAACGAAACGAAACCGAGCGAAACCGAACGAAACCAAAACAATTTTACAATTGAATCTTTTAAGATCGATTGAAATACCAAATTCATTATTTCTTATGGTCCGGACGGATGTAAACAATTAATAATGATCACTTTAGTAACAAAAAACCAGCGATTTGGCTACGCTGCATTCCCCTAGGAACGAAACGCAGCCGTTTCCTTCCCCGCGGAAAGAAACCAATTGTTTTCAAATCACGGAACAAAAGATTAAAGAGCGCCAATTCTTTGAACTAAAACAATAAGGCCACCAGCTGCTCAACACACCCAAGCTGTGAAACCATTTTTGTGTCAAACATCTAGAGATTCCTAACGCGCTAAACACGTTGGTTGATAAATTTTTGTTGAATGGGGTAGGTGATCTCGAGAGAGAGACATCGATTCTTCTCAAATCCTTTACCTCCCATGTGTCTACACCAATTTCAATTTAAATCCCCTTAAAGGTCTCTAAAGTTGATCCTTGGTGTTGGTTACAGTATAGTGAGTTGTTTGCGCGTGTTCCCCACTTTTGCTCGAAGAGAGATACTGGTAAGAGTCCCAATTTGTAGCGATTGTTAATTCAAAGATTTTTCGACATGAATCATTTTCGAGGCCCATTAAGGCCTGAAAAAATCTATTGAAAACTGATTACTTGTCATTGTTATCAGGTGTTATTGTTATTACTTGTTATTGTTATTGTTATTATGGATTGAAGCAATTAATAGCGAAAAGTTTAGTCCCAAAACTAACGATTTAGCGAGGGGCATTTCACTCTTTCGAAAAAGCATACGAGATTCTTTCACAATGAAAGGATTCTTACGGATTTTTGGTGGATTTTTCTTGAAAAAAAGGATTTTTGCCAAAGGTGTACGAGATTTTTGGGAGTGAAATGCCCCTCGCGATTTAGCTTCATTTCATTTCTCTCTAGATCACCTACCCCATTCAACAAAAATTTATCAACCAAACGCGCTAGGAATCTCTAGAAGTTTGACGCAAAAGTTGTTTCACAGCTTGGGTGTGTTGAGCAGCTGGTGGCCTTATTGTTTTAGTTCAAAGAATTGGCGCTCTGTAATCTTTTGTTCCGCGATTTAAAAACAATTGGTTTCGTTCCGCGGGGAACGAAACGGCTGCGTTTCGTTCCTAAGGGAATGCATCGTAGCCAAATCGCTGGTTCCTCGTTACGAAAGTGATCACTATCAATTGTTTACATCCCTCCGGATGATAAGAAATAATGAATTTGGTACTTCAATCGATCTTTAAAGATTTAATTGTAAAATTGTTTTGGTTTCGTTCGGTTTCGCTCGGTTTCGTTTCGTTTCGTTTCGTTTCGTTTCGTTGAATATAATAAGCCAAAATAGGCAGGATGCTTTGTTCAATTTGGATTAAGAATTTATGCTCATTATAGCAAGTTACTAAGAAAGCAAAAGAATTCTTATGCAATTACAAAGCGGCCCAACATATCAAGTACGAAATACGAAATGGATCTTCTCAGATTTACTACAAAAATGATTTGGTGTTGGTCGCTCGATCTTGATATTCGAGGAACTGTCTCTTTTCACTAATTTATCCGCGAATTTATCATTGTCTTGTCAGTCTACAGCATCTTTTGCAAGAAACTTTTGCAAAAGAAATTCTTCTTCAGCGTACAGATTCTTCAAATCATCATTTGATGAGATTTTTCCAGAGTGGTAGCAAATAAGGATCCATTACAGCCAACGGTAGGCATATACAGGCTAAGAGTCACAGGGGATTGAAATGGAGGGGTCCAGGGTCAAGTCAACAGGGGCAGATTTCGTAATACAATAGCATCAGTCGCTTTGGTTCACACCTCAATTCAAAGTGATTAGTGAATGCAGACAAAAGAAATTCTCTCGAGCAGAAATTCAAAACAAACGATGCCGCAAAGTTGCCCCGAAACAAGTACGGCAAACTCTTGTTTGGTGCGGGCAAAGGGAGGTTTTTAAGAGAAGGTGTGTGCTTATAACGAAAGAAGAAGGGTAAATCTAAAGTTCTGTCTCGCGGATTTTGTTATTTGATTCAGGAGCGGAGGAGTGACTGCGTACATCTTAGCAATAAATATGTGAAAATTGTAATGCCCTCTGCTAGCAAAATGAATGCATGAAACATAACTCTGTTGGTTGAGCAAGCTCGCTGCGGGGCACACTGGTCAGCGGTACAGTGAAAACCCGCAAACAAGAACATACTTTTCTAAAAAACAGACTGACTTGGTTCTTATAAATGAAGTACTAGTACTTATGACATTTTCAGGGTGTAGTTCTCATCACAAGGACACTAATTACTGTGATGAATATATAGCTATTCAGCATGTGTTTAGGGGCCATCAACTTTCGATTTTCGTATTTTTAACGGCAATTGGCCGTTATGAAAATAAAAAATCGTACGGAAATCTCCGTAAGAGAATTTTTTTAAAAGCGTAGATAAAATCTTTACAAATAACATATAGAATAGAACAGTTTTACTATGCCTCCCGATATGGCGTATTTTCGGTTGAAGTCCAGCATGTTCCACAAGACATTTGTTTGCTGCTCCCCAAGTCTTACTTAGGCCAAACATTTTAGGCCGATCGGAGGCCCGTTTGGTAGAAGGCCGTTAACGGGGAGGGGGGAGGGGGTTCCGATCTTAACGGCCAAATGCCGTTAAAAAATATGAAAATCGAAGGTCGATGGCCCCTTAATAAAGTTGAGGGTTGAATGACTGAACTTGAATATTAGAGAGCATGGTATTTTGTTGCCGATGAAGCAGTTTATATCATACAGCTTGATAAAACAATTTGCATATTCCTGAAAACTGTTAGAGGTGTTCAGTTGTCAATAGTTGCAAGTTTGTTTGCACTGATCTGATGAAATTTCTTAATTAAGTGTACCATCTTATAAGAACATTGAAGTAAATCAGTCTGTTTTTGGTTCTTATCTTTGGGTGTATTTTTCCACAAAATCAGTCTGTAGGTTCTTAGTTTGCTATGTTCTTTTTTGCGGGGTCTTACTGTATACAATTTTCCCTCATCTTGATCCGGCGGAATGCTTTTTCTCGAAAACCTTGGACAATGCATTGGCCTCGCTTTGAAAAGGAGGTTTTTGAGGAATAAAAAGTAAAGGGAGGAAACATCGATTGGCTACAAAAGAATTAGTTATTTTTTTCGCTAAAATGCTTTCGCAAATGGCGAATTTAGATTATGCCTTGGCAGAAACTTTCGCGAAAAATGCCCAAAAACGTGAAAATCGCGAAAGTTTCTGCCCGCGAAAGTTTCTGCCCCTAAAGTAGTGTAGTGCGTTGGTTGATCTTGCGTGAATAAATTGGCCTAAGCAAAGCATCTGTGCTCTAAGCATTGCTGTCTAAAGCCCAGATTTCACACCTGTATTTGCCGTATTGACAAAATTTTAACGAGCCCGTTTGAGAGAAGCCGATCCGTTTAGACATTAACAACCGAGCAAAGCTGGGTACGCCTATAAATACCCTTTACTTATCATATAAGTACATTTCTTTGCCAAGCTTTCATGAAACGATACCTTGAGAGGGGTTTTGAAAACTGTTATTATTGTTCCCCCATTGAAAATCTATTGTTCTGTGGTGGATGTGATTGCCTCCGAAAGTCTGAATAACGGATGCTTTTCAAATGACTAAAAATTCGTGATGAAAATAGTTACATTACGTAATCGAATCGACAAAATTTAACACACTACGCATGCGATCATAGTCCCCGAGGTGATATCTACTGCCTCGTCGACTTGAGCTCGCACGTATCCCCAACAATTAGCGTAATTTGCAAGGGGCCACCAATATACCGGGTGAGCCAGAAAAAAGTTCCCACTTTTGAAAATTCATAGCATCAAGAGTACTTCACAGATTTGAATGATTTGAATTCTAGTTACAAGCCAAAGGATCGAAGTATTTTTGTGATTTTTCTCGTTTTCTCAAGAGCACCTAGAAGTCTCAGATTATCTATTCCTTTAAACAATCTATGAATTTGGGTAAATGCTTCATATAAACTATTGAAGCTTCATATAAGCAGTTTCTTATGAAAAAGTCTACAGAAGAAACGTGAATTTTTCTCTGCATGATTGCAGGTGCATGTGAGTTATGGAGCAATTTGGCGCAGGAGTGATGGGTCATCTATGTGTACAACAGCATCAATTGCTAATTGTCAGTTCTTCAACCATGGTTCATGGTCTGTTTACTATGGTTATTCTGAAGCCTCGCAGCCTTATTACCATTCTTCATTTTCTGCTGGCATCTTTTGTGAAAGATTCAGTGTGAATAAAGACTTAACCGTTGGTTCTAACAAAGTTACGCTTTACCTGCCAAAAAATTACACGTACAAAATTCGGTAAGTGGTGAATTCATTAAGAAAGCTTTCTGAAGGATTTGAAGATGGGTATTGCGAAACAGACAGAGCAGAAACTGAGCACACATGCGCAAAACTCGTAACTTTGAGCCCCCTTAGCTCCCTACAACAGATCCCAAAATTAGGCAATACTTGATTTTTCTTCCTGGGGCCATGAATCCTTGATTCATCATTTCAAAAAGCCCACCCGTCCAAACACTTCCTTATCTCAGATTGGTCGATGACGTCATTTTACGCAGTTTCTGATCTGTCTGCGAAACGTGGAATATGTTATATGTTATATATTGTTGTAAGTCATCAGAAGCATGACGCTGCGTTCACATTGCATAATCTTTGTAAGCGCCTAAACGCTCGTGCAGATCTCCGCCATACTAATCCCTTATTAGAGTGCTCAAAATGCAAATCAGATGCAAATGCAAATCAACAATCTAGCTGAGGATATATCGAAAGAAAACCAAAAATTTTTCGAGTAGTTTTGGAGATAAATCCAATTTTCTGAAATCAACAAAAAGTTTTGAAAAACAATTTACAAAGCCAGCCTTAATGGAACCATTGTGATTTGTATATCTTTCGATTGCCAAGACCATGTAGAACAATGTCCTTTTTACCGATTTTCGATCGACCGAATAGTATTGGCGAAATTAACTGTTTTCTGAGGAGAGTGGTTTTGCAAAACGGCAACGCGCTGCTCACTGGAGCGGAAAGCAGAGTTACCTTAAGTTTGAAAAGTTTCTTAGTACTTCTCAGACATAGTACTAGAGTTTCTTAAAATTTTGGCCATCTTAGTACTAGTTTCTTATAGACCAGTTTCTTATAAAAAAAACGTGTATGGTAGTCACTTCCCCCTGGGTACAAACCGCTTCATAAAGATCACATTCAATGTCGATTTTGTTGAGTTTGAATTTCTTCTGCAGTGCATCATCTTGCTGCTGGATTGAAGGAATGGTTTCAAACTCAACATCACCATGGAATGTCGAAGCAGTTATTTCGTTAAAGAAACGTAGTTCCAACTTGGTATACAATGCAAATAGAGTTAACACACCATCTCAGATTGGCTTTGTTCCTCTGATACAGCATAATCGTAATCAAATAAATCTCTATAGTTTGCCAGTTTCACAGGTAAGAGGCAGCAAGGACGAGATCCAATGCAGATGGGCCGCCAGTTTCAAAGAGGGTGGCGGAATTTGGAAAAATCGAGTTGGAACATTGTCTAAGGTCAGTAATGTTGTTTCTTTATGAGCAATGATAGTGCTAATGATCATATATTTGTATCTGGCGAGTGCACCCGAAGCTCCACTGTTTCCAAATATTTCTTTCAGAGTAACAGCGGAACCTTTGGGGAGATGCGAAAATCTTTTTGTATGGTAAACTGTTGTGCACAATATTGCAATAAAAACATCAGCAGGTGTAGGAGATAGTTGATCGATTTTCTATTATCGTTGACACATGTTCATATGTCACATGTCTTGGGAGCTATCTATTAAACTAGAAAAAACAAAATGTCTCAACTTCCAAAAGAAAAATAAGGCCCGTCATACAGCAACTTTCTATGTCCAGAATACAGCATTAGAAAACATCGCTGAATGCACCTACTTGGGAATTACTATTAATTGTAATGGATCTTTCCGCACTGTCCTCGATGACTTATGAAACAAAGCGAATTTTGGATTCTTTCCTTTTAATAGCAAATTGCAATTCAAGAAACCGAAATTTTAAGAAACTCTAGTACTATGTCTGGGAAGTACTATGAACTTTTCAAAGTTAAAAGCATAAATTTCATAGCAAATAGATCGTCGAACCTTTATTATTGGGCAATATTAACCATTTGTGTTTTCAACATAACAGAACACTGCTTATACCTACATGATGTTTTAAATATCAAGAAAATTATCTGCATCAGTGTTAGCGACCACATTGACAATTTATGCATTCAAAAATAAGAAACCAATTAAGAAACTTTTAATACTAAACTAGACAAAATTTCATGTTAAATTAAGAAACTTTTAGTACTATGGCCTGATCCAAATTTCTTATAAAAAAAACGTGTATATTGTAAACTTTTAATTGTAATTCATTTTCTTTTGCTATCGTATTTTACTGAATGGATGTTGTGCTTAAATGAGATTAAAATGAAATGAATCGTAAAATCTACGACGCCAGAGCTGCGTTAGGAGGATAATGAACCAAACCTAAGAATTTAAGATAGTCAAACCTTGTGAAACACTTTAAACATTTTCTTGAAATACGTTAATCACGTTTGTCTTAATCATTTTTCTTCGACCAAAAGCTGCAGTTTTCGCAACAATGACAACAATGTTATTGGCATCAATCTTTTAATAGCGATAGCTACGAAAATATAACCCAGCCTACCGACCTCAACAGTGTGCTATCTCCTAGACCTGCAGTTTGTTATTGTCATCTGAAGACTATGGATGGTACCCAGTTGCTATTATGGTTGAAGTTTTTGCACGCAATCGTGCAACTGCTAAATGGGAACGACAGAGCAGCGTACCACTCCAATTTACCATCTTTGTAATGGGATCTCATTATAATCATCCTGACGGTAAGTATTCCAGTTCGTCAGTCGTTTCCTGCTTGGCACGTCCTGCTTGGCACGTCCTGCTTGGCATCAAGGCCTGCTTGGCACGTGCCTCTACGTTCTATTGTGACCCACTCGAACTCTGTATTCTACCTTCCCCAATCCGATTCTGTGATTCTTTTTCCATGATTTATATCAACAGCCAATTTTTAGGACCCCAAATCAATTGAAGCGTTGTGAATTGCATTAGTCTTTAGCCTGAAACTGGAATTTTCAATGACTTGAGGAAAGCTTAGAAAGCTATCAAAGAAAAGCGCTCTCTTTGCTCGCGCTTCAACATTGCTAGCTATTGCGGAAAGTCTAACAATATCAGATACCTTACTTTGAATGCGTAGTAACTGTTGGAGAAGGAAAAGTGGAAATGAAATTTCATTTTTTATTTTTCATTTGAAATGATTTTGAAAATGTGCCATTCCATACGAACAAAAGGGACTTAAACATTCAAAGTTATGCCGGAATTTGTGTGCACTCAGCTCACTGAATTTAAGGTGAAGCTAAGTCAAACGTCTGATGCCTCAAAGACATTGTAAATAGAATTCTTCACAGATATTATCATCTTTAGCAGTCTGTTTTTAAACTCGCTAATAGTTGTTGAATTTTTGATATCATCATTTAGTAAATTCCATTCACTGAGCACATTTTGAAAGTATGAATTTGAGAAGCGATTGGTCCTCACTACACGTTTTTTTATAAGAAACTAGTTTATGAGGAACTAGTACTAAGATGGCCAAAATTTTAAGAAACTCTAGTACTATGTCTGCGAAGTACCTAGAAACTTTTCAAAGTTAAAAACATGAATTCTATAGCAAATAGATTGTTGAACCTTTATTATTGAACAATATTATCTAACCATTTGTGTTTACAACATAACATAACTATAACATAACAATAACATAACTATAATAACATAACAATAACATAACAATAGCATAACAATAACTATAACTATAACATAACATAACATAACATAACATAACATAACATAACATAACATAACATAACATAACATAACATAACATAACATAACATAACATAACATAACATAACATAACATAACATAACATAACTATTCCTGTATGATATTCTAAATGTCAAGAGACATATTTGCTGCAATGTTAGCGACGACATCGATAATTCTACATTGAAAAATAAGAAACCAATTAAGAAACTTTTGGTACTAAAATGGACAAAATTTCATGTTAAATTAAGAAACTTTTAGTACTATGGCCTGATCCAAGTTTCTTATAAAAAGACGTGTATACCGTGATCATGAATGTGTGGATTCCTAAGACTGTAGGTAAGTTGACGCTCAGATGGGATTTCAGCAAAAAGATAAGTAAGAGATTATGTCTTTTTTAGATTATAGAAAAAGGACAATCGATGAAACCAACTTCTGTGATATAGGCTCTCCCAACTAGCTCCTGGTAAAGTCTCAGCCTACTCGTCTACTCGTACCCCTCCATGCCCCTTTTAGTGCAAGAGCTGCAGTATGTTGATTCTGTTCAAGCCTCTTTTTGAAATCAAGCTTCATATCGGGTATCGGGATCATGTTTATATGATATATCACCGTAGCTCTCATTCGCATGAGCATGCGCGAAGATCTTAAGGGATGTCGGTGGGCAATGACGTAGGCTTGCCTTCTTCGCTGCATGACGCGTTTTGGCCTAAGCATAGGTTTGAAGAAGAAGAATAAAAACGTTAATAAAGTTGCGCTGCAGGTTGCTGCATTTGGATAAAATTCGTGAAAGATAAGACGGACTCCAGCGGAGAATTTATTCTGAAACTCTTGAGTTGCAACATAATGTGCTGCAAGCGATTTGTGCTGCTCATCCACATGGAAATTTCAAATTTTGTCATAGACTCAACAATAGACCTTTTAGCTATTCTCAAAAGAATCAGAATCGAACGATATTTTGCAACATTCTGTAGAATTTTCGAATGTGCACAATAGACCTTTTAGCTATTCTGAAAACGAATGTGGATCGAACGATATTTCATTACAATTTGTAGAATTTTCGAATGTGCACAATTGCGATCGAAGCTTTAACGCCACTCTATCGAACCTCGCGTATAAAATTGTATAAAAATATCGCTCGATCCAGGCTCTTTTGTAGAATAGCTAAAAGGTCTATTGTGATAGAAGCTATAACGCCACTTGATCGAGCTTCATGTATAAAAATGTATAAAAATAACGCTCGATCCAGGCTCTTTTGTAGAATAGCTAAAAGGTCTATTACCGATATGCTTTCTTCACGGTAAAAAAAAAAAAAGAAAAAGGCTCCCTAAAGCTAAAAACTTTGTCATCATTTACTGCCTTTGTTTATGCCATCATCTACTGCCATCATTTACCATGTCGACCAACGGAAACTCGAAGCTCAAAGCCAATTAAGAAACTTTTGGTACTAAAGTGAACAAAATTTCATGTTAAATTAAGAAACCTTTAGTACTATGGCCTGATCCAAGTTTCTTACAAAAAAACGTATATACCTTGATCATGAATGTGTGGATTCCTAAGACTGTAGGTAAGTTGACGCTCAGATGGGATTTCAGCAAAAATATAAGTAAGAGGTTGTGTCTTTTTTAGATTATAGAAAAAGGACAATTGACGAAACCAACCTCTGTGATATAGGCTCTCCCAACCTAGCTCCTGGTAAAGTCTTAGCCTACTCGTAGCCCTCCATACTCGAAGCTCAAAGCCGAGTTTCAAGTAGCTTAGCTTGACAGAGTCTTACAATTAAGAATAGCATGAAAACAGTTGTTGAAAATGTCAAATCTTCTACGTAGGTACTATTTAGTTGCTTTCACTAAGCATTATCTGCTTTATTGTGAAGTTTTCAAATCAATTTGTTTCATTTGAAAAATTCGCATAATTTTTGTTAGAAAAGGACATCCTGTTGCATATATTTTACCGCAAAAGGACACTCTGTTGAGCGGCACATCCCGTCTGATCAAGTATGGGAGTACCCCCCCTCCAACCGGTCTCAACCGTAATCATTTTTAGCTCGCTTCGTTCGCATTCAGTCTCAGGATAGGCCCCTCCATTGTAGAACTTCCCAAGTCCCAATTTTTCCAGCCATTCTGTACCTGGTAAAAGAGAAGAGATCTTCACTATTCACACAAGTGCAAATTTGTCGCATATTTTAATGTCGTACAATTCTCTAAAACAGCGCATACAGTTTTTTGACTCATCTGCTTTTCTCATTTTAGCACGAGCCCCAGTGACCCTTTACGGTGGTGGGAAGACGCGCTGTAGGAGTAACATAAGCAATACTATCCAGTCTGCAGAAGTGACGCCCGCTTCGAGTTGTGCTCACCCAGTTGCATCATCATCTCTACAAACGACTATCAACATGACCCAAGGCGTACACACCACGTCCAAAGTTCAGTTATTAGACGGTTGCAAATACTACCAAGTTCTGACAGAAGCTAATCGTAGTGCGACGTACAGTGACTGGAGCCCAATGAGGTGTGATCAGGAGCTTCATGGTTGGTATCGGTTTGCGGGGCAAGCTGGAAATAGGATGAGCAATTTCTGCCCAAATTCGGGGACTTCTGCGTACAAATGTGGCTCCTACTACCAAGGCTGGATTCCATCAGGAGCATTGCCAACGGTCTACCAAGGTTTGTTAGGGCTGTCGACTTAACCCTAATCCACATGGGGGGGGGGGGTTGATATGGTTAATGACTGAATCCAACATGATGCTGTTATAAATGGTGCATCATACTTTTTATCACTAAGACGGCGTTCAAACGATGCCCCCGGCACATTTTGAAAACGGTGAAAAATGTGACGGTAGCAAAATTTGAGCTAGCGTTCACACGCTACAGGAACACTTTGAAAACGATAATAAATTTGACGGTTAAACTTCGTTGCAAGACTTTGATGCGAAAGAAATGTACCTGCATCCTAAGAATCAATCAGTCTCGTTCCAACAGCGTCGAGAAATGTTCTGTTTTCATCATCTTCGATTGTTCACACAATGCTATTTTAAAAATGTGTCGGTTAGAGTTTCGTTTTTAAAATCTACCGTTTTCAAAATGTACCGGCAAGAAATGTGCTGTTTTCGTGTGAACGGGCGGCCTATCCATCACATTTTTCACCGTTTTTAAAATGTGCCGCCATCGTGTGAACGCGGTCTAAATTTCCCGTTCTCCTAGTGAAACTACGTATTTAATTAAGCGATTGACGCGCAATTACGTCACTTCACACAAATGAAAGCGAGGCTGTCCTATTGTTTCTCGACTCTTAACCGTTGCTAGCCTCTTGATCGTGTGCACTTGCAAGAAAATGGCAACATAGGGACCAAATGTGACCTAAGTTATCAGAGCATTTTTGGAAATGACAGCGCTGGAAAGCTCAAAATGTGAAACAATGGTAAGATGATTAATTTGCTTTGTAACATTAATCATACTAACTCCGAAAATTTTCTTCACATCTATATGTTTTCATTAAAAGCAGCTCTGTGCATTTGCCATTTATATAAAAAATTTGGGACAAGATATCACTAGCCTGTGTTCCAGACCACTTGAAAAGTAAGTGGTCTGTGTAACTGAGCGCAAATTCGTGTACAGAAATGTTCCCAGAATCTGAGGAAAAATTAGTATATGTAATGAATAATTTGCATAATGATCATTTGTTTTGTTATGGGATAGAAAAGCCTGTCTCTTGCGAATAGCTACAGGAAACTCATATCACAATACAAAGAATAGGATATTTCAATGCCTGCTAATCCTATTGATTTTTACGTCTGCAGTGAGCTATAACGACCGGCTCGTATTGCTTCAAACACGAGGATTCATAAAGACATTGCCTTTAATTATTTCGCAGTTCAATTCATCGTCTGAACACAGATTTGCGCTCAGTTGCACAGACCACTTTACTTTTTCCAGTGGTCTGGAACACAGGCTAGATATCACAGAGTCGGAGTCTGGAATAGTGGAACAGAAGAATACAGAGAGTTTTAGAAGGACGTTTTTCAGATGCAATGTCACTTCCAGTTCCAATGAGAATACCAAAATTCAAATGCCGATGTTTACAAATGACCTGAGTTAACATTTAGATCGAAATCTTGACGATTCATGAAACAGCGTACATCGTGCCTGTATCAATTCATGTTTGGAATGAATGAAGTGCCGACATGGGGAGTATAGCACAGCGCAGCAAGCTAGTCAGAACTTACCATATTGGAAGTTTAAACCTATTACTGAATACTGATGCCTAAAACTAGACTCATGTTCGAACACACCTTACTCTAATACTGTTTGACCGGAACGAACACAGTGGTCTACCTGGAATGCGGAGGGCGTGGTGAAGCTGCTCCGAGCAGCACTAGACTTTCTGATAGCATACCAGAAGACAAACTCAATGGAAGAAATTGTCGCCTAATATAATTTCACTTTATTTCATTTTATCATATTTAAAAACAAAACCCTATCAGCTATAAAAGACAATAAGAAAATATACAAAAATCTATTTACATGTGCGTAAAATCTTGGAGATTTTCTGGTCTTAGTAGGGATCGTGCAAAATGTAATTTTTTCGAGTTATTGCCTACTGTTTTATTGTTTTAAACGAATTTTCTCAACTTCCAAAATTGTTAACAGCAAGGTAATCGAAATGGTTGGCCCAAACCTATGAGACAAGTAGCTTGTTGTATTTGGTTCTCTTGGCACATACCATTTCATTGTGTAGCTAAAGAAGCAAGAAATATGCAAGGCGCTATTGTTGGCCTTATACCGAAGCAAAGGGCTGTTATGATGAGTTTACCCAAAACTCTGCTTATATGTTGTAGGTAGAACTTAATATGTCTGCTTATAAAAATGTGCCGTCTTGGCCTCTCGTCATAACGATGCTGGTGGAACTTTATGCAAAATCTTTAGACTATAGCAAATAGCGTCAATGATCACTCAGGATAGATAAACAACGAGAATAATAAGGAAAATGGGAGCATGGAATATTTAGCCTCGCGACGAGGGCAGCATGACATGTTATCGGCGAAATGTATTCTACTGGCGAGTCACAAAATTTTCCGTTTTTCAAACCGATTCTACTGGCAGAATTTGGAAAATATCCTGGTACAGTGTAAATGGGGTTTATAAATAAGTCCTTGATTGTCCTTGCTCATGTAAAGCGGAGCTAATATTGCAACTTTTATTGCACTCGTTTTGACTCAGCATCAAATAATTTACAATAATCTTTTGGACGATGAAGGTACACGAAAATCGCGTGAATATTTTCCTTTTGTCTTATTTAGGTGTTGTTTCTCGATCTGTTTGCTTCTCAAAATATGGAAATTGTTCATGCTCATACAGCAAGTCTATAATGATAAAGAATTGTGGAACTTTCCATGTTTATTGGCTGGATGGTGTTCCTGCTTGCAACTCACGTTATTGCAGTGTCAAAGGTATGACATAACACTTCATTACCTGACTGCAATTTTGAAAGTGAGGTAATACAATAATTCCGCCGCCTCCTTCGGTTAATCGCAGATTTTCTATGGTGTTCCCGTGGTTTTAATGATGTGAGGCAAGGACGCATTTTGTCGCCACAACGACATCCGAGATACCGGGTGTCTAAGACAGAGCAGAAACTGGGTCAAATGACGTCATCGAGCAATCTGAGATGAGGAAGTGTTTGGATAGATGAGCTTTTTGTAATGAAAAATCAAGAGTTTAAGGCCCAACGAACAAAATATCAAGTGTTGCCTAATTTTGGGATCTGTTGCTGGGAGCTAGGGGGACTCAAATTTACGAGTTTTTGCGCATGCACTCACAATTTCTGCTCTGTCGGTGTCTCAAGAAAGTAGTTATCCCCTTTTGACCAAGAAAAGAAATAAAACAGTGAAATATCGCGACTTTGTTAGTTCACAGCTTTATTTGCTGATGTTAAACTTAGATACTCATACCTTGCATTTTAATATCTAACTGTCCACTTATCAAGGTCCTGACAAGCCATGATCAATCGTTAGGACCGATTTTGAAGATCAATATGAATCCTTAGAGCTGGTTATTTCTTCTCTGAGTACATAACTTCTGCGCTATATGAATGAAGATGAAATGAAATAGCAATCTTTGTTTCAGATAAAAGTTCAATTGTATCATGCAGCACAAACTACATGAGAATCGACCTTAATCGAAGTTACTATGACACATCATTGTATTCAAGCATTACACTGCGCAATCCATCGTGCTCTGCCACCACAACATCATTGTATATCACATTGGGAAGTGTACCAGGGGTTTGCGGCTCTGTTCGGAAAGAGACATCCAATCACATCGTGTTTGAAAATGAGGTTATTTTCACAGCAAAGACATCCAATGGCATAATTTCGCGCGATTTGGATCAGAGGGTTACTTTCCAATGTCTTTACAATAAGAATGGTCGAGTGAGCTCAGCTGGATATCAACCAATGGCATCGGTCAATACCACTGAGAGTATGTATTGCTTTCGAATATTAGAGCCCTCTTTTCTAACTCTGTAAAGTACGAGGGAGGTACAGCGTTCTTGGACACAACTTTGTAACGTGGACATGATAAATCAAAGCAAATTCGTTAATTGTGGTTTGATGATCGATTTTTGGTTATTTTGAAACATAAGTTTTCCTTATTTGAGACTTCCGGTACATAAATATAGCTAGTGAAAAAAACCTACATAACAAACTTCGTGGTACTTTACCGCTCACGATTTATCATATATGAGATGATTATCTTTAAGAAGCTCAAACATATGGTTTACTTCATCATCATTATCATCATCATCATCAAAATCATCATCATCATCATCATCATCATCATCATCATCATCATCAATCAATCAATCAATCAAATCAAATCAAATCAAATCATCACTATGATCACTATGATCACTATGATCACTATGATAACTATGATAACTATGACGATAAGTCAGAACATGCCATCATTAGCGTTGTCATAACTTACTTTGAAATGATGTTATCATATTTCCTCTCACACTTGTTTGAAAAATGACATCATGCAGTGCCATTCATAGCCTTATATGACTTAAGGCTGCACTGGCGCAGTCCTGTATTTGTGTCAACCTGCTTTGTACCAGGTTGCTTTTTCCAGACTCGTTATTTCCATTTCGACAAGTCAGTCACGCACTTGATTGGCTGCAACTATGTCAGAACTCAAAACAATCGATATCTTTGTGAATCTGTGCATTTGGAAGAAAGGAAGGCTGATCCTTATCACTTTCTATGGTTGTAGCATATAAATTTGCTCCCTTGTAGGCCTTCTGTATAACTCTGCCAAGAGAAAGATTATGCCACACATCAGAAAGTTTCATTGAATTATTAGGGAGAAGGGAAACAACTTCCCTGAACTGACCCTGTCAAAATCGCGAATTCTCAAATGGCAATGTTCGAAAAAAGTATCAAAACTGCTATATTTTGCCACAGGAAGCCCAAGGTAGTTAGTTAACTGAACAATGATAAGTTTACAGTCTTAAAATTGTTAATTGTGTACTACCCTTGTGTATTATTTGTTGAACTTCTCCGCGGTTGTACTTCTGCACTGTCTTGCATAACTGTTCGAATGCGAGAGTTCGATACAAGATTACTTGCTGGTATTTTAATGTAGGTAATGTAGGTAAACGTTATTTACATTAGAATACCAGCAAGCAATTTTGTATCGAACTCTCGCACTCGAACAATTATGCAAGACAGTGCAGAAGTACAGCCGTGGAGAAGTAAAAAAAAACCCAAAGTTAGTAGCACGGGGTGAGTGGCCGAGTGGCTTAAACAGTTCTCGTCAGGTAACTGAAGTTAAGCTCGGTCGAGTGAGGTCAAACTCCGGAAGGGTGACCTCGGAGGCCTGACCTTACAACTCACCTCGCCGTCCTTCGGAAGGGACGTTAAACTTGGGGTGCGGCGTCCCATGCCTGGATGCACCATGCACAGTCGGCCTAAATTAGCTGTCAGTAGCTAGAAATCCTGACAAGCCCACTCAAAACAAATTGAAAAACAAAGCAAACAAAACAAAGTATACAATTAACAATTTTAAGAATGTAAACTTATCATTGTTCAGTTATCTAACTCCCTGGGCTTCCTGTGATTCAAGTTTGCTCTATCTATTACCAGTCAAGATTTGTGCTTTAGGCTTTTATGCCCCATAACAATGTAGGCCGTACTAGGTAGCCCGACCGCCATATAATTAGACATTGGTCTACCTTCAGAAACAACAGTTAATGTCAACCTTGATTCCATTTCAGCTGGATATGGAAACTTTTCCTTGAACTTTGTCATGTACAAAGACAGATCTTTCTCTCAAATGCATTCCCACTACCCGGTCAGTGTTACACTTCGAGACAGGATGTATTTTGAAATCTATGGAAGCATCTCAAGCAACATAGTCCTGCTGATTGATCAGTGCTACTCTACCCCTACAATGGATCGCAACCATTATTTGAAATATGTCTTCATTAACAACAGGTAAGTAACTAGACTTATAATGATGAATCTTTTGTTTCCTTCATGAGCGAAAGGACACAGATCAGGTGATCAGGCCTAAGCTAATCTCGCAGTGATTTGACCGACGCAATTGATTAAGTTCGCCATCGAGATGTAATGATGTAACGAATACTTACTCATGTTCTTCTTTGTCATTTCCTAACCTTGCAATTACCGCCAAATACAGCCAGAACAGGAGCTAGATTCCCTTTCCACAACAAAATTAAGATGTTCGCCTGATCTGATGGTTTGCTCCTCCGCACGCACCTTTTCAAAAATACCCGCCTTGCGTGCGGAGGAGCAAACCGTCAGATCAGGCGGCCATCTTAGTTTTGTTGTTTGACATGACGTATATCATAGGTGAGGAAAGATTTCATTCATTTCCCATTTGATATATGGGAAGGAATGGGACAGGTCCAATTCTTGACAAATCAAATTCGACAGTCCGACCATGGCATCAATCATCCAATTTTTGCCTTTATGAAAAAAAACTGACAGCTTAAAGGCACACTATTGTGGCGCTGATTGGGTGAATAAGACAATAAAAAAGAATAGAATTTGGCAAACTTCAGTAATTTCGCTGTACACAGAAATTCATGAAGACGCTAACGATCAGACAGCATTTATTCTCGAAGCAAAGTATGACCCAAGGGCATACAGGCTTGGTAATTGTTCAGAGGCCATGTCTTTTGTTGGTGATTTCAAACTCAAGATTAGCCAATCAAAGCTACAACAGTTTAAGCTGATCATATATTTCAGCCTTTAGGGCACAGTAGTGTTGTCATTACTATAATTATTGACCAATGGCTCTTTCATCTCTACAGATGCCCATCTGACAACACAGTATCATTCCACAGCACTGTAAGCAGCCGTCAGAGATTCAGCATCCAAGCATTCAGGTTTTTGAACAGCAGTACTGCTGTTTATTTTCACTGCCTCGTTTTTCTTTGCCACACGTCATCATCAGACTACCGATGCAGGTCTGGTTGTCGAGGCAACAACATTCACAGAGGCAAGAGGGCAGTGATAACATCTACAGACAAACCTTCAAACTACTACCTCCTAGAGATGGAAGTGCGCAGGGCTGAAGATTGGGGTAAGTTTGCCTCAATGTGGATATGGGGAGACATAACTTATTTTCTATTTTACTAGGTCTGCTCAGTGCGACTTCGTTGCGACTCCCATCTTCCATTTAAATCTGATTGTAATCATCCAGGACAAGGTCTTCGGAAAATTGTCATTTTGTATTGCTTTCCTACAGAAACCTGATGAATAATATTAGGTAACAATCTCTTTGCAGCTTTTATTCTATTCTTAGAGATGCGCCTGTTCTGATAAGCAAGCAAAGCTACAAAGAGGTAAATAAGATATACTGGCTTATGTTCAAACGTACGTATGGAGGCGCGAAGAAGACACTAACGACGCAAATAGCACGGTCTCATATGCGTGCGCACATCTGCACCGTTCAGAACAAATATTTTCTTTGTTGTGTAAAAAGTCTGCTTGCACTGCGGTTGATGAAGCAAACTTTCAGGATCATCGAACTCGAAAGGATTTACTATAGTTGTGGAAGTACCCAAAGGCAGAAATACATGCGAAGTAGAAGCGAACGACTTGAATGATAGTGAATGCTGAAATTTCAACTGTTACGTTTGATGAATCAACAAGACAATTTTTTTTCACGTTTTGGAAGGACGGCAGCATCTCTGCAAAGGTGCTGTGTCCATTAAAAGAACTGATGAAGGAAAATGTTGATTTCTGACCGTGCAAAAGTTGAAATTTATCTTTTGGCCTACACTCACCTTCATACGCTCCTACCGTAAACAATTGCAAGATCCTGGCCAGGTCGCTGTTCTCCAGAATACCGAGGAAATTCGCTCTGTTAGAAACTGTAGCAAAACAACATTCCAGGTTGAGTTGAATTGATATCAACTGACACAACTTAAAAGGCGGACTGTGAATGATGTTAGGACACCCGGATTAGGAATTTTATGCTGAACTTCAGGCTCAAACTTCAAATACATGTAAGCAGACATTAAAGTCGCAAATCTTAGGATAGTAATATCGCTTGTTAAAACACCTAGTACTTTGCTTCGATAAGGGTCAAATTTTCCGGACTATTTCGCACTAAAAAGAGAGAGTCTTGTAGCAAGTCCAGGTGAGTGGCCGAGTGGCTCATATAGTCTTTGTTAGGAGACTGAAGTTAAGCATGGTCGAGTGAGGTCAAACTCTGGATATGTGACCTCGGAGGTCTGACCTTACACCTCACCTCGTCCTCCTTCGGAAGAGACGTTAAACTAGGGGTGCCATGCCTGGATGCGGCATGCACAGTGGGCCTACCTTAGCTTTCAGTAGCTAGAAATCCCGACAAGACCACTCAAAAAAATTGAAAACAAACTAAAACAAACAAAGAGTTCCCAACTCCAAAAGTTCACTGACGTAGGAATCAGTCTTTGAACTGTAGACGGACGATAAATGATTGAGTAATTGTTCTAATTTTAGTTGAGGGCAAAACTGGCGCTACAAAGAATGGAGTGGTTGGAGCAGTTGGAATCGCAATTGGCTTTGCTGCTTGTGTTTGTATCATGGTTGGTCTGGCACTTAAAGTTCGTGCTTTGAAGAAGAGTCTCTTGTTTACCCTGCATGTTGATGAAGCAAAGACAGGAAAGCAACATGCAGAAGTGGGTGAAAACCAACCTCCTGCAGTAGTGCTAAAGGAAATGGCTGTGATTGAGAATCCTGATACGATTGGTGATGACTTGATCATGAGCAAACCCAAGCAAGCTGATATCCTTCTTTGAAGAACACTGCATGGGATCGTAAATTTGAGGATGATGATTTTTCGAGAGCTTTGGGTAAATGACACTGCTTACTTGGACGTTAATATTTCAGCATAGGATAGCTCCTGTTACCGGTAACTATCAAGAATGTAGACTCGGGAGAAGAGGTTATCTTATTTCGACCTCTTAAAAGTTGGATGGATATGTTCATGCATGTTTTTAAGGGGGCCCCTCTCTTGCACTTAGCACTTGTGACACATTTGCAGTGACTGGCTTTTCACTTGGTTTTTTGTGAACAAATTAATTCATTAACGAACAGTTCGAACTATGCTGAAGTCAGGAATTATAGATTGTCTTCTTGTGCCTTCTTGGAATGGAGACTGCAGTTCAAAACCAGACACCTCATCGTCTTCCATAACAATTCTGAGTCCAATATGGCAAGACCTTGGTTTGAAGTAATTGCTTATTTCTTGCTTTAAAGGAAGTTTGCTTTCTCTGGTCGAAAATTTCCAAACTTGCTGCACGTCTCCTAAAGAAATCATATTTGTGTAAATCTTTTTATAGCATTTGCGTAATATTCGGTTTTCTTCTCCATGTCAAAGTCATATAGTAAGGGGAACGGTGTATACTGAATGTGAATACACCGTTCCTGTTGCTACATGAGAACGATATTTTTTATAATTTTCGGTTTTCTGCTCCAAATCATAGTAATATAGTAGGGGGAACGGTGTATACTGAATGTGTATACACCGTGTTGCCACATGAGAACTATGTTTTCCATAATTTTCGGTTTTCCGCTCCATGTCAAAGTCATATAGTAAGGGCAACGGTGTGTACTGAATGTGTATACACAGTTCCTGTTGCTACATGAGAACCTTATTTTCTATAATTTTCGGTTTTCGACTCCAATTCGTAGTCATATAGTAAAGGAAACGGTGTATACTGAATGTGTATACACAGTTCCTGTTGCTACATGAGAACCTTATTTTCTATAATTTTCAGTTTTCGACTCCAATTCGTAGTCATATAGTAAGGGCAACGGTGTGTACTGAATGTGTATACAAAGTTCCTGTTGCTACATGAGAACCATATTTTCTATAATTTTCGGTTTTCCGCTCCAATTCGTAGTCATATAGTAAGGGGAACGGTGTATACTGAATGTGTATACACCGTTCCTGTTGCTACATGAGAACCTTATTTTCTATAATTTTCGGTTTTCGACTCCAATTCGTAGTCATATAGTAAAGGGAACGGTGTATACTGAATGTGTATACACAGTTCCTGTTGCTACATGAGAACCTTATTTTCTATAATTTTTGGTTTTCGACTCCAATTCGTAGTCATATAGTAAGGGCAACGGTGTGTACTGAATGTGTATACACAGTTCCTGTTGCTACATGAGAACCATATTTTCTATAATTTTCGGTTTTCCGCTCCAATTCGTAGTCATATAGTAAGGGGAACGGTGTATACTGAATGTGTATACACCGTTCCTGTTGCCACATGATAATCATATTTTCTATAATTTTTGGTTTTCCGCTCCAAATGATAGTCATATAGTAAGGGGAACGGTGTATACTGAATGTGTATACACCGTTCCTGTTGCCACATGATAATCATTTTTTCTATAATTTTTGAGTTTCCGCTCCATACTGAATGTATATACACCGTTCCTGTTGCCACATGATAATCATATTTTCTATAATTTTTGTTTTCCGCTCCAAATGATAGTCATATAGTAAGGGGAACGGTGTATACTGAATGTGTATACACAGTTCCTGTTGCCACATGATAATCATATTTTATATAATTTTTGGTTTTCCGCTCCAAATGATAGTCATATAGTAAGGGGAACGGTGTATACTGAATGTGTATACACCGTTCCTGTTGCCACATGATAATCATATTTTCTATAATTTTTGGTTTTCCGCTCCAAATGATAGTCATATAGTAAGGGGAACGATGTATACTGAATGTGTATACACCGTTCCTGTTGCCACATGATAATCATTTTTTCTATAATTTTTGAGTTTCCGCTCCAAATGATAGTCATATAGTAAGGGGAACGGTGTATACTGAATGTGTATACACCGTTCCTGTTGCCACATGATAATCATATTTTCTATAATTTTTGGTTTTCCGCTCCAAATGATAGTCATATAGTAAGGGGAACGGTGTATACTGAATGTGTATACACCGTTCCTGTTGCCACATGATAATCATATTTTCTATAATTTTTGGTTTTCCGCTCCAAATGATAGTCATATAGTAAGGGGAACGGTGTATACTGAATGAGTATACACCGTTCCTGTTGCCACATGATAATCATATTTTCTATAATTTTTGGTTTTCCGCTCCAAATGATAGTCATATAGTAAAAGGAACGGTGTATACTGAATGTGTATACACCGTTCCTGTTGCCACATGATAATCATATTTTGTATAATTTTTAGTTTTCCGGTCCAAGTCATAGTCATATAGTAAGGGGAATGGTGTATACTGAATGTGTATACACCGTTCTTGTTGCTATATGCGAACCTTATTTTCTATAATTTTCGGTTTTCCGCTCCAATTCGTTGTCATATACTAATGGGAACGGTGTATACTGTATAGACCGTTCCTGTTGCTAAGTGAGAACCATATTTTCTATAATTTTCGGTTTTTCGATCCAATTCGTAGTCATATAGTAAGGGGAACGGTGTATACTGAATGTGTATACACCGTTCCTATTGCTTCATGAGACCCATATTTTTTATAATTTTCGGTTTTCCGCTCCAAGTCATAGTCATATAGTAAGGGGAAAAGTGTATACTGAATGTGTATACATCGTTCCTGTTGCTACATGAGAACCATATTTTTTTATAATTTCGGTTTTCCGCTCCAATTCATAGTCATATAGTAAGGGGATCGGTTTATACTGAATGTGTATTCACCGTTCCCTTTCCTACATGAGAACCATATTTTCTATCATTTTCGGTTTTCCACTACGATTGGTAGCATATAGTATATCATCTCAAACATCTATTGCAACGACCTGAGACTTCAACAAAGACTTGCAGTCGCAACAAAAGGCCTATAGACTAGATGTGAGAAATCATCACAGAATCTGTGATGTTCAACACAATGTTTAAATCATCTCAAACATCTATTCCATCGAACTAAGACTTCAACAGAAACTTGCTGTCGCAATATAATGTCTATAGACTAGATGTGAGAAATCATCACAGAATCTGTGATGCTCAAAAACATCTACTTCACACACTTGCTAAACTGACGGAAAAGTTTATTGACAATTATATAATAAATTTGACAATTCAACAGAACGTTTAAATCATCTCAAACATCTATTCCATCGACCTGAAACTTCAACTGAGACTTGTAGTCGCAACATAATGTCTATAGACCAGATGTGAGAAATCATCACCGAATCTGTGATGCTCAAAAACATCTACTTCACACAATTGCTAAACTTAACGAATAGTTTATTGACAATTATAAAACAAATTTGACAATTCAACACAACGTTTAAATCATCTCAAACATCTATTCAATCGACCTGAAACTTCAATAGAGACTTGCAGTCGCAACAAAATGTCTATAGACTAGATGTGAGAAATCATAACAGAATCTGTGATGCTCAAAATCATCTACTTCACATACTTGATAAACAAAAAGAAAAGTTTACTGACAACTATATAATGAAATTGACAATTCAACACAACGTTTAAATCATCTCAAACAACTATTCCATCCACCTGAGTTTTCAATACAGATTTGCAGTCGCAAAAAAATGCCTTTAGACTAGATGTGAGAAATCATCACAGAATCTGTGATGCTCAAAAACATCTACTTCAGACACTTGCTAAACTGAAGGAGAAGTTTATTGACAATTATATAATAAATTTGACAATTCAACGTAACGTTTAAATCATCTCAAACATCTATTCCATCGACTTCAGACTTCAACAGAGACTTGCAGTCGCAACATAATGTCTATAGACTAGATGTGAGAAATCATCACAGAATCTGTGATGCTCAAAAACATCTACTTCAGACACTTGCTAAACTTAAGGAAAAGTTTATTGACGATTATATAACAAATTTGACAATTCAAAACAACGTTTAAATCATCTCAAACATCTATTCCATCGACCTCAACCTTCAACAGAGACTTGCAGTCGCAACATAATGTCTATAGACTTGATGTGAGAAATCATCACAGAATCTGTGATGCTCAAAAACATCTACTTTACACACTTGCTAAATTGAAGGAAAAGATTATTGACAATTATATAATCAATTTGACAATCCAACACAACGTTTAAATCATCTCAAACAACTATTCCATCGACCTCAAGCTTCAATAGAGACTTGCAGACGCAACAAAATGTCTATAGACTAGATTTGAGAACTCATCACAGAATCTGTGATGCTCAAAAAACATCTATTTCACACACTTGCTAAACATAAGGAAAAGTTTATTGACAATTATTTAACAAATTTGACAATTCAAAACAACGTATAAATCATCTCAAACATCTATTCCATCGACTTCAGACTTCAACAGAGACTTGCAGTCGCAACATAATGTCTATGGACTAGATGTGAGAAATCATCACAGAATCTGTGATGCTCAAAAACATCTACTTCAGACACTTGCTAAACTTAAGGAAAAAGTTTATTGACAATTATATAACAAATTTGACAATTCAAAACAACGTTTAAATCATCTCAAACATCTATTCCATCGACCTCAACCTTCAACAGAGACTTGCAGTCGCAACATAATGTCTATAGACTTGATGTGAGAAATCATCACAGAATCTGTGATGCTCAAAAACATCTACTTTACACACTTGCTAAATTGAAGGAAAAGATTATTGACAATTATATAATCAATTTGACAATCCAACACAACGTTTAAATCATCTCAAACAACTATTCCATCGACCTCAAGCTTCAATAGAGACTTGCAGACGCAACAAAATGTCTATAGACTAGATTTGAGAAATCATCACAGAATCTGTGATGCTCAAAAAACATCTATTTCACACACTTGCTAAACTAAAGGAAAAGTTTATTCACAATTATATAATAAATTTGACCATTCAACACAACGTTTAAATGATCTCAAATATCTATTCCATCGACCTGAAACTTCAACAGGGACTTGTAGTCGAAAAATAATGTCTATAGACTAGATGTGAGAAATCATCACAGAATCTGTGATGTAACAAATTTTGACAATTCAACACAACGTACGTCTAAATCATCTCAAACATCTATTCCATCGATCTGAGGCTTCAATAGAGACTTGCAGTCGAAACAAAATGTCTGTCGACTAGATCTGAGAAATCATCACAGAATATGTGATGCTCAAAAACATTTACTTCACACACGTGTTAAACTGAAGAAAAAGTTTATTGAAAATTACATAATAAATTTGACAATTCAACGTAACGCTTAAATCATCTCAAACGTCTATTCCATCGACCTGAAACTTCAACAGAGACTTGCAGTGGCAACAAAATGTCTATAGACAAGATGTGAGAAATCATCACAGAATCTGTGATGCTCCAAAACATCTACTTCAGACACTTGCTAAACTTAAGGAAAAGTTTATTGACAATTATATAACAAATTTGACAATTCAAAACAACGTTTAAATCATCTCAAACATCTATTCCATCGACCTCAACCTTCAACAGAGACTTGCAGTCGCAACATAATGTCTATAGACTTGATGTGAGAAATCATCACAGAATCTGTGATGCTCAAAAACATCTACTTCACACCCTTGATAAACAAAAAGACAAGTTTACTGACAACTATATAATCAATTGGACAATCAACACATCGTTTAAATCATCTTAAACATCAATTCCATCGATCTGAGACTTCAACAGAGACTTGCAGTCGCAACATAATGTCTAAAAACTAGATGTGAGAAATCATCACAGAATCTGTGATGCTCAAAAACATCTACTTCACACACTTGCTAAACTGAAGGAAAAGTTTATTCACAATTATATAATAAATTTGACCATTCAACACAACGTTTAAATGATCTCAAATATCTATTCCATCGAAATGAAACTTCAACAGGGACTTGTAGTCGAAACATAATGTCGATAGACTAGATGTGAGAAATCATCACAGAATCTGTGATGTAACTAATTTGACAATTCAACACAACGTACGGCTAAATCATATGAAACATCTATTCCATCGATCTGAGGCTTCAATAGAGACTTGCAGTCGAAACAAAATGTCTATAGACTAGATTTGAGAAATCATCACAGAATCTGTGATGCTCAAAAACATCTATTTCACACACTTGCTAAACTGAAGGAAAAGTTTATTCACAATTATATAAAAAATTTGACCATTCAACACAACGTTTAAATCATCTCAAATATCTATTCCATCGACCTGAAACTTCAACAGGGACTTGCAGTCGCAACAAAATGTCTATAGACTAGATGTGAGAAATCATCACAGAATCTGTGATGCTCAAAAACATCTACTTCAAACACTTGCTAAACTGATCGAAAAGTTTATTGACAATTTTATAACAAATTTGAAAATTCAACACAACGTCTAAATCATCTCAAACATCTATTCCATAGTCCTGAGGCTTCAATAGAGACTTGCAGTCGCAACAAAATATCTATAGACTAGATGTGAGAAATCATCAAAGAATCTGTGATGCTCAAAAACATCTACTTCACAAACTTGCTAAACTGTAGGAAAAGTTTATTGACGATTATTCTATATATTTGACACTTCAACAAAACGTTTAAATCATATCAAACCTCTATTCCATCGACCTGAGACTTTAGCAGAGACTTGCAGTCGCAACATAATGTCTATAGACTAGATCTGAGAAATCATCACATAATCTGTGATGCTCAAAAACATTTACTTCACACTTGCTAAACTGAAGGAAAAGTTTATTGACAATTATATAATAAATTTAACAATTCAACACAACGTTTAAATCATCTCAAACATCTATTCCATCGACCTGACACTTCAACAGAGACTTGCAGTGGCAACAAAATGTCTATAGACAAGATGTGAGAAATCATCACAGAATCTGTGATGCTTCAAAACATCTACTTCAGACACTTGCTAAACTTAAGGAAAAGTTTATTGACAATTATATAACAAATTTGACAATTCAAAACAACGTTTAAATCATCTCAAACATCTATTCCATCGACCTCAACCTTCAACAGAGACTTGCAGTCGCAACATAATGTCTATAGACTTGATGTGAGAAATCATCACAGAATCTGTGATGCTCAAAAACATCTACTTCACACCCTTGATAAACAAAAAGACAAGTTTACTGACAACTATATAATCAATTGGACAATCAACACATCGTTTAAATCATCTTAAACATCAATTCCATCGATCTGAGACTTCAACAGAGACTTGCAGTCGCAACATAATGTCTAAAGACTAGATGTGAGAAATCATCACAGAATCTGTGATGCTCAAAAACATCTACTTCACACACTTGCTAAACTGAAGGAAAAGTTTATTCACAATTATATAATAAATTTGACCATTCAACACAACGTTTAAATGATCTCAAATATCTATTCCATCGACCTGAAACTTCAACAAGGACTTGTAGTCGAAACATAATGTCGATAGACTAGATGTGAGAAATCATCACAGAATCTGTGATGTAACAAATTTGACAATTCAACACAACGTACGGCTAAATCATATCAAACATCTATTCCATCGATCTGAGGCTTCAATAGAGAGTTGGGGTCGAAACAAAATGTCTATAGATTAGATTTGAGAAATCATCACAGAATCTGTGATGCTCAAAAACATCTATTTCACACACTTGCTAAACTGAAGGAAAAGTTTATTCACAATTATATGATAAATTTGACCATTCAACACAACGTTTAAATCATCTCAAATATCTATTCCATCGACCTGAAACTTCAACAGGGACTTGCAGTCGCAACAAAATGTCTATAGACTAGATGTGAGAAATCATCACAGAATCTGTGATGCTCAAAAACATCTACTTCAAACACTTGCTAAACTGATCGAAAAGTTTATTGACAATTTTATAACAAATTTGAAAATTCAACACAACGTCTAAATCATCTCAAACATCTATTACATAGACCTGAGGCTTCAATAGAGACTTGCAGTCGCAACAAAATATCTATAGACTAGATGTGAGAAATCATCACAGAATCTGTGATGCTCAAAAACATCTACTTCACAAACTTGCTAAACTGTAGGAAAAGTTTATTGACGATTATTCTATATATTTGACACTTCAACAAAACGTTTAAATTATATCAAACCTCTATTCCATCGACCTGAGACTTTAGCAGAGACTTGCAGTCGCAACATAATGTCTATAGACTAGATGTGAGAAATCATCACAGAATCTGTGATGCTCAAAAACATTTACTTCACACACTTGTTAAACTGAAGAAAAAGTTTATTGAAAATTACATAATAAATTTGACAATTCAACGTAACGTTTAAATCATCTCAAACGTCTATTCAATAGTGCTGAGACTTCAATAAAGACTTGCAGTCGCAACAAATTGTCTATAGACTAGATGTGAGAAATCATCACAGAATCTGTGATGCTCGAAAACATCTACTTCACACACTTGCTAAACTGAAGGAAAAGTTTATTGACAATTATATAATAAATTTGAACATTCAACACAACGTTTAAATCATCTCAAACATCTATTCCATCGACCTGAAACTTCAACAGAGACTTATAGTCGTGACATAATGTCTATCGACTAGCTGTGATAAATCAACTCAGAATCTGTGATGCTCAAAAACATCTACTTCACACACTTGATGAACTCATCGAAAAGTTTATTGACAACTATATAATAAATTGGACAATTCAACACAACGATTAAATCATCTCAAACATCTATTCCATCGACCTGAAACTTCAACAGAGACTTGCAGTCGCAGCAAATTGTCTATAGACTACATGTGAGAAATCATCACAGAATCTGTGATGCTCAAAAACATCTACTTGAAACACTTGCTAAACTGAAGAAAAAGTTTATTGACAATTATGTAATAAATTTGACGATTCAACACATCTTTAAATCATCTCAAACATCTATTCCATCGACCTCAACCCTCAACAGAGACTTGCAGTCGCAACATAATGTCTATAGACTTGATGTGAGAAATCATCACAGAATCTGTGATGCTCAAAAACATCTACTTCACACCCTTGATAAACAAAAAGACAAGTTTACTGACAACTATATAATCAATTGGACAATTCAACACATCTTTAAATCATCTCAAACATCTATTCCATCGACCTCAACCCTCAACAGAGACTTGCAGTCGCAACATAATGTCTATAGACTTGATGTGAGAAATCATCACAGAATCTGTGATGCTCAAAAACATCTACTTCACACCCTTGATAAACAAAAAGACAAGTTTACTGACAACTATATAATCAATTGGACAATCAACACATCGTTTAAATCATCTCAAAGATCAATTCCATCGATCTGAGACTTCAACAGAGACTTGCAGTCGCAACATAATGTCTATAGACAAGATGTGAGAAATCATCACAGAATCTGTGATGCTCCAAAACATCTACTTCACACACTTGCTAAATTGAAGGAAAAGATTATTGACAATCATACAATCAATTTGACAATCCAACACAACGTTTAAATCATCTCAAACACCTATTCCATCGACCTCAACCTTCAACAGAGACTTGCAGTCGCAACATAATGTCTATAGACTTGATGTGAGAAATCATCACAGAATCTGTGATGCTCAAAAACATCTACTTCACACACTTGCTATACTGAAGGAAAAGTTTATTGACAATTATATAATAAATTTGACAATTCAACACATCGTTTAAATCATCTCAAACATCAATTCCATCGACCTGAAACTTCAACAGAGACTTATAGTCGTGACATAATGTCTATCAACTAGCTGTGATAAATCAACTAAGAATCTGTGATGCTCAAAAACATCTAATTCACACACTTGCTAAAATGAAGGAAAAGTTTATTGACAATTATATAATAAATTTAATATTAAACACAACGTATAAATCATCTCAAACATCTATTCCATCGACCTGAAACTTCAACAGAGACTTGCAGTCGCAACAAAATGTCTATAGACTAGATGTAAGAAATCATCACAGAATCTATGATGCTCCAAAACATCTACTTCACACACTTGCTAAACTGAAGGAGAAGTTTATTGACAATTATATAATAAATTTGACAATTCAACATAACGTTTAAATCATCTCAAACATCTATTCCATCGACCTGAAACTTCAACAGAGACTTGCAGTGGCAACAAAATGTCTATAGACTAGATGTGAGAAATCATCACAGAATCTGTGATGCTCCAAAACATCTACTTCAGACACTTGCTAAACTTAAGGAAAAGTTTATTGACAATTATATAACAAATTTGACAATTCCAAACAACGTTTAAATTTTCTCAAACATCTATTCCATCGACCTCAACCTTCAACAGAGACTTGCAGTCGCAACAAAATGTCTATAGACTTGATGTGAGAAATCATCACAGAATCTGTGATGCTCAAAAACATCTACTTCAGACACTTGCTAAACTTAAGGAAAAGTTTATTGACAATTATATAACAAATTTGACAATTCAAAACAACGTTTAAATCATCTCAAACATCTATTCCATCGACCTCAACCTTCAACAGAGACTTGCAGTCGCAACATAATGTCTATAGACTTGATGTGAGAAATCATCACAGAATCTGTGATGCTCGAAAACATCTACTTCACACCCTTGATAAACAAAAAGACAAGTTTACTGACAACTATATAATCAATTGGACAATCAACACATCGTTTAAATCATTTTAAACATCAATTCCATCGATCTGAGACTTCAACAGAGACTTGCAGTCGCAACATAATGTCTAAAGACTAGATGTGAGAAATCATCACAGAATCTGTGATGCTCAAAAACATCTACTTCACACACTTGCTAAATTGAAGGAATAGATTATTGACAATTATATTATCAATTTGACAATCCAACATAACGTCTAAATCAACTCAAACATTTATGCAATCGACATGAGACTTCAATAGAGACTTGCAGTCGCAACATAATGTCTACCGACTAGATGTGAGAAATCATCACAGAATCTGTGATGCTCCAAAACATCTACTTCACACACTTGCTAAACTGAAGGAAAAGTTTATTGACAATTATATAATAAATTTGAACATTCAACACAACGTTTAAATCATCTCAAACATCTATTCCATCGACCTGAAACTTCAACAGAGACTTATAGTCGTGACATAATGTCTATCGACTAGCTGTGATAAATCAACTCAGAATCTGTGAAGCTCAAAAACATCTACTTCACACACTTGCTAAACTGAAGGAGAAGTTTATTGACAATTACATAATAAATTTGACAATTCAACGTAACGTTTAAATCATCTCAAACATCTACTCAATCGACATGAGACTTCAATAGAGACTTGCAGTCGCAACAAAATGTCTATAGACTAGATGTGAGAAATCATCACAGAATCTGTGATGCTCAAAAACATCTACTTGAAACACTTGCTAAACTGAAGAAAAAGTTTATTGACAATTATGTAATAAATTTGACGATTCAACACATCGTTTAAATCATCTCAAACATCAATTCCATCGATCTGAAACTTCAACAGAGTCTTATAGTCGTGACATAATGTCTATCAACTATCTGTGATAAATCAACTCAGAATCTGTTATGCTCAAAAACATCTACTTCACACACTTGCTGAACTCATCGAACAGTTTATTGACAATTATATAATAGATTTGACGATTCAACAAAACGTTTAAATCATCTCAAACATCTATTCCATCGACCTGAAACTTCAACAGAGACTTGCAGTCGCAACAAAATGTCTATAGACTAGATGTAAGAAATCATCACATAATCTCTGAGGCTCCAAAACATCTACTTCACACACTTGCTAAACTGAAGGAGAAATTTATTGACAATTATATAATAAATTTGACAATTCAACATAACGTTTAAATCAACTCAAACATTTATGCAATCGACATGAGACTTCAATAGAGACTTGCAGTCGCAACATAATGTCTACCGACTAGATGTGAGAAATCATCACAGAATCTGAGATGCTCAAAAACATCTACTTCACAAACTTGCTAAAATGTAGGAAAAGTTTATTGACGATTATTTTATATATTTGACACTTCAACAAAACATTTAAATCATATCAAACCTCTATTCCATCGACCTGAGACTTCAACAGAGACTTGCAGTCGCAACATAATGTCTATAGACCAGATGTTAAAAATCATCACAGAATCTGTGATGCTCAAAAACATCTACTTCACACACTTGCTAAACTGAAGGAGAAGTTTATTGACAATTATATAATAAATTTGACAATTCAACATAACGTTTAAATCAACTCAAACATTTATGGAATCGACATGAGACTTCAATAGAGACTTGCAGTCGCAACATAATGTCTACCGACTAGATGTGAGAAATCATCACAGAATCTGTGATGCTCCAAAACATCTACTTCACACCCTTGATAAACAAAAAGACAAGTTTACTGACAACTATATAATCAATTGGACAATCAACACATCGTTTAAATCATCATAAACATCAATTCCATCGATCTGAGACTTCAACAGAGACTTGCAGTCGCAACATAATGTCTAAAGACTAGATGTGAGAAATCATCACAGAATCTGTGATGCTCCAAAACATCTACTTCACACACTTGCTAAACTGAAGGAAAAGTTTATTGACAATTATGTAATAAATTTGACAATTCAACACATCGTTTAAATCATCTCAAACATCAATTCCATCGACCTGAAACTTCAACAGAGACTTATAGTCGTGACATAATGTCTATCGACTATCTGTGATAAATCAACTCAGAATCTGTTATGCTCAAAAACGTCTACTTCACACACTTGCTAAAATGAAGGAAAAGTTTATTGACAATTATATAATAAATTTAACAATTCAACACAACGTTTAAATCATCTCAAACATCTATTCCATCGACCTGAAACTTCAATAGAGACTTGCAGTCGCAACAAAATGTCTATAGACTAGATGTAAGAAATCATCACAGAATCTGTGATGCTCCAAAACATCTACTTCACACACTTGCTAAAATGAAGGAGAAGTTTATTGACAATTATATAATAAATTTGACAATTCAACATAACGTTTAAATCAACACAAACATTTATGCAATCGACATGAGACTTCAATAGAGACTTGCAGTCGCAACATAATGTCTACCGACTAGATGTGAGAAATCATCACAGAATCTGTGATGCTCAAAAACATCTACTTCACAAACTTGCTAAACTGTAGGAAAAGTTTATTGACGATTATTTTATATATTTGACACTTCAGCACAACGTTTAAATCATCTCAAACATCTATTCCATCGACCTCAACCTTCAACAGAGACTTGCAGTCGCAACAAAATGTCTATAGACTAGATGTAAGAAATCATCACAGATTCTGTGATGCTCCAAAACATCTACTTTACACACTTGCTAAACTGAAGGAGAAATTTATTGACAATTATATAATAAATTTGACAATTCAACATAACGTCTAAATCAACTCAAACATTTATGCAATCGACATGAGACTTCAATAGAGACTTGCAGTCGCAACATAATGTCTACCGACTAGATGTGAGAAATCATCACAGAATCTGTGATGCTCCAAAACATCTACTTCACACACTTGCTAAACTGAAGGAAAAGTTTATTGACAATTATATAATAAATTTAACAATTCAACACAACGTTTAAATCATCTCAAACATCTATTCCATCGACCTGAAACTTCAACAGAGACTTGCAGTGGCAACAAAATGTCTATAGACAAGATGTGAGAAATCATCACAGAATCTGTGATGCTCCAAAACATCTACTTCACACCCTTGATAAACAAAAAGACAAGTTTACTGACAACTATATAATCAATTGGACAATTCAACACATCTTTAAATCATCTCAAACATCTATTCCATCGACCTCAACCCTCAACAGAGACTTGCAGTCGCAACATAATGTCTATAGACTTGATGTGAGAAATCATCACAGAATCTGTGATGCTCAAAAACATCTACTTCACACCCTTGATAAACAAAAAGACAAGTTTACTGACAACTATATAATCAATTGGACAATCAACACATCGTTTAAATCATCTCAAAGATCAATTCCATCGATCTGAGACTTCAACAGAGACTTGCAGTCGCAACATAATGTCTATAGACAAGATGTGAGAAATCATCACAGAATCTGTGATGCTCCAAAACATCTACTTCACACACTTGCTAAATTGAAGGAAAAGATTATTGACAATCATACAATCAATTTGACAATCCAACACAACGTTTAAATCATCTCAAACACCTATTCCATCGACCTCAACCTTCAACAGAGACTTGCAGTCGCAACATAATGTCTATAGACTTGATGTGAGAAATCATCACAGAATCTGTGATGCTCAAAAACATCTACTTCACACACTTGCTATACTGAAGGAAAAGTTTATTGACAATTATATAATAAATTTGACAATTCAACACATCGTTTAAATCATCTCAAACATCAATTCCATCGACCTGAAACTTCAACAGAGACTTATAGTCGTGACATAATGTCTATCAACTAGCTGTGATAAATCAACTAAGAATCTGTGATGCTCAAAAACATCTAATTCACACACTTGCTAAAATGAAGGAAAAGTTTATTGACAATTATATAATAAATTTAATATTAAACACAACGTATAAATCATCTCAAACATCTATTCCATCGACCTGAAACTTCAACAGAGACTTGCAGTCGCAACAAAATGTCTATAGACTAGATGTAAGAAATCATCACAGAATCTATGATGCTCCAAAACATCTACTTCACACACTTGCTAAACTGAAGGAGAAGTTTATTGACAATTATATAATAAATTTGACAATTCAACATAACGTTTAAATCATCTCAAACATCTATTCCATCGACCTGAAACTTCAACAGAGACTTGCAGTGGCAACAAAATGTCTATAGACTAGATGTGAGAAATCATCACAGAATCTGTGATGCTCCAAAACATCTACTTCAGACACTTGCTAAACTTAAGGAAAAGTTTATTGACAATTATATAACAAATTTGACAATTCCAAACAACGTTTAAATTTTCTCAAACATCTATTCCATCGACCTCAACCTTCAACAGAGACTTGCAGTCGCAACAAAATGTCTATAGACTTGATGTGAGAAATCATCACAGAATCTGTGATGCTCAAAAACATCTACTTCAGACACTTGCTAAACTTAAGGAAAAGTTTATTGACAATTATATAACAAATTTGACAATTCAAAACAACGTTTAAATCATCTCAAACATCTATTCCATCGACCTCAACCTTCAACAGAGACTTGCAGTCGCAACATAATGTCTATAGACTTGATGTGAGAAATCATCACAGAATCTGTGATGCTCGAAAACATCTACTTCACACCCTTGATAAACAAAAAGACAAGTTTACTGACAACTATATAATCAATTGGACAATCAACACATCGTTTAAATCATTTTAAACATCAATTCCATCGATCTGAGACTTCAACAGAGACTTGCAGTCGCAACATAATGTCTAAAGACTAGATGTGAGAAATCATCACAGAATCTGTGATGCTCAAAAACATCTACTTCACACACTTGCTAAATTGAAGGAATAGATTATTGACAATTATATAATCAATTTGACAATCCAACATAACGTCTAAATCAACTCAAACATTTATGCAATCGACATGAGACTTCAATAGAGACTTGCAGTCGCAACATAATGTCTACCGACTAGATGTGAGAAATCATCACAGAATCTGTGATGCTCAAAAACATCTACTTCACACCCTTGATAAACAAAAAGACAAGTTTACTGACAACTATATAATCAATTGGACAATCAACACATCGTTTAAATCATCTCAAAGATCAATTCCATCGATCTGAGACTTCAACAGAGACTTGCAGTCGCAACATAATGTCTATAGACAAGATGTGAGAAATCATCACAGAATCTGTGATGCTCCAAAACATCTACTTCACACACTTGCTAAATTGAAGGAAAAGATTATTGACAATCATACAATCAATTTGACAATCCAACACAACGTTTAAATCATCTCAAACACCTATTCCATCGACCTCAACCTTCAACAGAGACTTGCAGTCGCAACATAATGTCTATAGACTTGATGTGAGAAATCATCACAGAATCTGTGATGCTCAAAAACATCTACTTCACACACTTGCTATACTGAAGGAAAAGTTTATTGACAATTATATAATAAATTTGACAATTCAACACATCGTTTAAATCATCTCAAACATCAATTCCATCGACCTGAAACTTCAACAGAGACTTATAGTCGTGACATAATGTCTATCAACTATCTGTGATAAATCAACTAAGAATCTGTGATGCTCAAAAACATCTAATTCACACACTTGCTAAAATGAAGGAAAAGTTTATTGACAATTATATAATAAATTTAATATTAAACACAACGTATAAATCATCTCAAACATCTATTCCATCGACCTGAAACTTCAACAGAGACTTGCAGTCGCAACAAAATGTCTATAGACTAGATGTAAGAAATCATCACAGAATCTATGATGCTCCAAAACATCTACTTCACACACTTGCTAAACTGAAGGAGAAGTTTATTGACAATTATATAATAAATTTGACAATTCAACATAACGTTTAAATCATCTCAAACATCTATTCCATCGACCTGAAACTTCAACAGAGACTTGCAGTGGCAACAAAATGTCTATAGACTAGATGTGAGAAATCATCACAGAATCTGTGATGCTCCAAAACATCTACTTCAGACACTTGCTAAACTTAAGGAAAAGTTTATTGACAATTATATAACAAATTTGACAATTCCAAACAACGTTTAAATTTTCTCAAACATCTATTCCATCGACCTCAACCTTCAACAGAGACTTGCAGTCGCAACAAAATGTCTATAGACTTGATGTGAGAAATCATCACAGAATCTGTGATGCTCAAAAACATCTACTTCAGACACTTGCTAAACTTAAGGAAAAGTTTATTGACAATTATATAACAAATTTGACAATTCAAAACAACGTTTAAATCATCTCAAACATCTATTCCATCGACCTCAACCTTCAACAGAGACTTGCAGTCGCAACATAATGTCTATAGACTTGATGTGAGAAATCATCACAGAATCTGTGATGCTCGAAAACATCTACTTCACACCCTTGATAAACAAAAAGACAAGTTTACTGACAACTATATAATCAATTGGACAATCAACACATCGTTTAAATCATTTTAAACATCAATTCCATCGATCTGAGACTTCAACAGAGACTTGCAGTCGCAACATAATGTCTAAAGACTAGATGTGAGAAATCATCACAGAATCTGTGATGCTCAAAAACATCTACTTCACACACTTGCTAAATTGAAGGAATAGATTATTGACAATTATATAATCAATTTGACAATCCAACATAACGTCTAAATCAACTCAAACATTTATGCAATCGACATGAGACTTCAATAGAGACTTGCAGTCGCAACATAATGTCTACCGACTAGATGTGAGAAATCATCACAGAATCTGTGATGCTCCAAAACATCTACTTCACACACTTGCTAAACTGAAGGAAAAGTTTATTGACAATTATATAATAAATTTGAACATTCAACACAACGTTTAAATCATCTCAAACATCTATTCCATCGACCTGAAACTTCAACAGAGACTTATAGTCGTGACATAATGTCTATCGACTAGCTGTGATAAATCAACTCAGAATCTGTGATGCTCAAAAACATCTACTTCACACACTTGATGAACTCATCGAAAAGTTTATTGACAACTATATAATAAATTGGACAATTCAACACAACGATTAAATCATCTCAAACATCTATTCCATCGACCTGAAACTTCAACAGAGACTTGCAGTCGCAGCAAATTGTCTATAGACTACATGTGAGAAATCATCACAGAATCTGTGATGCTCAAAAACATCTACTTGAAACACTTGCTAAACTGAAGAAAAAGTTTATTGACAATTATGTAATAAATTTGACGATTCAACACATCGTTTAAATCATCTCAAACATCAATTCCATCGACCTGAAACTTCAACAGAGTCTTATAGTCGTGACATAATGTCTATCAACTATCTGTGATAAATCAACTCAGAATCTGTTATGCTCAAAAACATCTACTTCACACACTTGCTGAACTCATCGAACAGTTTATTGACAATTATATAATAGATTTGACGATTCAACAAAACGTTTAAATCATCTCAAACATCTATTCCATCGACCTGAAACTTCAACAGAGACTTGCAGTCGCAACAAAATGTCTATAGACTAGATGTAAGAAATCATCACATAATCTCTGAGGCTCCAAAACATCTACTTCACACACTTGCTAAACTGAAGGAGAAATTTATTGACAATTATATAATAAATTTGACAATTCAACATAACGTTTAAATCAACTCAAACATTTATGCAATCGACATGAGACTTCAATAGAGACTTGCAGTCGCAACATAATGTCTACCGACTAGATGTGAGAAATCATCACAGAATCTGAGATGCTCAAAAACATCTACTTCACAAACTTGCTAAAATGTAGGAAAAGTTTATTGACGATTATTTTATATATTTGACACTTCAACAAAACATTTAAATCATATCAAACCTCTATTCCATCGACCTGAGACTTCAACAGAGACTTGCAGTCGCAACATAATGTCTATAGACCAGATGTTAAAAATCATCACAGAATCTGTGATGCTCAAAAACATCTACTTCACACACTTGCTAAACTGAAGGAGAAGTTTATTGACAATTATATAATAAATTTGACAATTCAACATAACGTTTAAATCAACTCAAACATTTATGGAATCGACATGAGACTTCAATAGAGACTTGCAGTCGCAACATAATGTCTACCGACTAGATGTGAGAAATCATCACAGAATCTGTGATGCTCCAAAACATCTACTTCACACACTTGCTAAACTGAAGGAAAAGTTTATTGACAATTATATAATAAATTTAACAATTCAACACAACGTTTAAATCATCTCAAACATCTATTCCATCGACCTGAAACTTCAACAGAGACTTGCAGTGACAACAAAATGTCTATAGACAAGATGTGAGAAATCATCACAGAATCTGTGATGCTCCAAAACATCTACTTCAGACACTTGCTAAACTTAAGGAAAAGTTTATTGACAATTATATAATAAATTTGACAATTCAACATAACGTTTAAATCAACACAAACATTTATGCAATCGACATGAGACTTCAATAGAGACTTGCAGTCGCAACATAATGTCTACCGACTAGATGTGAGAAATCATCACAGAATCTGTGATGCTCAAAAACATCTACTTCACAAACTTGCTAAACTGTAGGAAAAGTTTATTGACGATTATTTTATATATTTGACACCTCAGCACAACGTTTAAATCATCTCAAACATCTATTCCATCGACCTCAACCTTCAACAGAGACTTGCAGTCGCAACAAAATGTCTATAGACTAGATGTAAGAAATCATCACAGATTCTGTGATGCTCCAAAACATCTACTTTACACACTTGCTAAACTGAAGGAGAAATTTATTGACAATTATATAATAAATTTGACAATTCAACATAACGTCTAAATCAACTCAAACATTTATGCAATCGACATGAGACTTCAATAGAGACTTGCAGTCGCAACATAATGTCTACCGACTAGATGTGAGAAATCATCACAGAATCTGTGATGCTCCAAAACATCTACTTCACACACTTGCTAAACTGAAGGAAAAGTTTATTGACAATTATATAATAAATTTAACAATTCAACACAACGTTTAAATCATCTCAAACATCTATTCCATCGACCTGAAACTTCAACAGAGACTTGCAGTGGCAACAAAATGTCTATAGACAAGATGTGAGAAATCATCACAGAATCTGTGATGCTCCAAAACATCTACTTCACACCCTTGATAAACAAAAAGACAAGTTTACTGACAACTATATAATCAATTGGACAATCAACACATCTTTAAATCATCTCAAACATCTATTCCATCGACCTCAACCCTCAACAGAGACTTGCAGTCGCAACATAATGTCTATAGACTTGATGTGAGAAATCATCACAGAATCTGTGATGCTCAAAAACATCTACTTCACACCCTTGATAAACAAAAAGACAAGTTTACTGACAACTATATAATCAATTGGACAATCAACACATCGTTTAAATCATCTCAAAGATCAATTCCATCGATCTGAGACTTCAACAGAGACTTGCAGTCGCAACATAATGTCTATAGACAAGATGTGAGAAATCATCACAGAATCTGTGATGCTCCAAAACATCTACTTCACACACTTGCTAAATTGAAGGAAAAGATTATTGACAATCATACAATCAATTTGACAATCCAACACAACGTTTAAATCATCTCAAACACCTATTCCATCGACCTCAACCTTCAACAGAGACTTGCAGTCGCAACATAATGTCTATAGACTTGATGTGAGAAATCATCACAGAATCTGTGATGCTCAAAAACATCTACTTCACACACTTGCTATACTGAAGGAAAAGTTTATTGACAATTATATAATAAATTTGACAATTCAACACATCGTTTAAATCATCTCAAACATCAATTCCATCGACCTGAAACTTCAACAGAGACTTATAGTCGTGACATAATGTCTATCAACTAGCTGTGATAAATCAACTAAGAATCTGTGATGCTCAAAAACATCTAATTCACACACTTGCTAAAATGAAGGAAAAGTTTATTGACAATTATATAATAAATTTAATATTAAACACAACGTATAAATCATCTCAAACATCTATTCCATCGACCTGAAACTTCAACAGAGACTTGCAGTCGCAACAAAATGTCTATAGACTAGATGTAAGAAATCATCACAGAATCTATGATGCTCCAAAACATCTACTTCACACACTTGCTAAACTGAAGGAGAAGTTTATTGACAATTATATAATAAATTTGACAATTCAACATAACGTTTAAATCATCTCAAACATCTATTCCATCGACCTGAAACTTCAACAGAGACTTGCAGTGGCAACAAAATGTCTATAGACTAGATGTGAGAAATCATCACAGAATCTGTGATGCTCCAAAACATCTACTTCAGACACTTGCTAAACTTAAGGAAAAGTTTATTGACAATTATATAACAAATTTGACAATTCCAAACAACGTTTAAATTTTCTCAAACATCTATTCCATCGACCTCAACCTTCAACAGAGACTTGCAGTCGCAACAAAATGTCTATAGACTTGATGTGAGAAATCATCACAGAATCTGTGATGCTCAAAAACATCTACTTCAGACACTTGCTAAACTTAAGGAAAAGTTTATTGACAATTATATAACAAATTTGACAATTCAAAACAACGTTTAAATCATCTCAAACATCTATTCCATCGACCTCAACCTTCAACAGAGACTTGCAGTCGCAACATAATGTCTATAGACTTGATGTGAGAAATCATCACAGAATCTGTGATGCTCGAAAACATCTACTTCACACCCTTGATAAACAAAAAGACAAGTTTACTGACAACTATATAATCAATTGGACAATCAACACATCGTTTAAATCATTTTAAACATCAATTCCATCGATCTGAGACTTCAACAGAGACTTGCAGTCGCAACATAATGTCTAAAGACTAGATGTGAGAAATCATCACAGAATCTGTGATGCTCAAAAACATCTACTTCACACACTTGCTAAATTGAAGGAATAGATTATTGACAATTATATAATCAATTTGACAATCCAACACAACGTTTAAATGATCTCAAATATCTATTCCATCGACCTGAAACTTCAACAGGGACTTGCAGTCGCAACAAAATGTCTATAGACTAGATTTGAGAAATCATCACAGAATCTGTGATGCTCGAAAACATATATTTCACACACTTGCTAAACTGAAGGAAAAGTTTATTCACAATTATATAATAAATTTGACCATTCAACACAACGTTTAAATCATCTCAAATATCTATTCCATCGACCTGAAACTTCAACAGGGACTTGCAGTCGCAACAAAATGTCTATAGACTAGATGTGAGAAATCATCACAGAATCTGTGATGCTCAAAAACATCTACTTCAAACACTTGCTAAACTGATCGAAAAGTTTATTGACAATCATATAACAAATTTGAAAAGTCAACACAACGTCTAAATCATCTCAAACATCTATTCCATAGACCTGAGGCTTCAATAGAGACTTGCAGTCGCAACAAAATATCTATAGACTAGATGTGAGAAATCATCACAGAATCTGTGATGCTCAAAAACATCTACTTCACAAACTTGCTAAACTGTAGGAAAAGTTTATTGACGATTGTTCTATATATTTGACACTTCACGAAAACGTTTAAATCATATCAAGCCTCTATTCCATCGACCTGAGACTTTAGCAGAGACTTGCAGTCGCAACATATTGTCTATGGACTAGATGTGAGAAATCATCACAGAATCTGTGATTCTCAAAAACATTTACTTCACACACTTGTTAAACTGAAGAAAAAGTTTATTGAAAATTACATAATAAATTTGACAATTCAACGTAACGTTTAAATCATCTCAAACGTCTATTCAATAGTGCTGAGACTTCAATAGAGACTTGCAGTCGCAACAAATTGTCTATAGACTAGATGTGAGAAATCATCACAGAATCTGTGATGCCCGAAAACATCTACTTCACACACTTGCTAAACTGAAGGAAAAGTTTATTGACAATTATATAATAAATTTGAACATTCAACACAACGTTTAAGTCATCTCAAACATCTATTCCATCGACCTGAAACTTCAACAGAGACTTATAGTCGTGACATAATGTCTATCAACTAGCTGTGATAAATCAACTCAGAATCTGTGATGCTCAAAAACATCTAATTCACACACTTGCTAAAATGAAGGAAAAGTTTATTGACAATTATTTAATAAATTTAATATTAAACACAACGTATAAATCATCTCAAACATCTATTCCATCGACCTGAAACTTCAACAGAGACTTGCAGTTGCAACATAATGTCTATAGACTAGATGTAAGAAATTATCACAGAATCTGTGATGCTCCAAAACATCTACTTCACACACTTGCTAAACTGAAGGAGAAGTTTATTGACAATTATATAATAAATTTGACAATTCAACATAACGTTTGAATCAACTCAAACATTTTTGCAATCGACATGAGACTTCAATAGAGACTTGCAGTCGCAACATAATGTCTACCGACTAGATGTGAGAAATCATCACAGAATCTGTGATGCTCAAAAACATCTACTTCACAAACTTGCTAACCTGTAGGAAAAGTTTATTGACGATAATTTTATATATTTGACACTTCAACAAAACATTTAAATCATATCAAACCTCTTTTCCATCGACCTGAGACTTCAACAGAGACTTGCAGTCGAAACATAATGTCTATCGACAAGATGTGAGAAATCATCACAGAATCTGTGATGCTCAAAAACATCTACTTCACACACTTGATAAACAAAACGAAAAGTTTACTGACAACTATATAATCAATTTGACAATTCAACACATCGTTTAAATCATCTCAAATATCCATTCCATCGAAATGAGACTTCAATAGAGACTTGCAGTCGCAACAAAATGTCTATAGACTAGATGTGAGAAATCATCACAGAATCTGTGATGCTCAAAAACATCTACTTCACACACTAGCTAAACTGAAGGAGAAGTTTATTGACAATTACATAATAAATTTGACAATTCAACGTAACGTTTAAATCATCTGAAACATCTACTCAATCGACATGAGACTTCAATAGAGACTTGCAGTCGCAACAAAATGTCTATAGACTAGATGTGAGAAATCATCACAGAATCTGTGATGCTCAAAAACATCTACTTGACACACTTGCTAAACTGAAGGAAAAGTTTATTGACAATTATATAATAAATTTGACGATTCAACACAACGTGTAAATCATCTCAAACATCTATTCCATTGACCTGAAACTTCAACAGAGACTTATTGTCGTGACATAATGTCCATCGACTATCTGTGATAAATCAACTCAGAATTTGTTATGCTCAAAACATCTACTTCACACACTTGCTGAACTAATCGAAAAGTTTATTGACAATTATATAATAAATTTGACAATTAAACACAACGTTTAAATCATCTCAAACATCTTTTCCATCGACCTGAAACTTCAACAGAGACTTGCAGTCGAAGCAAAATGTCTATAGACTAGATGTGAGAAATCATCACAGAATCTGTGATGCTCAAAAACATCTAATTCACACACTTGCTAAACTGAAGGAAAAGATTATTGACAATTATATAATAAATTTGACAATTCAACACAACGTTTCAATCATCTCAAACATCTATTCCATCGACCTGAAAATTCAACAGAGACTTATAGTCGTATCATATTGTCTATAGACTAGATGTGAGAAATCATCACAGAATCTGTTATGATCAAAAACATCTACTTCACAAACTTGCTAAACTGTAGGAAAATTTTATTGACAATTATTTAATAAATTTGACAATTCAACACAACGTTTAAATCATAGCAAACATCTATTCCATTAACCTCAGACTTCAATAGAGACTTGTAGTCGTAACAAAATGTCTACAGACTAGATGTGAGAAATCATCACAGAATCTGTGATGCTCAAAAACATCTAATTCACACACTTGCTAAACTGAAGGAAAAGATTATTGACAATTATATAATAAATTTGACAATCCAACACAACGTTTAAATCATCTCAAACACCTATTCCATCGACCTCAACCTTCAACAGAGACTTGCAGTCGAAACATAATGTCTATAGACTTGATGTGAGAAATCATCACAGAATCTGTGATGCTCAAAAACATCTACTTCACACACTTGCTATACTGAAGGAAAAGTTTATTGACAATTATATAATAAATTTGACAATTCAACACATCGTTTAAATCATCTCAAACATCAATTCCATCGACCTGAAACTTCAACAGAGACTTATAGTCGTGACATAATGTCTATCAACTAGCTGTGATAAATCAACTAAGAATCTGTGATGCTCAAAAACATCTAATTCACACACTTGCTAAAATGAAGGAAAAGTTTATTGACAATTATATAATAAATTTAATATTAAACACAACGTATAAATCATCTCAAACATCTATTCCATCGACCTGAAACTTCAACAGAGACTTGCAGTCGCAACAAAATGTCTATAGACTAGATGTAAGAAATCATCACAGAATCTATGATGCTCCAAAACATCTACTTCACACACTTGCTAAACTGAAGGAGAAGTTTATTGACAATTATATAATAAATTTGACAATTCAACATAACGTTTAAATCATCTCAAACATCTATTCCATCGACCTGAAACTTCAACAGAGACTTGCAGTGGCAACAAAATGTCTATAGACTAGATGTGAGAAATCATCACAGAATCTGTGATGCTCCAAAACATCTACTTCAGACACTTGCTAAACTTAAGGAAAAGTTTATTGACAATTATATAACAAATTTGACAATTCCAAACAACGTTTAAATTTTCTCAAACATCTATTCCATCGACCTCAACCTTCACCAGAGACTTGCAGTCGCAACAAAATGTCTATAGACTTGATGTGAGAAATCATCACAGAATCTGTGATGCTCAAAAACATCTACTTCAGACACTTGCTAAACTTAAGGAAAAGTTTATTGACAATTATATAACAAATTTGACAATTCAAAACAACGTTTAAATCATCTCAAACATCTATTCCATCGACCTCAACCTTCAACAGAGACTTGCAGTCGCAACATAATGTCTATAGACTTGATGTGAGAAATCATCACAGAATCTGTGATGCTCGAAAACATCTACTTCACACCCTTGATAAACAAAAAGACAAGTTTACTGACAACTATATAATCAATTGGACAATCAACACATCGTTTAAATCATTTTAAACATCAATTCCATCGATCTGAGACTTCAACAGAGACTTGCAGTCGCAACATAATGTCTAAAGACTAGATGTGAGAAATCATCACAGAATCTGTGATGCTCAAAAACATCTACTTCACACACTTGCTAAATTGAAGGAATAGATTATTGACAATTATATAATCAATTTGACAATCCAACATAACGTCTAAATCAACTCAAACATTTATGCAATCGACATGAGACTTCAATAGAGACTTGCAGTCGCAACATAATGTCTACCGACTAGATGTGAGAAATCATCACAGAATCTGTGATGCTCCAAAACATCTACTTCACACACTTGCTAAACTGAAGGAAAAGTTTATTGACAATTATATAATAAATTTGAACATTCAACACAACGTTTAAATCATCTCAAACATCTATTCCATCGACCTGAAACTTCAACAGAGACTTATAGTCGTGACATAATGTCTATCGACTAGCTGTGATAAATCAACTCAGAATCTGTGAAGCTCAAAAACATCTACTTCACACACTTGCTAAACTGAAGGAGAAGTTTATTGACAATTACATAATAAATTTGACAATTCAACGTAACGTTTAAATCATCTCAAACATCTACTCAATCGACATGAGACTTCAATAGAGACTTGCAGTCGCAACAAAATGTCTATAGACTAGATGTGAGAAATCATCACAGAATCTGTGATGCTCAAAAACATCTACTTGAAACACTTGCTAAACTGAAGAAAAAGTTTATTGACAATTATGTAATAAATTTGACGATTCAACACATCGTTTAAATCATCTCAAACATCAATTCCATCGATCTGAAACTTCAACAGAGTCTTATAGTCGTGACATAATGTCTATCAACTATCTGTGATAAATCAACTCAGAATCTGTTATGCTCAAAAACATCTACTTCACACACTTGCTGAACTCATCGAACAGTTTATTGACAATTATATAATAGATTTGACGATTCAACAAAACGTTTAAATCATCTCAAACATCTATTCCATCGACCTGAAACTTCAACAGAGACTTGCAGTCGCAACAAAATGTCTATAGACTAGATGTAAGAAATCATCACATAATCTCTGAGGCTCCAAAACATCTACTTCACACACTTGCTAAACTGAAGGAGAAATTTATTGACAATTATATAATAAATTTGACAATTCAACATAACGTTTAAATCAACTCAAACATTTATGCAATCGACATGAGACTTCAATAGAGACTTGCAGTCGCAACATAATGTCTACCGACTAGATGTGAGAAATCATCACAGAATCTGAGATGCTCAAAAACATCTACTTCACAAACTTGCTAAAATGTAGGAAAAGTTTATTGACGATTATTTTATATATTTGACACTTCAACAAAACATTTAAATCATATCAAACCTCTATTCCATCGACCTGAGACTTCAACAGAGACTTGCAGTCGCAACATAATGTCTATAGACCAGATGTTAAAAATCATCACAGAATCTGTGATGCTCAAAAACATCTACTTCACACACTTGCTAAACTGAAGGAGAAGTTTATTGACAATTATATAATAAATTTGACAATTCAACATAACGTTTAAATCAACTCAAACATTTATGGAATCGACATGAGACTTCAATAGAGACTTGCAGTCGCAACATAATGTCTACCGACTAGATGTGAGAAATCATCACAGAATCTGTGATGCTCCAAAACATCTACTTCACACACTTGCTAAACTGAAGGAAAAGTTTATTGACAATTATATAATAAATTTAACAATTCAACACAACGTTTAAATCATCTCAAACATCTATTCCATCGACCTGAAACTTCAACAGAGACTTGCAGTGACAACAAAATGTCTATAGACAAGATGTGAGAAATCATCACAGAATCTGTGATGCTCCAAAACATCTACTTCAGACACTTGCTAAACTTAAGGAAAAGTTTATTGACAATTATATAACAAATTTGACAATTCAAAACAACTTTTAAATCATCTCAAACATCTATTCCATCGACCTCGACCTTCAACAAAGACTTGCAGTCGCAACATAATGTCTATAGACTTGATGTGAGAAATCATCACAGAATCTGTGATGCTCAAAAACATCTACTTCACACCCTTGATAAACAAAAAGACAAGTTTACTGACAACTATATAATCAATTGGACAATCAACACATCGTTTAAATCATCATAAACATCAATTCCATCGATCTGAGACTTCAACAGAGACTTGCAGTCGCAACATAATGTCTAAAGACTAGATGTGAGAAATCATCACAGAATCTGTGATGCTCCAAAACATCTACTTCACACACTTGCTAAACTGAAGGAAAAGTTTATTGACAATTATGTAATAAATTTGACAATTCAACACATCGTTTAAATCATCTCAAACATTAATTCCATCGACCTGAAACTTCAACAGAGACTTATAGTCGTGACATAATGTCTATCGACTATCTGTGATAAATCAACTCAGAATCTGTTATGCTCAAAAACGTCTACTTCACACACTTGCTAAAATGAAGGAAAAGTTTATTGACAATTATATAATAAATTTAACAATTCAACACAACGTTTAAATCATCTCAAACATCTATTCCATCGACCTGAAACTTCAATAGAGACTTGCAGTCGCAACAAAATGTCTATAGACTAGATGTAAGAAATCATCACAGAATCTGTGATGCTCCAAAACATCTACTTCACACACTTGCTAAAATGAAGGAGAAGTTTATTGACAATTATATAATAAATTTGACAATTCAACATAACGTTTAAATCAACACAAACATTTATGCAATCGACATGAGACTTCAATAGAGACTTGCAGTCGCAACATAATGTCTACCGACTAGATGTGAGAAATCATCACAGAATCTGTGATGCTCAAAAACATCTACTTCACAAACTTGCTAAACTGTAGGAAAAGTTTATTGACGATTATTTTATATATTTGACACTTCAGCACAACGTTTAAATCATCTCAAACATCTATTCCATCGACCTCAACCTTCAACAGAGACTTGCAGTCGCAACAAAATGTCTATAGACTAGATGTAAGAAATCATCACAGATTCAGTGATGCTCCAAAACATCTACTTTACACACTTGCTAAACTGAAGGAGAAATTTATTGACAATTATATAATAAATTTGACAATTCAACATAACGTCTAAATCAACTCAAACATTTATGCAATCGACATGAGACTTCAATAGAGACTTGCAGTCGCAACATAATGTCTACCGACTAGATGTGAGAAATCATCACAGAATCTGTGATGCTCCAAAACATCTACTTCACACACTTGCTAAACTGAAGGAAAAGTTTATTGACAATTATATAATAAATTTAACAATTCAACACAACGTTTAAATCATCTCAAACATCTATTCCATCGACCTGAAACTTCAACAGAGACTTGCAGTGGCAACAAAATGTCTATAGACAAGATGTGAGAAATCATCACAGAATCTGTGATGCTCCAAAACATCTACTTCACACCCTTGATAAACAAAAAGACAAGTTTACTGACAACTATATAATCAATTGGACAATTCAACACATCTTTAAATCATCTCAAACATCTATTCCATCGACCTCAACCCTCAACAGAGACTTGCAGTCGCAACATAATGTCTATAGACTTGATGTGAGAAATCATCACAGAATCTGTGATGCTCAAAAACATCTACTTCACACCCTTGATAAACAAAAAGACAAGTTTACTGACAACTATATAATCAATTGGACAATCAACACATCGTTTAAATCATCTCAAAGATCAATTCCATCGATCTGAGACTTCAACAGAGACTTGCAGTCGCAACATAATGTCTATAGACAAGATGTGAGAAATCATCACAGAATCTGTGATGCTCCAAAACATCTACTTCACACACTTGCTAAATTGAAGGAAAAGATTATTGACAATCATACAATCAATTTGACAATCCAACACAACGTTTAAATCATCTCAAACACCTATTCCATCGACCTCAACCTTCAACAGAGACTTGCAGTCGCAACATAATGTCTATAGACTTGATGTGAGAAATCATCACAGAATCTGTGATGCTCAAAAACATCTACTTCACACACTTGCTATACTGAAGGAAAAGTTTATTGACAATTATATAATAAATTTGACAATTCAACACATCGTTTAAATCATCTCAAACATCAATTCCATCGACCTGAAACTTCAACAGAGACTTATAGTCGTGACATAATGTCTATCAACTAGCTGTGATAAATCAACTAAGAATCTGTGATGCTCAAAAACATCTAATTCACACACTTGCTAAAATGAAGGAAAAGTTTATTGACAATTATATAATAAATTTAATATTAAACACAACGTATAAATCATCTCAAACATCTATTCCATCGACCTGAAACTTCAACAGAGACTTGCAGTCGCAACAAAATGTCTATAGACTAGATGTAAGAAATCATCACAGAATCTATGATGCTCCAAAACATCTACTTCACACACTTGCTAAACTGAAGGAGAAGTTTATTGACAATTATATAATAAATTTGACAATTCAACATAACGTTTAAATCATCTCAAACATCTATTCCATCGACCTGAAACTTCAACAGAGACTTGCAGTGGCAACAAAATGTCTATAGACTAGATGTGAGAAATCATCACAGAATCTGTGATGCTCCAAAACATCTACTTCAGACACTTGCTAAACTTAAGGAAAAGTTTATTGACAATTATATAACAAATTTGACAATTCCAAACAACGTTTAAATTTTCTCAAACATCTATTCCATCGACCTCAACCTTCAACAGAGACTTGCAGTCGCAACAAAATGTCTATAGACTTGATGTGAGAAATCATCACAGAATCTGTGATGCTCAAAAACATCTACTTCAGACACTTGCTAAACTTAAGGAAAAGTTTATTGACAATTATATAACAAATTTGACAATTCAAAACAACGTTTAAATCATCTCAAACATCTATTCCATCGACCTCAACCTTCAACAGAGACTTGCAGTCGCAACATAATGTCTATAGACTTGATGTGAGAAATCATCACAGAATCTGTGATGCTCGAAAACATCTACTTCACACCCTTGATAAACAAAAAGACAAGTTTACTGACAACTATATAATCAATTGGACAATCAACACATCGTTTAAATCATTTTAAACATCAATTCCATCGATCTGAGACTTCAACAGAGACTTGCAGTCGCAACATAATGTCTAAAGACTAGATGTGAGAAATCATCACAGAATCTGTGATGCTCAAAAACATCTACTTCACACACTTGCTAAATTGAAGGAATAGATTATTGACAATTATATAATCAATTTGACAATCCAACATAACGTCTAAATCAACTCAAACATTTATGCAATCGACATGAGACTTCAATAGAGACTTGCAGTCGCAACATAATGTCTACCGACTAGATGTGAGAAATCATCACAGAATCTGTGATGCTCCAAAACATCTACTTCACACACTTGCTAAACTGAAGGAAAAGTTTATTGACAATTATATAATAAATTTGAACATTCAACACAACGTTTAAATCATCTCAAACATCTATTCCATCGACCTGAAACTTCAACAGAGACTTATAGTCGTGACATAATGTCTATCGACTAGCTGTGATAAATCAACTCAGAATCTGTGATGCTCAAAAACATCTACTTCACACACTTGATGAACTCATCGAAAAGTTTATTGACAACTATATAATAAATTGGACGATTCAACACAACGATTAAATCATCTCAAACATCTATTCCATCGACCTGAAACTTCAACAGAGACTTGCAGTCGCAGCAAATTGTCTATAGACTACATGTGAGAAATCATCACAGAATCTGTGATGCTCAAAAACATCTACTTGAAACACTTGCTAAACTGAAGAAAAAGTTTATTGACAATTATGTAATAAATTTGACGATTCAACACATCGTTTAAATCATCTCAAACATCAATTCCATCGACCTGAAACTTCAACAGAGTCTTATAGTCGTGACATAATGTCTATCAACTATCTGTGATAAATCAACTCAGAATCTGTTATGCTCAAAAACATCTACTTCACACACTTGCTGAACTCATCGAACAGTTTATTGACAATTATATAATAGATTTGACGATTCAACAAAACGTTTAAATCATCTCAAACATCTATTCCATCGACCTGAAACTTCAACAGAGACTTGCAGTCGCAACAAAATGTCTATAGACTAGATGTAAGAAATCATCACATAATCTCTGAGGCTCCAAAACATCTACTTCACACACTTGCTAAACTGAAGGAGAAATTTATTGACAATTATATAATAAATTTGACAATTCAACATAACGTTTAAATCAACTCAAACATTTATGCAATCGACATGAGACTTCAATAGAGACTTGCAGTCGCAACATAATGTCTACCGACTAGATGTGAGAAATCATCACAGAATCTGAGATGCTCAAAAACATCTACTTCACAAACTTGCTAAAATGTAGGAAAAGTTTATTGACGATTATTTTATATATTTGACACTTCAACAAAACATTTAAATCATATCAAACCTCTATTCCATCGACCTGAGACTTCAACAGAGACTTGCAGTCGCAACATAATGTCTATAGACCAGATGTTAAAAATCATCACAGAATCTGTGATGCTCAAAAACATCTACTTCACACACTTGCTAAACTGAAGGAGAAGTTTATTGACAATTATATAATAAATTTGACAATTCAACATAACGTTTAAATCAACTCAAACATTTATGGAATCGACATGAGACTTCAATAGAGACTTGCAGTCGCAACATAATGTCTACCGACTAGATGTGAGAAATCATCACAGAATCTGTGATGCTCCAAAACATCTACTTCACACAATTGCTAAACTGAAGGAAAAGTTTATTGACAATTATATAATAAATTTAACAATTCAACACAACGTTTAAATCATCTCAAACATCTATTCCATCGACCTGAAACTTCAACAGAGACTTGCAGTGACAACAAAATGTCTATAGACAAGATGTGAGAAATCATCACAGAATCTGTGATGCTCCAAAACATCTACTTCAGACACTTGCTAAACTTAAGGAAAAGTTTATTGACAATTACATAACAAATTTGACAATTCAAAACAACTTTTAAATCATCTCAAACATCTATTCCATCGACCTCAACCTTCAACAAAGACTTGCAGTCGCAACATAATGTCTATAGACTTGATGTGAGAAATCATCACAGAATCTGTGATGCTCAAAAACATCTACTTCACACCCTTGATAAACAAAAAGACAAGTTTACTGACAACTATATAATCAATTGGACAATCAACACATCGTTTAAATCATCATAAACATCAATTCCATCGATCTGAGACTTCAACAGAGACTTGCAGTCGCAACATAATGTCTAAAGACTAGATGTGAGAAATCATCACAGAATCTGTGATGCTCCAAAACATCTACTTCACACACTTGCTAAACTGAAGGAAAAGTTTATTGACAATTATGTAATAAATTTGACAATTCAACACATCGTTTAAATCATCTCAAACATCAATTCCATCGACCTGAAACTTCAACAGAGACTTATAGTCGTGACATAATGTCTATCGACTATCTGTGATAAATCAACTCAGAATCTGTTATGCTCAAAAACGTCTACTTCACACACTTGCTAAAATGAAGGAAAAGTTTATTGACAATTATATAATAGATTTAACAATTCAACACAACGTTTAAATCATCTCAAACATCTATTCCATCGACCTGAAACTTCAATAGAGACTTGCAGTCGCAACAAAATGTCTATAGACTAGATGTAAGAAATCATCACAGAATCTGTGATGCTCCAAAACATCTACTTCACACACTTGCTAAAATGAAGGAGAAGTTTATTGACAATTATATAATAAATTTGACAATTCAACATAACGTTTAAATCAACACAAACATTTATGCAATCGACATGAGACTTCAATAGAGACTTGCAGTCGCAACATAATGTCTACCGACTAGATGTGAGAAATCATCACAGAATCTGTGATGCTCAAAAACATCTACTTCACAAACTTGCTAAACTGTAGGAAAAGTTTATTGACGATTATTTTATATATTTGACACTTCAGCACAACGTTTAAATCATCTCAAACATCTATTCCATCGACCTCAACCTTCAACAGAGACTTGCAGTCGCAACAAAATGTCTATAGACTAGATGTAAGAAATCATCACAGATTCTGTGATGCTCCAAAACATCTACTTTACACACTTGCTAAACTGAAGGAGAAATTTATTGACAATTATATAATAAATTTGACAATTCAACATAACGTCTAAATCAACTCAAACATTTATGCAATCGACATGAGACTTCAATAGAGACTTGCAGTCGCAACATAATGTCTACCGACTAGATGTGAGAAATCATCACAGAATCTGTGATGCTCCAAAACATCTACTTCACACACTTGCTAAACTGAAGGAAAAGTTTATTGACAATTATATAATAAATTTAACAATTCAACACAAAGTTTAAATCATCTCAAACATCTATTCCATCGACCTGAAACTTCAACAGAGACTTGCAGTGGCAACAAAATGTCTATAGACAAGATGTGAGAAATCATCACAGAATCTGTGATGCTCCAAAACATCTACTTCACACCCTTGATAAACAAAAAGACAAGTTTACTGACAACTATATAATCAATTGGACAATCAACACATCTTTAAATCATCTCAAACATCTATTCCATCGACCTCAACCCTCAACAGAGACTTGCAGTCGCAACATAATGTCTATAGACTTGATGTGAGAAATCATCACAGAATCTGTGATGCTCAAAAACATCTACTTCACACCCTTGATAAACAAAAAGACAAGTTTACTGACAACTATATAATCAATTGGACAATCAACACATCGTTTAAATCATCTCAAAGATCAATTCCATCGATCTGAGACTTCAACAGAGACTTGCAGTCGCAACATAATGTCTATAGACAAGATGTGAGAAATCATCACAGAATCTGTGATGCTCCAAAACATCTACTTCACACACTTGCTAAATTGAAGGAAAAGATTATTGACAATCATACAATCAATTTGACAATCCAACACAACGTTTAAATCATCTCAAACACCTATTCCATCGACCTCAACCTTCAACAGAGACTTGCAGTCGCAACATAATGTCTATAGACTTGATGTGAGAAATCATCACAGAATCTGTGATGCTCAAAAACATCTACTTCACACACTTGCTATACTGAAGGAAAAGTTTATTGACAATTATATAATAAATTTGACAATTCAACACATCGTTTAAATCATCTCAAACATCAATTCCATCGACCTGAAACTTCAACAGAGACTTATAGTCGTGACATAATGTCTATCAACTAGCTGTGATAAATCAACTAAGAATCTGTGATGCTCAAAAACATCTAATTCACACACTTGCTAAAATGAAGGAAAAGTTTATTGACAATTATATAATAAATTTAATATTAAACACAACGTATAAATCATCTCAAACATCTATTCCATCGACCTGAAACTTCAACAGAGACTTGCAGTCGCAACAAAATGTCTATATACTAGATGTAAGAAATCATCACAGAATCTATGATGCTCCAAAACATCTACTTCACACACTTGCTAAACTGAAGGAGAAGTTTATTGACAATTATATAATAAATTTGACAATTCAACATAACGTTTAAATCATCTCAAACATCTATTCCATCGACCGGAAACTTCAACAGAGACTTGCAGTGGCAACAAAATGTCTATAGACTAGATGTGAGAAATCATCACAGAATCTGTGATGCTCCAAAACATCTACTTCAGACACTTGCTAAACTTAAGGAAAAGTTTATTGACAATTATATAACAAATTTGACAATTCCAAACAACGTTTAAATTTTCTCAAACATCTATTCCATCGACCTCAACCTTCAACAGAGACTTGCAGTCGCAACAAAATGTCTATAGACTTGATGTGAGAAATCATCACAGAATCTGTGATGCTCAAAAACATCTACTTCAGACACTTGCTAAACTTAAGGAAAAGTTTATTGACAATTATATAACAAATTTGACAATTCAAAACAACGTTTAAATCATCTCAAACATCTATTCCATCGACCTCAACCTTCAACAGAGACTTGCAGTCGCAACATAATGTCTATAGACTTGATGTGAGAAATCATCACAGAATCTGTGATGCTCGAAAACATCTACTTCACACCCTTGATAAACAAAAAGACAAGTTTACTGACAACTATATAATCAATTGGACAATCAACACATCGTTTAAATCATTTTAAACATCAATTCCATCGACCTGAAACTTCAACAGGGACTTGCAGTCGCAACAAAATGTCTATAGACTAGATTTGAGAAATCATCACAGAATCTGTGATGCTCGAAAACATATATTTCACACACTTGCTAAACTGAAGGAGAAGTTTATTGACAATTATATAATAAATTTAATATTAAACACAACGTATAAATCATCTCAAACATCTATTCCATCGACCTGAAACTTCAACAGAGACTTGCAGTCGCAACAAAATGTCTATAGACTAGATGTAAGAAATCATCACAGAATCTATGATGCTCCAAAACATCTACTTCACACACTTGCTAAACTGAAGGAGAAGTTTATTGACAATTATATAATAAATTTAATATTAAACACAACGTATAAATCATCTCAAACATCTATTCCATCGACCTGAAACTTCAACAGGGACTTGCAGTCGCAACAAAATGTCTATAGACTAGATTTGAGAAATCATCACAGAATCTGTGATGCTCGAAAACATATATTTCACACACTTGCTAAACTGAAGGAAAAGTTTATTCACAATTATATAATAAATTTGACCATTCAACACAACGTTTAAATCATCTCAAATATCTATTCCATCGACCTGAAACTTCAACAGGGACTTGCAGTCGCAACAAAATGTCTATAGACTAGATGTGAGAAATCATCACAGAATCTGTGATGCTCAAAAACATCTACTTCAAACACTTGCTAAACTGATCGAAAAGTTTATTGACAATCATATAACAAATTTGAAAAGTCAACGCAACGTCTAAATCATCTCAAACATCTATTCCATAGACCTGAGGCTTCAATAGAGACTTGCAGTCGCAACAAAATATCTATAGACTAGATGTGAGAAATCATCACAGAATCTGTGATGCTCAAAAACATCTACTTCACAAACTTGCTAAACTGTAGGAAAAGTTTATTGACGATTGTTCTATATATTTGACACTTCACGAAAACGTTTAAATCATATCAAGCCTCTATTCCATCGACCTGAGACTTTAGCAGAGACTTGCAGTCGCAACATATTGTCTATGGACTAGATGTGAGAAATCATCACAGAATCTGTGATTCTCAAAAACATTTACTTCACACACTTGTTAAACTGAAGAAAAAGTTTATTGAAAATTACATAATAAATTTGACAATTCAACGTAACGTTTAAATCATCTCAAACGTCTATTCAATAGTGCTGAGACTTCAATAGAGACTTGCAGTCGCAACAAATTGTCTATAGACTAGATGTGAGAAATCATCACAGAATCTGTGATGCCCGAAAACATCTACTTCACACACTTGCTAAACTGAAGGAAAAGTTTATTGACAATTATATAATAAATTTGAACATTCAACACAACGTTTAAGTCATCTCAAACATCTATTCCATCGACCTGAAACTTCAACAGAGACTTATAGTCGTGACATAATGTCTATCAACTAGCTGTGATAAATCAACTCAGAATCTGTGATGCTCAAAAACATCTAATTCACACACTTGCTAAAATGAAGGAAAAGTTTATTGACAATTATTTAATAAATTTAATATTAAACACAACGTATAAATCATCTCAAACATCTATTCCATCGACCTGAAACTTCAACAGAGACTTGCAGTTGCAACATAATGTCTATAGACTAGATGTAAGAAATTATCACAGAATCTGTGATGCTCCAAAACATCTACTTCACACACTTGCTAAACTGAAGGAGAAGTTTATTGACAATTATATAATAAATTTGACAATTCAACATAACGTTTGAATCAACTCAAACATTTTTGCAATCGACATGAGACTTCAATAGAGACTTGCAGTCGCAACATAATGTCTACCGACTAGATGTGAGAAATCATCACAGAATCTGTGATGCTCAAAAACATCTACTTCACAAACTTGCTAACCTGTAGGAAAAGTTTATTGACGATAATTTTATATATTTGACACTTCAACAAAACATTTAAATCATATCAAACCTCTTTTCCATCGACCTGAGACTTCAACAGAGACTTGCAGTCGAAACATAATGTCTATCGACAAGATGTGAGAAATCATCACAGAATCTGTGATGCTCAAAAACATCTACTTCACACACTTGATAAACAAAACGAAAAGTTTACTGACAACTATATAATCAATTTGACAATTCAACACATCGTTTAAATCATCTCAAATATCCATTCCATCGAAATGAGACTTCAATAGAGACTTGCAGTCGCAACAAAATGTCTATAGACTAGATGTGAGAAATCATCACAGAATCTGTGATGCTCAAAAACATCTACTTCACACACTAGCTAAACTGAAGGAGAAGTTTATTGACAATTACATAATAAATTTGACAATTCAACGTAACGTTTAAATCATCTGAAACATCTACTCAATCGACATGAGACTTCAATAGAGACTTGCAGTCGCAACAAAATGTCTATAGACTAGATGTGAGAAATCATCACAGAATCTGTGATGCTCAAAAACATCTACTTGACACACTTGCTAAACTGAAGGAAAAGTTTATTGACAATTATATAATAAATTTGACGATTCAACACAACGTGTAAATCATCTCAAACATCTATTCCATTGACCTGAAACTTCAACAGAGACTTATTGTCGTGACATAATGTCCATCGACTATCTGTGATAAATCAACTCAGAATTTGTTATGCTCAAAACATCTACTTCACACACTTGCTGAACTAATCGAAAAGTTTATTGACAATTATATAATAAATTTGACCATTCAACACAACGTTTAAATCATCTCAAATATCTATTCCATCGACCTGAAACTTCAACAGGGACTTGCAGTCGCAACAAAATGTCTATAGACTAGATGTGAGAAATCATCACAGAATCTGTGATGCTCAAAAACATCTACTTCAAACACTTGCTAAACTGATCGAAAAGTTTATTGACAATCATATAACAAATTTGAAAAGTCAACGCAACGTCTAAATCATCTCAAACATCTATTCCATAGACCTGAGGCTTCAATAGAGACTTGCAGTCGCAACAAAATATCTATAGACTAGATGTGAGAAATCATCACAGAATCTGTGATGCTCAAAAACATCTACTTCACAAACTTGCTAAACTGTAGGAAAAGTTTATTGACGATTGTTCTATATATTTGACACTTCACGAAAACGTTTAAATCATATCAAGCCTCTATTCCATCGACCTGAGACTTTAGCAGAGACTTGCAGTCGCAACATATTGTCTATGGACTAGATGTGAGAAATCATCACAGAATCTGTGATTCTCAAAAACATTTACTTCACACACTTGTTAAACTGAAGAAAAAGTTTATTGAAAATTACATAATAAATTTGACAATTCAACGTAACGTTTAAATCATCTCAAACGTCTATTCAATAGTGCTGAGACTTCAATAGAGACTTGCAGTCGCAACAAATTGTCTATAGACTAGATGTGAGAAATCATCACAGAATCTGTGATGCCCGAAAACATCTACTTCACACACTTGCTAAACTGAAGGAAAAGTTTATTGACAATTATATAATAAATTTGAACATTCAACACAACGTTTAAGTCATCTCAAACATCTATTCCATCGACCTGAAACTTCAACAGAGACTTATAGTCGTGACATAATGTCTATCAACTAGCTGTGATAAATCAACTCAGAATCTGTGATGCTCAAAAACATCTAATTCACACACTTGCTAAAATGAAGGAAAAGTTTATTGACAATTATTTAATAAATTTAATATTAAACACAACGTATAAATCATCTCAAACATCTATTCCATCGACCTGAAACTTCAACAGAGACTTGCAGTTGCAACATAATGTCTATAGACTAGATGTAAGAAATTATCACAGAATCTGTGATGCTCCAAAACATCTACTTCACACACTTGCTAAACTGAAGGAGAAGTTTATTGACAATTATATAATAAATTTGACAATTCAACATAACGTTTGAATCAACTCAAACATTTTTGCAATCGACATGAGACTTCAATAGAGACTTGCAGTCGCAACATAATGTCTACCGACTAGATGTGAGAAATCATCACAGAATCTGTGATGCTCAAAAACATCTACTTCACAAACTTGCTAACCTGTAGGAAAAGTTTATTGACGATAATTTTATATATTTGACACTTCAACAAAACATTTAAATCATATCAAACCTCTTTTCCATCGACCTGAGACTTCAACAGAGACTTGCAGTCGAAACATAATGTCTATCGACAAGATGTGAGAAATCATCACAGAATCTGTGATGCTCAAAAACATCTACTTCACACACTTGATAAACAAAACGAAAAGTTTACTGACAACTATATAATCAATTTGACAATTCAACACATCGTTTAAATCATCTCAAATATCCATTCCATCGAAATGAGACTTCAATAGAGACTTGCAGTCGCAACAAAATGTCTATAGACTAGATGTGAGAAATCATCACAGAATCTGTGATGCTCAAAAACATCTACTTCACACACTAGCTAAACTGAAGGAGAAGTTTATTGACAATTACATAATAAATTTGACAATTCAACGTAACGTTTAAATCATCTGAAACATCTACTCAATCGACATGAGACTTCAATAGAGACTTGCAGTCGCAACAAAATGTCTATAGACTAGATGTGAGAAATCATCACAGAATCTGTGATGCTCAAAAACATCTACTTGACACACTTGCTAAACTGAAGGAAAAGTTTATTGACAATTATATAATAAATTTGACGATTCAACACAACGTGTAAATCATCTCAAACATCTATTCCATTGACCTGAAACTTCAACAGAGACTTATTGTCGTGACATAATGTCCATCGACTATCTGTGATAAATCAACTCAGAATTTGTTATGCTCAAAACATCTACTTCACACACTTGCTGAACTAATCGAAAAGTTTATTGACAATTATATAATAAATTTGACAATTAAACACAACGTTTAAATCATCTCAAACATCTTTTCCATCGACCTGAAACTTCAACAGAGACTTGCAGTCGAAGCAAAATGTCTGAAGACTAGATGTGAGAAATCATCACAGAATCTGTGATGCTCAAAAACATCTAATTCACACACATGCTAAACTGAAGGAAAAGATTATTGACAATTATATAATAAATTTGACAATTCAACACAACGTTTCAATCATCTCAAACATCTATTCCATCGACCTGAAAATTCAACAGAGACTTATAGTCGTATCATATTGTCTATAGACTAGATGTGAGAAATCATCACAGAATCTGTTATGATCAAAAACATCTACTTCACAAACTTGCTAAACTGTAGGAAAATTTTATTGACAATTATTTAATAAATTTGACAATTCAACACAACGTTTAAATCATAGCAAACATCTATTCCATTAACCTCAGACTTCAATAGAGACTTGTAGTCGTAACAAAATGTCTACAGACTAGATGTGAGAAATCATCACAGAATCTGTGATGCTCAAAAACATCTAATTCACACACTTGCTAAACTGAAGGAAAAGATTATTGACAATTATATAATAAATTTGACAATTCAACACAACGTTTAAATCATATCAAACATCTATTCCATCGACCTGAAAATTCAACAGAGACTTATAGTCGTAACATAATGTCTATAGACTACATGTGAGAAATCATCACAGAATCTGTGATGCTCAAAAACATCTAATTAACACACTTGCTAAACTCAACGAAAAGTTTATTGACAATGCTATGATAAGTTGGATAATTAAAAACAACGTTTAAATCATTTCAAACATCTATTCAATCGACCTGAGAATTGAATAGAGACTTGCAGTCACAACAAAATGTCTATAGACTAGATGTGAGAAATCATTACAGTATCTGTGATGCTCCAAAACATCTGCTTCACACATTTGATAAACAAAAAGAAAAGTTTACTGACAACTATATAATCAATTTGACAATTCAAAAAAACGTTGAAATCATCTCAAACATCTATTCCATCGACCTGAGACTTCAAAAGAGACTTTCAGTCGCATCATAATGTATATAGACTAGATGTGAGAATTCATCACAGAATCTGTGATGCTCAAAAACATCTACTTCACACACTTGCCAAAATGAAGAAAATGTTTATTGACAATTATATAATGAATTTGAGAATTCAAACAACGTTGAAATCATCTCAAACATCTATTCCATCGACCTGAGACTTCAAAAGAGACTTTCAGTCGCATCATAATGTATATAGACTAGATGTGAGAATTCATCACAGAATCTGTGATGCTCAAAAAGATCTACTTCACACACTTGCCAAAATGAAGAAAATGTTTATTGACAATTATATAATGAATTTGAGAATTCAAACAACGTTTAAATCATCTCAAACATCTATTCCATTGACCTCAGACTTCAATAGAGACTTGCAGTCGTAACAAAATGTCTACAGACTAGATGTGAGAAATCATCACAGAATCTGTGATGCTCCAAAACATCTACTTCACACACTTGCTAAACTGAAGGAGAAGTTTATTGACAATTATATAATAAATTTGACAATTCAACATAACGTTTAAATCATCTCAAACATCTATTCCATCGACCTGAAACTTCAACAGAGACTTGCAGTGGCAACAAAATGTCTATAGACAAGATGTGAGAAATCATCACAGAATCTGTGATGCTCCAAAACATCTACTTCAGACACTTGCTAAACTTAAGGAAAAGTTTATTGACAATTATATAACAAAATTGACAATTCAAAACAACGTTTAAATCATCTCAAACATCTATTCCATCGACCTCAACCTTCAACAGAGACTAGCAGTCGCAACAGAATGTCTATAGACTTGATGTGAGAAATCATCACAGAATCTGTGATGCTCAAAAACATCTACTTCAGACACTTGCTAAACTTAAGGAAAAGTTTATTGACAATTATATAACAAATTTGACAATTCAAAACAACGTTTAAATCATCTCAAACATCTATTCCATCGACCTCAACCTTCAACAGAGACTTGCAGTCGCAACATAATGTCTATAGACTTGATGTGAGAAATCATCACAGAATCTGTGATGCTCAAAAACATCTACTTCACACCCTTGATAAACAAAAAGACAAGTTTACTGACAACTATATAATCAATTGGACAATCAACACATCGTTTAAATCATTTTAAACATCAATTCCATCGATCTGAGACTTCAACAGAGACTTGCAGTCGCAACATAATGTCTAAAGACTAGATGTGAGAAATCATCACAGAATCTGTGATGCTCAAAAACATCTACTTCACACACTTGCTAAATTGAAGGAATAGATTATTGACAATTATATAATCAATTTGACAATCCAAAACAACGTTTAAATGATCTCAAATATCTATTCCATCGACCTGAAACTTCAACAGGGACTTGCAGTCGCAACAAAATGTCTATAGACTAGATTTGAGAAATCATCACAGAATCTGTGATGCTCAAAAACATATATTTCACACACTTGCTAAACTGAAGGAAAAGTTTATTCACAATTATATAATAAATTTGACCATTCAACACAACGTTTAAATCATCTCAAATATCTATTCCATCGACCTGAAACTTCAACAGGGACTTGCAGTCGCAACAAAATGTCTATAGACTAGATGTGAGAAATCATCACAGAATCTGTGATGCTCAAAAACATCTACTTCACACACTTGCTAAACTGAAGGAAAAGTTTATTGACAATTATATAATAAATTTGAACATTCAACACAACATTTAAATCATCTCAAACATCTATTCCATCGACCTGAAACTTCAACAAAGACTTATAGTCGTGACATAATGTCTATCAACTAGCTGTGATAAATCAACTCAGAATCTGTGATGCTCAAAAACATCTAATTCACACACTTGCTAAAATGAAGGAAAAGTTTATTGACAATTATATAATAAATTTAACAATTCAACACAACGTATAAATCATCTCAAACATCTATTCCATCGACCTGAAACTTCAACAGAGACTTGCAGTCGCAACAAAATGTCTATAGACTAGATGTAAGAAATTATCACAGAGTCTGTGATGCTCCAAAACATCTACTTCACACACTTGCTAAACTGAAGGAGAAGTTTATTGACAATTATATAATAAATTTGACAATTCAACATAACGTTTGAATCAACTCAAACATTTTTGCAATCGACATGAGACTTCAATAGAGACTTGCAGTCGCAACATAATGTCTACCGACTAGATGTGAGAAATCATCACAGAATCTGTGATGCTCAAAAACATCTACTTCACAAACTTGCTAACCTGTAGGAAAAGTTTATTGACGATAATTTTATATATTTGACACTTCAACAAAACATTTAAATCATATCAAACCTCTTTTCCATCGACCTGAGACTTCAACAGAGACTTGCAGTCGAAACATAATGTCTATCGACAAGATGTGAGAAATCATCACAGAATCTGTGATGCTCAAAAACATCTACTTCACACACTTGATAAACAAAACGAAAAGTTTACTGACAACTATATAATCAATTTGACAATTCAACACATCGTTTAAATCATCTCAAATATCCATTCCATCAAAATGAGACTTCAATAGAGACTTGCAGTCGCAACAAAATGTCTATAGACTAGATGTGAGAAATCATCACAGAATCTGTGATGCTCAAAAACATCTACTTCACACACTTGCTAAACTGAAGGAGAAGTTTATTGACAATTACATAATAAATTTGACAATTCAACGTAACGTTTAAATCATCTGAAACATCTACTCAATCGACATGAGACTTCAATAGAGACTTGCAGTCGCAACAAAATGTCTATAGACTAGATGTGAGAAATCATCACAGAATCTGTGATGCTCAAAAACATCTACTTGACACACTTGCTAAACTGAAGGAAAAGTTTATTGACAATTATATAATAAATTTGACGATTAAACACAACGTGTAAATCATCTCAAACATCTATTCCATTGACCTGAAACTTCAACAGAGACTTATTGTCGTGACATAATGTCCATCGACTATCTGTGATAAATCAACTCAGAATATGTTATGCTCAAAACATCTACTTCACACACTTGCTGAACTAATCGAAAAGTTTATTGACAATTATATAATAAATTTGACAATTAAACACAACGTTTAAATCATCTCAAACATCTTTTCCATCGACCTGAAACTTCAACAGAGACTTGCAGTCGCAGCAAAATGTCTATAGACTAGATGTGAGAAATCATCACAGAATCTGTGATGCTCAAAAACATCTAATTCACACACTTGCTAAACTGAAGGAAAAGATTATTGACAATTATATAATAAATTTGACAATTCAACACAACGTTTAAATCATCTCAAACATCTATTCCATCGACCTGAAAATTCAACAGAGACTTATAGTCGTAACATAATGTCTATAGACTACATGTGAGAAATAATCACAGAATCTGTGATGCTCAAAAACATCTACTTGACACACTTGCTAAAGTGAAGGAAAAGTTTATTGACAATTATATAATAAATTTGACAATTCAATACATCGTTTAAATCATCTCAAACATCCATTCCATCGACCTGAGACTTCAACAGAGACTTATAGTCGTATCATATTGTCTATAGACTAGATGTGAGAAATCATCACAGAATCTGTTATTATCAAAAACATCTACTTCACAAACGTGCTAAACTGTAGGAAAATTTTATTGACAATTATTTAATAAATTTGACAATTCAACACAACGTTTAAATCATAGCAAACATCTATTCCATTAACCTCAGACTTCAATAGAGACTTGTAGTCGTAACAAAATGTCTACAGACTAGATGTGAGAAATCATCACAGAATCTGTGATGCTCCAAAACATCTACTTCACACACTTGCTAAACTTAAGGAAAAGTTTATAGACATTCATATAATAAATTTGACAATTCAACACAACGTTTAAATCATCTCAAACATCTTTTCCATTGACCTTAAACTTCAACAGAGACTTGCAGTCGCAGCAAAATGTCTATAGACTAGATGTGAGAAATCATCACAGAATCTGTGATGCTCAAAAACATCTAATTCACACACTTGCTAAACTGAAGGAAAAGATTATTGACAATTATATAATAAATTTGACAATTCAAAACAACGTTTAAATCATATCAAACATCTATTCCATCGACCTGAACATTCAACAGAGACTTATAGTCGTAACATAATGTCTATAGACTACATGTGAGAAATCATCACAGAATCTGTGATGCTCAAAAACATCTAATTAACACACTTGCTAAACTCAACGAAAAGTTTATTGACAATGCTATGATAAGTTGGATAATTAAAAACAACGTTTAAATCATTTCAAACATCTATTCAATCGACCTGAGAATTGAATAGAGACTTGCAGTCACAACAAAATGTCTATAGACTAGATGTGAGAAATCATTACAGTATCTGTGATGCTCCAAAACATCTGCTTCACACATTTGATAAACAAAAAGAAAAGTTTACTGACAACTATATAATCAATTTGACAATTCAAAAAAACGTTGAAATCATCTCAAACATCTATTCCATCGACCTGAGACTTCAAAAGAGACTTTCAGTCGCATCATAATGTATATAGACTAGATGTGAGAATTCATCACAGAATCTGTGATGCTCAAAAACATCTACTTCACACACTTGCCAAAATGAAGAAAATGTTTATTGACAATTATATAATGAATTTGAGAATTCAAACAACGTTGAAATCATCTCAAACATCTATTCCATCGACCTGAGACTTCAAAAGAGACTTTCAGTCGCATCATAATGTATATAGACTAGATGTGAGAATTCATCACAGAATCTGTGATGCTCAAAAACATCTACTTCACACACTTGCCAAAATGAAGAAAATGTTTATTGACAATTATATAATGAATTTGAGAATTCAAACAACGTTGAAATCATCTCAAACATCTATTCCATCGACCTGAGACTTCAAAAGAGACTTTCAGTCGCATCATAATGTATATAGACTAGATGTGAGAATTCATCACAGAATCTGTGATGCTCAAAAACATCTACTTCACACACTTGCCAAAATGAAGAAAATGTTTATTGACAATTATATAATGAATTTGAGAATTCAAACAACGTTTAAATCATCTCAAACATCTATTCAATCGACATGAGACTTCAATAGAGACTTGCAGTCGCAACAAAATGTCTATAGACTAGATGTGAGAAATCATCACAGAATCTGTGATGCTCAAAAACATCTACTTGACACACTTGCTAAACTGAAGGAAAGGTTTATTGACAAATATATAATAAATTTGACGATTCAACACAACGTGTAAATCATCTCAAACATCTATTCAATTGACCTGAAACTTCAACGGAGACTTATAGTCGTGACATAATGTCTATCGACTATCTTTGATAAATCAACTCAGAATCTGTTATGCTCAAAAACATCTACTTGACACACTTGCTGAACTAATCGAAAAGTTTATTGACAATTATTTAATAAATTTGACAATTAAACACAACGTTTAAATCATAGCAAACATCTATTCCATTGACCTCATACTTCAATAGAGACTTGCAGTCGTAACAAAATGTCTACAAACTAGATGTGAGAAATCATCACAGAATCTGTGATGCTCCAAAACATCTACTTCACACACTTGCTAAACTTAAGGAAAAGTTTATAGACATTTATATAATAAATTTGACAATTAAACACAACGTTTAAATCATCTCAAACATCTTTTCCATCAACCTGAAACTTCAACAGAGACTTGCAGTCGCAGCAAAATGTCTATAGACTAGATGTGAGAAATCATTACAGTATCTGTGATGCTCAAAAAAATCGGCTTCACACATTTGATAAACAAAAAGAAAAGTTTATTGACAACTATATAATCAATTTGACAATTCAAAAAAACGTTGAAATCATCTCAAACATCTATTCCATCGACCTGAGACTTCAAAAGAGACTTTCAGTCGCAACATAATGTATATAGACTCGATGTGAGAATTCATCACAGAATCTGTGATGCTCAAAAACATCTACTTCACACACTTGCCAAAATGAAGAAAATGTTTATTGACAATTATATAATGAATTTGAGAATTCAAACAACGTTTAAATCATCTCAAACATCTATTCAATCGACATGAGACTTCAATAGAGACTTGCAGTCGCAACAAAATGTCTATAGACTAGATGTGAGAAATCATCACAGAATCTGTGATGCTCAAAAACATCTACTTGACACACTTGCTAAACTGAAGGAAAAGTTTATTGACAATTATATAATAAATTTGACGATTCAACACAACGTGTAAATCATCTCAAACATCTATTCCATTGACCTGAAACTTCAACGGAGACTTATAGTCGTGACATAATGTCTATCGACTATCTTTGATAAATCAACTCAGAATCTGTTATGCTCAAACACATCTACTTCACACACTTGCTGAACTAATTGAAAAGTTTATTGACAATTATTTAATAAATTTGACAATTAAACACAACGTTTACATCATAGCAAACATCTATTCCATTGACCTCAGACTTCAATAGAGACTTGCAGTCGTAACAAAATGTCTACAGACTAGATGTGAGAAATCATCACAGAATCTGTGATGCTCCAAAACATCTACTTCACACACTTGCTAAACTTAAGGAAAAGTTTATAGACATTTATATAATAAACTTGACAATTAAACACAACGTTTAAATCATCTCAAACATCTTTTCCATCGACCTGAAACTTCAACAGAGACTTGCAGTCGCAGCAAAATGTCTATAGACTAGATGTGAGAAATCATCACAGAATCTGTGATGCTCAAAAACATCTAATTCACACACTTGCTAAACTGAAGGAAAAGATTATTGACAATTATATAATAAATTTGACAATTCAACACAACGTTTAAATCATCTCAAACATCTATTCCATCGACTTGAAAATTCAACAGAGACTTATAGTCGTAACATAATGTCTATAGACTACATGTGAGAAATCATCACAGAATCTGTGATGCTCAAAAACATCTACTTGACACACTTGCTAAAGTGAAGGAAAAGTTTATTGACAATTATATAATAAATTTGAACATTCAACACAACGTTTAAATCATCTCAAACATCTATTCCATCGACTTCAGACTTCAACAGAGACTTGCAGTCGCAACATAATGTCTATAGACTAGATGTGAGAAATCATCACAGAATCTGTGATGCTCAAAAACATCTACTTCAGACACTTGCTAAACTTAAGGAAAAGTTTATTGACAATTATATAACAAATTTGACAATTCAAAACAACGTTTAAATCATCTCAAACATCTATTCCATCGACCTCAACCTTCAACAGAGACTTGCAGTCGCAACATAATGTCTATAGACTTGATGTGAGAAATCATCACAAAATCTGTGATGCTCAAAAACATCTACTTTACACACTTGCTAAATTGAAGGAAAAGATTATTGACAATTGTATAATCAATTTGACAATCCAACACAAAGTTTAAATCATCTCAAACAACTATTCCATCGACCTCAAGCTTCAATAGAGACTTGCAGACGCAACAAAATGTCTATAGACTAGATTTGAGAAATCATCACAGAATCTGTGATGCTCAAAAAACATCTATTTCACACACTTGCTAAACTGAAGGAAAAGTTTATTCACAATTATATAATAAATTTGACCATTCAACACAACGTTTAAATGATCTCAAATATCTATTCCATCGACCTGAAACTTCAACAGGGACTTGTAGTCGAAACATAATGTCTATAGACTAGATGTGAGAAATCATCACAGAATCTGTGATGTAACAAATTTTGACAATTCAACACAACGTACGTCTAAATCATCTCAAACATCTATTCCATCGATCTGAGGCTTCAATAGAGACTTGCAGTCGAAACAAAATGTCTGTCGACTAGATCTGAGAAATCATCACAGAATCTGTGATGCTCAAAAGCATTTACTTCACACACGTGTTAAACTGAAGAAAAAGTTTATTGAAAATTACATAATAAATTTGACAATTCAACGTAACGTTTAAATCATCTCAAACGTCTATTCAATAGTGCTGAGACTTCAATAGAGACTTGCAGTCGCAACAAATTGTCTATAGACTAGATGTGAGAAATCATCACAGAATCTGTGATGCTCCAAAACATCTACTTCAAACACTTGCTAAACTGAAGGAAAAGTTTATAGACAATTATATAATAAATTTAACAATTCAACACAACGTTTAAATCATCTCAAACATCTATTCCATCGACCTGAAACTTCAACAGAGACTTGCAGTGGCAACAAAATGTCTATAGACAAGATGTGAGAAATCATCACAGAATCTGTGATGCTCCAAAACATCTACTTCAGACACTTGCTAAACTTAAGGAAAAGTTTATTGACAATTTTATAACAAATTTGACAATTCAAAACAACGTTCAAATCATCTCAAACATCTATTCCATCGACCTCAACCTTCAACAGAGACTTGCAGTCGCAACATAATGTCTATAGACTTGATGTGAGAAATCATCACAGAATCTGTGATGCTCAAAAACATCTACTTCACACCCTTGATAAACAAAAAGACAAGTTTACTGACAACTATATAATCAATTGGACAATCAACACATCGTTTAAATCATCTTAAACATCAATTCCATCGATCTGAGACTTCAACAGAGACTTGCAGTCGCAACATAATGTCGATAGACTAGATGTGAGAAATCATCACAGAATCTGTGATGCTCAAAAACATCTACTTCAAACACTTGCTAAACTGATCGAAAAGTTTATTCACAATTATATAATAAATTTGACCATTCAACACAACGTTTAAATGATCTCAAATATCTATTCCATCGACCTGAAACTTCAACAGGGACTTGTAGTCGCAACATAATGTCTATAGACTTGATGTGAGAAATCATCACAGAATCTGTGATGCTCAAAAACATCTACTTCACACCCTTGATAAACAAAAAGACAAGTTTACTGACAACTATATAATCAATTGGACAATCAACACATCGTTTAAATCATCTCAAATATCTATTCCATCGACCTGAAACTTCAACAGGGACTTGCAGTCGCAACAAAATGTCTATAGACTAGATTTTAGAAATCATCACAGAATCTGTGATGCTCAAAAACATCTATTTCACACACTTGCTAAACTGAAGGAAAAGTTTATTCACAATTATATAATAAATTTGACCATTCAACACAACGTTTAAATCATCTCAAATATCTATTCCATCGACCTGAAACTTCAACAGGGACTTGCAGTCGCAACAAAATGTCTATAGACTAGATGTGAGAAATCATCACAGAATCTGTGATGCTCAAAAACATCTACTTCAAACACTTGCTAAACTGATCGAAAAGTTTATTGACAATTTTATAACAAATTTGAAAATTCATCACAACGTCTAAATCATCTCAAACATCTATTCCATAGACCTGAGGCTTCAATAGAGACTTGCAGTCGCAACAAAATATCTATAGACTAGATGTGAGAAATCATCACAGAATCTGTGATGCTCAAAAACATCTACTTCACAAACTTGCTAAACTGTAGGAAAAGTTTATTGACGATTATTCTATATATTTGACACTTCTACAAAACGTTTAAATTATATCAAACCTCTATTCCATCGACCTGAGACTTTAGCAGAGACTTGCAGTCGCAACATAATGTCTATAGACTAGATGTGAGAAATCATCACAGAATCTGTGATGCTCAAAAACATTTACTTCACACACTTGTTAAACTGAAGAAAAAGTTTATTGAAAATTACATAATAAATTTGACAATTCAACGTAACGTTTAAATCATCTCAAACGTCTATTCAATAGTGCTGAGACTTCAATAGAGACTTGCAGTCGCAACAAATTGTCTATAGACTAGATGTGAGAAATCATCACAGAATCTGTGATGCTCGAAAACATCTACTTCACACACTTGCTAAACTGAAGGAAAAGTTTATTGACAATTATATAATAAATTTGAACATTCAACACAACGTTTAAATCATCTCAAACATCTATTCCATCGACCTGAAACTTCAACAGAGACTTATAGTCGTGACATAATGTCTATCGACTAGCTGTGATAAATCAACTCAGAATCTGTGATGCTCAAAAACATCTACTTCACACACTTGATGAACTCATCGAAAAGTTTATTGACAACTATATAATAAATTGGACAATTCAACACAACGATTAAATCATCTCAAACATCTATTCCATCGACTTCAGACTTCAACAGAGACTTGCAGTCGCAACATAATGTCTATAGACTAGATGTGAGAAATCATCACAGAATCTGTGATGCTCAAAAACATCTACTTCAGACACTTGCTAAACAAAAAGACAAGTTTACTGACAACTATATAATCAATTGGACAATCAACACATCGTTTAAATCATCTTAAACATCAATTCCATCGATCTGAGACTTCAACAGAGACTTGCAGTCGCAACATAATGTCTAAAGACTAGATGTGAGAAATCATCACAGAATCTGTGATGCTCAAAAACATCTACTTCACACACTTGCTAAACTGAAGGAAAAGTTTATTCACAATTATATAATAAATTTGACCATTCAACACAACGTTTAAATGATCTCAAATATCTATTCCATCGACCTGAAACTTCAACAGGGACTTGTAGTCGAAACATAATGTCGATAGACTAGATGTGAGAAATCATCACAGAATCTGTGATGTTCAAAAACATCTACTTCAAACACTTGCTAAACTGATCGAAAAGTTTATTCACAATTATATAATAAATTTGACCATTCAACACAACGTTTAAATGATCTCAAATATCTATTCCATCGACCTGAAACTTCAACAGGGACTTGTAGTCGAAACATAATGTCGATAGACTAGATGTGAGAAATCATCACAGAATCTGTGATGTAACAAATTTGACAATTCAACACAACGTACGGCTAAATCATATCAAACATCTATTCCATCGATCTGAGGCTTCAATAGAGACTTGCAGTCGAAACAAAATGTCTATAGACTAGATTTTAGAAATCATCACAGAATCTGTGATGCTCAAAAACATCTATTTCACACACTTGCTAAACTGAAGGAAAAGTTTATTCACAATTATATAATAAATTTGACCATTCAACACAACGTTTAAATCAACTCAAATATCTATTCCATCGACCTGAAACTTCAACAGGGACTTGCAGTCGCAACAAACTGTCTATAGACTAGATGTGAGAAATCATCACAGAATCTGTGATGCTCAAAAACATCTACTTCAAACACTTGCTAAACTGATCGAAAAGTTTATTGACAATTTTATAACAAATTTGAAAATTCATCACAACGTCTAAATCATCTCAAACATCTATTCCATAGACCTGAGGCTTCAAAAGAGACTTGCAGTCGCAACAAAATATCTATAGACTAGATGTGAGAAATCATCACAGAATCTGTGATGCTCAAAAACATCTACTTCACAAACTTGCTAAACTGTAGGAAAAGTTTATTGACGATTATTCTATATATTTGACACTTCAACAAAACGTTTAAATTATATCAAACCTCTATTCCATCGACCTGAGACTTTAGCAGAGACTTGCAGTCGCAACATAATGTCTATAGACTAGATGTGAGAAATCATCACAGAATCTGTGATGCTCAAAAACATTTACTTCACACACTTGTTAAACTGAAGAAAAAGTTTATTGAAAATTACATAATAAATTTGACAATTCAACGTAACGTTTAAATCATCTCAAACGTCTATTCAATAGTGCTGAGACTTCAATAGAGACTTGCAGTCGCAACAAATTGTCTATAGACTAGATGTGAGAAATCATCACAGAATCTGTGATGCTCAAAAACATCTACTTGAAACACTTGATGAACTCATCGAAAAGTTTATTGACAACTATATAATAAATTGGACAATTCAACACAACGATTAAATCATCTCAAACATATATTCCATCGACCTGAAACTTCAACAGAGACTTGCAGTCGCAGCAAATTGTCTATAGACTACATGTGAGAAATCATCACAGAATCTGTGATGCTCAAAAACATCTACTTGAAACACTTGCTAAACTGAAGGAAAAGTTTATTGACAATTATGTAATAAATTTGACAATTCAACACATCGTTTAAATCATCTCAAACATCAATTCCATCGACCTGAAACTTCAACAGAGACTTATAGTCGTGACATAATGTCTATCAACTATCTGTGATAAATCAACTCAGAATCTGTTATGCTCAAAAACATCTACTTCACACACTTGCTGAACTCATCGAAAAGTTTATTGACAATTATATAATATATTTGACGATTCAACAAAACGTTTAAATCATCTCAAACATCTATTCCATCGACCTGAAACTTCAACAGAGACTTGCAGTCGCAACAAAATGTCTATAGACTAGATGTAAGAAATCATCACAGAATCTGTGATGCTCCAAAACATCTACTTCACACACTTGCTAAACTGAAGGAGAAATTTATTGACAATTATATAATAAATTTGACAATTCAACATAACGTTTAAATCAACTCAAACATTTATGCAATCGACATGAGACTTCAGTAGAGACTTGCAGTCGCAACATAATGTCTACCGACTAGATGTGAGAAATCATCACAGAATCTGAGATGCTCAAAAACATCTACTTCACAAACTTGCTAAAATGTAGGAAAAGTTTATTGACGATTATTTTATATATTTGACACTTCAACAAAACATTTAAATCATATCAAACCTCTATTCCATCGACCTGAGACTTCAACAGAGACTTGCAGTCGCAACATAATGTCTATAGACTACATGTTAAAAATCATCACAGAATCTGTGATGCTCAAAAACATCTACTTCACACACTTGCTAAACTGAAGGAGAAGTTTATTGACAATTACATAATAAATTTGACAATTCAACATAACGTTTAAATCAACTCAAACATTTATGCAATCGACATGAGACTTCAATAGAGACTTGCAGTCGCAACATAATGTCTACCGACTAGATGTGAGAAATCATCACAGAATCTGTGATGCTCCAAAACATCTACTTCACACACTTGCTAAACTGAAGGAAAAGTTTATTGACAATAATATAATAAATTTAACAATTCAACACAACGTTTAAATCATCTCAAACATCTATTCCATCGACCTGAAACTTCAACAGAGACTTGCAGTGACAACAAAATGTCTATAGACAAGATGTGAGAAATCATCACAGAATCTGTGATGCTCCAAAACATCTACTTCAGACACTTGCTAAACTTAAGGAAAAGTTTATTGACAATTATATAACAAATTTGACAATTCAAAACAACTTTTAAATCATCTCAAACATCTATTCCATCGACCTCAACCTTCAACAGAGACTTGCAGTCGCAACATAATGTCTATAGACTTGATGTGAGAAATCATCACAGAATCTGTGATGCTCAAAAACATCTACTTCACACCCTTGATAAACAAAAAGACAAGTTTACTGACAACTATATAATCAATTGGACAATCAACACATCGTTTAAATCATCATAAACATCAATTCCATCGATCTGAGACTTCAACAGAGACTTGCAGTCGCAACATAATGTCTAAAGACTAGGTGTGAGAAATCATCACAGAATCTGTGATGCTCCAAAACATCTACTTCACACACTTGCTAAACTGAAGGAAAAGTTTATTGACAATTATGTAATAATCTTGACAATTCAACACATCGTTTAAATCATCTCAAACATCAATTCCATCGACATGAAACTTCAACAGAGACTTATAGTCGTGACATAATGTCTATCGACTATCTGTGATAAATCAACTCAGAATCTGTTATGCTCAAAAACGTCTACTTCACACACTTGCTAAAATGAAGGAAAAGTTTATTGACAATTATATAATAAATTTAACAATTCAACACAACGTTTAAATCATCTCAAACATCTATTCCATCGACCTGAAACTTCAATAGAGACTTGCAGTCGCAACAAAATGTCTATAGACTAGATGTAAGAAATCATCACAGAATCTGCGATGCTCCAAAACATCTACTTCACACACTTGCTAAAATGAAGGAGATGTTTATTGACAATTATATAATAAATTTGACAATTCAACATAACGTTTAAATCAACACAAACATTTATGCAATCGACATGAGACTTCAATAGAGACTTGCAGTCGCAACATAATGTCTACCGACTAGATGTGAGAAATCATCACAGAATCTGTGATGCTCAAAAACATCTACTTCACAAACTTGCTAAACTGTAGGAAAAGTTTATTGACGATTATTTTATATATTTGACACTTCAGCACAACGTTTAAATCATCTCAAACATCTATTCCATCGACCTCAACCTTCAACAGAGACTTGCAGTCGCAACAAAATGTCTATAGACTAGATGTAAGAAATCATCACAGAATCTGTGATGCTCCAAAACATCTACTTCACACACTTGCTAAACTGAAGGAGAAATTTATTGACAATTATATAATAAATTTGACAATTCAACATAACGTTTAAATCAACTCAAACATTTATGCAATCGACATGAGACTTCAATAGAGACTTGCAGTCGCAACATAATGTCTACCAACTAGATGTGAGAAATTATCACAGAATCTGTGATGCTCAAAAATCATCTACTTCACAAACTTGCTAAAATGTAGGAAAAGTTTATTGACGATTATTTTATATATTTGACACTTCAACAAACCTTTAAATCATATCAAACCTCTATTCCATCGACCTGAGACTTCAACAGAGACTTGCAGTCGCAACATAATGTCTATAGACTAGATGTGAGAAATCATCACAGAATCTGTGATGCTCAAAAACATCTACTTCACACACTTGCTAAACTGAAGGAGAAGTTTATTGACAATTATATAATAAATTTGACAATTCAACATAACGTTTAAATCATCTCAAACATCTATTCCATCGACCTCAACCTTCAACAGAGACTTGCAGTCGCAACATATTGTCTACCGACTAGATGTGAGAAATCATCACAGAATCTGTGATGCTCCAAAACATCTACTTCACACACTTGCTAAAATGAAGGAGATGTTTATTGACAATTATATAATAAATTTGACAATTCAACATAACGTTTAAATCAACACAAACATTTATGCAATCGACATGAGACTTCAATAGAGACTTGCAGTCGCAACATAATGTCTACCGACTAGATGTGAGAAATCATCACAGAATCTGTGATGCTCAAAAACATCTACTTCACAAACTTGCTAAACTGTAGGAAAAGTTTATTGACGATTATTTTATATATTTGACACTTCAGCACAACGTTTAAATCATCTCAAACATCTATTCCATCGACCTCAACCTTCAACAGAGACTTGCAGTCGCAACAAAATGTCTATAGACTAGATGTAAGAAATCATCACAGAATCTGTGATGCTCCAAAACATCTACTTCACACACTTGCTAAACTGAAGGAGAAATTTATTGACAATTATATAATAAATTTGACAATTCAACATAACGTTTAAATCAACTCAAACATTTATGCAATCGACATGAGACTTCAATAGAGACTTGCAGTCGCAACATAATGTCTACCAACTAGATGTGAGAAATTATCACAGAATCTGTGATGCTCAAAAATCATCTACTTCACAAACTTGCTAAAATGTAGGAAAAGTTTATTGACGATTATTTTATATATTTGACACTTCAACAAACCTTTAAATCATATCAAACCTCTATTCCATCGACCTGAGACTTCAACAGAGACTTGCAGTCGCAACATAATGTCTATAGACTAGATGTGAGAAATCATCACAGAATCTGTGATGCTCAAAAACATCTACTTCACACACTTGCTAAACTGAAGGAGAAGTTTATTGACAATTATATAATAAATTTGACAATTCAACATAACGTTTAAATCAACTCAAACATTTATGCAATCGACATGAGACTTCAATAGAGACTTGCAGTCGCAACATATTGTCTACCGACTAGATGTGAGAAATCATCACAGAATCTGTGATGCTCCAAAACATCTACTTCACACACTTGCTAAACTGAAGAAAAAGTTTATTGACAATTATATAATAAATTTAACAATTCAACACAAAGTTTAAATCATCTCAAAGATCAATTCCATCGATCTGAGACTTCAACAGAGACTTGCAGTAGCAACATAATGTCTATAGACAAGATGTGAGAAATCATCACAGAATCTGTGATGCTCCAAAACATCTACTTCACACACTTGCTAAACTGAAGGAAAAGTTTATTGACAATTATATAACAAATTTGACAATTCAAAACTACGTTTAAATCATCTCAAACATCTATTCCATCGACCTCAACCTTCAACAGAGACTTGCAGTCGCAACATAATGTCTATAGACTTGATGTGAGAAATCATCACAGAATCTGTGATGCTCAAAAACATCTACTTCACACCCTTGATAAACAAAAAGACAAGTTTACTGACAACTATATAGTCAATTGGACAATCAACACATCGTTTAAATCATCTTAAACATCAATTCAATCGATCTGAGACTTCAACAGAGACTTGCAGTCGCAACATAATGTCTAAAGACTAGATGTGAGAAATCATCACAGAAACTGTGATGCTCAAAAACATCTACTTCACACACTTGCTAAATTGAAGGAAAAGATTATTGACAATTATACAATCAATTTAACAATTCAACACAACGTTTAAATCATCTCAAACATCTATTCCATCGACCTCAACCTTCAACAGAGACTTGCAGTCGCAACAAAATGTCTATAGACTAGATGTAAGAAATCATCACAGAATCTGTGATGCTCCAAAACATCTACTTCACACACTTGCTATACTGAAGGAGAAGTTTATTGAAAATTATATAATAAATTTGACAATTCAACATAACGTTTAAATCAACTCAAACATTTATGCAATCGACATGAGACTTCAATAGAGACTTGCAGTCGCAACATAATGTCTACCGACTAGATGTGAGAAATCATCATAGAATCTGTGATGCTTAAAAACATCTACTTCACAAACTTGCTAAAATGAAGGAAAAGTTTATTGACGATTATTTTATATATTTGACACTTCAACACAACGTTTAAATCATCTCAAACATCTATTCCATCGACCTGAAACTTCAACAGAGACTTGCAGTCGCAACAAAATGTCTATAGACTAGATGTAAGAAATCATCACAGAACCTATGATGCTCCAAAACATCTACTTCACACACTTGCTAAACTGAAGGAGAAGTTTATTGACAATTATATAATAAATTTGACAATTCAACATAACGTTTGAATCATCTCAAACATCCATTCCATCGACCTGAAACTTCAACAGAGACTTGCAGTGGCAACAAAATGTCTATAGACAAGATGTGAGAAATCATCACAGAATCTGTGATGCTCCAAAACATCTGCTTCAGACACTTGCTAAACTTAAGGAAAAGTTTATTGACAATTATATAACAAATTTGACAATTCAAAACAACGTTTAAATCATCTCAAACATCTATTCCATCGACCTCAACCTTCAACAGAGACTTGCAGTCGCAACAAAATGTCTATAGACTTGATGTGAGAAATCATCACAGAATCTGTGATGCTCAAAAACATCTACTTCAGACACTTGCTAAACTTAAGGAAAAGTTTATTGACGATTGTTCTATATATTTGACACTTCACGATAACGTTTAAATCATATCAAACCTCTATTCCATCGACCTGAGACTTTAGCAGAGACTTGCAGTCGCAACATATTGTCTATAGACTAGATGTGAGAAATCATCACAGAATCTGTGATGCTCAAAAACATTTACTTCACACACTTGTTAAACTGAAGAAAAAGTTTATTGAAAATTACATAATAAATTTGACAATTCAACGTAACGTTTAAATCATCTCAAACGTCTATTCAATAGTGCTGAGACTTCAATAGAGACTTGCAGTCGCAACAAATTGTCTATAGACTAGATGTGAGAAATCATCACAGAATCTGTGATGCCCGAAAACATCTACTTCACACACTTGCTAAACTGAAGGAAAAGTTTATTGACAATTATATAATAAATTTGAACATTCAACACAACGTTTAAATCATCTCAAACATCTATTCCATCGACCTGAAAATTCAACAGAGACTTATAGTTGTGACATAATGTCTATCAACTAGCTGTGATAAATCAACTCAGAATCTGTGATGCTCAAAAACATCTAATTCACACACTTGCTAAAATGAAGGAAAAGTTTATTGACAATTATATAATAAATTTAACAATTCAACACAACGTATCAATCATCTCAAACATCTATTCCATCGACCTGAAACTTCAACAGAGACTTGCAGTCGCAACAAAATTTCTATAGACTAGATGTAAGAAATCATCACAGAATCTGTGATGCTCCAAAACATCTACTTCACACACTTGCTAAACTGAAGGAGAAGTTTATTGACAATTATATAATAAATTTGACAATTCAACATAACGTTTGAATCAACTCAAACATTTTTGCAATCGACATGAGACTTCAATAGAGACTTGCAGTCGCAACATAATGTCTACCGACTAGATGTGAGAAATCATCACAGAATCTGTGATGCTCAAAAACATCTACTTCACAAACTTGCTAAACTGTAGGAAAAGTTTATTGACGATAATTTTATATATTTGACACTTCAACAAAACATTTAAATCATATCAAACCTCTTTTCCATCGACCTGAGACTTCAACAGAGACTTGCAGTCGAAACATAATGTCTATCGACAAGATGTGAGAAATCATCACAGAATCTGTGATGCTCAAAAACATCTACGTCACACACTTGATAAACAAAACGAAAAGTTTACTGACAACTATATAATCAATTTGACAATTCAACACATCGTTTAAATCATCTCAAATATCCATTCCATCGAAATGAGACTTCAATAGAGACTTGCAGTCGCAACAAAATGTCTATAGACTAGATGTGAGAAATCATCACAGAATCTGTGATGCTCAAAAACATCTACTTCACACACTTGCTAAACTGAAGGAGAAGTTTATTGACAATTACATAATAAATTTGACAATTCAACGTAACGTTTAAATCATCTCAAACATCTACTCAATCGACATGAGACTTCAATAGAGACTTGCAGTCGCAACAAAATGTCTATAGACTAGATGTGAGAAATCATCACAGAATCTGTGATGCTCAAAAACATCTACTTGACACACTTGCTAAACTGAAGGAAAAGTTTATTGACAATTATATAATAAATTTGACGATTCAACACAACGTGTAAATCATCTCAAACATTTATTCCATTGACCTGAAACTTCAACAGAGACTTATTGTCGTGACATAATGTCCATCGACTATCTGTGATAAATCAACTCAGAATATGTTATGCTCAAAACATCTACTTCACACACTTGCTGAAGTAATTGAAAAGTTTATTGACAATTATATAATAAATTTGACAATTAAACACAACGTTTAAATCATCTCAAACATCTTTTCCATCGACCTGAAACTTCAACAGAGACTTGCAGTCGCAGCAAAATGTCTATAGACTAGATGTGAGAAATCATCACAGAATCTGTGATGCTCAAAAACATCTAATTCACACACTTGCTAAACTGAAGGAAAAGATTATTGACAATTATATAATAAATTTGACAATTCAACACAACGCTTAAATCATCTCAAACATCTATTCCATAGACCTGAAAATTCAACAGAGACTTATAGTCGTGACATAATGTCTATCGACTATCTTTGATAAATCAACTCAGAATCTGTTATGCTCAAAAACATCTACTTGACACACTTGCTAAAGTGAAGGAAATGTTTATTGACAATTATATAATGAATTTGACAATTCAATACATCGTTTAAATCATCTCACACATCCATTCCATCGACCTGAGACTTCAACAGAGACTTATAGTCGTATCATATTGTCTATAGACTAGATGTGAGAAATCATCACAGAATCTGTTATGATCAAAATCATCTACTTCACAAACTTGCTAAACTGTAGGAAAATTTTATTGACAATTATTTAATAAATTTGACAATTCAACACAACGTTTAAATCATAGCAAACATCTATTCCATTGACCTCAGACTTCAATAGAGACTTGCAGTCGTAACAAAATGTCTACAGACTAGATGTGAGAAATCATCACAGAATCTGTGATGCTCAAAAACATCTACTTCACACACTTGCTAAACTTAAGGAAAAGTTTATAGACATTTATATAATAAATTTGACAATTAAACACAACGTTTAAATCATCTCAAACATCTTTTCCATCGACCTGAAACTTCAACAGAGACTTTCAGTCGCATCATAATGTATATAGACTAGATGTGAGAATTCATCACAGAATCTGTGATGCTCAAAAACATCTACTTCACACACTTGCCAAAATGAAGAAAATGTTTATTGACAATTATATAATGAATTTGAGAATTCAAACAACGTTTAAATCATCTCAAACATCTATTCAATCGACATGAGACTTCAATAGAGACTTGCAGTCGCAACAAAATGTCTATAGACTAGATGTGAGAAATCATCACAGAATCTGTGATGCTCAAAAACATCTACTTGACACACTTGCTAAACTGAAGGAAAGGTTTATTGACAATTATATAATAAATTTGACGATTCAACACAACGTGTAAATCATCTCAAACATCTATTCAATTGACCTGAAACTTCAACGGAGACTTATAGTCGTGACATAATGTCTATCGACTATCTTTGATAAATCAACTCAGAATCTGTTATGCTCAAAAACATCTACTTGACACACTTGCTGAACTAATCGAAAAGTTTATTGACAATTATTTAATAAATTTGACCATTAAACACAACGTTTAAATCATAGCAAACATCTATTCCATTGACCTCATACTTCAATAGAGACTTGCAGTCGTAACAAAATGTCTACAAACTAGATGTGAGAAATCATCACAGAATCTGTGATGCTCCAAAACATCTACTTCACACACTTGCTAAACTTAAGGAAAAGTTTATAGACATTTATATAATAAATTTGACAATTAAACACAACGTTTAAATCATCTCAAACATCTTTTCCATCAACCTGAAACTTCAACAGAGACTTGCAGTCGCAGCAAAATGTCTATAGACTAGATGTGAGAAATCATTACAGTATCTGTGATGCTCAAAAAAATCGGCTTCACACATTTGATAAACAAAAAGAAAAGTTTATTGACAACTATATAATCAATTTGACAATTAAAAAAAACGTTGAAATCATCTCAAACATCTATTCCATCGACCTGAGACTTCAAAAGAGACTTTCAGTCGCAACATAATGTATATAGACTCGATGTGAGAATTCATCACAGAATCTGTGATGCTCAAAAACATCTACTTCACACACTTGCCAAAATGAAGAAAATGTTTATTGACAATTATATAATGAATTTGAGAATTCAAACAACGTTTAAATCATCTCAAACATCTATTCAATCGACATGAGACTTCAATAGAGACTTGCAGTCGCAACAAAATGTCTATAGACTAGATGTGAGAAATCATCACAGAATCTGTGATGCTCAAAAACATCTACTTGACACACTTGCTAAACTGAAGGAAAAGTTTATTGACAATTATATAATAAATTTGACGATTCAACACAACGTGTAAATCATCTCAAACATCTATTCCATTGACCTGAAACTTCAACGGAGACTTATAGTCGTGACATAATGTCTATCGACTATCTTTGATAAATCAACTCAGAATCTGTTATGCTCAAACACATCTACTTCACACACTTGCTGAACTAATCGAAAAGTTTATTGACAATTATTTAATAAATTTGACAATTAAACACAACGTTTAAATCATAGCAAACATCTATTCCATTGACCTCAGACTTCAATAGAGACTTGCAGTCGTAACAAAATGTCTACAGACTAGATGTGAGAAATCATCACAGAATCTGTGATGCTCCAAAACATCTACTTCACACACTTGCTAAACTTAAGGAAAAGTTTATAGACATTTATATAATAAACTTGACAATTAAACACAACGTTTAAATCATCTCAAACATCTTTTCCATCGACCTGAAACTTCAACAGAGACTTGCAGTCGCAGCAAAATGTCTATAGACTAGATGTGAGAAATCATCACAGAATCTGTGATGCTCAAAAACATCTAATTCACACACTTGCTAAACTGAAGGAAAAGATTATTGACAATTATATAATAAATTTGACAATTCAACACAACGTTTAAATCATCTCAAACATCTATTCCATCGACTTGAAAATTCAACAGAGACTTATAGTCGTAACATGATGTCTATAGACTACATGTGAGAAATCATCACAGAATCTGTGATGCTCAAAAACATCTACTTGACACACTTGCTAAAGTGAAGGAAAAGTTTATTGACAATTATATAATAAATTTGAACATTCAACACAACGTTTAAATCATCTCAAACATCTATTCCATCGACTTCAGACTTCAACAGAGACTTGCAGTCGCAACATAATGTCTATAGACTAGATGTGAGAAATCATCACAGAATCTGTGATGCTCAAAAACATCTACTTCAGACACTTGCTAAACTGAAGGAAAAGTTTATTGACAATTATATAACAAATTTGACAATTCAAAACAACGTTTAAATCATCTCAAACATCTATTCCATCGACCTCAACCTTCAACAGAGACTTGGAGTCGCAACATAATGTCTATAGACTTGATGTGAGAAATCATCACAGAATCTGTGATGCTCAAAAACATCTACTTTACACACTTGCTAAATTGAAGGAAAAGATTATTGACAATTGTATAATCAATTTGACAATCCAACACAAAGTTTAAATCATCTCAAACAACTATTCCATCGACCTCAAGCTTCAATAGAGACTTGCAGACGCAACAAAATGTCTATAGACTAGATTTGAGAAATCATCACAGAATCTGTGATGCTCAAAAAACATCTATTTCACACACTTGCTAAACTGAAGGAAAACTTTATTCACAATTATATAATAAATTTGACCATTCAACACAACGTTTAAATGATCTCAAATATCTATTCCATCGACCTGAAACTTCAACAGGGACTTGTAGTCGAAACATAATGTCTATAGACCAGATGTGAGAAATCATCACAGAATCTGTGATGTAACAAATTTTGACAATTCAACACAACGTACGTCTAAATCATCTCAAACATCTATTCCATCGATCTGAGGCTTCAATAGAGACTTGCAGTCGAAACAAAATGTCTGTCGACTAGATCTGAGAAATCATCACAGAATCTGTGATGCTCAAAAGCATTTACTTCACACACGTGTTAAACTGAAGAAAAAGTTTATTGAAAATTACATAATAAATTTGACAATTCAACGTAACGTTTAAATCATCTCAAACATCTATTCCATCGACCTCAACCTTCAACAGAGACTTGCAGTCGCAACATAATGTCTATAGACTTGATGTGAGAAATCATCACAGAATCTGTGATGCTCAAAAACATCTACTTCACACCCTTGATAAACAAAAAGACAAGTTTACTGACAACTATATAATCAATTGGACAATCAACACATCGTTTAAATCATCTTAAACATCAATTCCATCGATCTGAGACTTCAACAGAGACTTGCAGTCGCAACATAATGTCTAAAGACTAGATGTGAGAAATCATAACAGAATCTGTGATGCTCAAAAACATCTACTTCAAACACTTGCTAAACTGAAGGAAAAGTTTATTCACAATTATATAATAAATTTGACCATTCAACACAACGTTTAAATGATCTCAAATATCTATTCCATCGACCTGAAACTTCAACAGGGACTTGTAGTCGAAACATAATGTCGATAGACTAGATGTGAGAAATCATCACAGAATCTGTGATGCTCAAAAACATCTACTTCAAACACTTGCTAAACTGATCGAAAAGTTTATTCACAATTATATAATAAATTTGACCATTCAACACAACGTTTAAATGATCTCAAATATCTATTCCATCGACCTGAAACTTCAACAGGGACTTGTAGTCGCAACATAATGTCTATAGACTTGATGTGAGAAATCATCACAGAATCTGTGATGCTCAAAAACATCTACTTCACACCCTTGATAAACAAAAAGACAAGTTTACTGACAACTATATAATCAATTGGACAATCAACACATCGTTTAAATCATCTCAAATATCTATTCCATCGACCTGAAACTTCAACAGGGACTTGCAGTCGCAACAAAATGTCTATAGACTAGATTTTAGAAATCATCACAGAATCTGTGATGCTCAAAAACATCTATTTCACACACTTGCTAAACTGAAGGAAAAGTTTATTCACAATTATATAATAAATTTGACCATTCAACACAACGTTTAAATCATCTCAAATATCTATTCCATCGACCTGAAACTTCAACAGGGACTTGCAGTCGCAACAAAATGTCTATAGACTAGATGTGAGAAATCATCACAGAATCTGTGATGCTCAAAAACATCTACTTCAAACACTTGCTAAACTGATCGAAAAGTTTATTGACAATTTTATAACAAATTTGAAAATTCATCACAACGTCTAAATCATCTCAAACATCTATTCCATAGACCTGAGGCTTCAATAGAGACTTGCAGTCGCAACAAAATATCTATAGACTAGATGTGAGAAATCATCACAGAATCTGTGATGCTCAAAAACATCTACTTCACAAACTTGCTAAACTGTAGGAAAAGTTTATTGACGATTATTCTATATATTTGACACTTCAACAAAACGTTTAAATTATATCAAACCTCTATTCCATCGACCTGAGACTTTAGCAGAGACTTGCAGTCGCAACATAATGTCTATAGACTAGATGTGAGAAATCATCACAGAATCTGTGATGCTCAAAAACATTTACTTCACACACTTGTTAAACTGAAGAAAAAGTTTATTGAAAATTACATAATAAATTTGACAATTCAACGTAACGTTTAAATCATCTCAAACGTCTATTCAATAGTGCTGAGACTTCAATAGAGACTTGCAGTCGCAACAAATTGTCTATAGACTAGATGTGAGAAATCATCACAGAATCTGTGATGCTCGAAAACATCTACTTCACACACTTGCTAAACTGAAGGAAAAGTTTATTGACAATTATATAATAAATTTGAACATTCAACACAACGTTTAAATCATCTCAAACATCTATTCCATCGACCTGAAACTTCAACAGAGACTTATAGTCGTGACATAATGTCTATCGACTAGCTGTGATAAATCAACTCAGAATCTGTGATGCTCAAAAACATCTACTTCACACACTTGATGAACTCATCGAAAAGTTTATTGACAACTATATAATAAATTGGACAATTCAACACAACGATTAAATCATCTCAAACATCTATTCCATCGACTTCAGACTTCAACAGAGACTTGCAGTCGCAACATAATGTCTATAGACTAGATGTGAGAAATCATCACAGAATCTGTGATGCTCAAAAACATCTACTTCAGACACTTGCTAAACAAAAAGACAAGTTTACTGACAACTATATAATCAATTGGACAATCAACACATCATTTAAATCATCTTAAACATCAATTCCATCGATCTGAGACTTCAACAGAGACTTGCAGTCGCAACATAATGTCTAAAGACTAGATGTGAGAAATCATCACAGAATCTGTGATGCTCAAAAACATCTACTTCACACACTTGCTAAACTGAAGGAAAAGTTTATTCACAATTATATAATAAATTTGACCATTCAACACAACGTTTAAATGATCTCAAATATCTATTCCATCGACCTGAAACTTCAACAGGGACTTGTAGTCGAAACATAATGTCGATAGACTAGATGTGAGAAATCATCACAGAATCTGTGATGTTCAAAAACATCTACTTCAAACACTTGCTAAACTGATCGAAAAGTTTATTCACAATTATATAATAAATTTGACCATTCAACACAACGTTTAAATGATCTCAAATATCTATTCCATCGACCTGAAACTTCAACAGGGACTTGTAGTCGAAACATAATGTCGATAGACTAGATGTGAGAAATCATCACAGAATCTGTGATGTAACAAATTTGACAATTCAACACAACGTACGGCTAAATCATATCAAACATCTATTCCATCGATCTGAGGCTTCAATAGAGACTTGCAGTCGAAACAAAATGTCTATAGACTAGATTTTAGAAATCATCACAGAATCTGTGATGCTCAAAAACATCTATTTCACACACTTGCTAAACTGAAGGAAAAGTTTATTCACAATTATATAATAAATTTGACCATTCAACACAACGTTTAAATCATCTCAAATATCTATTCCATCGACCTGAAACTTCAACAGGGACTTGCAGTCGCAACAAACTGTCTATAGACTAGATGTGAGAAATCATCACAGAATCTGTGATGCTCAAAAACATCTACTTCAAACACTTGCTAAACTGATCGAAAAGTTTATTGACAATTTTATAACAAATTTGAAAATTCATCACAACGTCTAAATCATCTCAAACATCTATTCCATAGACCTGAGGCTTCAATAGAGACTTGCAGTCGCAACAAAATATCTATAGACTAGATGTGAGAAATCATCACAGAATCTGTGATGCTCAAAAACATCTACTTCACAAACTTGCTAAACTGTAGGAAAAGTTTATTGACGATTATTCTATATATTTGACACTTCAACAAAACGTTTAAATTATATCAAACCTCTATTCCATCGACCTGAGACTTTAGCAGAGACTTGCAGTCGCAACATAATGTCTATAGACTAGATGTGAGAAATCATCACAGAATCTGTGATGCTCAAAAACATTTACTTCACACACTTGTTAAACTGAAGAAAAAGTTTATTGAAAATTACATAATAAATTTGACAATTCAACGTAACGTTTAAATCATCTCAAACGTCTATTCAATAGTGCTGAGACTTCAATAGAGACTTGCAGTCGCAACAAATTGTCTATAGACTAGATGTGAGAAATCATCACAGAATCTGTGATGCTCGAAAACATCTACTTCACACACTTGCTAAACTGAAGGAAAAGTTTATTGACAATTATATAATAAATTTGAACATTCAACACAACGTTTAAATCATCTCAAACATCTATTCCATCGACCTGAAACTTCAACAGAGACTTATAGTCGTGACATAATGTCTATCGACTAGCTGTGATAAATCAACTCAGAATCTGTGATGCTCAAAAACATCTACTTCACACACTTGATGAACTCATCGAAAAGTTTATTGACAACTATATAATAAATTGGACAATTCAACACAACGATTAAATCATCTCAAACATCTATTCCATCGACCTGAAACTTCAACAGAGACTTGCAGTCGCAGCAAATTTTCTATAGACTACATGTGAGAAATCATCACAGAATCTGTGATGCTCAAAAACATCTACTTGAAACACTTGCTAAACTGAAGGAAAAGTTTATTGACAATTATGTAATAAATTTGACAATTCAACACATCGTTTAAATCATCTCAAACATCAATTCCATCGACCTGAAACTTCAACAGAGACTTATAGTCGTGACATAATGTCTATCAACTATCTGTGATAAATCAACTCAGAATCTGTTATGCTCAAAAACATCTACTTCACACACTTGCTGAACTCATCGAAAAGTTTATTGACAATTATATAATATATTTGACGATTCAACAAAACGTTTAAATCATCTCAAACATCTATTCCATCGACCTGAAACTTCAACAGAGACTTGCAGTCGCAACAAAATGTCTATAGACTAGATGTAAGAAATCATCACAGAATCTGTGATGCTCCAAAACATCTACTTCAGACACTTGCTAAACAAAAAGACAAGTTTACTGACAACTATATAATCAATTGGACAATCAACACATCATTTAAATCATCTTAAACATCAATTCCATCGATCTGAGACTTCAACAGAGACTTGCAGTCGCAACATAATGTCTAAAGACTAGATGTGAGAAATCATCACAGAATCTGTGATGCTCAAAAACATCTACTTCACACACTTGCTAAACTGAAGGAAAAGTTTATTCACAATTATATAATAAATTTGACCATTCAACACAACGTTTAAATGATCTCAAATATCTATTCCATCGACCTGAAACTTCAACAGGGACTTGTAGTCGAAACATAATGTCGATAGACTAGATGTGAGAAATCATCACAGAATCTGTGATGTTCAAAAACATCTACTTCAAACACTTGCTAAACTGATCGAAAAGTTTATTCACAATTATATAATAAATTTGACCATTCAACACAACGTTTAAATGATCTCAAATATCTATTCCATCGACCTGAAACTTCAACAGGGACTTGTAGTCGAAACATAATGTCGATAGACTAGATGTGAGAAATCATCACAGAATCTGTGATGTAACAAATTTGACAATTCAACACAACGTACGGCTAAATCATATCAAACATCTATTCCATCGATCTGAGGCTTCAATAGAGACTTGCAGTCGAAACAAAATGTCTATAGACTAGATTTTAGAAATCATCACAGAATCTGTGATGCTCAAAAACATCTATTTCACACACTTGCTAAACTGAAGGAAAAGTTTATTCACAATTATATAATAAATTTGACCATTCAACACAACGTTTAAATCATCTCAAATATCTATTCCATCGACCTGAAACTTCAACAGGGACTTGCAGTCGCAACAAACTGTCTATAGACTAGATGTGAGTAATCATCACAGAATCTGTGATGCTCAAAAACATCTACTTCAAACACTTGCTAAACTGATCGAAAAGTTTATTGACAATTTTATAACAAATTTGAAAATTCATCACAACGTCTAAATCATCTCAAACATCTATTCCATAGACCTGAGGCTTCAATAGAGACTTGCAGTCGCAACAAAATATCTATAGACTAGATGTGAGAAATCATCACAGAATCTGTGATGCTCAAAAACATCTACTTCACAAACTTGCTAAACTGTAGGAAAAGTTTATTGACGATTATTCTATATATTTGACACTTCAACAAAACGTTTAAATTATATCAAACCTCTATTCCATCGACCTGAGACTTTAGCAGAGACTTGCAGTCGCAACATAATGTCTATAGACTAGATGTGAGAAATCATCACAGAATCTGTGATGCTCAAAAACATTTACTTCACACACTTGTTAAACTGAAGAAAAAGTTTATTGAAAATTACATAATAAATTTGACAATTCAACGTAACGTTTAAATCATCTCAAACGTCTATTCAATAGTGCTGAGACTTCAATGGAGACTTGCAGTCGCAACAAATTGTCTATAGACTAGATGTGAGAAATCATCACAGAATCTGTGATGCTCGAAAACATCTACTTCACACACTTGCTAAACTGAAGGAAAAGTTTATTGACAATTATATAATAAATTTGAACATTCAACACAACGTTTAAATCATCTCAAACATCTATTCCATCGACCTGAAACTTCAACAGAGACTTATAGTCGTGACATAATGTCTATCGACTAGCTGTGATAAATCAACTCAGAATCTGTGATGCTCAAAAACATCTACTTCACACACTTGATGAACTCATCGAAAAGTTTATTGACAACTATATAATAAATTGGACAATTCAACACAACGATTAAATCATCTCAAACATCTATTCCATCGACCTGAAACTTCAACAGAGACTTGCAGTCGCAGCAAATTGTCTATAGACTACATGTGAGAAATCATCACAGAATCTGTGATGCTCAAAAACATCTACTTGAAACACTTGCTAAACTGAAGGAAAAGTTTATTGACAATTATGTAATAAATTTGACAATTCAACACATCGTTTAAATCATCTCAAACATCAATTCCATCGACCTGAAACTTCAACAGAGACTTATAGTCGTGACATAATGTCTATCAACTATCTGTGATAAATCAACTCAGAATCTGTTATGCTCAAAAACATCTACTTCACACACTTGCTGAACTCATCGAAAAGTTTATTGACAATTATATAATATATTTGACGATTCAACAAAACGTTTAAATCATCTCAAACATCTATTCCATCGACCTGAAACTTCAACAGAGACTTGCAGTCGCAACAAAATGTCTATAGACTAGATGTAAGAAATCATCACAGAATCTGTGATGCTCCAAAACATCTACTTCACACACTTGCTAAACTGAAGGAGAAATTTATTGACAATTATATAATAAATTTGACAATTCAACATAACGTTTAAATCAACTCAAACATTTATGCAATCGACATGAGACTTCAGTAGAGACATGCAGTCGCAACATAATGTCTACCGACTAGATGTGAGAAATCATCACAGAATCTGAGATGCTCAAAAACATCTACTTCACAAACTTGCTAAAATGTAGGAAAAGTTTATTGACGATTATTTTATATATTTGACACTTCAACAAAACATTTAAATCATATCAAACCTCTATTCCATCGACCTGAGACTTCAACAGAGACTTGCAGTCGCAACATAATGTCTATAGACTACATGTTAAAAATCATCACAGAATCTGTGATGCTCAAAAACATCTACTTCACACACTTGCTAAACTGAAGGAGAAGTTTATTGACAATTACATAATAAATTTGACAATTCAACATAACGTTTAAATCAACTCAAACATTTATGCAATCGACATGAGACTTCAATAGAGACTTGCAGTCGCAACATAATGTCTACCGACTAGATGTGAGAAATCATCACAGAATCTGTGATGCTCCAAAACATCTACTTCACACACTTGCTAAACTGAAGGAAAAGTTTATTGACAATTATATAATAAATTTAACAATTCAACACAACGTTTAAATCATCTCAAACATCTATTCCATCGACCTGAAACTTCAACAGAGACTTGCAGTGACAACAAAATGTCTATAGACAAGATGTGAGAAATCATCACAGAATCTGTGATGCTCCAAAACATCTACTTCAGACACTTGCTAAACTTAAGGAAAAGTTTATTGACAATTATATAACAAATTTGACAATTCAAAACAACTTTTAAATCATCTCAAACATCTATTCCATCGACCTCAACCTTCAACAGAGACTTGCAGTCGCAACATAATGTCTATAGACTTGATGTGAGAAATCATCACAGAATCTGTGATGCTCAAAAACATCTACTTCACACCCTTGATAAACAAAAAGACAAGTTTACTGACAACTATATAATCAATTGGACAATCAACACATCGTTTAAATCATCATAAACATCGATTCCATCGATCTGAGACTTCAACAGAGACTTGCAGTCGCAACATAATGTCTAAAGACTAGGTGTGAGAAATCATTACAGAATCTGTGATGCTCCAAAACATCTACTTCACACACTTGCTAAACTGAAGGAAAAGTTTATTGACTATTATGTAATAAATTTGACAATTCAACACATCGTTTAAATCATCTCAAACATCAATTCCATCGACCTGAAACTTCAACAGAGACTTATAGTCGTGACATAATGTCTATCGAATATCTGTGATAAATCAACTCAGAATCTGTTATGCTCAAAAACGTCTACTTCACACACTTGCTAAAATGAAGGAAAAGTTTATTGACAATTATATAATAAATTTAACAATTCAACACAACGTTTAAATCATCTCAAACATCTATTCCATCGACCTGAAACTTCAATAGAGACTTGCAGTCGCAACAAAATGTCTATAGACTAGATGTAAGAAATCATCACAGAATCTGCGATGCTCCAAAACATCTAATTCACACACTTGCTAAAATGAAGGAGAAGTTTATTGACAATTATATAATAAATTTGACAATTCAACATAACGTTTAAATCAACACAAACATTTATGCAATCGACATGAGACTTCAATAGAGACTTGCAGTCGCAACATAATGTCTACCGACTAGATGTGAGAAATCATCACAGAATCTGTGATGCTCAAAAACATCTACTTCACAAACTTGCTAAACTGTAGGAAAAGTTTATTGACGATTATTTTATATATTTGACACTTCAGCACAACGTTTAAATCATCTCAAACATCTATTCCATCGACCTCAACCTTCAACAGAGACTTGCAGTCGCAACAAAATGTCTATAGACTAGATGTAAGAAATCATCACAGAATCTGTGATGCTCCAAAACATCTACTTCACACACTTGCTAAACTGAAGGAGAAATTTATTGACAATTATATAATAAATTTGACAATTCAACATAACGTTTAAATCAACTCAAACATTTATGCAATCGACATGAGACTTCAATAGAGACTTGCAGTCGCAACATAATGTCTACCGACTAGATGTGAGAAATCATCACAGAATCTGTGATGCTCAAAAACATCTACTTCACAAACTTGCTAAACTGTAGGAAAAGTTTATTGACGATTATTTTATATATTTGACACTTCAGCACAACGTTTAAATCATCTCAAACATCTATTCCATCGACCTCAACATTCAACAGAGACTTGCAGTCGCAACAAAATGTCTATAGACTAGATGTAAGAAATCATCACAGAATCTGTGATGCTCCAAAACATCTACTTCACACACTTGCTAAACTGAAGGAGAAATTTATTGACAATTATATAATAAATTTGACAATTCAACATAACGTTTAAATCAACTCAAACATTTATGCAATCGACATGAGACTTCAATAGAGACTTGCAGTCGCAACATAATGTCTACCAACTAGATGTGAGAAATCATCACAGAATCTGTGATGCTCAAAATCATCTACTTCACAAACTTGCTAAAATGTAGGAAAAGTTTATTGACGATTATTTTATATATTTGACACTTCAACAAACCTTTAAATCATATCAAACCTCTATTCCATCGACCTGAGACTTCAACAGAGACTTGCAGTCGCAACATAATGTCTATAGACTAGATGTGAGAAATCATCACAGAATCTGTGATGCTCAAAAACATCTACTTCACACACTTGCTAAACTGAAGGAGAAGTTTATTGACAATTATATAATAAATTTGACAATTCAACATAACGTTTAAATCAACTCAAACATTTATGCAATCGACATGAGACTTCAATAGAGACTTGCAGTCGCAACATATTGTCTACCGACAAGATGTGAGAAATCATCACAGAATATGTGATGCTCCAAAACATCTACTTCACACACTTGCTAAACTGAAGAAAAAGTTTATTGACAATTATATAATAAATTTAACAATTCAACACAAAGTTTAAATCATCTCAAACATCTATTCCATCGACCTGAAACTTCAACAGAGACTTGCAGTGGCAACAAAATGTCTATAGACAAGATGTGAGAAATCATCACAGAATCTGTGATGCTCAAAAACATCTACTTCACACCCTTGATAAACAAAAAGACAAGTTTACTGACAACTATATAATCAATTGGACAATCAACACATCGTTTAAATCATCTCAAAGATCAATTCCATCGATCTGAGACTTCAACAGAGACTTGCAGTCGCAACATAATGTCTATAGACAAGATGTGAGAAATCATCACAGATTCTGTGATGCTCCAAAACATCTACTTCACACACTTGCTAAACTGAAGGAAAAGTTTATTGACAATTATATAACAAATTTGACAATTCAAAACAACGTTTAAATCATCTCAAACATCTATTCCATCGACCTCAACCTTCAACAGAGACTTGCAGTCGCAACATAATGTCTATAGACTTGATGTAAGAAATCATCACAGAATCTGTGATGCTCAAAAACATCTACTTCACACCCTTGATAAACAAAAAGACAAGTTTACTGACAACTATATAGTCAATTGGACAATCAACACATCGTTTAAATCATCTTAAACATCAATTCAATCGATCTGAGACTTCAACAGAGACTTGCAGTCGCAACATAATGTCTAAAGACTAGATGTGAGAAATCATCACAGAAACTGTGATGCTCAAAAACATCTACTTCACACACTTGCTAAATTGAAGGAAAAGATTATTGACAATTATACAATCAATTTGACAATCCAACACAACGTTTAAATCATCTCAAACACCTATTCCATCGACCTCAACCTTCAACAGAGACTTGCAGTCGCAACATAATGTCTATAGACTTGATGTGAGAAATCATCACAGAATCTGTGATGCTCCAAAACATCTACTTCACACACTTGCTATACTGAAGGAAAAGTTTATTGACAATTATATAATAAATTTGACAATTCAACACATCGTTTAAATCATCTCAAACATCTATTCCATCGACCTGAAACTTCAATAGAGACTTGCAGTCGCAACAAAATGTCTATAGACTAGATGTAAGAAATCATCACAGAATCTGTGATGCTCCAAAACATCTACTTCACACACTTGCTAAAATGAAGGAGAAGTTTATTGACAATTATATAATAAATTTGACAATTCAACATAACGTTTAAATCAACTCAAACATTTATGCAATCGACATGAGACTTCAATAGAGACTTGCAGTCGCAACATAATGTCTACCGACTAGATGTGAGAAATCATCATAGAATCTGTGATGCTCAAAAACATCTACTTCACAAACTTGCTAAACTGTAGGAAAAGTTTATTGACGATTATTTTATATATTTGACACTTCAACACAACGTTTAAGTCATCTCAAACATCTATTCCATCGACCTGAAACTTCAACAGAGACTTGCAGTCGCAACAAAATGTCTATAGACTAGATGTAAGAAATCATCACAGAATCTATGATGCTCCAAAACATCTACTTCACACACTTGCTAAACTGAAGGAGAAGTTTATTGACAATTATATAATAAATTTGACAATTCAACATAACGTTTAAATCATCTCAAACATCCATTCCATCGACCTGAAACTTCAACAGAGACTTGCAGTGGCAACAAAATGTCTATAGACAAGATGTGAGAACTCATCACAGAATCTGTGATGCTCCAAAACATCTACTTCAGACACTTGCTAAACTTAAGGAAAAGTTTATTGACAATTATATAACAAATTTGACAATTCAAAACAACGTTTAAATCATCTCAAACATCTATTCCATCGACCTCAACCTTCAACAGAGACTTGCAGTCGCAACAAAATGTCTATAGATTTGATGTGAGAAATCATCACAGAATCTGTGATGCTCAAAAACATCTACTTCAGACACTTGCTAAACTTAAGGAAAAGTTTATTTACGATTGTTCTATATATTTGACACTTCACGATAACGTTTAAATCATATCAAACCTCTATTCCATCGACCTGAGACTTTAGCAGAGACTTGCAGTCGCAACATATTGTCTATAGACTAGATGTGAGAAATCATCACAGAATCTGTGATGCTCAAAAACATTTACTTCACACACTTGTTAAACTGAAGAAAAAGTTTATTGAAAATTACATAATAAATTTGACAATTCAACGTAACGTTTAAATCATCTCAAACGTCTATTCAATAGTGCTGAGACTTCAATAGAGACTTGCAGTCGCAACAAATTGTCTATAGACTAGATGTGAGAAATCATCACAGAATCTGTGATGCCCGAAAACATCTACTTCACACACTTGCTAAACTGAAGGAAAAGTTTATTGACAATTATATAATAAATTTGAACATTCAACACAACGTTTAAATCATCTCAAACATCTATTCCATCGACCTGAAACTTCAACAGAGACTTATAGTCGTGACATAATGTCTATCAACTAGCTGTGATAAATCAACTCAGAATCTGTGATGCTCAAAAACATCTAATTCACACACTTGCTAAAATGAAGGAAAAGTTTATTGACAATTATATAATAAATTTAACAATTCAACACAACGTATAAATCATCTCAAACATCTATTCCATCGACCTGAAACTTCAACAGAGACTTGCAGTCGCAACAAAATGTCTATAGACTAGATGTAAGAAATCATCACAGAATCTGTGATGCTCCAAAACATCTACTTCACACACTTGCTAAACTGAAGGAGAAGTTTATTGACAATTATATAATAAATTTGACAATTCAACATAACGTTTGAATCAACTCAAACATTTTTGCAATCGACATGAGACTTCAACAGAGACTTGCAGTCGCAACATAATGTCTACCGACTAGATGTGAGAAATCATCACAGAATCTGTGATGCTCAAAAACATCTACTTCACAAACTTGCTAAACTGTAGGAAAAGTTTATTGACGATAATTTTATATATTTGACACTTCAACAAAACATTTAAATCATATCAAACCTCTTTTCCATCGACCTGAGACTTCAACAGAGACTTGCAGTCGAAACATAATGTCTATCGACAAGATGTGAGAAATCATCACAGAATCTGTGATGCTCAAAAACATCTACGTCACACACTTGATAAACAAAACGAAAAGTTTACTGACAACTATATAATCAATTTGACAATTCAACACATCGTTTAAATCATGTCAAATATCCATTCCATCGAAATGAGACTTCAATGGAGACTTGCAGTCGCAACAAAATGTCTATAGACTAGATGTGAGAAATCATCACAGAATCTGTGATGCTCAAAAACATCTACTTCACACACTTGCTAAACTGAAGGAGAAGTTTATTGACAATTACATAATAAATTTGACAATTCAACGTAACGTTTAAATCATCTCAAACATCTACTCAATCGACATGAGACTTCAATAGAGACTTGCAATCGCAACAAAATGTCTATAGACTAGATGTGAGAAATCATCACAGAATCTGTGATGCTCAAAAACATCTACTTGACACACTTGCTAAACTGAAGGAAAAGTTTATTGACAATTATATAATAAATTTGACGATTCAACACAACGTGTAAATCATCTCAAACATTTATTCCATTGACCTGAAACTTCAACAGAGACTTATTGTCGTGACATAATGTCCATCGACTATCTGTGATAAATCAACTCAGAATATGTTATGCTCAAAACATCTACTTCACACACTTGCTGAACTAATTGAAAAGTTTATTGACAACTATATAATAAATTTGACAATTAAACACAACGTTTAAATCATCTCAAACATCTTTTCCATCGACCTGAAACTTCAACAGAGACTTGCAGTCGCAGCAAAATGTCTATAGACTAGATGTGAGAAATCATCACAGAATCTGTGATGCTCAAAAACATCTAATTCACACACTTGCTAAACTGAAGGAAAAGATTATTGACAATTATATAATAAATTTGACAATTCAACACAACGCTTAAATCATCTCAAACATCTATTCCATAGACCTGAAAATTCAACAGAGACTTATAGTCGTGACATAATGTCTATCGACTATCTTTGATAAATCAACTCAGAATCTGTTATGCTCAAAAACATCTACTTGACACACTTGCTAAAGTGAAGGAAATGTTTATTGACAATTATATAATGAATTTGACAATTCAATACATCGTTTAAATCATCTCACACATCCATTCCATCGACCTGAGACTTCAACAGAGACTTATAGTCGTATCATATTGTCTATAGACTAGATGTGAGAAATCATCACAGAATCTGTTATGATCAAAATCATCTACTTCACAAACTTGCTAAACTGTAGGAAAATTTTATTGACAATTATTTAATAAATTTGACAATTCAACACAACGTTTAAATCATAGCAAACATCTATTCCATTGACCTCAGACTTCAATAGAGACTTGCAGTCGTAACAAAATGTCTACAGACTAGATGTGAGAAATCATCACAGAATCTGTGATGCTCAAAAACATCTACTTCACACACTTGCTAAACTTAAGGAAAAGTTTATAGACATTTATATAATAAATTTGACAATTAAACACAACGTTTAAATCATCTCAAACATCTTTTCCATCGACCTGAAACTTCAACAGAGACTTTCAGTCGCATCATAATGTATATAGACTAGATGTGAGAATTCATCACAGAATCTGTGATGCTCAAAAACATCTACTTCACACACTTGCCAAAATGAAGAAAATGTTTATTGACAATTATATAATGAATTTGAGAATTCAAACAACGTTTAAATCATCTCAAACATCTATTCAATCGACATGAGACTTCAATAGAGACTTGCAGTCGCAACAAAATGTCTATAGACTAGATGTGAGAAATCATCACAGAATCTGTGATGCTCAAAAACATCTACTTGACACACTTGCTAAACTGAAGGAAAGGTTTATAGACATTTATATAATAAATTTGACAATTCAACATAACGTTTAAATCAACTCAAACATTTATGCAATCGACATGAGACTTCAATAGAGACTTGCAGTCGCAACATAATGTCTACCGACTAGATGTGAGAAATCATCACAGAATCTGTGATGCTCCAAAACATCTACTTCACACACTTGCTAAACTGAAGGAAAAGTTTATTGACAATTATATAATAAATTTAACAATTCAACACAACGTTTAAATCATCTCAAACATCTATTCCATCGACCTGAAACTTCAACAGAGACTTGCAGTGACAACAAAATGTCTATAGACAAGATGTGAGAAATCATCACAGAATCTGTGATGCTCCAAAACATCTACTTCAGACACTTGCTAAACTTAAGGAAAAGTTTATTGACAATTATATAACAAATTTGACAATTCAAAACAACTTTTAAATCATCTCAAACATCTATTCCATCGACCTCAACCTTCAACAGAGACTTGCAGTCGCAACATAATGTCTATAGACTTGATGTGAGAAATCATCACAGAATCTGTGATGCTCAAAAACATCTACTTCACACCCTTGATAAACAAAAAGACAAGTTTACTGACAACTATATAATCAATTGGACAATCAACACATCGTTTAAATCATCATAAACATCGATTCCATCGATCTGAGACTTCAACAGAGACTTGCAGTCGCAACATAATGTCTAAAGACTAGGTGTGAGAAATCATTACAGAATCTGTGATGCTCCAAAACATCTACTTCACACACTTGCTAAACTGAAGGAAAAGTTTATTGACAATTATGTAATAAATTTGACAATTCAACACATCGTTTAAATCATCTCAAACATCAATTCCATCGACCTGAAACTTCAACAGAGACTTATAGTCGTGACATAATGTCTATCGAATATCTGTGATAAATCAACTCAGAATCTGTTATGCTCAAAAACGTCTACTTCACACACTTGCTAAAATGAAGGAAAAGTTTATTGACAATTATATAATAAATTTAACAATTCAACACAACGTTTAAATCATCTCAAACATCTATTCCATCGACCTGAAACTTCAATAGAGACTTGCAGTCGCAACAAAATGTCTATAGACTAGATGTAAGAAATCATCACAGAATCTGCGATGCTCCAAAACATCTACTTCACACACTTGCTAAAATGAAGGAGAAGTTTATTGACAATTATATAATAAATTTGACAATTCAACATAACGTTTAAATCAACACAAACATTTATGCAATCGACATGAGACTTCAATAGAGACTTGCAGTCGCAACATAATGTCTACCGACTAGATGTGAGAAATCATCACAGAATCTGTGATGCTCAAAAACATCTACTTCACAAACTTGCTAAACTGTAGGAAAAGTTTATTGACGATTATTTTATATATTTGACACTTCAGCACAACGTTTAAATCATCTCAAACATCTATTCCATCGACCTCAACCTTCAACAGAGACTTGCAGTCGCAACAAAATGTCTATAGACTAGATGTAAGAAATCATCACAGAATCTGTGATGCTCCAAAACATCTACTTCACACACTTGCTAAACTGAAGGAGAAATTTATTGACAATTATATAATAAATTTGACAATTCAACATAACGTTTAAATCAACTCAAACATTTATGCAATCGACATGAGACTTCAATAGAGACTTGCAGTCGCAACATAATGTCTACCAACTAGATGTGAGAAATCATCACAGAATCTGTGATGCTCAAAATCATCTACTTCACAAACTTGCTAAAATGTAGGAAAAGTTTATTGACGATTATTTTATATATTTGACACTTCAACAAACCTTTAAATCATATCAAACCTCTATTCCATCGACCTGAGACTTCAACAGAGACTTGCAGTCGCAACATAATGTCTATAGACTAGATGTGAGAAATCATCACAGAATCTGTGATGCTCAAAAACATCTACTTCACACACTTGCTAAACTGAAGGAGAAGTTTATTGACAATTATATAATAAATTTGACAATTCAACATAACGTTTAAATCAACTCAAACATTTATGCAATCGACATGAGACTTCAATAGAGACTTGCAGTCGCAACATATTGTCTACCGACAAGATGTGAGAAATCATCACAGAATCTGTGATGCTCCAAAACATCTACTTCACACACTTGCTAAACTGAAGAAAAAGTTTATTGACAATTATATAATAAATTTAACAATTCAACACAAAGTTTAAATCATCTCAAACATCTATTCCATCGACCTGAAACTTCAACAGAGACTTGCAGTGGCAACAAAATGTCTATAGACAAGATGTGAGAAATCATCACAGAATCTGTGATGCTCAAAAACATCTACTTCACACCCTTGATAAACAAAAAGACAAGTTTACTGACAACTATATAATCAATTGGACAATCAACACATCGTTTAAATCATCTCAAAGATCAATTCCATCGATCTGAGACTTCAACAGAGACTTGCAGTCGCAACATAATGTCTATAGACAAGATGTGAGAAATCATCACAGAATCTGTGATGCTCCAAAACATCTACTTCACACACTTGCTAAACTGAAGGAAAAGTTTATTGACAATTATATAACAAATTTGACAATTCAAAACAACGTTTAAATCATCTCAAACATCTATTCCATCGACCTCAACCTTCAACAGAGACTTGCAGTCGCAACATAATGTCTATAGTCTTGATGTAAGAAATCATCACAGAATCTGTGATGCTCAAAAACATCTACTTCACACCCTTGATAAACAAAAAGACAAGTTTACTGACAACTATATAGTCAATTGGACAATCAACACATCGTTTAAATCATCTTAAACATCAATTCAATCGATCTGAGACTTCAACAGAGACTTGCAGTCGCAACATAATGTCTAAAGACTAGATGTGAGAAATCATCACAGAAACTGTGATGCTCAAAAACATCTACTTCACACACTTGCTAAATTGAAGGAAAAGATTATTGACAATTATACAATCAATTTGACAATCCAACACAACGTTTAAATCATCTCAAACACCTATTCCATCGACCTCAACCTTCAACAGAGACTTGCAGTCGCAACATAATGTCTATAGACTTGATGTGAGAAATCATCACAGAATCTGTGATGCTCCAAAACATCTACTTCACACACTTGCTATACTGAAGGAAAAGTTTATTGACAATTATATAATAAATTTGACAATTCAACACATCGTTTAAATCATCTCAAACATCAATTCCATCGACCTGAAACTTCAACAGAGACTTATAGTTGTGACATAATGTCTATCGACTATCTGTGATAAATCAACTCAGAATCTGTTATGCTCAAAAACGTCTACTTCACACACTTGCTAAAATGAAGGAAAAGATTGTTGACAATTATATAATAAATTTAACAATTCAACACAACGTTTAAATCATCTCAAACATCTATTCCATCGACCTGAAACTTCAATAGAGACTTGCAGTCGCAACAAAATGTCTATAGACTAGATGTAAGAAATCATCACAGAATCTGTGATGCTCCAAAACATCTACTTCACACACTTGCTAAAATGAAGGAGAAGTTTATTGACAATTATATAATAAATTTGACAATTCAACATAACGTTTAAATCAACTCAAACATTTATGCAATCGACATGAGACTTCAATAGAGACTTGCAGTCGCAACATAATGTCTACCGACTAGATGTGAGAAATCATCATAGAATCTGTGATGCTCAAAAACATCTACTTCACAAACTTGCTAAACTGTAGGAAAAGTTTATTGACGATTATTTTATATATTTGACACTTCAACACAACGTTTAAATCATCTCAAACATCTATTCCATCGACCTGAAACTTCAACAGAGACTTGCAGTCGCAACAAAATGTCTATAGACTAGATGTAAGAAATCATCACAGAATCTATGATGCTCCAAAACATCTACTTCACACACTTGCTAAACTGAAGGAGAAGTTTATTGACAATTATATAATAAATTTGACAATTCAACATAACGTTTAAATCATCTCAAACATCCATTCCATCGACCTGAAACTTCAACAGAGACTTGCAGTGGCAACAAAATGTCTATAGACAAGATGTGAGAAATCATCACAGAATCTGTGATGCTCCAAAACATCTACTTCAGACACTTGCTAAACTTAAGGAAAAGTTTATTGACAATTATATAACAAATTTGACAATTCAAAACAACGTTTAAATCATCTCAAACATCTATTCCATCGACCTCAACCTTCAACAGAGACTTGCAGTCGCAACAAAATGTCTATAGACTTGATGTGAGAAATCATCACAGAATCTGTGATGCTCAAAAACATCTACTTCAGACACTTGCTAAACTTAAGGAAAAGTTTATTTACGATTGTTCTATATATTTGACACTTCACGATAACGTTTAAATCATATCAAACCTCTATTCCATCGACCTGAGACTTTAGCAGAGACTTGCAGTCGCAACATATTGTCTATAGACTAGATGTGAGAAATCATCACAGAATCTGTGATGCTCAAAAACATTTACTTCACACACTTGTTAAACTGAAGAAAAAGTTTATTGAAAATTACATAATAAATTTGACAATTCAACGTAACGTTTAAATCATCTCAAACGTCTATTCAATAGTGCTGAGACTTCAATAGAGACTTGCAGTCGCAACAAATTGTCTATAGACTAGATGTGAGAAATCATCACAGAATCTGTGATGCCCGAAAACATCTACTTCACACACTTGCTAAACTGAAGGAAAAGTTTATTGACAATTATATAATAAATTTGAACATTCAACACAACGTTTAAATCATCTCAAACATCTATTCCATCGACCTGAAACTTCAACAGAGACTTATAGTCGTGACATAATGTCTATCAACTAGCTGTGATAAATCAACTCAGAATCTGTGATGCTCAAAAACATCTAATTCACACACTTGCTAAAATGAAGGAAAAGTTTATTGACAATTATATAATAAATTTAACAATTCAACACAACGTATAAATCATCTCAAACATCTATTCCATCGACCTGAAACTTCAACAGAGACTTGCAGTCGCAACAAAATGTCTATAGACTAGATGTAAGAAATCATCACAGAATCTGTGATGCTCCAAAACATCTACTTCACACACTTGCTAAACTGAAGGAGAAGTTTATTGACAATTATATAATAAATTTGACAATTCAACATAACGTTTGAATCAACTCAAACATTTTTGCAATCGACATGAGACTTCAACAGAGACTTGCAGTCGCAACATAATGTCTACCGACTAGATGTGAGAAATCATCACAGAATCTGTGATGCTCAAAAACATCTACTTCACAAACTTGCTAAACTGTAGGAAAAGTTTATTGACGATAATTTTATATATTTGACACTTCAAAAAAACATTTAAATCATATCAAACCTCTTTTCCATCGACCTGAGACTTCAACAGAGACTTGCAGTCGAAACATAATGTCTATCGACAAGATGTGAGAAATCATCACAGAATCTGTGATGCTCAAAAACATCTACGTCACACACTTGATAAACAAAACGAAAAGTTTACTGACAACTATATAATCAATTTGACAATTCAACACATCGTTTAAATCATCTCAAATATCCATTCCATCGAAATGAGACTTCAATAGAGACTTGCAGTCGCAACAAAATGTCTATAGACTAGATGTGAGAAATCATCACAGAATCTGTGATGCTCAAAAACATCTACTTCACACACTTGCTAAACTGAAGGAGAAGTTTATTGACAATTACATAATAAATTTGACAATTCAACGTAACGTTTAAATCATCTCAAACATCTACTCAATCGACATGAGACTTCAATAGAGACTTGCAGTCGCAACAAAATGTCTATAGACTAGATGTGAGAAATCATCACAGAATCTGTGATGCTCAAAAACATCTACTTGACACACTTGCTAAACTGAAGGAAAAGTTTATTGACAATTATATAATAAATTTGACGATTCAACACAACGTGTAAATCATCTCAAACATTTATTCCATTGACCTGAAACTTCAACAAAGACTTATTGTCGTGACATAATGTCCATCGACTATCTGTGATAAATCAACTCAGAATATGTTATGCTCAAAACATCTACTTCACACACTTGCTGAACTAATTGAAAAGTTTATTGACAACTATATAATAAATTTGACAATTAAACACAACGTTTAAATCATCTCAAACATCTTTTCCATCGACCTGAAACTTCAACAGAGACTTGCAGTCGCAGCAAAATGTCTATAGACTAGATGTGAGAAATCATCACAGAATCTGTGATGCTCAAAAACATCTAATTCACACACTTGCTAAACTGAAGGAAAAGATTATTGACAATTATATAATAAATTTGACAATTCAACACAACGCTTAAATCATCTCAAACATCTATTCCATAGACCTGAAAATTCAACAGAGACTTATAGTCGTGACATAATGTCTATCGACTATCTTTGATAAATCAACTCAGAATCTGTTATGCTCAAAAACATCTACTTGACACACTTGCTAAAGTGAAGGAAATGTTTATTGACAATTATATAATGAATTTGACAATTCAATACATCGTTTAAATCATCTCACACATCCATTCCATCGACCTGAGACTTCAACAGAGACTTATAGTCGTATCATATTGTCTATAGACTAGATGTGAGAAATCATCACAGAATCTGTTATGATCAAAATCATCTACTTCACAAACTTGCTAAACTGTAGGAAAATTTTATTGACAATTATTTAATAAATTTGACAATTCAACACAACGTTTAAGTCATAGCAAACATCTATTCCATTGACCTCAGACTTCAATAGAGACTTGCAGTCGTAACAAAATGTCTACAGACTAGATGTGAGAAATCATCACAGAATCTGTGATGCTCAAAAACATCTACTTCACACACTTGCTAAACTTAAGGAAAAGTTTATAGACATTTATATAATAAATTTGACAATTAAACACAACGTTTAAATCATCTCAAACATCTTTTCCATCGACCTGAAACTTCAACAGAGACTTGCAGTCGCAGCAAAATGTCTATAGACTAGATGTGAGAAATCATCACAGAATCTGTGATGCTCAAAAACATCTAATTCACACACTTGCTAAACTGAAGGAAAAGATTATTGACAATTATATAATAAATTTGACAATTCAACACAACGTTTAAATCATCTCAAACATCTATTCCATCGACCTGAAAATTCAACAGAGACTTATAGTCGTAACATAATGATTATAGACTACATGTGAGAAATCATCACAGAATCTGTGATGCTCAAAAACATCTACTTTACACACTTGCTAAAGTGAAGGAAAAGTTTATTGACAATTATATAATAAATTTGACAATTCAATACATCGTTTAAATCATCTCAAACATCCATTCCATCGACCTGAGACTTCAACAGAGACTTATAGTCGTATCATATTGTCTATAGACTAGATGTGAGAAATCATCACAGAATCTGTTATGATCAAAAACATCTACTTCACAAACTTGCTAAACTGTAGGAAAATTTTATTGACAATTATTTGATAAATTTGACAATTCAACACAACGTTTAAATCATAGCAAACATCTATTCCATTAACCTCAGACTTCAATAGAGACTTGTAGTCGTAACAAAATGTCTACAGACTAGATGTGAGAAATCATCACAGAATCTGTGATGCTCCAAAACATCTACTTCACACACTTGCTAAACTTAAGGAAAAGTTTATAGACATTTATATAATAAATTTGACAATTCAACACAACGTTTAAATCATCTCAAACATCTTTTCCATTGACCTTAAACTTCAACAGAGACTTGCAGTCGCAGCAAAATGTCTATAGACTAGATGTGAGAAATCATCACAGAATCTGTGATGCTCAAAAACATCTAATTCACACACTTGCTAAACTGAAGGAAAAGATTATTGACAATTATATAATAAATTTGACAATTCAACACAACGTTTAAATCATCTCAAACATCTATTCCATCGACCTGAAAATTCAACAGAGACTTATAGTCGTAACATAATGTCTATAGACTACATGTGAGAAATCATCACAGAATCTGTGATGCTCAAAAACATCTAATTAACACACTTGCTAAACTCAACGAAAAGTTTATTGACAATTCTATGATAAGTTGGATAATTAAAAACAACGTTTAAATCATTTCAAACATCTATTCAATCGACCTGAGAATTGAATAGAGACTTGCAGTCACAACAAAATGTCTATAGACTAGATGTGAGAAATCATTACAGTATCTGTGATGCTCCAAAACATCTGCTTCACACATTTGATAAACAAAAAGAAAAGTTTACTGTCAACTATATAATCAATTTGACAATTCAAAAAAACGTTGAAATCATCTCAAACATCTATTCCATCGACCTGAGACTTCAAAAGAGACTTTCAGTCGCAACATAATGTATATAGACTAGATGTGAGAATTCATCACAGAATCTGTGATGCTCAAAAACATCTACTTCACACACTTGCCAAAATGAAGAAAATGTTTATTGAACATTATATAATGAATTTGAGAATTCAAACAACGTTTAAATCATCTCAAACATCTATTCAATCGACATGAGACTTCAATAGAGACTTGCAGTCGCAACAAAATGTCTATAGACTAGATGTGAGAAATCATCACAGAATCTGTGATGCTCAAAAACATCTACTTGACACACTTGCTAAACTGAAGGAAAAGTTTATTGACAATTATATAATAAATTTGACGATTCAACACAACGTGTAAATCATCTCAAACATCTATTACATTGACCTGAAACTTCAACGGAGACTTATAGTCGTGACATAATGTCTATCGACTATCTTTGATAAATCAACTCAGAATCTGTTATGCTCAAAAACATCTACTTCACACACTTGCTGAACTAATCGAAAAGTTTATTGACAATTATTTAATAAATTTGACAATTAAACACAACGTTTAAATCATAGCAAACATCTATTCCATTGACCTCAGACTTCAATAGAGACTTGCAGTCGTAACAAAATGTCTACAGACTAGATGTGAGAAATCATCACAGAATCTGTGATGCTCCAAAACATCTACTTCACACACTTGCTAAACTTAAGGAAAAGTTTATAGACATTTATATAATAAATTTGACAATTAAACACAACGTTTAAATCATCTCAAACATCTTTTCCATCGACCTGAAATTTCAACAGAGACTTGCAGTCGCAGCAAAATGTCTATAGACTAGATGTGAGAAATCATCACAGAATCTGTGATGCTCAAAAACATCTAATTCACACACTTGCTAAACTGAAGGAAAAGATTATTGACAATTATATAATAAATTTGACAATTCAACACAACGTTTAAATCATCTCAAACATCTATTCCATCGACCTGAAAATTCAACAGAGACTTATAGTCGTAACATAATGTCTATAGACTACATGTGAGAAATCATCACAGAATCTGTGATGCTCAAAAACATCTACTTGACACACTTGCTAAAGTGAAGGAAAAGTTTATTGACAATTATATAATAAATTTGACAATTCAATACATCGTTTAAATCATCTCAAACATCCATTCCATCGACCTGAGACTTCAACAGAGACTTATAGTCGTATCATATTGTCTATAGACTAGATGTGAGAAATCATCACAGAATCTGTTATGATCAAAAACATCTACTTCACAAACTTGCTAAACTGTAGGAAAATTTTATTGACAATTATTTAATAAATTTGACAATTCAACACAACGTTTAAATCATAGCAAACATCTATTCCATTAACCTCAGACTTCAATGGAGACTTGTAGTCGTAACAAAATGTCTACAGACTAGATGTGAGAAATCATCACAGAATCTGTGATGCTCCAAAACATCTACTTCACACACTTGCTAAACTTAAGGAAAAGTTTATAGACATTTATATAATAAATTTGACAATTCAACACAACGTTTAAATCATCTCAAACATCTTTTCCATTGACCTGAAACTTCAACAGAGACTTGCAGTCGCAGAAAAATGTTTATAGACTAGATGTGAGAAATCATCACAGAATCTGTGATGCTCAAAAACATCTAATTCACACACTTGCTAAACTGAAGGAAAAGATTATTGACAATTATATAATAAATTTGACAATTCAACACAACGTTTAAATCATCTCAAACATCTATTCCATCGACCTGAAAATTCAACAGAGACTTATAGTCGTAACATAATGTCTATAGACTACATGTGAGAAATCATCACAGAATCTGTGATGCTAAAAGACATCTAATTAACACACTTGCTAAACTCAACGAAAAGTTTATTGACAATTCTATAATAAGTTGGATAATTAAAAACAACGTTTAAATCATTTCAAACATCTATTCAATCGACCTGAGAATTGAATAGAGACTTGCAGTCACAACAAAATGTCTATAGACTAGATGTGAGAAATCATTACAGTATCTGTGATGCTCCAAAACATCTGCTTCACACATTTGATAAACAAAAAGAAAAGTTTACTGACAACTATATAATCAATTTGAGAATTCAAACAACGTTTAAATCACCTCAAACATCTATTCAATCGACATGAGACTTCAATAGAGACTTGCAGTCGCAACAAAATGTCTATAGACTAGATGTGAGAAATCATCACAGAATCTGTGATGCTCAAAAACATCTACTTGACACACTTGCTAAACTGAAGGAAAAGTTTATTGAAAATTATATAATAAATTTGACGATTCAACACAACGTGTAAATCATCTCAAACATCTATTTCATTGACCTGAAACTTCAACGGAGACTTATAGTCGTGACATAATGTCTATCGACTATCTTTGATAAATCAACTCAGAATCTGTTATGCTCAAAAACATCTACTTCACACACTTGCTGAACTAATCGAAAAGTTTATTGACAATTATTTAATAAATTTGACAATTAAACACAACGTTTAAATCATAGCAAACATCTATTCCATTGACCTCAGACTTCAATAGAGACTTGCAGTCGTAACAAAATGTCTACAGACTAGATGTGAGAAATCATCACAGAATCTGTTATGCTCAAAAACATCTACTTCACACACTTGCTGAACTAATCGAAAAGTTTATTGACAATTATTTAATAAATTTGACAATTAAACACAACGTTTAAATCATAGCAAACATCTATTCCATTGACCTCAGACTTCAATAGAGACTTGCAGTCGCAGCAAAATGTCTATAGACTAGATGTGAGAAATCATCACAGAATCTGTGATGCTCAAAAACATCTAATTCACACACTTGCTAAACTGAAGGAAAAGATTATTGACAATTATATAATAAATTTGACATTTCAACACAACGTTTAAATCATCTCAAACATCTATTCCATCGACCTAAAAATTCAACAGAGACTTATAGTCGTAACATAATGTCTATGGACTACATGTGAGAAATCATCACAGAATCTCTGATGCTCAAAAACATCTACTTGACACACTTGCTAAAGTAAAGGAAAAGTTTATTGACAATTATATAATAAATTTGACAATTCAATACATCGTTTAAATCATCTCAAACATCCATTCCATCGACCTGAGACTTCAACAGAGACTTATAGTCGTATCATATTGTCTATAGACTAGATGTGAGAAATCATCACAGAATCTGTTATGATCAAAAACATCTACTTCACAAACTTGCTAAACTGTAGGAAAATTTTATTGACAATTATTTAATAAATTTGACAATTCAACACAACGTTTAAATCATTTCAAACATCTATTCAATCGACCTGAGAATTGAATAGAGACTTGCAGTCACAACAAAATGTCTATAGACTAGATGTGAGAAATCATTACAGTATCTGTGATGCTCCAAAACATCTGCTTCACACATTTGATAAACAAAAAGAAAAGTTTACTGACAACTATATAATCAATTTGACAATTCAAAAAAACGTTGAAATCATCTCAAACATCTATTCCATCGACCTGAGACTTCAACAGAGACTTTCAGTCGCAACATAATGTATATAGACTAGATGTGAGAAATCATCACAGAATCTGTGATGCTCAAAAACATCTACATCACACACTTGCCAAAATGAAGAAAATGTTTATTGACAATTATATAATGAATTTGAGAATTCAAACAACGTTTAAATCATCTCAAACATCTATTCCATCGAAATGAGACTTCAATAGAGACTTGCAGTCGCAACAAAATGTCTATAGACTAGATGTGAGAAATCATCACAGAATCTGTGATGCTCAAAAACATCTACTTGACACACTTGCTAAACTGAAGGAAAAGTTTATTGACAATTATATAATAAATTTGACGATTCAACACAACGTGTAAATCATCTCAAACATCTATTCCATTGACCTGAAACTTCAACGGAGACTTATAGTCGTGACATAATGTCTATCGACTATCTTTGATAAATCAACTCAGAATCTGTTATGCTCAAAAACATCTACTTCACACACTTGCTAAACTAATCGAAAAGTTTATTGACAATTATTTAATAAATTTGACAATTAAACACAACGTTTAAATCATAGCAAACATCTATTCCATTGACCTCAGACTTCAATAGAGACATGCAGTCGTAACAAAATGTCTACAGACTAGATGTGAGAAATCATCACAGAATCTGTGATGCTCCAAAATATCTACTTCACACACTTGCTAAACTGAAGGAAAAGATTATTGACAATTATATAATAAATTTGACAATTCAACACAACGTTTAAATCATCTCAAACATCTATTCCATCGACCTGAAAATTCAACAGAGACTTATAGTCGTAACATAATGTCTATAGACTACATGTGAGAAGTCATCACAGAATCTGTGATGCTCAAAGACATCTAATTAACACACTTGCTAAACTCAACGAAAAGTTTATTGACAATTCTATAATAAGTTGGATAATTAAGAACAACGTTTGAATCATTTCAAACATCTATTCAATCGACCTGAGAATTGAATAGAGACTTGCAGTCACAACAAAACGTCTATAGATTAGATGTGAGAAATCATTACAGTATCTGTGATGCTCCAAAACATCTGCTTCACACATTTGATAAACAAAAAGAAAAGTTTACTGACAACTATATAATCAATTTGAGAATTCAAACAACGTTTAAATCATCTCAAACATCTATTCAATCGACATGAGACTTCAATAGAGACTTGCAGTCGCAACAAAATGTGTATAGACTAGATGTGAGAAATCATCACAGAATCTGTGATGCTCAAAAACATCTACTTGACACACTTGCTAAACTGAAGGAAAAGTTTATTGACAATTATATAATAAATTTGACGATTCAACACAACGTGTAAATCATCTCAAACATCTATTCCATTGACCTGAAACTTCAACGGAGACTTATAGTCGTGACATAATGTCTATCGACTATCTTTGATAAGTCAACTCAGAATCTGTTATGCTCAAAAACATCTACTTCACACACTTGCTGAACTAATCGAAAAGTTTATTGACAATTATTTAATAAATTTGACAATTAAACACAACGTTTAAATCATAGCAAACATCTATTCCATTGACCTCAGACTTCAATAGAGACTTGCAGTCGTAACAAAATGTCTACAGACTAGATGTGAGAAATCATCACAGAATCTGTTATGCTCAAAAACATCTACTTCACACACTTGCTGAACTAATCGAAAAGTTCATTGACAATTATTTAATAAATTTGACAATTAAACACAACGTTTAAATCATAGCAAACATCTATTCCATTGACCTCAGACTTCAATAGAGACTTGCAGTCGTAACAAAATGTCTACAGACTAGATGTGAGAAATCATCACAGAATCTGTGATGCTCCAAAACATCTACTTCACACACTTGCTAAACTTAAGGAAAAGTTTATAGACATTTATATAATAAATTTGACAATTCAACACAACGTTTAAATCATCTCAAACATCTTTTCCATCGACCTGAAACTTCAACAGAGACTTGCAGTCGCAGCAAAATGTCTATAGACTAGATGTGAGAAATCATCACAGAATCTGTGATGCTCAAAAACATCTAATTCACACACTTGCTAAACTGAAGGAAAAGATTATTGACAATTATATAATAAATTTGACATTTCAACACAACGTTTAAATCATCTCAAACATCTATTCCATCGACCTGAAAATTCAACAGAGACTTATAGTCGTAACATAATGTCTATGGACTACATGTGAGAAATCATCACAGAATCTCTGATGCTCAAAAACATCTACTTGACACACTTGCTAAAGTAAAGGAAAAGTTTATTGACAATTATATAATAAATTTGACAATTCAATACATCGTTTAAATCATCTCAAACATCCATTCCATCGACCTGAGACTTCAACAGAGACTTATAGTCGTATCATATTGTCTATAGACTAGATGTGAGAAATCATCACAGAATCTGTTATGATCAAAAACATCTACTTCACAAACTTGCTAAACTGTAGGAAAATTTTATTGACAATTATTTAATAAATTTGACAATTCAACACAACGTTTAAATCATTTCAAACATCTATTCAATCGACCTGAGAATTGAATAGAGACTTGCAGTCACAATAAAATGTCTATAGACTAGATGTGAGAAATCATTACAGTATCTGTGATGCTCCAAAACATCTGCTTCACACATTTGATAAACAAAAAGAAAAGTTTACTGACAACTATATAATCAATTTGACAATTCAAAAAAACGTTGAAATCATCTCAAACATCTATTCCATCGACCTGAGACTTCAACAGAGACTTTCAGTCGCAACATAATGTATATAGACTAGATGTGAGAAATCATCACAGAATCTGTGATGCTCAAAAACACCTACATCACACACTTGCCAAAATGAAGAAAATGTTTATTGACAATTATATAATGAATTTGAGAATTCAAACAACGTTTAAATCATCTCAAACATCTATTCCATCGAAATGAGACTTCAATAGAGACTTGCAGTCGTAACAAAATGTCTACAGACTAGATGTGAGAAATCATCACAGAATCTGTGATGCTCCAAAACATCTACTTCACACACTTGCTAAACTTAAGGAAAAGTTTATAGACATTTATATAATAAATTTGACAATTAGACACAACGTTTAAATCATCTCAAACCTCTTTTCCATCGACCTGAAACTTCAACAGAGACTTGCAGTCGCAGCAAAATGTCTATAGACTAGATATGAGAAATCATCACAGAATCTGTGATGCTCAAAAACATCTAATTCACACACTTGCTAAACTGAAGGAAAAGATTATTGACAATTATATAATAAATTTGACAATTCAACACAACGTTTAAATCATCTCAAACATCTATTCCATCGACCTGAAAATTCAACAGAGACTTATAGTCGTAACATAATGTCTATAGACTACATGTGAGAAATCATCACAGAATCTGTGATGCTCAAAAACATCTAATTAACACACTTGCTAAACTCAACGAAAAGTTTATTGACAATTCTATGATAAGTTGGATAATTAAAAACAACGTTTAAATCATTTCAAACATCTATTCAATCGACCTGAGAATTGAATAGAGACTTGCAGTCACAACAAAATGTCTATAGACTAGATGTGAGAAATCATTACAGTATCTGTGATGCTCCAAAACATCTGCTTCACACATTTGATAAACAAAAAGAAAAGTTTACTGACAACTATATAATCAATTTGACAATTCAAAAAAACGTTGAAATCATCTCAAACATCTATTCCATCGACCTGAGACTTCAACAGAGACTTTCAGTCGCAACATAATGTATATAGACTAGATGTGAGAAATCATCACAGAATCTGTGATGCTCAAAAACATCTACTTCACACACTTGCCAAAATGAAGAAAATGTTTATTGACAATTATATAATGAATTTGAGAATTCAAACAACGTTTAAATCATCTCAAACATCTATTCAATCGACATGAGACTTCAATAGAGACTTGCAGACGCAACAAAATGTCTATAGACTAGATGTGAGAAATCATCACAGAATCTGTGATGCTCAAAAACATCTACTTGACACACTTTCTAAACTGAAGGAAAAGTTTATTGACAATTATATAATAAATTTGACGATTCAACACAACGTGTAAATCATCTCAAACATCTATTCCATTGACCTGAAACTTCAACGGAGACTTATAGTCGTGACATAATGTCTATCGACTATCTTTGATAAATCAACTCAGAATCTGTTATGCTCAAAAACATCTACTTCACACACTTGCTGAACTAATCGAAAAGTTTATTGACAATTATTTAATAAATTTGACAATTAAACACAACGTTTAAATCATAGCAAACATCTATTCCATTGACCTCAGACTTCAATAGAGACTTTCAGTCGTAACAAAATGTCTACAGACTAGATGTGAGAAATCATCACAGAATCTGTGATGCTCCAAAACATCTACTTCACACACTTGCTAAACTTAAGGAAAAGTTTATAGACATTTATCTAATAAATTTGACAATTAAACACAACGTTTAAATCATCTCAAGCATCTTTTCCATCGACCTGAAACTTCAACAGAGACTTGCAGTCGCAGCAAAATGTCTATAGACTAGATGTGAGAAATCATCACAGAATCTGTGATGCTCAAAAACATCTAATTCACACACTTGCTAAACTGAAGGAAAAGATTATTGACAATTATATAATAAATTTGACATTTCAACATAACGTTTAAATCATCTCAAACATCTATTCCATCGACCTGAAAATTCAACAGAGACTTATAGTCGTAACATAATGTCTATGGACTACATGTGAGAAATCATCACAGAATCTGTGATGCTCAAAAACATCTACTTGACACACTTGCTAAAGTAAAGGAAAAGTTTATTGACAATTATATAATAAATTTGACAATTCAATACATCGTTTAAATCATCTCAAACATCCATTCCATCGACCTGAGACTTCAACAGAGACTTATAGTCGTATCATATTGTCTATAGACTAGATGTGAGAAATCATCACAGAATCTGTTATGATCAAAAACATCTACTTCACAAACTTGCTAAACTGTAGGAAAATTTTATTGACAATTATTTAATAAATTTGACAATTCAACACAACGTTTAAATCATAGCAAACATCTATTCCATTAACCTCAGACTTCAATAGAGACTTGTAGTCGTAACAAAATGTCTACAGACTAGATGTGAGAAATCATCACAGAATCTGTGATGCTCCAAAACATCTACTTCACACACTTGCTAAACTTAAGGAAAAGTTTATAGACATTTATATAATAAATTTGACAATTCAACACAACGTTCAAATCATCTCAAACATCTTTTCCATTGACCTGAAACTTCAACAGAGACTTGCAGTCGCAGCAAAATGTCTATAGACTAGATGTGAGAAATCATCACAGAATCTGTGATGCTCAAAAACATCTAATTCACACACTTGCTAAACTGAAGGAAAAGATTATTGGCAATTATATAATAAATTTGACAATTCAACACAACGTTTAAATCATCTCAAACATCTATTCCATCGACCTGAAAATTCAACAGAGACTTATAGTCGTAACATAATGTCTATAGACTACATGTGAGAAATCATCACAGAATCTGTGATGCTCAAAGACATCTAATTAACACACTTGCTAAACTCAACGAAAAGTTTATTGACAATTCTATAATAAGTTGGATAATTAAAAACAACGTTTAAATCATTTCAAACATCTATTCAATCGACCTGAGAATTGAATAGAGACTTGCAGTCACAACAAAATGTCTATAGACTAGATGTGAGAAATCATTACAGTATCTGTGATGCTCCAAAACATCTGCTTCACACATTTGATAAACAAAAAGAAAAGTTTACTGACAACTATATAATCAATTTGAGAATTCAAACAACGTTTAAATCATCTCAAACATCTATTCAATTGACATGAGACTTCAATAGAGACTTGCAGTCGCAACAAAATGTCTATAGACTAGATGTGAGAAATCATCACAGAATCTGTGATGCTCAAAAACATCTACTTGACACACTTGCTAAACTGAAGGAAAAGTTTATTGACAATTATATAATAAATTTGACGATTCAACACAACGTGTAAATCATCTCAAACATCTATTCCATTGACCTGAAACTTCAACGGAGACTTATAGTCGTGACATAATGTCTATCGACTATCTTTGATAAATCAACTCAGAATCTGTTATGCTCAAAAACATCTACTTCACACACTTGCTGAACTAATCGAAAAGTTTATTGACAATTATTTAATAAATTTGACAATTAAACACAACGTTTAAATCATAGCAAACATCTATTCCATTGACCTCAGACTTCAATAGAGACTTGCAGTCGTAACAAAATGTCTACAGACTAGATGTGAGAAATCATCACAGAATCTGTGATGCTCCAAATCATCTACTTCACACACTTGCTAAACTTAAGGAAAAGTTTATAGACATTTATGTAATAAATTTGACAATTCAACACAACGTTTAAATCATCTCAAACATCTTTTCCATCGACCTGAAACTTCAACAGAGACTTGCAGTCGCAGCAAAATGTCTATAGACTAGATGTGAGAAATCATCACAGAATCTGTGATGCTCAAAAACATCTAATTCACACACTTGCTAAACTGAAGGAAAAGATTATTGACAATCATATAATAAATTTGACATTTCAACACAACGTTTAAATCATCTCAAACATCTATTCCATCGACCTGAAAATTCAACAGAGACTTATAGTCGTAACATAATGTCTATGGACTACATGTGAGAAATCATCACAGAATCTGTGATGCTCAAAAACATCTACTTGACACACTTGCTAAAGTGAAGGAAAAGTTTATTGACAATTATATAATAAATTTGACAATTCAATACATCGTTTAAATCATCTCAAACATCCATTCCATCGACCTGAGACTTCAACAGAGATTTATAGTCGTATCATATTGTCTATAGACTAGATGTGAGAAATCATCACAGAATCTGCTTTGATCTAAAACATCTACTTCACAAACTTGCTAAACTGTAGGAAAATTTTATTGACAATTATTTAATAAATTTGACAATTCAACACAACGTTTAAATCATTTCAAACATCTATTCAATCGACCTGAGAATTGAATAGAGGCTTGCAGTCACAACAAAATGTCTATAGACTAGATGTGAGAAATCATTACAGTATCTGTGATGCTCCAAAACATCTGCTTCACACATTTGATAAACAAAAAGAAAAGTTTACTGACAACTATATAATCAATTTGACAATTCAAAAAAACGTTGAAATCATCTCAAACATCTATTCCATCGACCTGAGACTTCAACAGAGACATTCAGTCGCAACATAATGTATATAGACTAGATGTGAGAAATCATCACAGAATCTGTGATGCTCAAAAACATCTACTTGACACACTTGCTAAACTGAAGGAAAAGTTTATTGACAATTATATAATAAATTTGACGATTCAACACAACGTGTAAATCATCTCAAACATCTATTCCATTGACCTGAAACTTCAACGGAGACTTATAGTCGTGACATAATGTCTATCGACTAGATGTGAGAAATCATCACAGAATCTGTTATGCTCAAGAACATCTACTTCACACACTTGCTAAACTAATCAAAAAGTTTATTGACAATTATTTAATAAATTTGACAATTAAACACAACGTTTAAATCATAGCAAACATCTATTCCATTGACCTCAGACTTCAATAGAGACTTGCAGTCGTAGCAAAATGTCTACAGACTAGATGTGAGAAATCATCACAGAATCTGTGATGCTCAAAAACATCTAATTCACACACTTGCTAAACTGAAGGAAAAGTTTATAGACATTTATATAATAAATTTGACAATTCAACACAACGTTTAAATCATCTCAAACATCTTTTCCATTGACCTGAAACTTCAACAGAGACTTGCAGTCGCAGCAAAATGTCTATAGACTAGATGTGAGAAATCATCACAGAATCTGTGATGCTCAAAAACATCTAATTCACACACTTGCTAAACTGAAGGAAAAGATTATTGACAATTATATAATAAATTTGACAATTCAACACAACGTTCAAATCATCTCAAACATCTATTCCATCGACCTGAAAATTCAACAGAGACTTATAGTCGTAACATAATGTCTATAGACTACATGTGAGAAATCATCACAGAATCTGTGATGCTCAAAGACATCTAATTAACACACTTGCTAAACTCAACGAAAAGTTCATTGACAATTCTATAATAAGTTGGATAATTAAATACAGCGTTTAAATCATTTCAAACATCTATTCAATCGACCTGAGAATTGAATAGAGACTTGCAGTCACAACAAAATGTCTATAGACTAGATGTGAGAAATCATTACAGTATCTGTGATGCTCCAAAACATCTGCTTCACACATTTGATAAACAAAAAGAAAAGTTTACTGACAACTATATAATCAATTTGAGAATTCAAACAACGTTTAAATCATCTCAAACATCTATTCAATTGACATGAGACTTCAATAGAGACTTGCAGTCGCAACAAAATGTCTATAGACTAGATGTGAGAAATCATCACAGAATCTGTGATGCTCAAAAACATCTACTTGACACACTTGCTAAACTGAAGGAAAAGTTTATTGACAATTATATAATAAATTTGACGATTCAACACAACGTGTAAATCATCTCAAACATCTATTCCATTGACCTGAAACTTCAACGGAGACTTATAGTCGTGACATAATGTCTATCGACTATCTTTGATAAATCAACTCAGAATCTGTTATGCTCAAAAACATCTACTTCACACACTTGCTGAACTAATCGAAAAGTTTATTGACAATTATTTAATAAATTTGACAATTAAACACAACGTTTAAATCATAGCAAACATCTATTCCATTGACCTCAGACTTCAATAGAGACTTGCAGTCGTAACAAAATGTCTACAGACTAGATGTGAGAAATCATCACAGAATCTGTGATGCTCCAAATCATCTACTTCACACACTTGCTAAACTTAAGGAAAAGTTTATAGACATTTATATAATAAATTTGACAATTCAACACAACGTTTAAATCATCTCAAACATCTTTTCCATCGACCTGAAACTTCAACAGAGACTTGCAGTCGCAGCAAAATGTCCATAGACTAGATGTGAGAAATCATCACAGAATCTGTGATGCTCAAAAACATCTAATTCACACACTTGCTAAACTGAAGGAAAAGATTATTGACAATCATATAATAAATTTGACATTTCAACACAACGTTTAAATCATCTCAAACATCTATTCCATCGACCTGAAAATTCAACAGAGACTTATAGTCGTAACATAATGTCTATGGACAACATGTGAGAAATCATCACAGAATCTGTGATGCTCAAAAACATCTACTTGACACACTTGCTAAAGTGAAGGAAAAGTTTATTGACAATTATATAATAAATTTGACAATTCAATACATCGTTTAAATCATCTCAAACATCCATTCCATCGACCTGAGACTTCAACAGAGATTTATAGTCGTATCATATTGTCTATAGACTAGATGTGAGAAATCATCACAGAATCTGTTATGATCTAAAACATCTACTTCACAAACTTGCTAAACTGTAGGAAAATTTTATTGACAATTATTTAATAAACTTGACAATTCAACACAACGTTTAAATCATTTCAAACATCTATTCAATCGACCTGAGAATTGAATAGAGACTTGCAGTCACAACAAAATGTCTATAGACTAGATGTGAGAAATCATTACAGTATCTGTGATGCTCCAAAACATCTGCTTCACACATTTGATAAACAAAAAGAAAAGTTTACTGACAACTATATAATCAATTTGACAATTCAAAAAAACGTTGAAATCATCTCAAACATCTATTCCATCGACCTGAGACTTCAACAGAGACATTCAGTCGCAACATAATGTATATAGACTAGATGTGAGAAATCATCACAGAATCTGTGATGCTCAAAAACATCTACTTGACACACTTGCTAAACTGAAGGAAAAGTTTATTGACAATTATATAATAAATTTGACGATTCAACACAACGTGTAAATCATCTCAAACATCTATTCCATTGACCTGAAACTTCAACGGAGACTTATAGTCGTGACATAATGTCTATCGACTATCTTTGATAAATCAACTCAGAATCTGTTATGCTCAAAAACATCTACTTCACACACTTGCTGAACTAATCGAAAAGTTTATTGACAATTATTTAATAAATTTGACAATTAAACACAACGTTTAAATCATAGCAAACATCTATTCCATTGACCTCAGACTTCAATAGAGACTTGCAGTCGTAACAAAATGTCTACAGACTAGATATGAGAAATCATCACAGAATCTGTTATGCTCAAGAACATCTACTTCACACACTTGCTAAACTAATCAAAAAGTTTATTGACAATTATTTAATAAATTTGACAATTAAACACAACGTTTAAATCATAGCAAACATCTATTCCATTGACCTCAGACTTCAATAGAGACTTGCAGTCGTAGCAAAATGTCTACAGACTAGATGCGAGAAATCATCACAGAATCTGTGATGCTCAAAAACATCTAATTCACACACTTGCTAAACTGAAGGAAAAGTTTATAGACATTTATATAGTAAATTTGACAATTCAACACAACGTTTAAATCATCTCAAACATCTTTTCCATTGACCTGAAACTTCAACAGAGACTTGCAGTCGCAGCAAAATGTCTATAGACTAGATGTGAGAAGTCATCACAGAATCTGTGATGCTCAAAAACATCTAATTCACACACTTGCTAAACTGAAGGAAAAGATTATTGACAATTATATAATAAATTTGACAATTCAACACAACGTTCAAATCATCTCAAACATCTATTCCATCGACCTGAAAATTCAACAGAGACTTATAGTCGTAACATAATGTCTATAGACTACATGTGAGAAATCATCACAGAATCTGTGATGCTCAAAGACATCTAATTAACACACTTGCTAAACTCAACGAAAAGTTTATTGACAATTCTATAATAAGTTGGATAATTAAATACAACGTTTAAATCATTTCAAACATCTATTCAATCGACCTGAGAATTGAATAGAGACTTGCAGTCACAACAAAATGTCTATAGACTAGATGTGAGAAATCATTACAGTATCTGTGATGCTCCAAAACATCTGCTTCACACATTTGATAAACAAAAAGAAAAGTTTACTGACAACTATATAATCAATTTGACAATTCAAACAACGTTTAAATCATCTCAAACATCTATTCAATTGACATGAGACTTCAATAGAGACTTGCAGTCGCAACAAAATGTCTATAGACTAGATGTGAGAAATCATCACAGAATCTGTGATGCTCAAAAACATCTACTTGACACACTTGCTAAACTGAAGGAAAAGTTTATTGACAATTATATAATAAATTTGACGATTCAACACAACGTGTAAATCATCTCAAACATCTATTCCATTGACCTGAAACTTCAACGGAGACTTATAGTCGTGACATAATGTCTATCGACTATCTTTGATAAATCAACTCAGAATCTGTTATGCTCAAAAACATCTACTTCACACACTTGCTGAACTAATCGAAAAGTTTATTGACAATTATTTAATAAACTTGACAATTAAACACAACGTTTAAATCATAGCAAACATCTATTCCATTGACCTCAGACTTCAATAGAGACTTGCAGTCGTAACAAAATGTCTACAGACTAGATGTGAGAAATCATCACAGAATCTGTGATGCTCCAAATCATCTACTTCACACACTTGCTAAACTTAAGGAAAAGTTTATAGACATTTATATAATAAATTTGACAATTCAACACAACGTTTAAATCATCTCAAACATCTTTTCCATCGACCTGAAACTTCAACAGAGACTTGCAGTCGCAGCAAAATGTCTATAGACTAGATGTGAGAAATCATCACAGAATCTGTGATGCTCAAAAACATCAAATTCACACACTTGCTAAACTGAAGGAAAAGATTATTGACAATTATATAATAAATTTGACATTTCAACACAACGTTTAAATCATCTCAAACATCTATTCCATCGACCTGAAAATTCAACAGAGACTTATAGTCGTAACATAATGTCTATGGACTACATGTGAGAAATCATCACAGAATCTGTGATGCTCAAAAACATCTACTTGACACACTTGCTAAAGTAAAGGAAAAGTTTATTGACAATTATATAATAAATTTGACAATTCAATACATCGTTTAAATCATCTCAAACATCCATTCCATCGACCTGAGACTTCAACAGAGACTTATAGTCGTATCATATTGTCTATAGACTAGATGTGAGAAATCATCACAGAATCTGTTATGATCAAAAACATCTACTTCACAAACTTGCTAAACTGTAGGAAAATTTTATTGACAATTATTTAATAAATTTGACAATTCAACACAACGTTTAAATCATTTCAAACATCTATTCAATCGACCTGAGAATTGAATAGAGACTTGCAGTCACAACAAAATGTCTATAGACTAGATGTGAGAAATCATTACAGTATCTGTGATGCTCCAAAACATCTGCTTCACACATTTGATAAACAAAAAGAAAAGTTTACTGACAAATATATAATCAATTTGACAATTCAAAAAAACGTTGAAATCATCTCAAACATCTATTCCATCGACCTGAGACTTCAACAGAGACTTTCAGTCGCAACATAATGTATAAAGACTAGATGTGAGAAATCATCACAGAATCTGTGATGCTCAAAAACATCTACTTCACACACTTGCCAAAATGAAGAAAATGTTTATTGACAATTATATAATGAATTTGAGAATTCAAACAACGTTTAAATCATCTCAGACATCTATTCAATCGACATGAGACTTCAATAGAGACTTGCAGTCGCAACAAAATGTCTATAGACTAGATGTGAGAAATCATCACAGAATCTGTGATGCTCAAAAACATCTAATTCACACACTTGCTAAACTGAAGGAAAAGATTATTGACAATTATATAATAAATTTGACAATTCAACACAACGTTTAAATCATCTCAAACATCTATTCCATTGACCTGAAACTTCAACGGAGACTTATAGTCGTGACATAATGTTTATCGACTATCTTTGATAAATCAACTCAGAATCTGTTATGCTCAAAAACATCTACTTCACACACTTGCTGAACTAATCGAAAAGTTTATTGACAATTATTTAATAAATTTGACAATTAAACACAACGTTTAAATCATAGCAAACATCTATTCCATTGACCTCAGACTTCAATAGAGACTTGCAGTCGTAACAAAATGTCTACAGACTAGATGTGAGAAATCATCACAGAATCTGTGATGCTCCAAAACATCTACTTCACACACTTGCTAAACTTAAGGAAAAGTTTATAGACATTTATATAATAAATTTGAAAATTCAACACAACGTTTAAATCATCTCAAACATCTTTTCCATCGACCTGAAACTTCAACAGAGACTTGCAGTCGCAGCAAAATGTCTATAGACTAGATGTGAGAAATCATCACAGAATCTGTGATGCTCAAAAACATCTAATTCACACACTTTCTAAACTGAAGGAAAAGATTATTGACAATTATATAATAAATTTGACAATTCAACACAACGTTTAAATCATCTCAAACATCTATTCCATTGACCTGAAAATTCAACAGAGACTTATAGTCGTAACATAATGTCTATAGACTACATGTGAGAAATCATCACAGAATCTGTAATGCTAAAAACATCTACTTCACACACTTGATAAACAAAAAGGAAAGTTTACTGACAATTATATAATAAATTTGACTATTTAACACAACGTTTAAATCATCTCAAACATCAATTCCATCGCCCTTAGACTTCAAAAAATACTTCCTGTCGCAACAAAATGTCTACAGAAAAGATGTGATAAATCATCACAGAATTTGTTATGCTCAAAAACATCTACTTCACACACTTTCTATACTGAAGGAAAGGTTTATTGACAATTGTATAATAAATTTGACCATTCAACACAACATTTAAATCGTCTCAAACATCTATTCCATCGACCTGAGGCTTCAATAGGGACTTGTAGTCGCAACATAATGTCTATAGACTAAATGTGAGAAATCATCACAGAACCTGTGATGCTAAAAACATGTAGTAAGGGGAACGGTGTATACTGAATGTGTATACACCGTTCCTGTTGTTTACATAAGAACAATATTTTCTATGACTTTCGGTTTTCCGCTGCAATTCGTAGTCATATAGTAAGGGGAACGGTGTATACTGATAGTGTATACACCGTTCCTGTTGCTACATGAGAACCATATTTTTGGTTGTCCACTCCAATTAGTAGTCATATAGTAAGGGGAAAGGTGTATACTGAATGTGTATACACCGTTCCTGTTGCTAAATGAGAACCAGTTTTTCCTTAATTTTCGGTTTTCCGCTCCAATTCGTAGTTATATAGTAAGGGGAACAGTGTATACTAAATGTGTATACACCGTTCCTGTTGCTACATGAGAACCATATTTTCTCTAAGTTTTTGGTTTTCCGCTCCAAATGATAGTCATATAGTAAGGGGAACGGTGTATACTTAATGTGTATACACCGTTCCTGTTGTTACATGAGAACGATATTTTCTATGATTTTCGGTTTTCCCCTAAAAATTCATAGTCAAGTAGTAAGGGGAACGGTGTATACTGAATGTGTATACACTGTTCCTGTTGCTACATTAGAACCATATTTTCTATAATTTTCAGTTTTCCGCTCCAAGTCATAGTCATTTAGTAAGGGGAACGGTGTATACTGAATGTGTATTCACCGTTCCTGTTGCTACATGAGAACCATATTTCTATAATTTCCTGTTTTCCACTCCAATTCATAGTCATATAGTAACGGGAACGGTGTATACTGAATGTGTATACACCGTTCCTGTTGCTACATGAGAACCATATTTCTATAATTTTCTTTTTTCCACTCCACTTCGTAGTCATATAGTAAGGGGAACGGTCTATACTGAATGTGTATACACCGTTCCTGTTGCTACATGAGAACCATATTTCTATAATTTTCTTTTTTCCACTCCACTTCGTAGTCATATAGTAAGGGGAACGGTGTATACTGAATGTGTATACACAGTTCCTGTTGTTACAAAAGAACCATATTTTCTATGATTTTCTGTTTTCCGGTCCAAATCATAGTCATATAGTCATGACTTTGAGCCGAAAACCGAAGATCATAGAAAATATGGTTCTTAAGTATCAACAGGAAAGGTGTATACACATTTAGTATACACCGTTACCCTTACTATATGACTACGAATTGGAGTCGAAAACCGAAAATTATAGAAAATATGGTTCTTATTTGGCATCAGGAACGGTGTATACACATTCAGTATACACCGTTCCATTACTATATGAATACAAAGTGGAGTCGAAAACCAAAAATTATAGAAATTATGGTCCTCATGTAGCAACAGGAACGGTGTATACACATTCAGTATTCACCGTTCCTGTTACAATATGACTATGATTTGCAGCGGAAACCCGAAAATTACAGAAAATATGATTCTCGCGTAGCAACATGAACGGTGTACACACATTCAGTATAAACCGTTCCCCTTACTATATGACTACGAATTGGAGTGGAAAACAGAAAATTATAGAAAATGATTTTCTCAAGTAGCAACAGGAACGGTGTGTACACATTCAGTATACACCGTTCCCCTTACTACATGATTACGAATTGGTGCGAAACACCGAGAATCATAGAAAATATGGTTCTCTAGCAACTGGAACGGTGTATACTAGTTCAGTATACACCGTTCCCCTTACTATATGACTTTGACATGGAGCGGAAAACCGAAAATTATAGAAAACATAGTTCTCATGTGGCAACACGGTGTATACACATTCAGTATACACCGTTCCCCTTACTATATGACTATGACTTGGAGCGAAAAACCAAAAACTTAGAGAAAATATGGTTCTCATGTAGCAACAGGAACGGTGTATACAAATTCAATATACACCCTTCCCCTTACTATATGACTAGGAACTGGAGTGGAGAACCGAAAATTATAGAAAATATGGTTCTCATGTAGCAACAGGAACGGTGTATACACATTCAGTATCACGATTCCCCTTACTATATGAATACGAATTGGAGTGGAAAACAGAAATTTATAGAAAATATGATTCTCATGTAGCAACAGGAACGGTGTATATACATTCATTATACACCGTTCCTGTTACTATATGACTACGAATTGGAGCGGAAAACCGAAAATCATAGAAAATATGGTTCTCATGTAACAACAGGAACGGTGTATACACATTCAGTATACACCGTTCCCCTTACTAAATGACTACTAATTGGAGTGGAAATCCGAAAATTATCGAAAACATGGTTTTCATGTAGCAACAGGAACGGTGTATACACATTCAGTATCGCCATTCCCCTTACTATATGAATACGAATTGGAGTGGAAAACCGAAAATTATAGAAAATATGATTCTCATGTAGCAAGAGGAACTGTGTATACACATTCAGTATACACCGTTCCCCTTACTATATGACTACGAATTGGAGCGGAAAACTGAAAATTATAGAAAATATGGTGCTCATGTAGCAACAGGAACGGTGTATACACTTTCAGTACGAATTGGAGCGGAAAACCTTCTTCTTCGCCAGAGTCTTCGTCAGAAGGTCTTCTTCGCCAAAGTCTAAGATATCAAGATACTTTTCCTTACCAAAGGGAAAATAATTCCGGATTGAATCCAAGCTGAAGAGGGGTTAAAATTCACTTTATCCTATGATTTTTGCCGTGTTCATCATAAATATGCTAGTAAAAAGATGAGATCCCATAGGTTTATAAATAGCCCATTGTATCGGATAATTGAGAACGAGGTTATGGAAAGCAAAGCAAAAGAAACACAATGGATGGATTAGTTATTTCTTTGTTCTTTCAATAGACAAGTGCCCAAATCATTCACTTTAATGAATTCGTTCAAACATGGCCAGTTCGAACACTATTGTTGTGCTGTCCTCAATAACCATTAAACAAAAATGATTCGATACTCACCCAAGCCTAGCAAGAATTTGTTACGATATGGGGGCCTTTGGCCCATGCTGAGCGTCAAAAGTGAAGAGAGCACAAATATTTCACGTGTGCACTTGGTGCCAAAAGTACTTTCGTGCAGTATTTTAACGTTACCCTATTGGTTCGGCCTAATGCCAAAACTCGATACAGTTTAGATCTAATTTGATTGGTTCTTATTATCTATAATTGTTCGTATACTCAAGCTTTTATTGGTTATTGTCAACATGATTAGACCATATTGGGAACTTTAGGTGTGCCTTGAGTTTGGCTATAAGGTAGCGTCCAATGACTTTTTGCTCAGACGATCAGACATAGACGCAAGACGCAAGACCTGTCGCAGACCTCAAGCCGCCGAATTTGTCGAAGAGCATAAGTTGTAGTAGTCGCCGCTAGTTAAGTTTAGGTAGCAGCCCCCGGGGGGTGCACTACATACATTTCGGGTACGGGGACGTGCCATCGGGAAGGGTATCGATTTTTCAGATATTGGTATAAAGAACGGTATCAATTTTCATAATTTTAGTATAAGGAACGGTACCGATTTTCAAGATTTTAGTATGAAATATATGGTTGGATATACTTTTTCGAAAAATTGGTATAAGGAACGGGTATACTTTTTCAAAAAATTGGTATAAGGAACGGGTATGTTCTTGAAGCCTCGATGGCACGTCCCCGAACAAAATTTGGTCAAGTGCACCCCCCGGGTAGCAGCCTTGCCGTTTGTTGATCATAAAATCGAGAAAAGATTCGAGTCGTTCCTGTTGCTGCCCTAAAGCCGTTGCCGAATAGTTGAGGTCGTAAATTTTATGTTTTCTATATTTTTCTGTTGAGCCTGATTGTTGTAGAAGAACTCACAGTCTTGTTAGACCTTTTCGAGTCGCGGTCTAACAAATGTTTGTATTCCGTCATAACATTGTGCTTTGGTTAGGCCCGGGCCTCAAATTCTGAATCCAAACACTGAACTGCAACAACATTCCGTGAAGCTCGGGCCTAACCAAATACAATGTTGTAATGGAATACAAACATTCTTATTTTATCTTGATATTACGTTTTAAAGTAAATCGTCACTGCGCATGCGATCTGGAGCCCTTTTCGGGGGATTCTTTGAGGCTCGCTCGTATCCCTGGCAAGCTGGCTAGTTTTGGAGTTGGCTGTTCATTTCCATCAACCAACCTCTACTTTGCTTCGACACACGCAATGCTGATCAGCTCATTGGGTATGTTGCGTGTGGCATATGCTGTGATTGCGCAGGATTTGGCCTTTGCAATTCAAATGAAAGCATTTATAAGCATGCATTGCAAGATAGGAAAACAACAAAAGGAGACTTTGATTTCAGAACAATGCGAACAAGGAACTAACCTTCGCCATGCATGAATTATTGACCGTAAGCATTTTGACAGGCAGAAGAGTTGACAATATCTGGCCTAGAATTCAGTTGACAGCACTCGACGACACCAACATGTTGCGAACGGCGTTGCTCCTGGTGATGGTTGCATGTCTTCCTGGTCGCATCACATGTTCACACTTCCGTGGTATATACATTACATGGGTTGTCAATGATACTGATGCTCGCTACTACCCAACCAACTCAAATGCCTCTACTGTAATGGTAAGCAATGTAACTATTACTACTCTGTTCTACTGAGTGCTTTTCTCTTCTGTAAGCGGGCTTCAAAGTCCTTGGAAGGTTTGGTTGTGCATGTGCGTGGTCAAATTAAAAGAGTATCAACTCGCGACTTTCAAAGACTTTGACAGTTTATGCTAGCTTTGGGTAATGCATTGCCGTGCCCAGCGCTTGATATATCGTTTGATATAACCAGACTCTGTTATCAGATTCAACTCTCATCGTATATGTTCTGTCTACTTCTCTGATTGATGAATCAAGTCCGAAATCCTCGATGAAATACCTCGATGATGTGCTGCTTGGATGGTGTGCTGGGCTTCTGATCTCTTGATATGCCAAGATCGGGCGGAAATATAAGGCAAAAATACTTCCCATGTGGATCTAATATGTAATCATGCCAGGTTAGGCAGCTACTATGAGCCGATAAGAACTAGTTTTAAGTTGTCAACTTTAGGAGTGAAAGTGTATCGATACATTTTTGCGGGGGAATTTCCATCATTAAGACAAGCCTGACTAAGGCAGGAGAAGGTGACATTCCGTACTGCTCAACTGCTGCCCAAGAATCTTTCCTTGTTGCCGCCACCTCTACAAAAGCGAGCAGAAAGAGAAACATACTTCAAAAAGACGGCTAAGGACTTGATATAGCCACGCTGGGCTACTACAAGCCAGTAAGAAATCATCCTAATTTGTCAATTTTAGATGAGAAAAATGAATTGAGGCGATTTACAATGCAACCCCCTTTCGTAAGATACGCCCCACGCTATCTTTTTGGTGGAATTCCTTCGAGTATCCCTCTCTCACCTCTCTCTGTCACAACACGGGAAAGATGAAGGCAAAGCAGAATATCGGAGAATGCTTCCTCGATTGCACGTCTTGTACTGACAGGAGAGAGAGACTTATGCAGGTCATCCACCTTCTTGAGAGCGCGAAGGAAACTCTCTTAGCTGCCTAGGGGCTGCCTACAAGAAACCTTCCTTTGCGGCCGCCATCTTTTCAAAGTAGAGCGAAATCATGAAGCAAAAAGACGGCTATCCTATGTACTTGATATAAACACAACAGGCTGTTAAAACACAGAGCCTGATTTTTCTGAGAAATCCTAGGGTTTTCTGAGAAAACCTTGGTCTCTTTTGAAGAATTTTCATTGAAAGGAACTTTTCATATCTGTTTAGAATCTTTCGTAGCTTGAGATTTGAAGTACTGGTTTTATTTTCGAACACCTAAATGTTTTCATATTTCAGCATTCCTGCTCCAACCAACATTCGTTCCTTGTTACCTATCAAACACTTTGCATATCAGCTGATGTGATATTTCTTAACATACTTGCCAGCCTCACATGTTTGCTAAGAAACGTTCAACACTGGTTGTTTCAGAGTTGCGCTCGAAAACAAGGCAAGCAGTAGTAACTAGCAACGGCTTATTTGTTTATTTTGCAGTAATTTCTAGCCATTTGCCAATCCAAATCAAATTTAATCTGCGAGTTGTAAAGTGAAATTGCCAACTTTGTTACATGGTAAGAAACGTCCAAAATGATTGTTTCAGCCTCCTTGTGCTAAGAAATAAAACAGACAGTAGGAAACGGCTTACTTGGTCAGGCTTGCTAGATGGTAAGAAATGTCAACAATGTTTGTTTTAGCACCCTTTTTCTAAGGAGTAAAGCAACCAGCAGGATCGGCCTATTTTGCTTATATCGCGTTAATTCCTTGCTCAGGTGAATCAAATGTAAATGGTGCTCTTTGAAGCAACTTGAAAATTCCTTGACGATAGAAACATTAACCATTTTCAATCGTCCTGTTATTAAACTAGGCAAGCTGTATTTTATCAATTTTTGGTTCAGTTAAATCAAATTTAAACGATGATTTTAAAATTAATTGCCAACTCTCCCAGACGATAAGTAGCTTCTAAGTGGATGCTTTATCTTCCTGTTGCTAGCAAGGCAAGGGGACATACAAGAACAACCATGGGACATCTCAACGGGGTTTTCACGTAGACAAGGAAGCACCTTTTTCGTTTGATTTACGAGGTATGTAAACTGATAACAGATCCTTTAGGCTCATCTATGATAAGATGCCAATAACATGATACCAGCATAAGGCTTTCTTGATTCAAATTCATTGGTATACCATGTCCGATGGGACCTTACCGTTCTGAGGACGCGGACAGCAGCGAACCAAATCCTCGTTGGGGGCTACGAGTTCTGTAAACAAACTCTAGAAGGCTCAGCCATAATAAGTCATTCCTGATGGAAAAACCCAAATCAGACTTCCTTGATACAAATTCAGTGGTGTACCATGTCTAATGGGGCCTTTCCGATGTGGAGATGGAGAAAGAGAACCAAAATTCTTGTTGGGAAATGAGTTGTATAAACAAACCCTAGAAGGCTCATCCATTTGAAGATGCCTATAATAAGATGCCCTTATAAGGCTTTCTTAATCCAAATTCAATAGTTTTCTTTGCTTGATAGACAGGATCTTGCTTACCAAGGCAATTTTTGCCACAAGCTTTCCAAACAATGGCAAAGAGGAACTTGCATTTTTGTTCACGCATGAATAATTTAAGACAGCATCTAATAAATAAGAGTTGTTTGCTAACATCATGCCTCTTTGCGCGTAATCTAATCGCTGGAAACAAACAGGAGAATGCAACTCGAAATCTTTGCAGCAATTTTCTATTTCACAAGTGTTCAATGCTCCACTTTTCGTGGCGTATACATTACTTGGGTTGTCAATCAAACTGATCTCCAATACTATCCTGGATATTCGCTTGCTTCTACCGTGAAGGTTTGTTCAGTTATTTTAGCCTGTCGATGTGAAGATTTGAAAGTACCTGCCTCCACGTTTAAAGGCAACCATGTTAGTCTTAGTCATAATTGGAAATAACGTTCAGTTTAAGTTTCGAAAATGCTGTCAATGATCTGAATATGATTCTGCAGAGCCATGACTTAGGCCAATGAAGTAACTGGTTGTAGTTCGCATTGTAAGGTGAATATAGGACCTTTGTACCGGTACAATTTTGCATGCATAATGAAAGTGCAATCAAATCCGTTTGCGCTGATCCTGCTAAACTTGGACATTTTTGTTCCAACTGTCTATGGAATAAGTTGTTCTGAAGCAATCTATCTCTTGAACCGTAACGATTTTGTATCGAATCACAACTGTGCCAGCACAATGTTAAAAGCCTTTTTTTCACACTGCAGCATTTGCGAGCGAGCAGAAATTTCATTGTTTAAGTTGAAAAGAAAGTTACGGCTGAGCGACCTTTATTGTAAGAAGGCGTTGTGGCGCAATGGTGTAATCCTCTGACCTTCGGCGCTCCCTGCCTCTGACTTTAAAGCCAGAGCAGTCAGGCGGAGTAGGTTCGATACCCGGTAGGACCCCACCGCTTGAAGGTCATGACAAGGGATCTCGGACAACTTTACTTTCCACTCGCTCACTCGCAAAATGCTACTGTGTGGAAAGAAGGCTTCAGACTTCCCTTACACGATGCTGGCATATTTTGAAAACAGTGAAAATGTGACGGAAAGGCCTCCCGTTCACTTGAAACGGTGCATTTTCGTCAGCAGATTATGATAAAGGTAGCACATTTTGAACACGGCATCGTATGAACGCTTGCTCAAATTTTGTTACCGTTACATTTTTCACCGTTTTCAAAATGTGCCGGAATCGTGCAATACAATTATTTAATAAATAGGAAAGAACAAAATGTTACGGATTAGCAGAAACGATGAAAACGAGAGGCTGCTTCATCTGCTACCGTTAAAGTTGTACCACCACAGTTTTGATCCGCTATAATTTTCTTATGGTCAAAAAGCATTGACACTGCTCCAGGACAAGTTTTGTTCCAGATTGAAGGAACAACATCTTTCCAAAGACACGTTTAGACTGATTCGTTACACCGTTGCTACAGATCCAAAGTTGTAACAGCACAGTTTTGATACGCTATGAAATTGTTTCGGTACAAGAGCAAATTTTCTCCATTGTGAAGGAACAACATCTTTGCAAGGAAACTTTGAGGCTGACTCATTACACCGTTGCTACAGATCCAAAGTTGTAGCAGCACAGTTCTGATCAGCTATGAAGTTGTTTCGGTCCAAAACCCTGCTTTGGAAGAAATTTTTCTCCACTGAGACGACAAAAGCGTTGCAGGAACAACGTGTACGGGAGGTGGATCCGTTACACTTATGCTACATATAATCAAAGGTGAACCTATGGGTAGCTCGCGGAACGTAACTGGGATATCCGATTTTGTTATCATTTAGTTCATTACAAAATGTAACTGTAGGCATTGCTATCCAGCCACACAAGGTAAGATGTTAGGCCAGGGCAACACGGTGCCGGTGCAGTGATATTTTGCGTCAATTTCAACTAAGATTCCTGTTGCTGTGGATGAGCAGTTCGAGTTGGCACACATGAATAGTTCCAATGGTTTTTTGTGCAAGGCGTTAAAAATTCGAACGAAAAAATCGTACGTAACGTTTCCAGAATAACAGGATTTTTACGGATTTTTGGTGGATTTTTCTCCAAAACAAAAGGATCTTTGCCGGAGATGTGAAATATTCCTTGAAAGTGAAACTCCCCTTGGCGCTCTTGAAGTCATCACGATGAAATATTCCTATCAGGTTCCAGTGTTTGCAGACCTCCGCTTTCAAATCTCACTCTTGCTATATTAGTGTGATTTAGATGTTTCATTCTCCTTCACAGAGGCTGAATGGAATTACAAGACGAACGGATTTGGTTTCGTTTCTGTTCCAGATTTACGTTTGATTCAACCCAAAATAAACCCCCGTCTAAGTGCCCCGGTGAGAGGTGAGATGTTCACCAGGGTCCTAGTGGTCTTAAAACGAAGTCATATTTTTCCAGCGGGGAATTCACCGGGGTAGAATGTACGGGGACACTTGACCGGGGGTGTCAACATTGTAAACTTTCACTGAGAGTAAACAAAGAGCATGGCATTGCTGAATGTGAGAGTAGTTTTTAGCCATATGCCCCCATAACAGTTCAAATTTGGAGGGGTTCATCTGCACCTCCAATATCCACCCCATCGTCTCCCATAGTGCGCCTTGGTTCTCATGGATTCCAAATTTCAGTTGCTGCATGATTGTTTTCTTTCTGAAATCTGTTCTGCAGGCCGATGAGCGGGGCAGACAGGAAAACATTCATTCATTGATCTCTTTTCTTTTTGAAGAAAAGAATTACAATAGTCTATTTTAGTACGTGACTGGATTGAAACTGGACAAACTTGCTATGACTGGTTTTGATTCCACTTCAGACAAGCCAGACAACAGAGGCATTGAAAAGTGCTGTGTGCAATAAATTCCGCAGGGCATACCGGAAAAACCAGACCCTATGGCCCTGAGACTAATACGACCTCTAGGACCTGAAGTACAGAGTTTGAAAGGAGTCATTCCCTAAGATGGCATTAGATAACAAGACAGTTCCCTTGCAGATATGTCAACTACTGGCATTTTTGAAAAGGTAGGCCAAAGTTTCTCTTGTTGTTTTTAACACGGTTTCAATTATCATCCAAGTATTTATCGTTGTTTTCTCTCTGTTCTTTTTCCATTAAATATTCAAGGGTAGGAAAAGCATATCTGACTGATTGCGCAGAAAAGCCTACCTGAAAAGCCTAGCTATGGATTCGTCAGAGCTGGCGCTGCCACTGCATGCTCAGCAATTCAAAGAATAAGATGTTTTTATCTGTACTGGTGTCACGTCTGTTCAAGGGTATTCACCATAGAAAAGGTATTCACCCCATGCTGAAGTGAAAGGTATTGGCGCTAAATTTGAACAATTATAGCAGAAACAGCCTGATTAGCATATAGTATCTTGAAACACTGCCTTTATTAAGAGGGGATGACCCCTTAATGTTAAGGATCCTTTTAAACTCGGTCCTGATGGGTCCTAAGGGTTACTGGGGTCTCAGAGTCATACGGTCTGGTTTTTCCAGTATGCTATTCCGCAGACAGCAGAGTTGAAAAGATGCTTTGTTCAAAACTTTCGCAAAGCAGTATGGGTCCTGATATAAAAGGGAAAAATGTCTACGGGAAATTTCCCATCCCATCTCACAAACTCGCGTCACTTCGTTCCGCGAGCAAAAATTAGGATCAGCTCAGCCTTGATCCCTTCACAAAGTTGTTACGATCAAAGAGTAAAGCTCTGCTCCCAAACAAACATGCTCGGCAGATAGAAGTAGTAACTATGTTACCAATCGGCGGCAAGATATCTTGTTGGCAGGAATAGTATGAACAGGGCTAGTATGAACTGTTGCATGGTACAAAATGTAAATTTATTAGTCTTTGCTTTTTAAATAATTTAGATTGAATTGCTCGATGAGCGGCCGTACCGGGCATGGTAAGAAGGCGGGAGGATTTTACATTCAGGACAGGTTAAAATCACTGCCAATACGTACGGAAACCCAGTCAATGGCAGATTTTAACTAGCTCATTTAGATTTGCTTTCATGTTACGAAGCCTCAAACAGAAAAGTTTGATAAATTTTTTTCCAAAACATCTATAGCCTGAAAAATCCCTGCATACTTTCTTTATGCCACTTTTTTTTATTTTACTCCTCCCTCCTCCCCCCTAACGATTCTTGCAAACAAGCTGTTATCTGGTAAACGATGTCCATTCCTTTCTTGTGCTTCGTTTATTCGTAACCAAGGGGATGGGCAGATCTTGACCATTGTAAATGGAAATCACATTGCAGGTGTGTTTTCTATTCTATTTATAGCTGAAGACACCAGTGCAGTGTAGCGTGCATGTCCCAAGAAAAACCAGCCTGCAACTCAAAAAGTAAAACCATAAAAATCACCAAAAATCTCTGTTATGCTTTTGCATCAAAGATGGAATCAGTTTTTGAGATAGCCTTCGACGGAAAAAAGCCATGAAATTGCTGACATGTTCAATCACTGTGATATGGCCAAACAAAAATACTGCAAAATCGTCGTTTCGAAGGAAGAAGTTTGTTTACATTACGTGACCCTGCCCCTTTAATTTACAATAATTTCCACGTAGGTTCATGTCAGACATGGTGCGTCTTGGAGAAGAAGTGATGGCTCTGCTTATTGTACAAACTCATCAATTGCAAACTGTCATTTGTTTTCCCATTCATCATGGTACACGTATTACGGCTTCTCAGAGTTTTCTCAGCCTTACACACATGGTGCCCTTGATAGCAGCTACTTCTGTGAAAAGTTCAGCACACAGAACGACTTCAACATTGGTTCTAAAGAAACTGTCATTTTTTACCAAAAGCAGTATACCTACAAGTTTAAGTAAGTTTGCATTAGATACCCGGCAGTTTCACTTCCATATGCACCGAGGGGGCGGGTAACTACCATATATCCTTGTAGGGGATGTGCCATTTTTGGGGTGCCTTTTATCGAGCAGAAAATAACTTCTGGGGTATCATTTTTGGTAAAGTCACAAGTAGTCATAAATTCTGGAGTGTCATATTTTAAAAATCACTCTTTGGGGTATTGATTTTGATCAAATTTCATTTATTTGGTTGACATTTTGGATCATTTTCACAATTCTAGTGTATGTATTTTCAATGGCCTGTATATTTTGGGGTATCGTTTTCGCGACAACTATAGATAGGATGTCATTTCAGAGGTCAAATGGCACACCCCCGTCACCCACCTATTGAAGTTACCCCCCCCCCCTCCCCCTCTTGGGTATGTGCATCTGTATCCTGGGGAAAAGGGGTACTTGACCTAAATTTATACGGAGGTGTTACCGACGAATGATAGTTTTACCCGGTTCCAGGATTTTCCTTTCAATTGATAGCTGACTCTACAAAAATATACAAAATATACAAAAAGAGGAAGGAGAAATATACGTCTTCTTTTAAGACCCTTCCTCATCCCTCTCAATTCCTTTTTTGTTATTTAAACCGTGTTTTGTACTGATAGCAATTACAGTACTTTCCTATTTTCTTTTTGTTCATTTTCTCCAAACCTAGGACCAGTAGGACCGGACCCTAACGGGCCAGACCCTGAGGAAGGCCAATTCATTTCCTTGTTTCTAGATATAAGGTGGCGTATACTTAGAGCAGGCAACATGCTCTTAGAGCAGGTAACATGCCCTTGGTACACACTAGAGACTACTGGCTGGCTTCCGGAAAGTTCCTTTGGTGAAAAATAATATTATCCTATCTGAAGAAGAAAGCTAATAATGTATGTTAATCAGTAAATTGCTTTTGGTTTGTATTTAGTTGTAGAATTTTGTATTATCTGAATCTCAAATCACAGGGCCAAGCTCGACAAGGCCATGTGTCCGGAGTCTTCGTTCCTTTCAACTGGAATGTTGTCTGCTCTGCTGTTGTATCTAATTATGGTGTTTCTTGCATTTGCTGTGGTATCCAGATGTTATCATTGCTTGCCAACAATAACTTCATTGGTCTTGTCTTCCTTTGAAGAGAAACGTCTGCGCTGGCATTACCAACTCACGAACGAGAGGAACGGGTACCCTCCTGGGGTCGGGTCTCTTAGGGTTTGGTCCTACTGGTGCTGGGTCTGGTTTTTTCGTTATAGCCTGTTATTCCAATTTTCATGGGCCATGAAAATGGTATTGGCCTAGAAACTGGCAACAAAGGCCAGCCCGCCAAGAGATGGCCAAAGAACAGCCTGCAGGTTGTTCTCTTCATTTGAGACTAGATTTGTTCTTATTGCAGATCGTCAAGTTGCTGCTGGATTACTGGATTGAATGCAAATTCTGGAATATCTTACAATGCAGAAGCGGTAATGTCATTTAAAGTACGGCCGAATTACGTTTCAAATTATGGTAAGATCAACACACCACCTCAAATTGAGTATATTCCTCTGATCCAGCATGACTATTATGGAGGAGAAAGGACTTACAGATTGCCCGTCTCAGATCCTGATGGGGACACTTTAAAGTGCAAATGGGCAGCGAATTACACACAGGGTGGTGGAGTCTGGACGAATCGACTTGGAACTCTGCATGAGGTGACAGTCTGTATTTTCTATTGGCTATATCAAAAGGATACCACCCCATATTTGAGTAGCATGAGAGAGATAGATTTGGAATATTGATTCCCGCATGTCAAAACGTCAACTTGCGGTATGTTTGTGTGCAGAAAAGCACCTCACCTGCCATATCCGGGGCTGACAGATGAGAAGTTCAGCTGCCGTTTATATGAGATTTCTTTCCTCACCTGTCAGCATCGGGGCTGAGAGGCGAAATGGATTAAGATCTCTCTTCTGTGAAATCAACACGAATTAACTAATTAGAATTAAGGAATAAATTCATCTGGTCACATCTCACCATAACCGGTGGTGCTTCATTTATATGGAAACATTTCACCTTTCTCATGTGAGGTTGCACTTCTGCTGAGGTGTGATCTTGCCTTACAATCCAGGTCCGTAGGACGCGTTGTGATGGGGGGCAATTGTTTTCCCGGAGGACCGACGAAGATGTGCCATTTTTCGGAGTACCGTTTTCGCTTATTTTCCCTGGAACGGGGTATCAAAAGAAAGCAATTTCTCTGGAGCCGCCAGTTGAATAATGTGATTAACAGCTATCAATGACAACTGGCAGCAAAGTCCACTCCTAAGAATCACTCGGTACGACGGCGGGCCAGCGCGGCGCCGCAGGCACAGCGCGGCAAGCCTAGTAAGTTTATTACAGGTCGGATTTTCAAATTTCTTTTTCTGGCATGTTGATCAAAGATCAAATTATTTTCCCAAACATAGGTGATGATGCTGTGATTGGTTTGAAGTTAGTAAATTGTGCTGTTTATATAGAACTGCAGCACTCATGATTACCAATTAATTCCTTTCCTTTCTGTATGAGTACTTGCGATTTTCAATCAAAACGTTCCGAATTTTTACAGTTGTGTTTTTATTCCCTTTTGTTCGTTAAGCTCTAGACAGAAAAGCAAACTGTCAAGGTAGACTTGAAGGATCATGAAAGTTCTCAACATAGTGGCTCTTAGGCGAGAATTACGATATTGTTTGAAGAGGATAGCCCGAAAGCAGATTTTTCAATGCGTTATTTTATACCATTTAAGCAACAAAGCTAATAACATTTTCGATCTCGTTTTCAATTAACCAAAGATAATTTGATTCCAATCTCGTTTTCGCGTTTGGGGGCTTCTCAGAAACCCACATCGAGGCACAGTGTAGAATCACTTCAACATGGCGGCGCCTAGGCTACAGTCGTGGTGTTCATGTTGATGGAAATATTTGGCCGAAGCCAACGACAATGAAGAAGAAAGAGGCAACCACAACATCGTACGTTTGATGAATATATTTCTTTATGAGGCGATCTAAGTATTTTAAGGCTAACACAGCAGTCTCCTACCGCCCATGGCCCGAACTTCTTTGACGCATCCGGTAGTTTAATATGTTCTTCTTTGTAGAATTGTTCACTGACGATAGCACAAGGTATTGGTGGATGGCATGGGTTAGCTATCATTGTTGAAGATCATGCTTATGATAACTCGTTTTACAGATGGCATCATTTGAGCTCAATACCCTTGCAGTTCACAGTGAATGTTTACTACTCCTCAGGTAACGAATTTCTCATTTAAAGAGCCATCGTAAGCCAGGGTAATTTGCGTGCTGCAATTTCGTATGGTCTGGCAATCAAATTTTACCTAAGCATTGGATCCAAGCTGAAATGGTTGAAATGATAGACAAGTTTTTCAATTCAATATAAAAATTTGAAAAAAACCAGGTGCTAAATGCTATAATTGCAACCTACTGAACTACATAACAAGGATGATGACCCGGGAAGCAAGAACGCATGACTTTTCCAAATTTCATTACACAAAATTACTGACAGATACAAAGAAACGAAAGTGGAAACAGAAAAGGCAGTTACAATAAGCTACACATCAACGATTAAGTACTGGAGCGGTGCCAGTTTTGGGAAAGTGGGGTGGACAAGAGATCAAATTGATTGCCAGAAGGTATACCTAATGTTTTTCATATCGTTTTTGCTTAGAAACAAATACTGACCTGGGGAAGATGGGATGGACATGTCCACCCCAGTCCACTCCATGGCGCCGACCTTGATTAAGTATGATTAAATCCGGAAGCATATGGTCTGTTTCACATTGCAAGCCAGGCCAGCACAGACGGTAATGCTGAGCTGCAGAAGCCACGGCAGACAGAACACCAGCGACAACCACAGTTGCCACTACTGACCCCTCCCCCAAGAGCCCCCACCGCCCAATAAAACTGCACTGTGAACTTGATAAAGGAAATTCTTGACATATTTTTACTTTATTTTCACTTGTATGCTGTATCATGTTATTCGCAAGGTACGTGAGTAATGTTAACATACTGGAAAGGCTTCGAAAGGTCTTGTTCAGGAATGTTCCCGAGACAAGATCTAATGAGCATGAAGATTATTATGGAACCTTTAAGAAACTGATAATTTTAGAAGCTTTCGGCACTGGTCCACTGGCCCAGTCTCGTAGTTACTTTTAAAAAAATGCATGTAGTGGACTTAAGGGCCTACATTTCTATCTGTGAGGGGTGTGCAACCGTCAATGAATGTTAGAGATTAGTCTCATTTCATTTCATTTCATTTCATTTCATTTTAAATTATTTACCCAGGGTAGTACATTCCGTTTATATGCGTTTTACACCCGGGGGGGGGGGGTACTTGACCTAAATTTGTATGGGGATGTGCCCACGAAAAAAATTTTTTCACCCTGCCCCAGAATTTTTGCCTTCAAATGATACCCTGTTCTAGAAAAAATCGGTGAAAAGTGTACTCAAAAACACAAAAATTGGACTAAAAAATAACCCGTTGTAACAAAATTTCCTCTTTTGACATGTTTTGACAACCTGCTCCAGAAAATTTGCCTTCTTTTGATACGCTGTTCTAGAAAAACTAGGCAAAAACGATACCCTGAAAAACGGCACATCCCCGTCGGACAAATATACTAAGTACCCCTCCCCCCGGGGTTTTACAATGGGCCCTGTTAAATCCTTTGGTTAAATCGAAACAATCTTTCAAATGAAGTTTTTACGCAACTTTTATTATTTGATGATAAGGCCTCCCAAACGACATCAACAGAAACATACTCAAGTTGACTCTACTATACATTCACACAACCGGTCGATTAAATTAAGCCAATGTAACTCTGCCACCACACCTTGTTCATTTTTGTAAAGTTCCCTTTTATAGAGTCTTGTTTCTCCCTCTGTTCCATTGTTCGTATATAGCTTCTCCTAATTGAATATTTAGTTGCATCTTTAGATTGATATTCTTCATGTATGAATGGCCCTGGGGTAGTCATGATCTTTTGCTCCCCTTGGTATTGTTTTGTAGTATTGTATGGTAGATCATTCGTAGTTGTAGGTAATTCGTAAATTGTAGATTTTTATATTGAATTTATAGAAAAAAAAGATCAAAACAATAAAATCTAACATAATTACATGGTGTATCTATGATATAAACTCTAAAATAAAAACAAAGAAGAAAATCTCAATTTGAAGAGAAAAGACAAATTGAAAAATTAAAATGCCAAGACCTATTTGATATTTTCTGAAACCTTTAACTTAAATTTTACAGCATCTGCAGTTTATGGCAGCGGAAAGACACACTGTAAAAACGCCGATGCACAACCAGTACAAATAACAACTCAGTCATGGAATGGATCAGCCGTCACAACAGCCCCGTCATTTACCGTTTTTAACCAGTCTGCGACTACTAATGTTTTACAAACATTGGATGGATGCACTTACTACAAAGTCTTGTCAGAGCCAGACCGTGCAGCTACATACAGCGATTGGAGCAATTATAGGTGTGACCAAGAGCTATATGGTTGGTACCGGTTCATGGGTCAGGCTGGAAACCGAATGATCAACTACTGTCCAAACACTGGTGGATCCTCTTATCGATGCGGTACACAGTATCAGGGATGGATTAGCTACAATTCTCATCCTCCAGTATACCATGGCAAGTTCATTTCATTATTCCAACTGTTTTTATATGATGTATCGGTGCTTGCCGAACCTCACAGTTATAGATATTCATTAGTTTGGTACTTCATGGGCCATAAAAATGGTGACAAAAAAGGCCAATCAAGATAAGACACGTGCAAGGAATGCTGGATGAAACGGACTCTATAATAGACCACTTTCACAATGACGTCAATTCTTTTGAAATACTTCCATGAACATCACTTGCCTTGATATCATGTGGATCTAAATCTCAAGAACATTGCTCTCAGCAACGCATGGCATTGTTTTGTACGTGTAGTTGCAACATAATGATATGATATAGATTTCTTGCTGTTCAGGGAATCACATCTCTTACCTCGAATTGAATTTAAGTGTGAATCTGGTCTATTCTTTTAACCCTAATCCGGGCTTTTTTTGAGCTACCATTTATGGGGGGAGGGGCTCTTTCCACCCCCTCTGAAAACTGCCTTAGCCTCGTCAGAATTCAATACAACTTGGCACCGTTACAGATCAGGTAGTTTCTAGCATGTAGCGTAATTTGGGTGTGGCTGCCACACCTTATGATGTCACAGTGACGTCATTAAGTTGAAAATCAGTGAAAATCAGGGTTCCAAGTTAAATTTGAATTTAAAGAAGGTTTTGCATGAAAATTTTGCAGTTTTTGGTTCAATTTAGCCATTGGATATGAAAATATCATTTCATTGAAATTAATGATTTTGGAGTGATATTTTGGCAGAAATTAGCCAATTCAAATGACGTCATTTGTGCAACTAATTTGTTCTCTGTATAAATGGACAAAAAGAAGCTGTTAGGAGGTAACAGCACTTAGCTACTTCTGTGTTCCCAGTGCTTGACGCTAAAACGGCTTTTGCATCTCTATCAATAGCGATAATCACCATTAGGTAATCAGTTTAATGTCTGCTCTGTCTACTTTCTAGGAGCTGTTCCAGCCACAGTTTGTTTTTCCTCCTATGGATCTTGCTCATGCTCCTATTACAAGTCCATCAAAATCAGAAATTGCGGCACGTTCGTTGTTTATTGGCTCGATAATGTGCCAATATGTAATGCAAGGTATTGTGGGATCAAAGGTATTGATTTCTTTTTCATTTGTACTCAATGATGCACATTTTGTACACTTCTTTGCCGTGCTGGGGGGGGGGGGATGTAGACTTCCATGAGACAGTCCAAAAGCAAAGAACTGTCTATTACCGATTCAAAAATAATGTTATAAAAGTTATATATCTATCTGTTAAAAAACTATTCTTTTTCAAGAGCCATTGTCATCCAGCTCCTTTGTGGGCACGATATAGTTTCGGACTAACTGAAAATCAAATTTTGCCATAACGGTAACAACAGTGCGATAATTGAACTAAAGCCTGGTTTCCATATAATCGTTACGATCGTCTGGATCGCTGTGAGCGACTCTAGCCATCCCAGCGATCTTATGGAAACATGCAGGAACCATCCTAACGATCGCGACGATCAACCCTAGATATACTTGCTTTCTCCTTTGACAACTCTTTGTGAGGTTTCACTCAAAATTGTGACGCTATGGGCAGAATGGGCAACACCACTCTTGTTCTGGAAGTTGACGTCAGGACAATAGTTTAGTTTAGAACAATAGAACAATAGATTAGTTGTAGTATCACGTGACTTTGAGAGAGAGTTGAGTTGAGTTATGGCGAGGCGACAAGCAGCATGGAGTCATGCAGAAAACTTGTATTTATTTAATGAGACTTAAGAGATTCGACGAGGTCGGAAAATTCGAGAGAGAACCGAAATACTTATGGATCATTTACTTGTATATACTCGCCGTTTGTACATAGTTATTCGCTGGTAGTTTAGACGCTGATTTTAGCTGATTCACGCGGATTCCTCAGGACCCTTCAGACCATTTCAGACATTAACGAATTCATCGATTTCGCGGAGCACGCAATTATTTGCCCTATTCGATAGTTCCGACGAACTTTATATACTTTCATAACATGGTGCCGTGACCCGGGAACAAGAGAGACAATATACTTAAGATAAAGCAACGAAAATGTCGACTACGTTGAAGAGAAAACTGAACGTCCGTAATGGAATACGCGGGAGTATTGATCAGCTTGCGAAGAAATCCAGCGATCTATTGAAATCCTATGACGACGATTTAAAAGAGGAACTGGCTACAAATTGTAAAATATTAAAGGAACAACTTGACAAGCTGAAAGATTTAGATGTCGAATTATTAGAATATTTAGAGGACGATGCCTTGGAAAAGGACATAATTGAAAGCAGTATGTTTGCTACTAAGTTCCAAGTTTTGGTCGCACAAATCGAAGCCAAAACGAAAGTTTCTTCAGATCCGCCGCCTCAAAACCCGAAAGAACCAACCAAGAATAAAGCGGTGAGACTCCCATATTTGCACTTACAACGATTTGGTGGAAATCCAACAGAATGGGCTCCTTTCTGGGATGCATTTGAGTTGGCGATCGATAAGAATGAGGAGCTGGAAGAAGTGCAGAAATTTCAGTACTTACGATCATATTTGTATGGAAGTGCCGCGCGTACTCTTGATGGCCTATTGTCAACAAACGAAAATTATCGCGATGCCGTTAAAAAGTTGAAGGACAGATTCGGTGACAAACAAGTAATCATATCGAGCCATATGAACAAGTTCAAGGAAATAAAGCCTGTCAAGAGTATAACTGACATTATTGGCCTGAGAGAATTATACGACAAAGTAGAATCGAACGTGCGAAGTTTAGAAAGCGTCAAAGTTCCGGCTTCATCATACGGAACATTCCTGGCGCCTCAAATTCTGCAGATCTTACCGGAAGAAATGAGGATTACCTTAACAAGGAAGCTCCCGAGTATATGGGACTTGGAATCACTTCTAAATGAGCTAAAGAACGAAGTCGAAGTGAGGGAAAAATGCGCCTTCGCTTTAGAAGCCAGTTGTCAAAAGGAAGAAGAAACTTCACTCGAAACGAAATCAGCGAGTCGATCAAATAACAGACAGAGTCAAGCCACAGCCGCAACCTTATTTTCGGACACCAGGAGAAGTCAGAGCGGCCCAAAGTTTACTTGCGTCTTTTGTGAAAAGGAGCACTTAACAAGAAACTGCGACGTCGTTACCGATCACGCGGCAAGGCGAGAAATCCTACGCAAGAAGGGAAAATGCTACGTTTGCCTAAAGAGCGGTCATTTGGCAAGAAAGTGCAATTCAAGATTCAACTGTTTCAAATGCAGAGGCCGTCATCACGCAACGATTTGCGACACTTATTCAAAGCCGCGCGAAGAAGGAAACCCACCACAGAGTCCGGTGCAAAATAAAGAAGCCGAGGTGCAGACAACTGCAAATTATATGCACGTTTCATCAGGAAATTCCGTGCTGCTTCAAACAGCGAGAGCAGACGTTTGTCAGCCAGGAGATGACAGCAAAGTTCAAAATATTCGCTTGGTTTTCGACACAGGAAGCCAAAAATCATATGTAAACGAGAGCTTGAAGGACGCTCTAAATTTGAAAGTAATTGGGAAGGAGCGCCTACTGATCAAAACATTTGGAGATGAGTCCGCGCGGGTAAAAACCTGCGACATTGTTCAGCTTGCAGTGAAAACTGTCGACGGCATGGAAGTTTACATTTCTGCCTATGTCGTGCCGAAATTATGCTCGCCCATCACGAAGCAAGTGCTGAAGAAAGCAGTCAGCCAGTACAAACATTTACAAGGACTGCAGCTTGCTGATTATGAGGGTACAGGAGAGGTGAGCAATGATAAGCAAGTTGATTTGTTGATAGGAAACGATATGTATTATCTCTTGGTTGAAGGAGAAATTATTAAGGGAGAAGAAATGAATGGGCCTGTAGCTACCAAAACGAGACTGGGATGGGTTGTTTCTGGCCCTGTAAAAGGGGTGGGAAATAATGAAAATGAATCCCATGTTTTTCATATCGAAGCCGAGACTTTGATAAGCGATGACCCCCCAGTTGATCCCATTTTAAAAGAGCTAAGCAAATTCTGGGAAGTTGAGAGTGTCCCGAACAGAGAATCGAGCTCTGTTGATAAACAATTTCAATCAGACATAGCTTTTGTAAACAACAGCTATGAAGTAAAAATGCCCTTCAAAGAACAACACCCTTTGCTACCCGACAATTTTGATGATGCTAAGTCGAGATTGAATTCCTTGTTAAAGAAATTGAGGGCAGACCCAAAAATAGCTAAGGAGTACAACAGAGTTTTTCTAGATCAATTAGAGCGGGGAATCATTGAAAGAGTTGACCCTAATGAAAGCACTGAAGTAGGTAAAGTCTTTTATCTGCCGCACAAACACGTTATTAGAGAGGACAAAGACACCACAAAACTGAGAGTGGTCTTTGATGCTTCTGCGAAGAGGGATGGGCCAAGTTTAAATGATTGCTTGTACCCAGGCCCCTCTCTTTTGCCGCAGCTTGTGGATATCTTAATGAGATTTAGATTGAAGAAAGTGGTATTGATGTCTGATATTGAGAAGGCATTTCTTAATGTTTCTATCGATCCCGAGCAGCGCAATTTCTTGAGATTTTTATGGGTGGATGACGTAGAGTCCCCAGATCCACAAATCATTGTCTTCCGATATACAAAGGCAATTTTCGGCGCGGTCTGTAGCCCGTATATTTTGTCGGCTACCATAAGACATCATTTGAGTCTGTATGAGGAGTCTGAGCCCGAGTTTGTGGAAAATGTCAAAAAATCCCTGTATTGCGACGACTACGTTTCAACATTTGACAGTGAAAGCGAGGCCATGGCCTACTACGAAAAACTAAAACAATGCTTTATGGATGCTGGTTTCAATTTAAGGAAATGGAAAACAAATTCCAAAGATTTACAAGAAGAAATTCAAAAACAAGAAACTTTAAACTTTGCAGATTCGAAACCAGAAAATTTGCAACACGAAAGCGAGGCTATAAGCGTACCTGATCCGGTTTCCAGTATTCCAAAATCGGAAAATGAAAAGGTTCTTGGACTTTTATGGGACAAGGATACTGATAAATTAAAGTTTGAATTCGACGAAATTTTTAAAGAGGCAAAAGACAAACCTGTGACAAAACGATCTATTTTGAGTGCAACGGCCAAGTTGTTCGACCCCCTTGGGGTTTTATGTCCCATTATTGTGCCATTGAAAATCTTGTTTCAAAGTCTTTGCAAGGAGAAAGTCGATTGGGACAGTCCGGTTTCGGATGAAATAAAAGAGCAATGGTTCAAAATCATTAATGACATGGAGGCACTAGGCAAAATTGAAATTGAGAGGCCATATTTGAGCAATCTTGTGCCACCTGAGTCAGTCGAGTCAGTTGAATTACACGGGTTCGCTGATGCATCTACAAAGGCCTATGGAGCTTCTGTTTACATAGTTTATCGTCTCAAAAATGGGGAAAGCGAAGTTTGTCTTGTAACAGCGAAATCACGAGTTGCCCCTCTAAAGGGAGAGACTATCCCAAGATTGGAATTGTTAGCCGCATTGATTTTGGCTAGGCTTATTACAAATGTTTCTGAGGCAGTCAAAGATGTCATAGACATTCAAAACGTAACCTGCTGGACGGATAGCCAAATCGCATTGTTTTGGGTTCGAAACACACAAAAATCGTTGAAGCCTTTTCTTCAGAGTCGAGTAGAAGAGATTAGGAATTTAGTTCCACCAAGCCAATGGAAATATTGCCCGACGAAACAAAACCCCGCTGACCTTGCTTCCAGGGGGGTTTCAGCCTCGAAGTTAGTCAACCAGCAAATGTGGTGGACTGGGCCCGACTTTTTACAAAAGCGTCCGGAGGAATGGCCTGTTCACGAAAATTTCGATAATTTTCCAGAAATTTCGGAGTCAACAAATGAATCTGATTTTGAAACTAATATCATTGACGTAAAAGATCATTGTTTTCATGTTGACACGACCGTTACAAACGCGCTCAATGAGATTATCGATGTTGAAAGATTCAGTGATATCAACAAACTTTTGAGAGTGATCGCTTATGCGAAACGATTCATTGCAAATTTACGAGCTAAGGCCTGCAAAATTGAATGCAAAATTGGAGATCTTGAAGCGAGCGAAATTGCTGATGCAAAGTTGACATTAGTGAAATTAGAGCAGCAAACTCTGAAACAACAGAAAAACTTTCACGATTTGACACACAATTTAGGGCTTTTTGAAGATAACGAAGGCATTTTGCGATGCAAGGGAAGGATGGAAAACGCGCCCATTCCATACGATGCAAAGTTCCCTATGCTCCTCCCCAGGGACAGCCATGTAGCGAAGCTATTAGTATCAGAGGCCCATGAAATTGTCAAACATAACGGAGTACAAGAAACCCTTGCACAATTGAGAAGACAGTATTGGGTAGTGAGAGGTCGTCAGCTGATCAGGAAGCTGATTTCTAAATGCTGTACATGCAAAAACAATGCTGTTCAGGGACAGTCTAGTGGAATCTGAGTTATGTTCTGATTTCAAGGGCACAGCTGGGGAATATGTGGAATTGTATGACTCGGTGTTGTCTGGGTTGTTGGACTTGCATGCTCCAACACATTCTTCTTTGGTTACAGTTCGTGACAAAAGGCCATGGATAAGTGAAAAATTTTTAGAGGAAAAAAGGAAGTGCCGTCAGCTTGAAAGAAAATGGAGACAAAATAAATCAGATGAGCAGAAGAGAAAGGATTTTGTGGCTCAAAGAAATTTTACCAAAGCTGTCCTAAGTTGTGATAAGAGTGTTTATTTCAAGGCTTTGATTCAGGATAAGCATGACAATCCTATGGCTTTGTTTCGTATTGTGAACTCTCTTCTTGGAAAAAACAAAGAAAATCCTTTACCACCACATGAGAGTATCTCAGCTTTAGCAAATGATTTCAATTCATTTTTTGTTGGCAAGATTGAGAAAATAAGATCAAAACTTGATGCTTTAGGGGAAACTGAACTATCATTTAATATGACTGAACCACAGCCTCCTTGTGTGTTATTCAGAGAGTTTCAAGAAGTATCCACTGAGGATATGAAGAAGATTCTATCAAAAGGGAAACTCAAGAGTTGTGACCTGGATCCTTTGCCAGCAGCAATCCTGAAGCAATGCTTGGATATATTACTGCCTGTCATTGTTCACATTGTTAATGTCATACTTGCATCTAGCTGTATGCCTGCAAGTCTTAAGCAGGCACTCGTCATACCTCATTTGAAGAAAACAACTTTGGAATTACTTTTTCCCAGTTATAGGCCAGTTTCGAATCTGGCATTCATTGGAAAAGTTACTGAGAAGGTTGCAGCTAATCAACTAATAAGTCATATGTCTGATCACGGTATTGGTGAAATGTTTCAATCATCTTACAAAGAGTTTTATAGCACAGAGACTGCTTTACTTCGAGTCAATAATGATATTTTGCGAGCTCTGGATAAGGGCCAATGTGTGCTCTTAATTCTTTTGGATTTATCAGCTGCATTTGATACCATAGATCATGGTATTCTGCTGGAACGTCTTGTGAGGTATGTTGGGGTCACTGGGAGTGCACTGCAATGGTTCAAAGATTATCTAGCTGATCGCAAACAAAATGTTCTAATCAATGGCCATAGGTCAGCTCAGTCTAGTTTAGCACAAGGAGTTCCTCAAGGGAGTGTGCTTGGACCTATTTTGTTCACTGTGTATATGCTACCCCTGGGTAAAATTATGCGTCACCATGAATTGGATTACCACTTCTATGCTGACGATTCTCAGTTATACTTAGTGTTTCAGCCGGTGCAGGAATCTGCAGATACTGCCATTGATAAAATGATGAACTGTATATCTGATGTCCGCTCCTGGATGGGTGCAAACAAGCTGATGTTAAATGATCAGAAATCTGAATATATGATTGTGACGAAAAATGGCTTACCGGATGATGTGAAATTGCTCGATTTAAAAATTGGTGAATCTGTCATAGAGCCATCTGAGTCCTTGAGGAATCTGGGAAGCAGATGGGATAAGCACATGAATATGTCTACTCATGTTGCCAATATTTCAAAGGCATGCTTCATGCAGCTTCGCAATCTTTGGTCAATCAAGAAGTTTATTGATAGTGACACTTTAGCTACGCTTACTCATGCTTTTGTAACATCCAAATTGGACTATGGTAATGCGCTGTTGTATGGTATTCCAAAAACCACAATGTCGAGGCTACAGTATGTACAAAACTGTGCAGCCAGGTTAATTAGGGGTGCTCGTAAATTTGATCATGTGACACCCTTGCTCATTGATTTACACTGGTTACCAATGATGTATAGACCAATGTTTAAGATCCTCCTGACTGTGTTTAAGATTCTTCAGGGTAGGGCCCCTGAATATTTGACTGAATTGATTACTATTTACAATCCTGGTAGATCCTTACGATCTAATGGTAGCCTAATTTTGAATGTGCCCCGCTCTAATACGAAGAGTTGGGGCGACAGAGCTTTTAGTATTGCTGGTCCCAGATTATGGAACTCGCTCCCAATTGAACTACGTACGACGACTAACATTGTAGAGTTCAAGTCAAGATTGAAGACTCATTTGTTCAACATTGCATTCGAGGGATACTTATAATTTTAATTTTAAATAAGCTTTTATACCTGATTTGTAACTATTTGTAGACGTTTTCTTTCCATTATCTATATTTGTTAAGGCGCCTTTGAATATATTTTATTGTAGATAAATGGCGCTATATAAATGTTCTAATAATAATAATAATAATAATAATAATAATAATAAAAGGTTCGAAGGGAGAGGGTATAAAATCCCACCTGCTCCTTCTCTGCCAAAGTTTCGAGTCGAAAATGACTTTGCATTCATGAAAATAGGAGTAGTTTTCGCCGGTCCAGTATTCGTAAAAAACGTTTACGGAGGAGATCAAAGTACTTACAAGTCTTACATTCTATTAATCACGTGCGCATCTACAAGAGCCCTACATTTGGAACTCGTTCCAGATCTAAACGCAGAGTCATTCAAGAGGGGGTTCAGTAGATTTCAAGCCAGGAGAGGGGTTCCTGGGCTAGTTATTAGTGACAACGGCAAACCTTTCAAAGACAAAGGGGTAAAAGAATATTTAGTTCGAAATGGAATAAACTGGAAGTTCAATATTGAGGCTGCTCCACACACAGGAGGGTTCTTTGAACGTTTGGTGCGATCTACAAAACGATGCTTGAAGAAGTCGCTAAGAAATTCCAAACTCAATTATGAGGAGCTTTTAACCCTGTTAACAGAGATCGAGGGAGTAATAAATTCGAGGCCGTTGACGTATTTCAATGAAGAATTAGGAGAGCCACTCACCCCTTCCCATCTCATAATTGGAAGGAGAATTCTGGACAGGCCTAGCCCTGTATCTTACGAGCCACGAACACAGCTGAGTCACGAAGAAGCGACAAAGAGAGCTAACCATTTAAGGAAAGTTCTTGACCATTTTCGAGGAAGATTTAGCAGAGAATATCTCACAGAGTTACGAGAACACCATCGATCGAGAAAAAGCAAAAACAGTCAATTGATTGCTGAGGGTGATGTCGTTACAATTTTCGAAGATAAATTGCCCAGACAAAGATGGAGGATTGGACGAGTAGAGAAGCTGTTGACGAGCAAGGATGGTCAGACGAGATCAGCAGTAGTACGTGTATCAAAGGAAGGACAAAAGTCTGCAGTCATCAGGAGACCGATACGGAGACTGTATCCTGTGGAACTTGCGGAGGAGCAAACATTTGAAGAGGATGAGGACACTGCTGAACCACCAATCAGGTTTGTTTCAGATGATGACGTGGATAATATCAGAGGATAACTGTAAGTGACCACATTTACATTTGTAGATTCGTTTAGAGTAATTGTACTTGATATCTTTCGTTCCGATTGGCCTGGATTAGCCAAGCTAATCATTCGGGGGGCGGGAGAGTGTTCTGGAAGTTGACGTCAGGACAATAGTTTAGTTTAGAACAATAGAACAATAGATTAGTTGTAGTATCACGTGACTTTGAGAGAGAGTTGAGTTGAGTTATGGCGAGGCGACAAGCAGCATGGAGTCATGCAGAAAACTTGTATTTATTTAATGAGACTTAAGAGATTCGACGAGGTCGGAAAATTCGAGAGAGAACCGAAATACTTATGGATCATTTACTTGTATATACTCGCCGTTTGTACATAGTTATTCGCTGGTAGTTTAGACGCTGATTTTAGCTGATTCACGCGGATTCCTCAGGACCCTTCAGACCATTTCAGACATTAACGAATTCATCGATTTCGCGGAGCACGCAATTATTTGCCCTATTCGATAGTTCCGACGAACTTTATATACTTTCATAACAACTCTAATCATTTATCTAGCTTAATACCTTGTAACAATGTTGTAATATTTGTGTCTCCATGTTAAGTGTAAGTCTTATGGTTGTTATGTATTTCCATGCTCCCTTAGCTTTTGTATTGTAATTGTTTTTCTTCGTAAATTTTATGAGAATCTGTAAAGAAAGATCGCTGGGATAGAGCCAAGCTTTATTCCAGCAATCCACCAGCGATCGCAACGTTCCGGATCGCTGGAGTCGTTCACGGCGATCCAAACAATCATAAAGATTATATGGAAACCAGGCTTTAGGGAGCTGTCATAAAGTATGGCACAGAGGGGGGCGGAAGGGATTTGACAGGGTCACCAAAATTATTGGATGGAAAATGTTGGGCTAACAAACTCCTGCAAGTGATAAACATGGGCCATGAAGCTGTAATTCTTCGGATTTGTTTTCAATATTTTACAAATGTTTTAAACATTGTCAGCGTCACTTTTTCTGTTCCCTTGATCATTGATGTTGTTCTCTATCTCAGTGTCTGATACAGTGGTATCTGCAGGTACCTCCCTGCCTTCTTAAAACGTTATACTGGATCCCACAAATACAGTATTGGCAGAGTTCATTTTGAAGCCCTGGTGGGGTCATCAAATCATTTTGCAGATGTTTAAGGGGCTATGAAAACAGTTTCTGTTTCTTCCATCGGGCTATATCATTTTACAACAAATTTTGAAATCCCTTCCGCCCCCCTCTGTTTCATTCTTTATGACAGCTCCCTTATAGAGCGCTTCAACTAGAGTAAAACTTTTCTGTCAGATCAGCTACTTCAGTATAGATCTATGGTCACCTCAAAGGCAAAATTTATTTTCAGACCGACAGAGCTTTCAGCTTGCCTGCGAGAGACTCTGGGTGACAATGGCTTTTTAACTTCAGCACTTGCCCCAGGCATTGTGGCGCAGTAGTAGTGTAATCCTACGTGTAAGACCATGCATGAAAGGAGACGAAATAATCTATAGTTGATAAAATGCGTCTTTATCGTGGTTTCTTTCTGCCTTTCATAGCTCTCCTTTGCATCCCTTCCTCAGCTCAACTCGTTGATTCAAGTTTGCAATAGCCTAGCTCAGTTTTTCTGTAAAAGCTGCGCTGTCGACGTTTGCGGTTTTGTGATTCAACAGCGAGAAAAACCGCAAACGAGGACAACCTCGCTTTTACAGAAAAACTGAATTAGGCCATTGCAAACTTGAATCAACGAGTTGAACTGAGGAAGGGATGCAGAGGAAAGCCATGAAAAGCAGGAAGAAACCACGATAAAGACATAGTTATGATTTGCATATACTTTTTATAAAGATTATTTCATTTCCTTCTCCCATGGTGAAACTGCTTCTTAAGAGTAATACCACGAGTCCCAATTGACCAATTGATATCAGCAAACCAAAGAACGCAGGGAAACAAGATACGAAAATGGATACGTTTATGTTAAACTCACCTTTTTACGCTGATTTATCGATATACTCCAGTATATGCAAGTTTTTACTGTAATATTCTTTCGCTGTAGACAAAAGTGCAGTTGTTTCATGCAGTCAAAATTACATCAGAATTGATCTAGCCACATTTTACTTCAACACATCGCTCTACTCCAACATAACATTGCGAAACCCAGCCTGTACTGCGACATACACAGCATCTCATATCACCCTCGGCAGCGTACCAGGAGTTTGCGGCTCAGTACGAAAAGATACCATCAATCACATCGTGTATGAAAATGACGTCATCTTCACAGGGAAACCAAACGGAATTATTCAACGTAATTTGAATCAGAAAATCACATTTTCATGTCTCTACAGCAAAACTGGACAGTCTAGCTCAGTTGTCAGTGTTGGTTACCGGCCAATATCAACGATCAATGCTACTGAAGGTATGTCAATATTTTATAGGTTGAGTATGATTCGCGGACCTTGTGTTCCTGTAGCAATCAAAGCCAGTCCGAACCAGGGGGCCCAACGGAGCCGAAACCAATGGAGGGCTGGGGCGGAGCGCCTCCCTAGGAGACCATTTGTCGGGAAATTTTGCTCTCTTGTCGGAATATTTGTGACTTAAGTAATTAGTTTTGGAGGACCTTGAGGAGAAATGATACATAGAAACATGAATTTATTAGTGTTAAAATATAAATTCCAACAGAAATTGTTGAATTTATGGCATATTTTTTATTGATATTCATTACTTGTGTTGAGTTCAAGGTTGGATCTCGAAATGTGGCCAAATTTTAGTTTACATCGATCATATAATGCCTAATTTTAACATATGTTCCTACAACAGGTGTTGTTGCTGTCGTTGCTGATGGTTTTATTGTCGGAAAATTTTGGTTTTTGCCCCCCCCCCTAAGGCAGTTATGGCCGATATCGGCCCCGCGGCCCAGAGGCCCGAAGGGAACGCTACCATGCAATCATATGGGGATGTGTGCCAGTTTCGGGTGGTTTTTGGCACGAAGATTCTGGGAATAGGATTGAGCTCTTAAAGAAACATCCTGGAATTTGGGTCTAGGTTTGATAGAAATTCTGGAAATACTCAAATTTGAAGTAAAAAATTCTCCTAGGGTTTGCAGTGAAAACATTTGTCGAAAACCACATCCATATCCTGGGATTTGGTCTCAAAATCCCGCCTATATTTTAGGACCGGGCCATAACGAACATTCTTAGAGCGTACACCTCTATGGCCCCAGTTACACTATACCGGATCGCTATCGGAGTGGAGTGACTTTCGTATCGGATAGGGGTTTGAGACCACGTCTGTGCCGGCAGATTTTGAAAACGGTAGATTTTGAAAACAGAGTCCTTACCGGCATGAATTTGAAACAGCAATGTGTGAATACTCGAAAATGGTGTAAACAGAACATTTTTCGACGCTTTTGGATCGAGACTGGTCTATTCTTAGGGTGTAGGTACATTTCTTTGGCATCAAAGTCTTGCAACGAGTTTTACCGAAAAATTTCCTACCGTTTTCAAATTGTGCCGGTATCGTGTGAAAGCTAGCTCGAATTTTGCTACCGTCCCTTTTTTCACCGTTTTCAAAATGTGCCGGCACCTTGTGAACGCAGTCTGAGTTACACTACTCCTAACCAATCCGATACACAGCGCTCCGATTTGAAGAGTGAAAATCACTCCGCTCTGGAGTTGGTATGAAAATCACCCCGGAGTCACTCCGTAGCAAAGCGTTATAGTGAAATCGCATGAATCCGATATACTCCACTTCGAAACAATAAAGTTTCAGATTAGCTAACAATGAACTTTGGCGCCTGACTGCAAAAGCGCCCTGCAGTGTAGAACAGAAGTGCTGAGGAATGTGGCGTGGGAGCAAGAGAAGCGTTGCAGTGTAACTGCTACCCCTGATATCACTACGGAGTGAAAATCACTCCGCTCTGCTCCGTTTCGATAGCAATCCGATATATTGCAACTCTAGCCTTTATGAACCAATAGGACAGCACCCCTCACTCAACGTCAGAATAATGTGCAAAAACTGCCTAATTGAGCAAGAATCAGAACTAAGCTGGGCAAACATTTTTTGAACAATTGACGTTTTATCGGGCAGTATTTTTGGTCATTGAACTGCCATTTCATTGCAAAGTACTGCAAACTACTGGATAGCTAGAAAATGTTCCTAGTTTTGAAAATTCATAGCACCAAGAATAATTCTTCGCCAGGAAAGTGAATCAATGTCTGCTTGATGAGCAAAGATGGAAGGATTTTTATGATTCTCGTTTCGTTCTTTTGAGCATTGGAAGTATAAGTAAGTTCAACTTTACGAAAGTTTTCATGGATTGAACTCATTCTGTATGGCAATGAAAGGTTACCATTTGATGTTAATAAATGACTCATAGAGGCTACCCTGAAATTTATTCACACGACTTAGCGCTTTTAAATCTCTGCTGCAAGCCCCAACACATGGACACATCTTTCCCGTGTAAATGTAACCTTAGATTTATATTAGATAATTTCTTTATGTTTAGATTTATAATTATATGCTAAATGGCCACAGGGTTGATATGTATTTCCGTTCTCCTTGTGGCATCGTTTTTTGTAATCTTACGTAGTTGTGTAGTTGTGTACTTGTGTACTTGTGTAGTTATTGTATTTTTATGAGATCATAAAAAAATGCCTGAAAAAGGCCTGAAACACATTACAAAAGCTGAGGAGGCTGATCAGTAAATTTACAATGATTTTCGTCGCTTGCCTCATCCTTCGATTTCTCGTCAAACTGCGTTTTCCACCCGAATGAACTAAAGAGAAATCTTTTGGCTTTTAACTAGAGTGAAAATCATTGAAATCCGTCAAACACTCTCTGCGCTATCTGCTCTATTTTCAGAAGAATCAAGAGTCGGAATTTCAAAATGCACCAAGATTTACCAACCACATTTAGCCCCCCAAGGGACACTTGCTGGTATTTCTTTTGAATTACACCAGTGAAAGATCGATAGGGCAGCATTACATTAACGACATTAACTGCTAGCAAATGAGAAATGAATCATTTCCGGGTATCGCAGATGCCTTGAGTAGTAGGTCATTTCCGGGTGTTGCGAATCATCTTTTCATTTTCGTTTTCCAGAAACAAGCATTGGTGTTTCAGTGGTAGAATGCTCGCTTGCCAAGCGAGTGACCGGGGTTCGATTCCCCGCCATTGCAGTCTTCACTTTTTAGTTTTTTTCCAATCACCGCCATATGCCAAACACAAAAGCCAAAGCTCAAAGGCCAATGAGCAGAAAAGACGATATTAAGAATCTTTTTCTTCGAAATTCCTCTCATTAAATCCTTCAAAAAATTAGATATCATTTATCTAATGCAATGATATGCTAGAGGCAAAGTATTTGAAGATAAGAGCATACAATATGTACAAGAAACCTCTCAGAACAGTAACTTAGTGTCGGCTGTCACTATAACTCTAATTCCCAGGCTAAATCGAATCTTGATTTAAGGTATGTTTCTCAAATCTTATCCACTCCAACCGCCCACAAATGAAGTATCTGAAAATCGAAAATCAGAATAAAACCAAACGTTCAGCAACTAACAACCGCAGACATTTTTGGGCAGCACTTACTGAATGACATTAACTACCAGGAACTAAGGAGTAGGTCATTTCCGGGTGTTGCAAATTGTGTTTTGATTTTCATTTTCCAAAAACAAGCATTGGTAAGTTAGTGGTAGACTACCCGCCTTCCACGCGGTCAACCGGGGTTCGATTCCCCGCCATTGCATTCTTCACTTTTTAGTTTTTTTATCACCGTCATATGCCAAGCACAAAAGCCATAGGTCAAAAGCCAAAGAGCAGAGTCATAAGACAAAAACCAAAGGCTGAAAATGATAAGAGAGAGTATTGCAAATCAAGGGCAGAATAAGAGCAAAGCAAACAATTGAAAACTATTAAAGAGGAAATATCTGAAAAACCAAATGCACAACACTTGACTGTTAAGTTCTCATTTGATTTTGCAACGATGCTCTGCTGATGATTATAATTATCTGACTAGCAGAAAACAGAGGGTAAAAGTTAATGGTTCTTTCAACACTTGACTGGAGACCTTTGCAGGTGTGCTACAAGGATCAGTTCTTGGACCTCTTCTTTTTAATATTTACATAGATAATTTATTTTTTCACGCTCGCTACAGTATGTTTAGACTGCTGATTACACAGCTATCTTTGCAGCTGACTGTTAATTAAATAGAATTATCGAACTTTTAGATTTTGATGCTCTTGTTTTATCAAAATGGTTTCCTGAAAACTGTATGAAATTGAATGAAGCAAAGTGTCAGCTTCTAACTTTTCATATCATTTGGCATCGACCAATTGTAGATACTTACTGTTCTTGCATTGCAAAAGTATTGATTTTTTAAGGGACCAGATGACTTATTGTATTGCAAATTCAATCCTTGTAATAGGCACTGAAATTATACATAAATTCATCTTTAACAAACAATGTCATGGTTGCCAAATGCCTAAAAAGGCCAAGAACACTAGATCAAATTATAAAGAAACTCCACTCATTGAACAATAAAAACAGTACACTTTTGAAAGATTTATCATATCGTTTGCACTTGAAAATCTTCAGTATTTGTTTTTAAAACTTGCTGGTATTTGTTTTAAATTACAATACTTAAAGAGCCATGGGGCAGCATTACATCAAGGAAATTAACTGCTAGCAAATAAGAAATGAATCATTTCTGGGTATTGCAGATGCATCAAGGACTAGTTCATTTCTGGGTATTGCGAATCATCTTTTCATTTTCGTTGTTAAAGGCAAGCATTGGTATTTCAGTGGTAGAATACTCGCTTCCCAAGCGAGTGACCGGGGTTCGATTCCCCGCCATTGCAATCTGCTCTTTTTAGTTTTTTTTTACTAATCACTGCCATATGCCAAAAACAAGAGTCATAGAGCAGAAAAGTCGATATTAAGAATTTTTTGCCATGAAAATCCTCTAATTAAACCCTTCAAGAAATTAGATATCATTTATCTAAAGAAATGGCATTCAAGAGGCTAGCTTTCATCTGACAGGTTTCAAGTCAATCAAATCTGAAAATAATTACATTATTTGAAGCTAAGAGCATACAATGTGTGCAAGAAACCTCCCAGAACAGTAACTTAGTGTCGGCTATAACGAACTCTAATTCTCAGGCTAAATCAAATCTTGATTTAAAGTATGTTTCTCAAATCTTAACCACTCCATTCTCCCACAACTGAAGTATCTGAAAATTGAAAATCAAAATAAAATCAAACCTTCAGCAACCTAACAACTGCAGACATTTGGGCAGCACTTACTTAACGACATTAACTACTAGGAACTAAGGAGTGGGTCATTTCCGGGTGTTGCAAAATGCCAGTTAAAGCCACGCTTTAACTGGGGTTAAGCAGAATCCCTCGAAACTTTGTCCCCTTACACCCGCTATGAGCATCTTGCCAGATTTTCTATAATTTGTACAACTCATGCAGGTCAGCACGCAATGAAACCCTATGATACATTTTGGCGGATCTGAAGTCCAAATAAAAATTTGATACCAGAATATTGTTATCGAACGACGAATTCGAAGAGATTAACATCTTACTTTTTATGACGTTCGAATTCAACTTTCAGACTTTTAGTTTTACATTTTAACCCGCAGAAGAAGGGTTTCAACGGATGATCCCGAGACACTAGGTCAACAGTCAGGTGACAAGCGCACTTCTCTTTTCCGACCAATGAAATGTGAGACATGAAAATTGCCACTCTCATCCGCAGCCAATCATTTGCATTTCCGGTTAAAACAACCAATCAAATCCGTTAAGTCAGAACCGCCAGGAGCCAGCATGTAACCAAGAGCTCCAGCCTTCGAGCACATTCTCGAAACGGCACAAGCCTAAAACGTTCTCAGAGCAGACTAATACTACTACTACAGTCAACGAAGCATTTAGACAAGAACTGAATGATCATGTTCCAGAAGCTGAATTTGGTGCAACAATGAATGCAGCAGCGACAGCTTTGCCAATCGTCTGAGCACCAGCAAGCGATACCAGTACTCAGCGAATGAATTGAAGTTTCTCGACAGAAGAACAGGCAAATAAATCGTTTTTCAGCCTGTTATACCGAGGGCGTGGATACACTTACCTGTTACGAAGTTGCCCTAGAACTGAGATTAGAGTACAGAGCCTTGATTAAATGACAATGTGTTAGAAAAGTGATGGAAGATGCTAGAATACAGAATGTCACCACTTCTTGTATGGTTGCACTGATGGACGACACAAGGATGACTGAAAATTTCCTCTTGAGATGCATGACATGGTTTTAAAAGTTAAGTATCTCTTTAAGATAACATATATTTCCATTTACATTTTCAAGTTCTCGAAATATCTCTGTTTTTCTTTTGGCAATTCAAGGCGAGATTTAAATATTGACCATTGCTATTTTCCAAACTTAAACTGCGGAGAAGCCAAAAAGAAACAAACTGGTGTCCAATAGGCGATGATTGATGTACATAATACGCAAAGAAGATGCTGAGGCCACACTTTCACTCACTGCTTCCAGACGACTCACCATGCATTAGCCTGGTGGCCAAGAACTGGGGTTTGGTTATCAGGCTAACCATGCATGAAACTTTAAAAAAAAAAGAAAGAAAGAATAATAATAATGGGCAAATTTTGTTATTTTCTTCGCAATAAACAACATGACATGCTAGACGTGCCTACTCCCCCTGTTCCAATTTCCTTTCAGGCGTTACAATCCGTCTGCTATCGTTAAAGACAGAAGCATACGACATCTGTAAAGAGCAAATATGATGTGATGGTGGATCCCAACTTCATGATAACATGTCAGAACTTTACCTGTGACCGACCAACACAAATGCTGACGAGTATATATCTGCCAAATTTGACAAGGGACCTGGTATAGCTATAAAATACAAAACGTGTGCCAGGATTTCAGTACCGCGTTTTCCTTCAAAAACTGGGGATGAGCCTGTACAAGCCTATTAATTTCATCTGAAATTTTCAGCTTTCAGTACTCTCAAGCACATTCCGAATGGTTAGGAAACAAGCAAACAAAATAAACCTATACCCACGATTTCCTTTATCAAATTAATAGCTTTTGGAATAGAACTATGTTTGTGTCCCCAGCGCGGGAGTTTCTTAACTTTTGACGATCGGGGAGTTTCTCATGAGCAGTTTCTTAGTAAGGGAAAACCCGTATATGCTCATCTTTATAACAAATCGAAAGAACTTAATGTTCGGCTCCTCCATCTGCAAGATAAACCAAAGGATACATCTTTCCGAGTGGTGCATTGCTTTTGCGAAATGGTGTACGATATTCGAAAGGAGCATGCTTTTGGGGTTCTTCCCGGATTTTCCAAAACATAATGATCCACCATAGATAGGCGTACGGGGCTTCGCGGAGCTATGCGCCCCTCATGTCTTTCCCTTCGTCTTTTGGGGGAACACGCAAGCGTGTTCTGTGGCAGCAAAAACCTCTAAAAGGACGTTTTTTCCCCCCTAAAAGACTTCGGATCAATTCCTTTTTCCTTACAAAATGTTTCCTCTCATTGCAAGATTACTAGAATAATATTCCCACCTCTAATTTCACAAAAGGACTATCTTGTTTGCTGAAGGTGGGGCTATTCCCCTTGCCTGCAGAGCTATTCCTGTGCATAGTAAACTTGCAGAGCCATTCCTGTGCAAGTCACCTTCAGCAAACCGTTTTCATTCTCAGGGGCAATTTTTTCTCTAATTTCACAAAAAGGACAGCCTTGTTTGCTGAGGGTGGGGCCATTCCCCTTGCCTGCAGAGCTATTCCTGTGCGTGGTAAACTTGTAGAGCTATTCCTGTACAAGTCACCTTCAGCAAACCATTTTCACTTTCAGGGGCAAAAACTGTGTTTTGCGTTCATCGGGGGTGGGGCCATTCCCCCTACTTGTCGAGTTATTCCCCGCTGGTAATCCTGTGCAGCTATTCCTGTGAGGTGCTCCCGATGGACAAGAAATGTAGTCCCCTTTCGGTTTTGCTGCCGCACAATCGCTTCCGTTCCCCCACAAAAAAGGACAGTAGATATGTAGCTTATAGTTGGCATATTGTAAGTTTTCCGCTGAATACGAATGTGTGTGAATACGAACCACAATATGCGACAATATGTTTATCGCTTCATCTGCCGGGCTATGAATTCTGGGCCGAGCTGCCCCCTGTCGAGGGGTTTGGTTAAATGCCAGTTAAAGCCACGCTTTAACTGGGGTTAAGCAGAATCCCTCGAAACTTTGTCCCCTTACACCCGCTATGAGCATCTTGCCAGATTTTCTATAATTTGTACAACTCATGCAGGTCAGCACGCAATGAAACCCTATGATACATTTTGGCGGATCTGAAGTCCAAATAAAAATTTGATACCAGAATATTGTTATCGAACGACGAATTCGAAGAGATTAACATCTTACTTTTTATGACGTTCGAATTCAACTTTCAGACTTTTAGTTTTACATTTTAACCCGCAGAAGAAGGGTTTCAACGGATGATCCCGAGACACTAGGTCAACAGTCAGGTGACAAGCGCACTTCTCTTTTCCGACCAATGAAATGTGAGACATGAAAATTGCCACTCTCATCCGCAGCCAATCATTTGCATTTCCGGTTAAAACAACCAATCAAATCCGTTAAGTCAGAACCGCCAGGAGCCAGCATGTAACCAAGAGCTCCAGCCTTCGAGCACATTCTCGAAACGGCACAAGCCTAAAACGTTCTCAGAGCAGCCCAACCCACCCAGCCCAGTTCTCAAACTGCGGCAGGAGGAGGATAAAATATAGCACGCTAAAGCTATCATTAGCAAAAATTTAGTTCATCGTTACTGGTTGTTTAGTTTCGTTTAGCTTAGTTCCACTGGACATTATGAACAGTCTATTGGACATTACGAACTATTGAGCTTTATACGTCAACAATCAGATTGAGGCGTTATCTTATGTTATTTTACATTTCTTAGTCGCGTTTTCATTAAGATGAAGCGCTCTTGTGTTGCAGCAAAAACCTCTAAAAGGACGTTTTTCCCCCCTAAAAGACTTCGGATCAATTCCTTTTTCCTTACAAAATGTTTCCTCTACATTGCAAGATTACTAGAATAATATTCCCACCTCTAATTTCACAAAAGGACTATCTTGTTTGCTGAAGGTGGGGCTATTCCCCTTGCCTGCAGAGCTATTCCTGTGCATAGTAAACTTGCAGAGCCATTCCTGTGCAAGTCACCTTCAGCAAACCGTTTTCATTCTCAGGGGCAATTTTTTCTCTAATTTCACAAAAAGGACAGCCTTGTTTGCTGAGGGTGGGGCCATTCCCCTTGCCTGCAGAGCTATTCCTGTGCGTGGTAAACTTGTAGAGCTATTCCTGTACAAGTCACCTTCAGCAAACCATTTTCACTTTCAGGGGCAAAAACTGTGTTTTGCGTTCATCGGGGGTGGGGCCATTCCCCCTACTTGTCGAGTTATTCCCCGCTGGTAATCCTGTGCAGCTATTCCTGTGAGGTGCTCCCGATGGACAAGAAATGTAGTCCCCTTTCGGTTTTGCTGCCGCACAATCGCTTCCGTTCCCCCACAAAAAAGGACAGTAGATATGTAGCTTATAGTTGGCATATTGTAAGTTTTCCGCTGAATACGAATGTGTGTGAATACGAACCACAATATGCGACAATATGTTTATCGCTTCATCTGCCGGGCTATGAATTCTGGGCCGAGCTGCCCCCTGTCGAGGGGTTTGGTTAATCGTTTTTTAATGATCATTTTCCAAAAACAAGCATTGGTAAGTTAGTGGTAGACTACCCGCCTTCCACGCGGACAACCGGGGTTCGATTCCCCGCCATTGCAGTCTTCACTTTTTAGTTTTTTGCAATCACCGCCATATGCCAAACATAAAAGCTATAGGTCAAAAGCGAAGGAGCAGAGTCATAAGTCAAACACCAAAGGCCGAAATGGTAAAAGAGGGAGTTGCAAATCAAGGGCAGAGTAACAGCAAAGCAAACAATTGAGAACTATTAAAGCGGAAAAACCTGAAAACCCCAATGCACAACACAGGACTATTATGTTCTCATTGGATTTTGCAACGATGCTCTGATGATTTATAGTTATCTTACTGGTAGAAAACAAAGAGTTGAAGTTAATGGTTCATTCAGCACCAGACGAGAGACCTTTGCAGGTGTGCCACAAGGATCAGGTCTTGGACCTCTTTATGCATAAATAATTTATTTTTCACGGTTGTCGATTCTGCAGTATGTTAAATCTGCTGATTATACAGGCAGCTATCTTTGCAGCTGACTGTTGATTAGATAGAATTTTAGAACTGTTAGATTGGGATGCTCTTGTTTTATCAAAATGATTTCCTGAAAACTGCATGAAATTGAATGAAGGGAAATGTCGTCTTTTAACTTTTCTTATTGGCGTCGACCGATCTTAGATGCTAACTGTTGTTGTATTGCAAAAGTATTAAATTTTTAAGGGACCAGATGATTGATATTGTTTTACAAATTGAGTCCTTGTTATTGGCACTGAATTTATACATAGATTTATCTTTACCAAAAAATTTCATGGTTGCCAAATGCCTAAAAAGGCCAAGAACACTAGATCAAATTATAAAGAAACTCCACTCATTGAACAATAAAAACAGTACACTTTTGAAAGATTTATCATATCGTTTGCACTTGAAAATCTTCAGTATTTGTTTTTAAAACTTGCCGGTATTTGTTTTAAATTACAATACTTAAAGAGCCATGGGGCAGCATTACATCAAGGAAATTAACTGCTAGCAAATAAGAAATGAATCATTTCTGGGTATTGCAGATGCATCAAGGACTAGTTCATTTCTGGGTATTGCGAATCATCTTTTCATTTTCGTTGTTAAAGGCAAGCATTGGTATTTCAGTGGTAGAATACTCGCTTCCCAAGCGAGTGACCGGGGTTCGATTCCCCGCCATTGCAATCTGCTCTTTTTAGTTTTTTTTTACCAATCACTGCCATATGCCAAAAACAAGAGCCATAGAGCAGAAAAGTCGATATTAAGAATTTTTTGCCTTGAAAATCCTCTAATTAAACCCTTCAAGAAATTAGATATCAGTTATCTAAAGAAATGGCATTCAAGAGGCTAGCTTTCATCTGACAGGTTTCAAGTCAATCAAATCTGAAAATAATTACATTATTTGAAGCTAAGAGCATACAATGTGTGCAAGAAACTTCCCAGAACAGTAACTTAGTGTCGGCTATAACGAACTCTAATTCTCAGGCTAAATCAAATCTTGATTTAAAGTATGTTTCTCAAATCTTAACCACTCCATTCTCCCACAACTGAAGTATCTGAAAATTGAAAATCAAAATAAAATCAAACCTTCAGCAACCTAACAACTGCAGACATTTGGGCAGCACTTACTTAACGACATTAACTACTAGGAACTAAGGAGTGGGTCATTTCCGGGTGTTGCAAATCGTTTTTTAATGATCATTTTCCAAAAACAAGCATTGGTAAGTTAGTGGTAGACTACCCGCCTTCCACGCGGACAACCGGGGTTCGATTCCCCGCCATTGCAGTCTTCACTTTTCAGTTTTTTGCAATCACCGCCATATGCCAAACATAAAAGCTATAGGTCAAAAGCGAAGGAGCAGAGTCATAAGTCAAACACCAAAGGCCGAAATGGTAAAAGAGGGAGTTGCAAATCAAGGGCAGAGTAACAGCAAAGCAAACAATTGAGAACTATTAAAGCGGAAAAACCTGAAAACCCCAATGCACAACACAGGACTATTATGTTCTCATTGGATTTTGCAACGATGCTCTGATGATTTATAGTTATCTTACTGGTAGAAAACAAAGAGTTGAAGTTAATGGTTCATTCAGCACCAGACGAGAGACCTTTGCAGGTGTGCCACAAGGATCAGGTCTTGGACCTCTTTATGCATAAATAATTTATTTTTCACGGTTGTCGATTCTGCAGTATGTTAAATCTGCTGATTATACAGGCAGCTATCTTTGCAGCTGACTGTTGATTAGATAGAATTTTAGAACTGTTAGATTGGGATGCTCTTGTTTTATCAAAATGATTTCCTGAAAACTGCATGAAATTGAATGAAGGGAAATGTCGTCTTTTAACTTTTCTTATTGGCGTCGACCGATCTTAGATGCTAACTGTTGTTGTATTGCAAAAGTATTAAATTTTTAAGGGACCAGATGATTGATATTGTTTTACAAATTGAGTCCTTGTTATTGGCACTGAATTTATACATTAATTTATCTTTACCAAAAAATTTCATGGTTGCCAAATGCCTAAAAAGGCCAAGAACACTAGATCAAATTATAAAGAAACTCCACTCATTGAACAATAAAAACAGTACACTTTTGAAAGATTTATCATATCGTTTGCACTTGAAAATCTTCAGTATTTGTTTTTAAAACTTGCCGGTATTTGTTTTAAATTACAATACTTAAAGAGCCATGGGGCAGCATTACATCAAGGAAATTAACTGCTAGCAAATAAGAAATGAATCATTTCTGGGTATTGCAGATGCATCAAGGACTAGTTCATTTCTGGGTATTGCGAATCATCTTTTCATTTTCGTTGTTAAAGGCAAGCATTGGTATTTCAGTGGTAGAATACTCGCTTCCCAAGCGAGTGACCGGGGTTCGATTCCCCGCCATTGCAATCTGCTCTTTTTAGTTTTTTTTTACCAATCACTGCCATATGCCAAAAACAAGAGCCATAGAGCAGAAAAGTCGATATTAAGAATTTTTTGCCTTGAAAATCCTCTAATTAAACCCTTCAAGAAATTAGATATCAGTTATCTAAAGAAATGGCATTCAAGAGGCTAGCTTTCATCTGACAGGTTTCAAGTCAATCAAATCTGAAAATAATTACATTATTTGAAGCTAAGAGCATACAATGTGTGCAAGAAACCTCCCAGAACAGTAACTTAGTGTCGGCTATAACGAACTCTAATTCTCAGGCTAAATCAAATCTTGATTTAAAGTATGTTTCTCAAATCTTAACCACTCCATTCTCCCACAACTGAAGTATCTGAAAATTGAAAATCAAAATAAAATCAAACCTTCAGCAACCTAACAACTGCAGACATTTGGGCAGCACTTACTTAACGACATTAACTACTAGGAACTAAGGAGTGGGTCATTTCCGGGTGTTGCAAATCGTTTTTTAATGATCATTTTCCAAAAACAAGCATTGGTAAGTTAGTGGTAGACTACCCGCCTTCCACGCGGACAACCGGGGTTCGATTCCCCGCCATTGCAGTCTTCACTTTTTAGTTTTTTGCAATCACCGCCATATGCCAAACATAAAAGCTATAGGTCAAAAGCGAAGGAGCAGAGTCATAAGTCAAACACCAAAGGCCGAAATGGTAAAAGAGGGAGTTGCAAATCAAGGGCAGAGTAACAGCAAAGCAAACAATTGAGAACTATTAAAGCGGAAAAACCTGAAAACCCCAATGCACAACACAGGACTATTATGTTCTCATTGGATTTTGCAACGATGCTCTGATGATTTATAGTTATCTTACTGGTAGAAAACAAAGAGTTGAAGTTAATGGTTCATTCAGCACCAGACGAGAGACCTTTGCAGGTGTGCCACAAGGATCAGGTCTTGGACCTCTTTATGCATAAATAATTTATTTTTCACGGTTGTCGATTCTGCAGTATGTTAAATCTGCTGATTATACAGGCAGCTATCTTTGCAGCTGACTGTTGATTAGATAGAATTTTAGAACTGTTAGATTGGGATGCTCTTGTTTTATCAAAATGATTTCCTGAAAACTGCATGAAATTGAATGAAGGGAAATGTCGTCTTTTAACTTTTCTTATTGGCGTCGACCGATCTTAGATGCTAACTGTTGTTGTATTGCAAAAGTATTAAATTTTTAAGGGACCAGATGATTGATATTGTTTTACAAATTGAGTCCTTGTTATTGGCACTGAATTTATACATAAATTTATCTTTACCAAAAAATTTCATGGTTGCCAAATGCCTGAAAAAGCCAAGAACACTTGATCAAACCATACCGAAGTTCCACGCATTAAACAATGAAGACAGTACACTTTTGAACGATATATCATATCGTCTGCACTTGAAAATCTACTTGTTTTTGAAAATCTACTTCGTACAACTCCTGAGGAATGTGATGCCACCTAGACAACACCAAATCCTCTGGTTTTCAGGCAACCTTTGATTTTGACTTTCTTGCTCCATAAATCAGCAACTACTTTTCAGTCTTACTCAAGCTCGGCTCAAAACTCAATTTGAAATCTCTTCTGTTCTTCGAATGATATCTAGTCTGCATTAATTAGATGGCTCAAACTTGGTGGTAAACGCTAAGTTTAGGTCTCTCAGACATAAATCTGAAAACAGGAAAATTGGATTCATAGCTCCTTGACAGTAGCTGCTCAAGCAGCGCACATCTTATTTGGGACGCCCTGTACGTGTAATTTATACTTATGACACTTCAGCATTATTTTCAAAATTATGGGAGCTGAAGTCCCTGCCTTGGCATCCTATAAGTTTGTTGATGTCATTTCATTTTCCATTTTAGTTGGGTATGGTAACTTTTCATTCAACTTTGTGATGTATACAGACAGAACATTCACAAGAATGCATTCATTCTACCCTGTAAGTGTAAAGTTGAGAGACTGGATGTATTTCGAAGTGCAGTCAAGTACATCAGATGCAAATACTGTTGTTTTGATCGACCAATGCTTTTCCACGCCAACTATGGATAGAAATCATTTTTTGAAATACATTTTCATCAACAACCGGTAGGTGAAAATTCTCACACCTTCTCTTAGACTTCGACTGCGCCAATTCCTTTAGTAGTCGGATCCAGAGTTCCAACATTCCGTAAAGGATATACTGAAAGCAGGACTCGTGGATCCGGGAAAGAAGGGAATCCGGTCGATCTTACTCAGGAAATAGACTTTGGCCAAGTCTAATCCTCTTCAGGCTAAATTCCATTCCGGTTATCGGGTGGTAGAGTTAACGCTTTTCCTTTGATTTATTGTTACTACCATCTCATTGGACTGTGCGATAGTATATAGGCTTTCAGGTTGTTCACAGCACGTGTGGTTCAGGGGATGTTTAGACCCCTTGTTCTTTGCAAATGCAAGTTTGCACCAAACCTTGCACCAACCCTTTAACTAATTCTGTTCAATACGCAAAAATTAGATTTCGATTTCGCGTCGTTGGAAACATTTCACATTTCACGTAGGCCTTATAACAAACTAAGGAATTTACCTACGATTGAGAATTTTTTTAATTCATCAGCTATTTCACCAGTGTACCAGTTTTGGGGTTTAGTACATAGGCTACAGAGTTTGAGTACTCAGAACTTCTTACTTATGAGTTTCTTAGGGTGTGCTTCATCTTGAGGGTTTGGTCCGCAAATATGATTCACAATCCGTAATCTGGCGTGGGTATGAATGATTTAGAGCTTAACTGCAATTGCATTCTTCGAGCGTTTTTTAGACTGATTGTATTTTCGTAGCTGTCACTATTCATAGACTGATGGGCTCTCAAACTACAACTCATGGGCTTTTACACTGAAATTTGGGACGAAGTTTTTCCCCGAAATTTAACGACCGATTCGTAGCAATGGCGGATTGGCCTAAGTTGCCATCAGGAACCTCAGATGCCAAACCACACCAAAATTCAAGTTTTCACTAATACTAGCCACGAACAAAAGCTGCAAGCACCCAGATAAATTTTTCCTTGATCCAAGAATCAACATCGCTGTGAACATCCTTATTCTTAAGGTCAATTAGCTTCAATGAACGTCACCGCAGCAATGAGAGTTTCCAACTGTCGAGGGTTGCTTTTGCCTCGCATCTGAGAGTACACCTTAGCCGCGTTCCAGAGGGCACACCTAAACGTGTTCACTTTCGTCTTAAATGTTTATATGAAAGTCTACAAGTCCCAGTTTGAGCAAAAATAACAAATTCTATTGCTTTTGTCATTGTTGTTGCTGTTATTGTTTTTATTGTTGCGATAACTGTGAGTCTAGCATTATTGTAAGAAAGCATGCCCCTTTTGTTAAATTTGTACATTTCTTCCCACATCATTCCTAGATTATTTCACGATGAAATTCTCATCATAATGCAGGTGCAAAATCGACAACACCGTTCAATTTCACAACACAGTCGGCAATCGCCAAAGATTCAGTATACAAGCATTCCAGTTTCTTGCCAACAGTACAGCTGTCTACATTCATTGCCTTGTTTTCCTGTGTCACCGATCATCTTCGGATTATCGGTGCACTTCTGGTTGCCATGGTAATAATGTCTACAGAGGAAGGAGGGATGTTAGTGGCAATGAGAAGAACCCTGAAATTAAGTACTACTTGCTCGAGAGAGAAGTTCGCCTGTCACAAGTGAAAAGTAAGTGTGTATTCATGAGGTGCACTGCAAAGCTTTATCTAGCAACCCTCACTATTGAATCCTTCTTTCTTATGCAAAATTTCAATTAGCCCTCCATATCTACCCCCACTTTAAATGGCAGAGGTTGCCAAAGATTTTCCACTTATTTAACTAAAAACAATTTTGGATAGCATCAGTGTGACTCTAAAGGTGGTACGTACGCGGAGTGTGAGGTAAAGGAATTAGAATTTCATTGTTTATGTCCTTGGCATTTGACTTTGTGAATAAGTTCCCAATTCAATAATCCCCTCTAATTAGAGTCCACCTTAGCCTGCGTGCAGTTTTTCTGTAAAAAGTAGAAGGACTCGACGCAAGCTAAGCTCACATTTGCAGTCTCAGAAATTAAATAGACCCCTGGGTGCTTTATAGAGCTGTTATGGTATTGCAACTTTTTCTATACTTTAGATCATACTCCAAAGTCAAGTAAACTAAGTTTTACTCACTTAATATGTGTATTTGGGCAACCGTCGCTTCCCACATGCGCATAGTGCCTCGCAGTGCAATTGCAGGTTTCCTCTTTGTTCCTCCGTGTTATCAATTTGTACTGCGAAATATCTTGAGCACGCGGTTAAGAAAGCAGTCAAAACGACCATTTGCACACAAGATTTGACAAAAAAAACCCAGATTAAGTAAGTAAGTTATATCTTTCTCTTCGCTTCCTTAGACTATTTCAAGAGACCCCCGCCCTTGTAAGTGCCCCGGCACCTTCTACTCAGGTAATTTCCCTACTGCAAAATAAAGCGAAATCTGTCCCTCGACGGAGTGTAAGTTTCGTGAAATAAGGGCTGTAGACTGGCAAACCCCAGAGCAGCATTCGAGAGTAATTATTTCTCTTGAGAACATGTATGATTTTTCTTTGCTTCACAGCAAACAATGACAAACAAGATACAAAAACAGAGGGTAGCAAGGCTGGTGTTATTGGTGCTAGTGTTGGTTGCCTCGTTTTGATGTGTGTCATCATTGGCCTCGTCATCAAGATGAGGATGCAAAACAGAAGAGCACAAGTTGGAGCAGGGGGACCCACCAGAGGAGAGATGTATGTTGACATGACTGAAAAGCAGGCGAAGAATGGTTTTGATGTGCAAAGCAACGAGACAGAAGAAAACCCTACCAACCTGGAAATTTGCGTGATGAACAAGGAAATGAATCAGTAGCTATGTAATACATTCCATGCATAGCGATTGACTTTGAGGGCAAATCACCCCAGAACTCTTGTTATTCTTTGTAAAAGATCCTAAAACTCTCAAGATCCTAAAAAATCTTGTAAAGTCCTTCTTCACAAAACCATATAAATCCCAAAGAAAATCCAAAAAGTCTTTGAAAATCGAAAAACATTTCCAGAAATCTCCCACAAAAGATGATACAAATTAAAAAGAATCTTTCGTCTATTCTTTGAAAACCTAGAAACTCATTTAAATCCACAAAAATGTTGCAAAGTCTTCAAAATCTTTGCGAACTTTTAACATCTCACAAGTCTTCAAATTCAAAAATGTCTTGGAAACCTTGAAAAAATTTAAAGATCTATGAAAGTCTCTGATGAAAGCTCCAGAAAATTTTGAAAAATCTGTGAAATTCTAATTACTACCGAGAATCCTGTGCGATACTTTTGGAGTGATTTGCCCTTTTATTGACTACACATTGTATCAGTTTCTGTTACAAAAGGCTGATTTTCTTAAGCTGTTTCCAGGTCAAGTTCGCTGGCACATTCATGGGAACGCTTCACAAGATGGTGGTTAGATATCTTCCACACATCCGTCAGAATGTATCATAAATGCATAAATCTGCAGGTTTGAGTCAGAAAAAATGTGTTCATCGTTTGAAAATGGTACTGGAATAGCAATACAGCCAATCTGCATAAGGTCTTAATTAGGCATCTCACTGAGGTTTAGGCTTCGTCTCAAGTTTTCAGATTTTTCTTATTTATGTGTGTCATTTCGTTCTCAAATTAGAATTTAGCCACAAATCGTTTCTTTCAATTTGGCTAAAAACAGTCAAAACTGGGCTGTTCACCATCATGTAAACTTCGAATTTTTGATGCTCATTATCATAAGAGAGGATGATCACGCTCCAATAGTTTACTTATGAACTTTAAACATTGTTTTTCAATTTTAAACGGTTGAAAAGTGAATTAACTGAGCCACCAGTTCATTTTTTAGCAAAAATACAGGGAGCTAGTTTTTGAGAACATTTATGCCAAGTTATGAATAAGGGACCTGTCATTATTGATAACAGGAAAGGGTGGAAACATATCTGCCATTTTTGCTAAAACTTTAGGCCCTTGCATTGCAGCTATATAGAACTTCAAATCCCATCTAATTTGTCCCTCCTGAAACATTCTTCTTTAATGAATAACAAGGCCTTGTTAACACTGAAGAAAGTGAGAGGTCTTGAAAGATAGAAGAAGCCAATGTCTAACTTTGAATAACCGTAAAAATCATTCAGGGAAAACTATGTATCCAGAATCCAAAATATTCTTGAAAAGTCAAAATGTTTGCCATATCGTTTTCAAACCCTGACAAAGATTCCTCTAAAATTTCAGAATCCAACAACTTTGAAAATTTTTCAGACCTCTCCTCATTTACTTCCATCCTTGTGCCTGTTATAATTTATGACCGCTCCCTATTGCCCCGTTTACACGACACCGTTTCATTTTATTTCGAATAGCACAGTAGTTACTCTGTGTAATATCTCACGAAAACAGGAATGGGAAGAAACTTAGTTCCAACAAGGTAGACGCCCCTGATGTTGCCGATCATTAAATTGTCTTTTAGTTGTTTTTATGTCAAGGACCAAGGACTGATTTCATAGTCGTATATTTATGGGCTGTTGGATGTTCCAACTAAAATTTAAAGCTTGAATGTAGACTTATGCCTTTTCGTCCCTTGTTTCCCTGCGTTCTTTGATTTGCTGATATCACTTGGTCAATAGGGACTCATAATATTACGCTTATATAATGGGCCCACTTTGTCAAAATGGCCTAAACAGGTGCGAGTTTTCGTACACTGAACAAAATCGCTTCAAAATCTGGTTAAAGAATGATGTTGTCTTGACGTACAAAACGCAAAATGCATACCTTTCAGACAGTAATCTTCCTCTGTAGAAGCAAAATAGATCCATCGAAGCTGCGAGAACTCCAGGCTTCTTCAACCGTTCTTTAAGAGCAACAACAACAACATTCTGAATAGCGGCCCCTGATTGGTTAAAAACTGAATTCTAGCGATTTGATTGGTGAATACGGAACCACCCTACGCGGGCCTAAAGTGGGCCCACTATTTCAGAGTAATGTTATTAGTCCCTCTTGACCAAGGAACGCAGGGAAACAAGGGACGAAAAGGCATCAGTCTAGCTTGAATGCAGTAAGAGCAAAGATTCAATTCATGCCTAAAATGTAAGCAACATTGCTGTTGTTGTAGTTTCTTTTACACTATATTTTGTACACAGGATGGGCGTGCTTCTTGACTAAGTTGCAAATAAGGGTTTGCCCCCCCAAAATAATACCGTTGCCTAGAAAAATTTTCGTTCTAGACTAGACTACATCAAAAATGCTTAGAGTTGGTGTTCTCTAGACCAAAATCGCCACACTTTCGGGTTGGTAGAGACGAATTTCCAAAATTTGACCTTTCCCTGACCGAAACTGCACAAACGTATACCCTTGCCCAGACAAATTTGCCATAAAGTATACCCTTGGCCAGACTAGGAGTCGGAAAAAAGTATACCATTGAGGGCGGTACATCGCCAGGTACCTTTACTATGGAAGAACCCCCTCCCTCACAATTTTGTACCTATACATCCAGACGTTCGAAATTGTTTTGGAATGTTTTGAATTGTTAGTTAGTGGGGACGTAGTACTTCTTCCTTGACGTTCAAGCTGATTCCAAATTTCCAGTTATAACTTTTATTCTTTTTAATGCATTATCAGTTTTTCATGCGGTAGTTTTGTATACTTTATTGCAATGCACCGTTGACGTGTAATGCGTTATTGCAAGTTCGATACGCATATATACTGCTCTGCAACTGTACCTCATCAATATCAATTGTTAAGTTAATTCCAATTTTCTTATGTGAATTGAACACAGGAGGCAGAGAATCATTTTGCAAAATTCAGTAATACTTAAAAATGTACCGGGTGAGTCAAAATTAAGTTTAGGCATTTGGAGGGCTGTGGAATAAAAATTATGTGACCGATATTCAAAATCAAAATGTTAATCTATCACTCAAAGGCTAACTTAGATGACAAAAATTTGTTTGGTAAAATCAAACATCTTTAAGACCTAACAACAATCAAAATGCTTGTAAAGGGTTTGTATGGCAATCGAGAATGCCACATTCCATTGTGGTCCATGATTTATGTGGCACTGAAGTTTACATTGCCAGTTTAAGATGCTGAATTCCAATTTCAATAGAAGGTAAATCATGGACTAGAATGGAATGTGGAATTTTTTTTCCCAAACATGCCCCTTACCTTCATTTTCCTAATTCCTGGGTTTGTAAGATGAGGGATACTACCAAACAAATTTTCTGATCTAAGCTGACCTTTGACTGAGAGATGACATTTCAATTTTGAATATTGGTCACATACATTTTGCTCCACAGCCCTCCAAACGCTTAAACTTTTATTTTACTCACCCGGTACCAAAATTTTTGTATTTTTGGCTTCAGTTTGCAAAAGAGTTGTAAGATAAATCATTCATGTTCCACTGGTCCATTTCAGGTTCTACCGGTTATGTTGGTTTTATTGAACAATTGCTAAGGAGCTCACTTTATCCCGTGTGTATAATTAACTACTTGGTGGGTCAAAAAAAAGTTAAGCGTTTTGCAGGCTGTGGAATAACAAGTATGTGACCGACATTCAAAACTGAAATGTTGATTTTAAGGTCAACTTAGATGAGAAAATTTTGTTTGGTAATATCCATCATCTTATAGACCCAGAAATCAAGAAAATGCTAGTACAGGGCATGTTTGCAAAAAAATCCCATATTCCATTCTGGTCTATGATTTACCTCCTACTTAAATTCGGATTCTGTATCTCAAACTGGCAATGTAAACTTCGATGCCACATAAATCATGGACCAGAATGGAACGCGGAATTCTCGATTTCCGTGCAAACCCCTTAGCCATTTTATAATTGTTGGGTCTTAAAGATGTGTGACTTTACCAAACAAAATTTTCTCATCTAAGTTAGCCTTTGACTGATAAATAAACACCTTAGTTTTGAATATCGGCCAGATACTTTTTATTCCATTGATCACCAAACGCGTAAACCGTTTTTGATTCACCCGATAGGCAGATTGGTCTCCAATGAAAGCTCTTTTGTAAGATCGGGATAAATGTTTTTGCTGGATAAACTGATCCAAAGACAAGATGTCAAAACAACACTGAAAAGTTTTCCCTCAGCAACAACCTTTTTTTGGAATTCTTGAAAAACCTCCAACCAGATTGATTTCTTTTCGTATACCTAGCTTCCAGTTTGGTCATAAATGTCAGAAAAAAAACACAAGTTATATTATCGTAAACTAGATGGAAATGGTTCTCATGCAAGACTGACGATGTAATGCTCAGAATGAACTTTTTCAGTGCCTTATCCCACACATTTTAGTCATGAAAACCAGCATTTCATCGTCTGACGAAAGAGATCAGAAAGAAAGTGTTACAAACGGTTTGACAATCGAATCGTTTCTATTTTGCAAGTGGGAGTACGTTTTGGGATACGCAGTATTAAAGGAAAATTTCTTCAAGAGGTAATCATGCGATCTGAAGTAGGTGTAAATAACAAAGAGACGGAACTGATCTAAATTGCTCCAAAGGTCAATAACAACGGAGTGAAGGGTATGGATCAATATTAGTAATCATTTTATTTACAGTTGGATAAACGTGTAATTTGTGCTACAAACTAATAAATACCTAAAAGAGCACTTGGCAACCCAAAAGAACTTTCTGTGTTGAAAATCACCAAAATTTGTAGGCTGCGTGAAGCCTCGACAATCCTCCATTCTCTGTGGAGGATAGTTGACGCTGCATGAAGAAGGCTACAAAATTTGGTTTTTTTACTGGTCGCTAAATTTCCTTTGTGTGTATTTCTCAAGGACCAACTGCATAGATTCAATAGGTGGTTGTTATTTCAGAATATTTTGGTGCGAAAAAGAAGTTCTGAGCAAAAATATTTTACAAGATATCGTACTGTTGACAAAACAGATAAACTTTGCTGTTTCAGATGAAGGTTCGAGTTCTACAGCACAATAACAGAGCTTTGTCCAGGACCAAGGCAAACAATTCGAGTTCTTAGTGGTAAAAATTCAAGTGTGGCTCAAAACCAGGTTGCATGAGAAAGCAGAAATTTCCGCTAATTCAAAGCCATTTCAAGGCTTTGCAATAATTTCAGCTTAGTTTAATCCTTGATACGGCTGCACAAACATAATTTTTCAAGATCAGTGATACAGTGCCTTTTCTAAGGGGTCTGAAATTGGGAGGGGTAATAGATCTAAGCGGATCTAAGGGAGTAATTTAACAGTAGATCTAAGGGAGTTGGGGGCAATTGCCTAAACAAGGGCTCAGCCAGGTACCCAACTCGTATGTTGAAAATGAGTGATGCCACTGATGACAGAATGAAATTTTGGTGAAGGAGATTTGGATGAGATGGGGTTGCCCACCTTAACCGACCTCTGCGTAGGTGCTGATGGAGAACAAAAGGCGGGAAAATCATCAGAGCAATGGCCGCGTGCGTAGGCCTGTTCTAAAACATGTGGAGAACAGAATGAAGAGAAGAAAGCGCGATATGAAGATGTCTGGCTATAGAAAGGCACAAATAACACAATGGCAAGAAAATTAGATTGGTCAGGTTAGTTTTGATTTGTGCATTCTGCACCTATGTTGCGCTGTCCTTAAGTTTGGTTGGTCTACTAGGCCCGGACAAAGTAAAATCAGATTGATTTGATGTGAATTATTTAGAAGATTGTTTCATTTGCTTATGGTGTATAACCTTGTACCATTTAGTGCCTCCTGAACAAATATCTTCACTAAGTTTCGCTACTTTTGTATTACTTTTCAAAGAAAGAAACTGGCCTTTTTGGGTTCTTTTTGACCTCTTCTTTTCTCCCTAGGGCTGGTGGGGCTAGAAAATTTGTGAAAATTAGACATTGGAATAGATGGATTCTTCTGGATCAAAACACTTTCATACAAAAAAACCAATACGTTTTTCCGCAACTTATGTTTATGTCTTCTGTCCACATCTCATATACTTGATATTACTTGATTTGTGAATGATTATATTGCTGTGGTATAAAGATCCAGGGTCCAGCTCAGATTTTGTGTCAATGTGCCATTTCTGAAACCCATATATATCACCTAATGTCACCTGCCAATATTTAGCAAGCCATGGTTCTGTGAGATTATAAAAGCAGATGGATTTATTCTGGTGTTTGAGTTCAAATCAATTGAGTAGCATTCCAGGTTTTGGAAAACATGGATGATTTGGCCCAAATATATTAGTGAGTGAAACACATTTGAAGGTGTGGCTGAGTTGACTTAACAAAGCTGCGAGAGATGCAAAATTTTACGATAGATATTTTGTTCTCACATATGAGAACCTTTTATAATAACTGTGAGTGGTGAGTATCAGCCCAGTTTTATAGTTGCAAGCGAATGCAAGGTTTCCAGGGTTGCATTAGTCAGAGGAAGTTGGCAATTTCAATATAGCCTACGTTATTTGTTTCTTTATAGATGGCCAAACAACAACACTTTTTAAGCACATGACCCTTTTTCACTATGTTTCCGGAGCAGATTGCCACACCTCCATTTATTTATTTTTAAAGGAGCTATGTTATAGAAATTAGCATCTAACAACAACCTTGCTGAAGATCCAACATCTAAAGAGGCTAAAGAATTGAATCTTTCTTGCCTAGATTTTTTAAACTTTTAACTTTTGCTTTTTAAGGAATGTGCAACACGGCTGGACTTATTTGAAAATTTATTTTGAGAAAAAGAATGTTTAATTACCAATGGAGCCATGCATTGTTAAATAAGCTGTTTCTCACTCCATGATACCTAAAAATGTTTATGAAATTATTTTGATTGAAATTCCTTTGCATTTTGTCTTTTAAGTTTCATGATGAGCAGAGCTAGATTTTAGAACAGATTAAACAAAGAAACTACATTAAGTCCCTTTACCTTGGCATCAAAATAAATGATAGAGAGGTTTTATTTTTATTTAATTCAATCCTAATTTCTTCATAGAAATAGAATTTTGATGGTGATATTTGTTTCCTGTGGAGCCCTTAATTTTTTACTTTTCTTTCATCATTTTGTTTGCACCCTGAACTACTTTGTAGTGGTGGGTGGTCTTGGTACACATGCATGATTAACATTCCAAAGAATGTTGGATATATATCATTTGTTTCAAAATAATTGTGAAAGACATTTGGATTGTTATAATTATCCTGGAAACATGAAGTTTCTTGCTTTTAGATGTGAGTACAAAATCTTTCTGCAATGTAGCACTTGAAGTTGGGGTTGCACCAGAAATTTTCTTACAGAGGGGCTGGAACTTCCAATAGGGGGCTAAAACATCTAGAATGCACAATTTTCACATTCATTTTGCCCGATTCCCTCCAAGTTTAACCAAACGTTTCCTCTGACAGGGGGCTACACCCTTCAGATGGAGGGGCTGTAACCCTCTAGTGCTACCCTGGTGCTATCCCTAACTTGAAGTTTGCATTAAAGGCACACTGTCGTGGCTCTGATTGGGTGAATAAGACAATAACAAAGAATAGAATTTGGCAACCTTCAGTAATTTCGCTGTACACAGAAATTCATGAAGACGCTAACGATCTGACAGCCTTTATTCTCGAAACAAAGTATGACCCAAGGGCATAAAAGCTTGGTAATTGTTCAGAGACCATGTCTTTTGTTGGTTATTTCAACACCACGATTAACCAATCAAACCCACGACAGTGTGCCTTTAAATGATGAAACCATGCGTTGCATATCTCCATCTAGCATTGATCACATCAAATCATCAGATATCAGAAAGGAAGGAAAAGCAGTTTGATAGTAGCCAAATTCATTTACTTCACGCATCTTTTTTCCATTTGAAATGGAAAACACTTTCTGGTCTCTCTGAATGGCCAAATTCAAACCACTGCATATATTCCAGTTCATTTTTTTAAATCTTCTGTTGCAATCTACTGTCACCAGTTTCCAATGAAAATATCTAGCAACAGTTCTTTTAATTGGCAAATGCTGAATCTGTTTTCCTGTCTCAACTCAATAAGTTTTGTTTGAAAACTAGTTGCTTGACATAGCTACCGTACATGCTTTGCTAAATTTTGGAAATACTGTGGCACAATAGTGCGATCCTCTGAATTTGATGCCAGAGCAGTTAGGTGGACAGAGTTGGAAAGGTTTGATCCCAAGAATTTTTTACAATCCAATGAGATTCCTTGAGTTATATTTCAAACATTGCATTGTCACTGCTTTTAGATACTGTAAATTTTGTCAAGCAATAACTACTCTTCTTAAGAATTCTTAAGAACTTCTTAGGCAGAAAACCATGTTATTGTGCAAAAGCCCTTCGCCATATTATGTCTAGGATCAGGTAAATTAAGCGGAAAACAGTCTCTTTAGCTTTGTATCAGTAGCTTAGACTTATGCATTTTCGTCGCTTGTTTCCCTGCGTTCTTTGACTTGCTGATATCACTTGGTCAATAGGGACTCATAATATTACGCTTGGATAATGGGCCCACTTTTTCAAAATGGCCTAAAAAGGTGGGAGTTCTCGTACACTCAACAAAATCGCTTCAAAATCTGGTTTACAGAGCCCGAACATTGAAAAGCGAAGTTTTAGTACAAAGAATGATGTTGTGTTGACCTACAAAGCACAAAATGCATACGTTTCAGGCAGTAATCTTCCTCTGTAGAAACAAAATAGATCCATCGAAGCTGCGAGAACTCCAGGCTGCTTCAATCGTTCTTTAAGAGCAACAACAACATCATTCTGAATAGCGGCCCCTGATTGGTTAAAAACTGAATTCTAGCGATTTGATTGGTGAATACGGAACCACCCTACGCGGGCCTAAAGTGGGCCCACTATTTCAGAGTAATGTTATTAGTCCCTCTTGACCAAGGAACGCAGGGAAACAAGGGACGAAAAGGCATCAGTCTATCAGTAGCTAGCCCAAGATGAGACAATATAAAAAAGTTTTTGGTTATTCGTCTTTTCATGTTAAATAGCAATAAACACCATAAATATAATAGAAACCGTCCAACTCCATAACTTTAAGATCTTTTTCTCCATAATAAAATACTTCTAACTCCACGAAAAATGCAAAATAATTCAATAATTTATCACGATAATATTTTCTCCAGAGTACACAATATAAATACTAAATGAGGCATATGGATAAAAAAAACTATTTCATTACATTTCTACCAAACATTCACACTGATTTCCTCTAGCAGAAACATAATAACAAATCATAAACAGATACCATAACCCTTGGCAAGACTTAATTTCACACTTTAACCATCTTACTTGGACTTTGTAGTCTCAGGAAACTGGGAACTAGTTAATTCACTATTAATCAAGAAACCGGCACACCCAAGCCTGCTTAAGGTCGATGTGATTAAAAATCTTTTGGCTCATTAAACTTTTGAGTAAATTAAAATTCGGTCGCTTTTAGAAATGAAAGATCCTTTGTCTTCGACTAAGAATCAAAGTCTAAGAAAGTTTTAGCTCTTTTAAAAATGAACGAAGGTGTTTTTATGATACCTGGCACGCTTCTCGTTGAACTTTTTGTAATTCTCGGCACGATCAAACATTGCTAATCTTGTTTCCTCGGAAGTACTGTGCTCATGGATAAACTTCATGGCACGCCTCACGATAATCCGCCCCCATCCTTAAACTTCTTTGCCCTCGCTGCAGACATCATATCGCGATCATCGATTTGCTTTTCTTTAAAATGAAAAGCGTGAACCTGTTTATCAGATTTATAACGTAAACAGTGCATAAGAGTATCTGCTGCACCACCTCAAATCATTATTTATCACCTATCTCAATAAACGTAAACAGCTCTGTTTATGTTTGTTCCTTGCCGTTTTTGGTAACTGACTGGCAACGATCGCCAACATTTTATTGTGGTTTTGTTGGAGTGAATTGGATTCGACACCTGTATCATCTGCCGTAACAGCTCCTGCAAGCGTGTGGGGGTCTTATTTGATTTCGGGAGATTCCAAAAGGGGCTTAAAGAGAAGGAGCTTACATATTTACGTCAAAAGTCAAGTGCGAAAACAATAGCTTTTTTAGTTCTTTCACCCCTTATTTTGCGGAACAACAAAGAATATTTTATGAGCCAAATATGAAAGTTGGACCATATCGAAATCAATATGCAAACTTGTTCAGATAATGAGTGGAAAAAGTATTTGGTAACTTCTGGTTCTTTGTATAAGTGGGGAGGGCTTAGCAGAAAGGGGGCTCATTTAAATTATGTTTTGCTTCGAAAGGAATGGCTCATTGGAAAGAGGAGCTTAAGAGAGATGGGACCAGGTAGAGCTTAGACTGATGACGATGAGTCCCTTGTATCCCTGCGGTAAACCTTGCTCAAGAGGGACTCATCATGAAACAGTAAAAAACTTGGCCCTATTTTCTTCAATCATCAATGGAATTAGGAAAGAATCACGGCTTCGAATCTCAGTCCCATGGGAGTGTTTTCAATTCTTCAATCGAATCGAGAATTCTATCACATTTACACGTTAACAATAGTAATTCACAAATCTCGCAATCTGATTGGTACTGAAGAAATTGCTCAGTTTGGGCCTAAATAGGGCCAGGTTTTTCATAGTAATACTATGAGTCTCTATTGACCGAAGCGCCATCATCAAGTCAAAGAGCACAGCGAAACAAGAGACTCATCGTCATAAGTCTAGGTAGAGCTTTACGTTATGTACCGGATGGATAGAAAAAAGTTTAGGCGTTTGGAGGGCTGTGGAATAAAAAGTATGTGACCCATATTCAAAAGTGAAATGTTCATCTATCATTCAAAGGTCAACTTAGATGAGAAAATTTCGTTTGGTTGTATCCCTCATCTTGCAGACCCAGAAATTAGGGAAATGCTGGGAAAGGGCATGTTGGGAAACGAAAATTCCACATTCCATTCTGGTCCATAATTTACCTTCTATTGAAATTGGAATTCAACATCTCAAACTGGCAATGTAAACTTCAATGCCACATAAATCATGGACCAGAATGGAATGTGGAATTCTCGGTTCCCATACAAACCCCTTACAAGCATTTTTATTGTTGTTGGGTCGTAAACATGTTTGATTTCTACCAAACAAAATTTTTTCATCTAAGTTAGCCTTTGAGTGATAGATTGACACTTATGTTTTGAACATTGGTCACATACTTCTTACTCCACAGCCCTCCAATTTTTTTGACTCAACCGGCAGTTAATGATTTCCAACAAATTTACATTGACCCCGAAGTCGACCTATTCCAGAATCGCCGATTAGCAGATGACCATTGCCAAAGCCCGTGGCTTTATTCCGCTCCTCTGAAAACGCCCCAGTGGCCAAGGTATTGCTTGTTTCTTGTTTCAACTCTAATTTATTCAAACTTGTTACAACTTAATGAAAAAGGGTACGTACGGGGTACGGGGAGAATTACTTTAACAACGGATGAAATAATATAATATATCGGACAAGTCAAAAAGAGTTCTGTTTATATGATCGGTGAAGCTGCAGGTCACTGCTTTATGGCTGAAAAATTTTCCTAAAATCTTACAAACTTGAATTATGGTACACTGAAGAATTTCTGTATCGTTTTCCATCAGGAAGCGAAATCCCTCTGAATAAATAAAGCATTGTAGCTTTTATCACCATGCAAAGAACGATTTTGGTTGTACAGGTATACCATGGGCGATGATGCACCGATTTTTTGGGAAAGGAGGGTAAAAATTGCAGAATTTCTTACTCATTAGCTGCCTAGTTATCCAGTCCACATAGCTGTTGGCCATTTTCTTGATTTTTTGCCCTTCGTTTCGATTTGTCTGCCTCTGTTTTGCTTAGGCCCACATGTGAATTGAAGGGAGGTATGCACTTCAATTCACATGTGGGTCTAAGCAAAACAGAGGCAGACAAATCGAAACGAAGGGCAAGAAATCAAGGACAAAAAGGTATTCTGATCGTTTCTACTCAAAGTGGCCAACAGCTATGTGGACTGGTCCATCATCGCCCATGGTTATACTGTATTTAGTATTTATATTTAGGACTTCAATCCAAAAGCAAACCATATTGAGCCGAAATTAAAAGTATTGCAGTAAAATTTGCACTTCATCGAAGTTTATCAACGCAAAGGTACTTCGAATCGTCTGGTCACGTGTTTTGATTGATGACCGATCAAATGTCGACCACTTTTTGACTCGCCTGCTCTGGGCCCTCTATGCATCTTGAGAAAGTCCAGCTTCCTTTTCAACGCTTGGTTATAAAACGGCTTTATTATTCCTAGCAGCCTCTTACAAATCTACGGAGTTCTGCTCCTTTGAAAGATCATGCACGCTGTCTTACATTTTCCGCTAACGTTTCGTATTTTGAGTTTAGACCGTTTGCCAATTCAATTTCGACTGTTATTCAGTTGCTTTCAACTCAAAGATTTGTAAGAAACTGCTGTGGACCTTGATTTCTGAATACAGGCACAGTACGAATCATATTACACATAGAATTTACTGTAGTCCCCAACTGCGAACTCTCGATGCGTTCCAAACAGTCTTTCATGGTCTTTCTCACTAATCACGAGGCGATGACAACGTGCCTTCATATTCGAAAGTTCGAAACAAATACAAAGGAGGCGCTTTGTGAAGAGGGGGGATGTTTTTCACATCGTTTTGCGATGACATATGATGTTCTGTTTTAAATCTGATAGAAGCCAGTTTCTATTCGTCAAACATATCGCTTCTTGGTCAGTGAGAAAGTTCAAGCTGCCGCACACATACAAATTGACGAATAATAAGTTATCTGTTTAAAAATCTAGGGTAAAATGTCTACCACGAATCTGTTGTTACACAATGTTCGTTACCTTCCAATGCTTTCGTTGACCTCTCTTGGTCTTCTCTTGGCTTGCTCCAGTTGTTTTCCTTCTGTCTTGTTCATTTTCATGAACGCAAGCCCGAAAACGCCCCGCGACTTCGATCCTCGTGGGATGGCCTAAGCAACAGCTACGCTGCCTCCTTCAGTTGCTTCTGTCAACTCCATTAGTGTCCCCTTAAGACCACGTGCCTCTTGCCTTGCACCTTGCAACACAAAATGACTTGGCAGTGAGACAAATTCCATGTTCTGTCTCATTCGTGACCAAAGTCAGACAACTGTAATATTTCATAAAACATCGGTTCTTGCAGCTATTGATTGTACCCCTACTTTTTCTATGCCGTTGCTTTCTCATCCCAGGTCTTGGCATGCTTTCCGTTGCTGTTATAAGCATAATAATTAGTCCAATCACAATGATTTGCCTCAGAAATGAGCTCTTTGATCGTAGATGTGCATCCATGCCTTCTTTCGTTTGTCACACCCTCTCCTGTCTTCGTGTCTAGCTTTCGTTCGAATGATCAGCGTGCCCGAAAATGTCCAAATATGTACTTTGCAATGATCTAGAAATGAAAGTAAACATTCAAAAAGTCTCCGTTGTCATGTGAGGAATGTTAAGGAACACGTGGCAGTCGGTTTCCCCTTTTGCGCAATGCCTTCAAAGCAAAGCGCTTACACCTGCTTCTCTAAAGTATTGCATACATACTTTGTATCGATAAATAGCATTATGATGACATCACCCAAGAATTAGGCACACCTGCCGAGCACTGATGGTGTGATTGGTTGGCTCTCTACTCTCAAAATAACGGAATTATGATACTAACTGCGTGCCCTTCTTTGGCAGATACGGGAACCGACTTGAGGTTACCGATGAAAAATTCAACAAATGGCCACAAATGTTTCTCTTACAGAGGTGCTAAACTACGGAATAGCCTGTCAGCCTACTCAAAGCAAGCAATCTCTCTTTTATTTTTGCATTTTTGTATAATTCTTATATTTGCAGTCTTTTTATCAAAATATGCGACGAGCGATAAACTCGACTTGAGAGTTCTATTCATCACACTTTGTGTGCATGACCTGGAATTCGTGCTTTAATGATTTAATACCTTCAGAATTTTTGATTTCGATTCGAATAGCAAAACCTACAGCACGCTAGTCTTTTTATCTACGAACGCGAGCAATGGAAGTCTGTATGCATGGTGTCGTAAAATGAGATAGGACTCGTAGAAGTGTTGTCGTACCAATGCTCCCTGATCTTAGCCTGAGGCTACCTGATCTCAGCTCTTGGCTATGGCGCGCCGTTGCGGCAAAAAATGATGAAATTTTGTGCATGCTGTTATTAAAAAATGTGAATGTACAAATATATTTTTGTGCAAGCAAACAATCGTTTTTGTGCATCCATTTCTAAAATTTATCAAACCACTTTCAAACGTGTGTGTGTGTGTGTGTGTTAACCAATCCAACGTGGGTGCATTGAGTGTCACATTTTTGCGCGCAAGCAACGACAGTTCATTTTAATGTGTGTGATTCTACAAAAAAAACTCCTGTGTCTAACATCAGAACTTTGTGTTGTGCGCATGGTTGTCACAAAAACTGTGCGTTACAGCATGTCATATGCTTCAGTGTGTGTGTGTGCTACAGATAACAAACTGTTGTGTGTGCAAGAAAATATTTGTGTGTGTGTGTGTGTGTGTGTGTGCATGTGTGTGTGTGTGCATCAAACAACATTAGTGTGGGCAATATCTGAATACTTCGTACGATAAAGGGAAGAATGACCTCTGGTGGAAACAAGTAATTTGATATCTGATCACATCATTCTTTCCTTCATCTGATAATGATTATTCTTATTCTTTTGTTGCAAAGCCGTTTCAGCTAAACAAAACAATTCGTTGTCTAAACATGTTTTGAAAAATGAATTTAGTGGCGCAAAGTTGTTCACGAAACCAGTCTTGAGGTTCTTGAGTATGGAGGAAGAGTCAGCTGCCGTATTGAAAGCCCTTTTGCTTTACTCAAAGGAGTTGCTGGAAAAGATCAAACGTCTTAAAATCGAAGATTGCTTCGGATTTACTACTTGGCAATTGAGAAATCTTGCTGAATTCTATGTTCGAGATGCTCAACACACAATAGCTATTTGGCAAGAGATGTCTTTTGAGTATTGGCTACCTGATGACCTAGCAGATGGGGTAAAAGGCTTGATCGAAGTGTTTAACAGAAAAATAAATTTCCTCAATGAAATGGCTCAGCAGAAGTCAAGTGCTGACTACATGTCAATGCCCGAAGACCATCTTGGATTTCGTTGTCCACAAGAAGTTTCCGGGAGAAAAGGGCGCCCATCATACGTTGTGCAGGCAGATCAGGTACAAGGCCTTCGTGATCTTGGCTTCACGTGGAAATCCATTGCAGAAATGCTGTCAATATCAGAAAGGACTCTTCGGAACAAGAGAAAGGAGATGGACATTACCGAAACATTTTCAGAAATCGAAGACGTGGATCTTGATGACATTGTCAATGCCTTACTCTTAGAATCACCAAACATGGGTGAGAGACTCCTATCTGGTGCACTGCGAGCAAGAGGGATTAGAATCCAGAGAAGGCGTATGAGGGAGTCAGTCTCGCGAGTCGACCCACTTGGTAAAGTTCTTCGCAGATTAAGGAACCTGAAAAGGAGAAGATACTGCGTAGAAGGAGCTAACGCTTTGTGGTAAAAATTTTGTTGTTTTTCTACCTAGCATTGTAAAATTCAAGACTGCACCGCAAACAACTTTTTCCAAATAAAACTGCGTTCACACGATGCTGGCACATTTTGAAAACGGGTAAAAAGGTGCGGTTACGAACTTGTTACGGTTCCCTCGATAATCTGCTGCCAAAGAAATGTACCTGTACTAAAAGAATCGATCAGCGTGGTTTCGAAAGCGTCGAAAAATCTTCCATGTTCATGATTTGTGAGTGTTCACACGATGCCGTTTTCAAATTGTGCTGGTAAGAGTTTCGTTTTTAATGCGTCTGTTTCATCCAGCATTCCTTGCACGTGTCGTCTATTGGCCAACCTTTGTTCGTCGCCATTTTCATGGCCCATGAACATGGTGCCGACGAAGGCAAACCAAGAGATGATACGTGCAAGGCATGCTGGATGAAACAGACCCTTTAAGATCTATCGTTTTCAAAATCTGCCGGTATCGTGTGAACGTAGTCAAAAAATGGGCAAAAACAATCAAGTAGGGTACCTTTTCCAAAGACAATGCAAATATGTAAACAGGCAGTTCTTACCGTGAAAATTTTTCTAGGAAAGCAAAGGAATACCTTTTTCCGAAAAGGTATGAATAAAGTTTTGATTTAGTGAAAGAGTATATCAGTGCAAACATTCATAAGTATCCTTTCCGTTTCAGGCACATTGATAGCCATCATAAACTAATTCGTTGGCGTATAGTCATTCATGGCTGTATCGATGGATTTTCACGTCTGATAATCTACTTGTATGGGTGTGATAACAATTGTGCTCAAACCGTTGAGGGACTTTTCTCTAGCTCCACAAATTCCTTTTATTGGCCAAGACGTGTTCGCTCAGACCAAGGCATGGAGAATATCGGTGTTGCCCGTCTCATGTTAAGCAAGTATGGCACTGAGTCTTGCCCACATCTTACTGGCCTTTCTGTCCACAATCAACGGATTGAGAGGCTTTGGAGAGATGTTGTGAATTATGTCGTTGGCCATTTTAGAGATCTTTTCTACCATATGGAAGAAACCGGTATTTTGGAGCCACTGAATGAGGTACATCTCCTTGCGCTGCAAGTTGTTTATATTCCGAGACTAAACAAAGCATTGGATGAGTTTCGAGCACACTGGAATAACCATCCTCTGAGAACAGAGCACTCTAGGACACCAATGCAGCTGTGGCTTCAAGATATATACAGAAGGCTGGAAGGTGATACAGTAAGGGAGATGACGAATATCCAAGAATTTGATCCACTGCTTTATGGAATTGATGATGATGACAATGCTTTTCCAGACACAGTAACTAACAACAACGTAGTTATTCCAAGGCATCCCTTTGATTTCAATGAGCTTGAAGCAAGGACACTGGCCGAATTTGACCCATTTGCAACAGATGACAACTATGGAACGGAAATCTACCTTGTACTGGTGGACACTATACAAGGCTTTCAGTCTGTAATCAACTATTATCAGTAAACGTAATGCAGTCTCTTTTCTAAAACCATATGATGACCTCAGGACTGTTCGAAAGTATGTCTGCCCCTTTGTTTGGCTGCTGTGGAGTTGTGGAATAAGCTTTGATTTCATGTGTCTCGCTTTTTTGGGGAAGGTTAGACCCCCCGGGGGGCTACATGAGATGTTGAGGGTAGGGGTATGTGCCGCCCATTTGGGTGGGTTTTCGGGTCCTAAATTCTCTAAACAAGGGTCCCTTTTTCGGCAGATTTTCCTTAAGCATGGGTGGTTTTTTTTCCAGAAATTGGCAAAGAAAAATGGTCAAAAATGGGTAGTTTTCCGCCAAAATTCATCATAAAAGTGAGTACGACGGCAACTGTCGGTAATTAGAAGAGGGTAGCTTTCTGAAAACAGGGCAGCAGACTCCCATCCATCCGCGAGTCATGTACCCCCCAGGGGGATAGACCGAGGTAGTTTGCGGTAAAAAGTTATGATTTACCAAATGGTTTCGCTAACTGTATGCTTCACTTGAAGATTGCAAATTCTACTTGAGATGAAAGAAAGTATCGCTCGTCCACTGCATGCGTGCAGACGGCAAAAATTGTTGTGGGAACTGGTGAATAAGTAATGATGGCAAAGCTGATCCTGGATCATGTAAACTCGTGCAGTACGAATTATGTGGTTTTATGAGCAGCATGTTACTTGGAAAAACTGAAGAGTTGAATCTGTTTAATGCAGTGGCGGCGCCACGGGGGGGACTGGGGGGGATTTGTCCCCCCCAAATCCCAAAAGTCGGCAAAAATTGTCAAAGAAAAATGGCATAAAATTAGTTGGGTATACCTTTAGATTGAAAATTACGTCAAAATCCCCCCCATTTCTCTCGGATTTTTCAGGGCTGGCGCCGCCACTGGTTTAATGAGGCCACTATACATAAGCATAACATAACATAACATAACATAAAATAACATAACATACTAACATAACAGTAAATGAATCAATCAAAGGGTTCGGACTAGTTATTATGCGAATACATGTGCAACTATTATGGTGAAACGAAATAAGTAAATGCTGCTAAAATTACTACAATAGTATCCACTGTTTATGTACAAAGGTATAACATGTGCCTGTCAGAATCCTAATTCCTTTACCCACTGGGCTGCATATCATATACCCTGTCAGTTTTCAACGTAAGCCTGATGAAGTGAAGGAAACTTTTTATTCAGAGCTGTTATTAAATACATTTGTAAGTGGCTGCTTTTAAAGACCAATTGTCTATTCCTTGAAGCTGAAACTACAAACCTCCGATCTCTTCTACTTATATATACTCGACTCTCTCCCTAGCAAGACAGGAAATTCAATCGCTTTGCCAGTAGCTGACATCTGAATTGTTTATCTAACATTTTGTATGAGAACATTACAAAGATGTGCATTTTTTCACCAAGAGGGGCAACATGGCCGTTAGATAAGAGGGTGGTTAAGCTGACTTCAGTATACATTATTCTTCATTCTGAAAGCATCCCAAAAATTATTCAAGTTATTTCAAAATGAACTATGTGGGGCTTCATCACTGCATAATTTTCCGTTCACCACTGCACAACTGCACTTTAAATTAACCCTTGCAATGCTGTGTTTAAAACAGTTCATAACCAAAAAGGGTAAATCCTAGAATTTGTTTGGACCTGCGGTTTTTGGTTCCGTCAAAATGTTTATTGGCAATGTTTTCGCCACATGCTATCCTTGGTTAAAGCAGCAAACAGTTTTCATCAAGCTTTACGATCACCGTGCATTTAAAGGAAGAGTTGAAAAACATACTACAACTCGGTGGTGTGCTTTAGATCGTGTTCGTTTGCAGCAAGATTTTAAAATCCTTTCAGCGATCACGCACATTTGTCTTTAGGCCCCTACTACATTTACGTTCATTTCAATTTGAATGCTACAGCATCATCGTATCTGGAAAGAGGGAAAGTCAATTTACATATGAACATCTCAAACGCACATTAATCATGTAGACCTCGAAGAGCAGGCATCTGATGGGCTTTCTCTTTAAAATGCAACATGTTCTCTAGACCATCCCAAAACCTGGTGAAGATATGATGTCATCCATGATATTAGTGGTAAATTCTTCACTCATGTAACGCTCGCAGATGGGAAAGGTGAGTTTCAACGCACAGGTACTGACTGAGATGCGTCTTTCTTGATCAGAATCATGATCAAATATAATCCTGCCAGATCCAATGCTGATGGAAGGAAGAAACTTTGAGCCGGTTAGGAAGAACAGCACGTCTTCAAGCTTCATTGATAGGCTCTTCTCTTCATCTTCTTCTGCAAGAAAGTCGCTAACCCTCACTTCCTTTACAGCATGCAGCTCTAACTCATCGAGAAAGTTGCACCAATTGTAAGCAACATCTTGCTCTCTCTTCTTCTTCTCCTCATCATCTGAATAGACAATTCGAAACATATCTTGAATCTTTCTCGCGGTCAAATGCTTTGAATCATAGACAAATTCCATTAACGATTCATCTTTATGACGCTTGAGCATATCGAGCACCCCATTCGATCGCATTCCTCGCACGAACTGTTCTACTTCCTGTAACTGGCGAGTTATCATCCAATGCCTTGTGACCTTGTCTACAACATCCTTCTTGTCACTCAGATTAATAACTAGTTTGTTGTAGCCAGCTTCGAAACGCTCGTCAAGGTCTTGCAGGATGCGATCTAGCTCTTCTTGTGTTTGTGACGCTTCAGCCTGTTCCAGCTTTTGCTTTAAATCAAAGCAAGGGACATCTGATGAATTTAGCGGTGGAATGTCTATTGACAATATATGCGATGCCAGAGCTGAGCAGAAGTTGTGCGGGCCAGCAGCACCCATCAGAAATCCTAGGGCAACGAATTTCCCATAGAGGTAAAACCATTCCTTCTCTAGCTTGTGGACGTCATGCTGAAAAGTGTAACGCTTCTCCTGCCCATACATCAAAAGCTGTGCAATTCCATCATAAAAGGAAGTGAAGAGTTCACGTAAGGGGCCCCCTTCGTCGATCGCCTCTTCACCGACAAACTCCACTGTTATAGGCTTCAGTGAGTCATTTTTAAAGAACAACTCCAACTTCTTTAGTACATCCTTTGTTAGATGATTGCGACGAATAACAAACTTTAGTGGCTCTTTTCCGTCGATGAAACGTCTGCTCCTGTGTGCTATCTCTTCCTCAAGGGAGGCGAATGATGTGCCTACAAATGATTCAGAGGCCTCCATCACTTCACTATCCCCAGCTGAGTGTCGCTGCATCTGCTCTAAACAGGCATTTGCATGTTCTTCTATCATGTCGAGTGTAATTTCTTTCCCACAAACAGGACAAGTTGTGCTTTCACTGACCACATCTTTGATCTCGATAACAGTCGGCTTTGCTTGCGATGCATCAGACAAGCTTTTTGTAATAGGAGGCTCTTGCTTCAATATCCCTTCTGGGAAAAAATCCTCAATTACCGTCTGGGTGCAAGGAGTAATGCTTTCCAGGTCATCATTCTTCCCAAGGAATGAGGAGATGGGGGGCAGCTCCCCATCTACACAAGTATCTTCATCAGCCTCTGCCTCTATGTCTAAGCTCTCTGGGTTGCTGATTAGGTGCATGAGATCTTCTGTAGCGCGGATGTAGATTGGGCGATCCCTATTTCCTGACAGATGTTTCAACACTTCTCCGGTTATCTCCTCGTGACTCTTAACAGCGACAATCGATCTTTCGACTGCACGTACAAAAGTAAACTTGACTATGTCTCTAACTCCAGCAAACGCTGCTGCGAACTGCTCTTCGATCATCTTAACCAGACTCTTCTCAGACAAGGTTGAATGCAATTTAAATCCTGAAACAACCAACCCATCGTTGTACAGAGTCTCTCTGGCAGCTCCTTTAGGTACTTTGTTCATTTTAGGGCTTGGGAGTAAGATCAAGTCCTTGATCCAAACTCTATCTATTGGCTGTTTCTTTTTAATAGTTGATTGTGAGGAGGTTTTCCTCTTGACTCCCCCTCGATGACTGGTTTGAAACTGACGCTGTCTATTAACATCGTATGCTGTCTGGAGTGATGGCCTTTGGAAGGAACTTGTCGACACTGCAAGAAAATTGAGCAAGATATTACAGGATGAATATTCTAAAATGGCTCAATCACTGTCGATCGTTTGTATCTTGGGGTGGCTTATTACCAATTGTCGTTTCAATGTAATGCTGTAGGACCATGGAATTTGCTATCCTGATCTCACTGAATTATAATAAAAATTGCTTTAATAGTCTTACCCATTGATGAAGTTCCCTCTATTGTTTTGGGGATCTGAGAGTTGAATCTCTCCTAACCAGTTTCTTACGAAAACTTAGGTGTATCATTTTCCAAACCCTATTCAGCCCATGGGGGGGGGGGGTTATTGTGGCCCATCTACCGAACGTATTTTAATAGATTTTCCGTCATGAAAAATCTGACTTTGCAGCTTCTTGACTTTGATGAAATCGAATAGGCTACATTCACATGACCTCTACATGCCATTCTTTTCGAGACCAGTCAGAAAGAAAATTGCAGATCATCTTTTATTTTCTCCCTAATAGAATTAGATGTAAATTTATACAAATAGCATTGGCTTTGTCTTGGGGAAAGCTTTCATTTCACGTGTAGTTTATCAATACTGGCTCACATCAGCAAGTTTTAATATCTATGATTATGACATCATATCTTGGATAAATTAGTAAATAATTCATGTAAATTTGCTTGAAATGGCGTGATAATGAGTCGGCGTGTCCTTTATCATGTCCATTTTTCCTGCCTTCCTTCTTCTCTCTCTTTTTCAATTTCAGATTTTTCAAAAAAAATACTAAAATACTTTGATGCAGGGTACTTTTATTGTTACGTAGAAGTCAAAATGTTTAGTAAATGATAGTAAGTATTGCTTTCAATTTATGCAGTGCCAGCTAATTGGACTTAGCCATTATTAACAGAGGTGACGTTCAAATGTAAAATAATCCATTAAATTATCTTTATGATCCCATAGCCATCACTTATGCAGCATAGTTAGCAGCAACATATCTCAAACAAATCAGTAAATACATGGCATTTAAGAGCAGTCATTACATTTTCTTGGAGCTTGTTGTGACATGGAAAAGTGCGGGTTGAGAGTTGCAGTTGCGAGTCGCACCTTTTTTGCCACTTTATGGAATCCTTTTATAACCATTATGGATCTCCGCTCGCGCAGAAAATGCTCGCGAGCATATTGTACGAATTGAAAAGAAAATTACTGCTGAGCGACCTTTTATTGTGTAAAAATTTTTCTCGCTCGCAAAGTGCCGCTGTGTTGAATGGTGGAAATAAGGCTTTAGGCCGTTGTAATTTTACTGTAAGAGGCCACTTCTAACAAACTAGCTGCAGGCCAGGGGCAGATCTAGCCTTGGAGTTTGGGGAGGGCTCCCGGGGGGGGAGGGGTAACTACCATATATGCAGGTACGGGATGTGCCATTTTTAGTTTGCCTTTTTTCCAGCAGAAAATAGATTTTGGGTTATCATTTTTGGTAAAATCACAAGTAGTCATAAATTTTGGGGTGTCATTTTAAAAACATAACTCTTTAGGGTATTGATTTTGATCAAATTTCACTTACTTGGTTAAAATTTTGAATGGCTGTCGCAAGTTTAGGGTATATATTTTCAGTGGCCTGTAAATTTTGGGGCATCGGCTTTCACAAAGATTTATAAATTTTACGGTGCGATTTCAGACATCAAATGGCACACCCCCGTCACCCGCCTATTGAAGTCACCCCCACCCCCCCGGGGGAGGGCTACATGGAAAGAATGTGGGCGTTTGCTTTAATTTATATCATTTATCATTTATACTTCATTTCTACTGAAATACAACTGACATGTTTGGAGAACAACTAATGGGCTGTCATTTGGGAAAGTAAGCGGCCATGAAATGTTTACTATGAGCACCAATTAGTGAATGTCTATCACGAAAATAAGCTCCATTACCATGGAAATGGAAACTTATTATAAATTCTCCTTGATAAATTTTGATTTGATACTCAATGAACATTAAGAAACTCTTCCCGAAATCCCTTGATTTATAAAAACTCTCGAAAAATTCCATCTTTTCACTAAATGAGGGAAAATTGAAGTTTTTCTTACTGAACTCGCAAATCACATTATAAATTCTAAACTCGCATTTTGAACGATCAACTCATAGCTGGCAACTCGTAGAAAGCACAAACTTGGAACTCGCAACTCGCACTTCACCAGTCCACACTTTGCTATTGTTTTTGGTTGCCTAACAACGTCACGTGATGAACCATGTTAGATCCTTATTGGGTCCCTAATTCATTGTGGGATGTTTCATCTTCATTCCATTACTGTTTTCTGAAATAAAGAGGGGACCAAAAGGCCAACGAAGTCCCCTCCCCCGCTGGACCAAATACTAAAATTTAACCTGGGCTTGATAAGGTTCATTTCAAAGTTCTAGGCGCTATCTATGGGATCATCATTTTATATTCCACATGAGACGCACTATGTCCCTCCCCCCCAAACATTGACGTACAGTGCGTTTACATAGGAGTCGAAACAGTGGTACCATTTGAATTTTCCGAGAATTTCATGTTCTACAATGTTTTAGAAACACCCATATGTCATGAAAGCATTTTATTTTAGTATTGGGTGCGAGGGGCATTCCACATCCCAAAAAGTCTTGTTCACATTCGCCAAAAGTCCTCTTTTCAATCCATGGAATATCTTTAAAAGGAAGGCCCTTGGTTCTGAAAAAACATCGTACGCTATTTCGAATGAGTGAAATGCCCCTTCACCCTCATCTGTTACCTCCTAACTGAAGTTAGGCACCTGGCGCTTTAAATTCACACACAACCGCACCAAAGACCGAGATACAACTTTTTACTTGAGGGGGCCATTGGCAAACCGGGTGAGGAGCGAAGCGAACCATAACCTTGAAGAGGGTCTTGGGGATGCTAATCTTTGTTCCTCAATACAGATTGGTGTTACAGGCAAATCTACGTTGAGATGTACATATCCCTAAAAACAAAAAAAACTTGATTTACCCAAAGACTATTGTAGTTTCTGGTGTTAGCATCATGTTTCTGGTGTAAGACTACTTTGTTAGCTTGTAAATACCTCCAAAGGGCTTCCTAGACTAATGAAAGATAGAAATTTAACGAGATATGCATAAGAACGTGGAGTACCTATCTGATATTCTGAAACACTAAAATAGTAAAATAATAAAGATTTACTGCAGCAACTACTGAAAATTTTTGAGGGGGCCATGGCCCCCTTGGACCCCCCTGTATCTCGGTCCTTGAACCGCACAACTGTTGGTCGTGTCCAAGTCGTCATATACGACTTGCTTTTATCAGGGAACACTTGTTCTTACCTGTGCTAGGACCTGGTAACCCAGACGTCTGACCTCCTCCAGATGTTTGGGTATGTCGGCGACGTGCAGTTGGAAATGCATTTTCAATGTATTCCTGCACGCCACCAACACCGCTATTTGCCATACTTGGTCTGTGGCTGAGATTTGATATCCTCGCTGCCGCTCTGACTAAATTTTCAACAATATCTCTCTCTCGTGCATCATCTTCGTCCATCTTGAATCGATTTAAAGCGGAAAATATCCAGGAACCTGCACAATCTAACCAATTTGACCGTGCCCTCTTTAGCTGAAACGGCTTTGCAACAAAAGAATAAGAATAATCATTATCAGATGAAGGAAAGAATGATGTGATCAGATATCAAATTACTTGTTTCCACCAGAGGTCATTCTTCCCTTTATCGTACGAAGTATTCAGATATTGCCCACACTAATGTTGTTTGATGCACACACACACACATGCACACACACACACACACACACACACAAATATTTTCTTGCACACACAACAGTTTGTTATCTGTAGCACACACACACACTGAAGCATATGACATGCTGTAACGCACAGTTTTTGTGACAACCATGCGCACAACACAAAGTTCTGATGTTAGACACAGGAGTTTTTTTTGTAGAATCACACACATTAAAATGAACTGTCGTTGCTTGCGCGCAAAAATGTGACACTCAATGCACCCACGTTGGATTGGTTAACACACACACACACACACACGTTTGAAAGTGGTTTGATAAATTTTAGAAATGGATGCACAAAAACGATTGTTTGCTTGCACAAAAATATATTTGTACATTCACATTTTTTAATAACAGCATGCACAAAATTTCATCATTTTTTGCCGCAACGGCGCGCCATACTTGGCCTCAAATATAAAGTGTATCTTTCATATCTCTTTTTGATATAGTCTGTCTCTTACATCGGCTTTTTTATTTCAACAGAAACCCTACTACAATCGTAAAGTCATACCTTGGTGTAGAATTATCTCGGTAGTTAAAAAATCTGTCTGAGGTTCTCCTCTCTGAGTCGTTGCCACTCTGAAAGTGACCTTTTCGTGAAACGTGAGCAATGAAAAATGATTTTGTTTATGAGTGTGGTTCCTGCAGTAAACAATGACTGCTTGATATGAGAACAAACATGAGTGGGCACATTGTAAAACAATAAAATGCAATTAGAAGCACAATTAGGGGAAATTGTATTTGATGTCCTAGATAATAATGGCCTTCACACAAGAAGGGGTTTAGAAATAGGGTCGGACAAGGGCATTTCACTTTCCGGATTGGCAGGGTATAGTGCAAGCCGAGTGAGTCACCTTATTCATATCCATTCAAAACAATTCGCGGTTTTGCTGTTAAGAGCATAATCGTATCGAAGTCAAGCTCAGTTTGTTTAAGATGGTTTATCTCCTTAGCGTACGTACTCGAACAAGTACAGTATTGTATAAGTTAATACCATCGCATCTTCGATATAATCGTTCAATTATTGGCTCCACTAACCTCACTTCCCCTCCTAACCACAGGTGTGATTACAACTATCTGCCCCCTGGAGGACCTGGACATGATGATTTTCACAACTGAACGTAAAGTTGCTAGGTGGAGTAGTATGACGCAACTATTGAATCAACTCGGTACCAGGACTTCGAAGCAGAATTCGACGAAGCAAAATTTGCTTAATCACTTAATCGATTGGGCTACTTGGTCAGGGAAAAAGGAATTTTAGACACGATTCATTGCTATTTGGACATATGCAGAAAGCAAGTAGCAGTGGATGAAACATCAGCAGTTCTTTGCACTGTTTTGCCAGGCTGGCTTCGTCGAAAATGTTGTTGCAATTTAGACCATCACATTCTTCCTCTTTCTATTGACTGTACGGCAGTGTTTCAACGAAACAAACAATTTTTGATTAGTATTACTGCTCCATACTCAAAAAGGTCCCGTGCGACAAATAAAACTTCCTCGAATAAAGGCTGGAGGGAAATTGCTGCAGACCCTCAGGCCTGTTTCCTGCATAAAATCCTACTGCTAAAAATTTGAGGCTGTTTGCCACAGTGTTTTGCGGAAAGAGGTGAACCAAAACTGTTTTCAATGACTGGCACGGTCAAGATCGATGAAAACTACATTAGCAACGACATCAACAGGTTTTCAATGGTATTAATCGAAAATTCCGCGTTTGTGGCTTTCATTTCCTTCAGTGCGGATGCTTGCGACTTTGCAAGACTAGCAAGTTGTGGTGGTCAAATATTCAATCATTGTTCGGCGGTGTGTGCAGCGGACAAATTTAGATGTTACTAAAGATCCCGCTAGCGCCAGTTCTCGTATTCTGCATTCCAATTAGCTTGTGCACAATCTTCCATTATTAAAGGCCAATAGATACCTTTGTTTGTCGGAATGCTTTATATTTTGATTATCTGTTGCAATCTGTTTCTGTCCAAATAGATTATGTATCCGATTCTGCAGACACTATTCTATTTATCAATAGATATGCATCACTCATATCCTCCCTTCAAAGCCGAGATAATATAACAACAACAACAACAACACCAACAACAACAGCGTTTAGAATACCAAACTGTAATTTTATTAGAGTTGAATGGTGCGATACACGGCCATAAAGGGTGACACGGATATTTTTAGACTATATGCTATTTATCAATAGAAAAATTGAGCCGAAATAACCATAAAAACAGCTTTTAGAATATCAGCTGTAATGTTGTTAGAGCTGACAGGGGCGATGCAGGATTGTAAATAACCGCATAAGGATTCTACAGACACTGTGCTATTAACAATACAACTGACTGGAACGACATTGGGAGTAACGGGCGATGCGGAGCAATGAACCGGCTGTCGTGCAAACCATGGTATCTGACCTGTCCTCCGCAGAGGTTCTTCCTTCATGATGGACAAGGGAACAGGTCAATGCCCGCCAAGGGCAGCTTTTGTGGAGGAAAGTGCACTCACCTTTTCAGAACGCCAGAGATTGAATGGCTACTAAGACAGCTGACCTTACATTGCAGATAAAAGTGGTCGGCCTGGTGGCTTATTAATTACTTGCAGCCATGGCATATAAAGATGCCCACTTAATGGTTTGGTTAATTATTCAACGAACTCACACATTTCACGGGAGTAATACAATAATTTGCAAGATGTCAATTCAGGTTGTCACTAGAAAAGCAAATTTAACGCAGGCCATGTGTTACAAAGTTGTGCGCGATGTTATGTTTCGCGCCACTTCAGGTTGTCAGTAAAATCTCAATAAGGTGACGAGAGCATCTGATAAGTTCTAAGAGGAAATTAATTGGCCTTCTGCTTTTTTCGAAGGAACCTTTAAACAGACATTTTAAAGTTTGTAGGCGTATCAGAGAGGTCGTAAAGGCTGCTTGGAACACGTGATTAACATGCTTTGAATTATGCATGATTGGTTCGCAAAATCATTGTACGATCTGTAGGTAATCTTTGAAGAACCATCTCTCGTAGGAGTATTGATTACTTAATAAAGATAAACTCAGTTTTCAGGTGGTCCAACGCACCCTTTTAGCCCGCCCATCGATTCGCCAGTCATTTGAAAATTCGCGAAATTTTTCCGACGGCTTTTTTCCTGCATTCCAAAATCTTTCCACTCTTCAGTTACATATATTACTGAATTGTCTGTAATGGTATTAAAATAACCAAACCAAATCGATAAATCATATGTCTTAAATAATCTCCTTTTGGGGATAATTTGCCATGGCAAAATATAGGGTTTAGGTAAGCCCCTTTATATCAGTAATTGGCTAATCCCTAGGGAGAAGTACTACTTAATTATTCTATTCCCTCGGAAGTTAAAGGACTCGGAATTGCAGACTTTGGAAAATCTGATGATGATGTAAAAAGGTGACACAAATATTTGATTTGTTTTTGTTCATTTGATTTGAGTAAGTCTTTACAACTTCCTACCACACACGTCTGTTCATTCATTTTCATTTTTTTCATTCATTTTCAATTTTTTAAAACGCGGTAGCCCCATCAGTTGATCAGTAACTGCTTTTTAGAGGACCGTGGCAAAAATCTAAAAATTAGATCAAAGAGATCATGTGAATCTATTTATTAATCTGTTTTTGAAAGTAGCAATGGAGATTGGAGGGTGCCTGTTTAAGATCAATTTCGAGTTGATTACAAAGCTTAGGTCCACGAAAGGATAATGTCTTTTGCCCATTTTTAGTTTTTCGCAGTGGAAGCTAAAGATCAGTTTCAGTATTTCTCAGTTCTCTGCCATTTGAGTTGAACCCTTCACAAACAAGTTGGAAAGGTACACGAGGCCACTTAGAGACTTTGCATGGCATTAGCAGTTTCGCCTCTAATAATATCATTTACAGTGGCCAATTTAAATTGTGTATTAGTTCCATAGCAGGCGTATCAAATTTACTTTAGGTTACAATTCTTGTCTGTAATATTTAAAGAGCCTTTGTCACCCAGGGTCCTTTGCGACCGCACTACAATTTCAGATGCTCTAAAAATCAAATTTTGCCTAAACATAAACTATAGATTCGTACTTGTGCAGCTGAACTGATAACGGTTCAGCCCAAGTAACACTATTCTTTCGACATCATTTGCTATAATTACCACGACAGCAGAATCAAATTTGAGCTCGTTCTATTTGGAACTATATAGGCGTATTCCCTACGGTTGAAGCAAAAGCCCTTATGTTTTCATTCTTCAATAAAACCGTCTTAGGCCCTGTTTATGTGAGGAAAAACACCTCACTTGCCAGACCCGGGGCTGAGAGGCGAGATGCCACCTTCCAATGGAATCCTTTGTATTTTCAATTCGCGTTTACATGATGAACGCAACACCACCGGTATAGTGAAATCCCACCTCACAAGAGGTGGAATCTCACCTGGGTGAGGTGAAATTTTTCCATATAAACGAAATACCACCGGTATGGTGAGGTGAAATGAAATTTTTCGTTGATTCTCATTGGTCAGTTCTTTCTGATTTCACGGAAGAGAGACCTTACTCCACCTCGCCTCTCAGGCCCGGGGCTGACAGGTGAGGTGAAAAATCTCATATAAACAGTGACTGAAATTTACCTCGCCTGTCAGCCCCGGGTCTGGTAGGTGAGGTGTTTTTCCTCATATAAACAGGGCCTTAAAACATTTTACTGTATCGGGGATGGGTCAAAAAAAGTTTGCGCGTTTGGAGGGCTGTGAAATAAAAAGTATGAGGCCAATATTCAAAACTGAAATGATAATCTATCAGTCAAAGGCTAACTTAGATGAGAAAATTTTGTTTGGTAAAATCATTTATCTTTTAGACCCTGAAAGTAGGAAAATGCTGGTAAGGAACATGTCTGGGAACGATGATTCCACATTCCACTTTGGTCCATATTTTACTTGCTATTGAAATTAAAATTTTATTTCTGAAACTGACGATGTTTGTTTGTTTGTTTTCAATTAGTTTTGAGTGGGCTTGTCAGGATTTCTAGCTACTGAAAGCTAATTCAGGCCCACTGTGCATGCCGCATCTACGCATGGGACCCCTAAACATCCCATGGACGACGACGAGGTGAGTTGTGAGTTTCAGATGAACTCACGAAGTTTAAGATCAAGAAGTTTAACTTTAAGAAGTTTAAACTCACGAAGGACGACGAGGTGAGTTGTGAGGTCAGGCCTTCGAGGTCACCCATCCGGAGTTTGACTTCACTCGACCGAGCTTAACTTCAGTCACCTGACGAAGACTGTATAAGCCACTCGACCACTAACTCCGTAAACTTCATACTTCAAGTAAACTTCAAGCCTACAAAATCGTGGACCAGAATTCTAGTTTTGAAAATCGGTCACCTCCTTTCAATTGCATAGCCCGCCAAGCGCGTGAACTATTTTTGACTCACGAAGTACAGCAGTAAAATTCACAATCTCCTGTTAGATGCAAATGGTGCGTGCGCAACAATTCACATGCTTAGCAAAAAATATCTTGCTCTTTGATTGACATTGATTAGCTCTAGCCAATCAAATCAGCGTAGATGAAGCGTTTGGGTTTTGTGCCTGAATCAAGAAGGAATATGATGGAACACGAGATGAGAAAACCATGTTTTTTAAGCTTGTTTCCCAAATAAAACAAAGCAGAAAGGGACAGAGTTCATATTTTTTGAAAGAACATTGAGCGGCGCCTTGTTCCACCAGCTGCTGCTTTTGAAGTCGACATCATCCTCCGTCAAGATTGTGTGAAGATACACGGTAGCAAAAGCAAACTAGGCAGCAACAAGAAACCGGATCATGAAAGGCAAGAAAATCCACTGCAGATTTATTTCATTTTTTTGTTTTTTTTATTATTGAAAAGAGCAGCTGTAAATTGACTCGCCTTGAAATTATCTTTGTTTACACGCATGAATGACTCAGGACTATCAAGTGGTCATCACAGACTGATAATGTTGAGCTATTTTGAGGTATTGTGAGCAGTGATTGTTGATGTCTGGAAAGATAACTTTGCAGGAATGCAGGCAATATCACAAGCCGTATTTAGAACGTTTGATGCTATTGTTACGAGATAACTTGTTTTGACGGCGTGGTCAAAGATCGGAAATCTTGAAGGGCAGTGCCATTAGAACCATCATCAGAGAAATGTTCTTTTGAAACAAAATACACATCGAATACTTTCAAGCATTTATTTGGGAGTTGGTGTAATGCTGGGTGCAATACACGAGCAATGCACTATGACTGATATTTGGTGCAATTATAAGCGTTAAACAAAAAGATGAGCTATATGTTTTGTTGGAATTGATTGATAATTGATGACAGTACGTTATCTTGAATCATCCAATATTTTACAAAATGCAAATCGTTCTGAGTAACTTCCTAGATTCACGGAGAGTGACTAAAACGACAAAAACGATGGACAAACTTTATGTGTCAAACTTGACTGATAAAATGGTGGGCCAATGGCAAATGTGTAGGCTGGAATTTTTGGATTGCAGACTATGAATCACAAATAACTTGACGGTGCCGTTCGAGTAATCTAATGTCAAATTGAATGGCAGTCTGTAAACCACGGAATCACGAAACGGCGGAACGAAACGACGGAACGAAATGACGGAATCATAAAATAATACAATATCTCTATTTAGTACGCTCCTATTAACTCTAGACACTGTGTAACTGACCCCAGTTTCCTTGTTTCTCAGTGGAAAACTAAAACTTTGGTAAAATGGTGTCAAAAGAGCAATGCAAGTGACAAGTTGTGGGGGATTCCCTGGTGCTTCCCGTCGCTGTGCACTGTTCAAATCACAGATGTTTATGGATGCATGAACGTACACATATGTTTGTTTTGCTATATGGAACTGAGGTCCGGCACTGGTAGGCAGTTTTAGGGCCATTCTTTAATTTTAGGGCCATTTTGCTGCCAAAAGTTTCGTACGTGTATTCTTTGTCAAAAGGGCAGATCAGATCACCTATTCATCCACTGTAGTAAGGTCTGAAAGCAAGTACGCGTATTTTGTTTATGAGAAATGTCTTATAAGAAGCTCTACAATCAGATCGCCAAAAGAACAAGAAACTCCAGTACTGACAAAATATATCTTAAGAAACTATTTATATTGCTAATGGAAATTCTTAACATATTTTGACTGTACTTTACTTGTTTCCTGTATCAATTTACTCGAAAGGCACCTAACTTACATCTAAGGATTGTAAAGACTTCAAAAAGTTTCCTTTGAAATGTTCAAGAGGAAAGACGAAGCAAGTACATCAGAAAGACTGTCATGGCTGTCATATCACTCAAATTCTGATAATTTTAAGAAACTTTCAGTACTGGACGAAATCTTAGTTTCTTATGAAGAAAATGCGTGCAAATTCTTAGTTTCTTATAAAAAATACATGTATTACGTTCAATGTAAGTTGTGGTTTATTCCTGCTATTTTCTCAAAAAGCATCGAATTCCTCATACTTAGGTATAATCGAGGGGCTTTTCACTCCCAAAAATCTCGTACATCTTTGGCAAAAATCCCTTTTTTTTCAAGAAAAATCCGTCAAAAATCCAAATAAATCCCTTTGTTCTAAAAAATTTTCGTACGCTTTTTCCAATGAGTGAACTGCCCCTCTGGTACAATGTCGAAAACAATGCCCGAGATCACATCTTGAGGACGCTAACGAAAAGAACCTTTGAATATTCTTTCCTTTTGACGGTAGAATATTGATCATTTCTTGAAAGGAGCCATGTTAAATACGTGTACGTTGATGCATTCATAAACATCTATGAATTGAACAGTGCATATGAGAAGCACCGGGGAATCCCTCGCAACTTGCATTGCTCCTCTGGCGCTATTTTTACCAAAATTTTAGTTTTCCACTGAGACAAAAGGAAACTTCGGTCATTGGCACAGTTTCTAGAGTTAGTAGGAGCGTTCCAAATAGAGATATTGTATTATTTTATGATTCCGTCATTTCGTTCCGTCATTTCGTTCCGTCGTTTCGTCATTTCGTTCCGTCGTTTCGTGATTCCGTGGTTTACAGACTGCCAAATTGAATAACTGCCTTACTTGCATTAATCAATTGAGATCTTTGAAATAAATATGTTACATTGTTCATTCATTTGGAGTCATTGCTGCCAGTGAGACAGATTTCAAAGGAGGAACTAAATCTGCAAATCTCTTTGGAGAAGGCTTCCTCTTTAGCCTTTTTGGAAACTCTTCTTCGCAAATTCCAAATTTCTTACGTTTTTCGGCTCTACCAAAACTCGTTGTCTCCTTCGCACAGGAAGTACGTTTGGGAGTCACGAGGGTGATGACGTTATCGTACTTGGGGGCTCCATAGAGTAGAGACAATAATCAAGGGTCCACTGTATCCTCTGAGCTCTTCATAAAACTGTAGGCCTTAATCACTGCACCCTGCACTACGAAAAGTACACGTAACTTTGAATTTTTTAAGGCTTACCACAGCGAAGTATCGAAGCCTCTTATAACCATAGACGTAGGAACCGGGGGCACTGGGGGCACGTGCCCCCCAAAGATTTTGCAATAAACAAAGAAGTGCTCTTTTTATTTTAGAAAATGCCCCTTTTTCTTAACGAAAAGGTGCCCTCGTAGCGTCGTGCCCCCCCCCCCAAGTTTGAGATGCTTCCAACGTCCCTGCTTATAACTATGATGATGCAATACGCAAATATCAGTGCAGTTTATTTAAATCCTTCGCCCTTATTTAGTGTTACAAGACCATGCTCCCGAGCATTTAGGCCCACTGTTTTCTACACGTAAAGCTGCAGTCTGGATGACATTGGTATGACAAAATTTACTTCTAAATTTGTTTCAAGGGAACGCTGTTCGTTGATAAACATAACAACGAAATATCAGTGGCTTTTTGGAGTTTTAAAGTAGCACTTTTCAATTTCATTTTTCACAGTCATATCTCATTTGACTTATCGCATTAGCTCTTATGAGCGATGACCGGCATTCCTTTAATCCGGGTTTTAGTTGAAAGCATTTTCCTCTCATTCAAATTTATAAAAGATGCATGCATGAAATGAATGACCTTGCATCAAGGTCAGTGGCTTCGAACTTTTGGAGCTCGGAGCAATATTGTTAAATTCCCAACATTTCCCAAAATTTCAGCAAGATTTACGAGTCTTATTCAAGCAGGTAGTAGGTTCAAGTCCACGCCAGGAATGTCAGCGCGTATTTTGGGTACAATAAACTTTACGTTGCTTCTTTTGCAGTGAAAACACAAATATTTTGAAGTTCGCTCGAACTGTTATTACCCAACTAAGCAGCTAAGCTAACAATGTTTATATATTTGTGAATTTAAAAAGAAATTTAAAAAATTTTGACTGATGAAATTCAAAGTTATTTGCCGTTGATATGCATGATTTCCCAAGACTTTCAAAATATTATTGAAAAATTTTGGGACGAAAAAATTAAATAACTGTTGTTTCGGGTCTTTTTATTCGATCATACTATGATTCGATAGACTTCAAATGAATACACCTTTTCAACTAAGCAGCCTCGTTTTAGAAATTTTCGAAATTTCTTTAACTTGCGTCATATGAAATCTCTAACCCAACAATCACGTTCAGCACCCTAATTTTCGTCAAATTCCAAATTTTTATGACCTTAGTGTTCGCGAAGAATGACTCAGGGTGTACACCACAAATGATTTTGACGTTCAAATCCCATGTGAATTCATTATCGCCATAAAATTGAAATTGCATTGTCTAGGAATATGAGAATTTGCAGTCAGACTAAACATGGGGTGCTGAATCCCAATATGTGGTCAGAATTTTAAGAAATTTTCAAAAATTTCCAAAACGAGGCCGTTAGTTACAAAGATGTGTTGCTCATTGCCTCAATAACTAATTATCTTTTGAAAAAACTTGTCTTTCATTGTATTTACTAAATTTCACTAAAGATTATTTCGCGAAATCGAGGTTTTTCGTAACACGATATGACAAAATATTTTACTGCGTTCAGACACCTGTTGTTTTCTCGTACAAACACGTAAGACACGTAACCCATTATGCGTAAACATCTGCATGGACATATGAATCAAAATATCAATACGTGATGCCAAGCCGGGAGAGTTCCGTGTCTATTTCTGATGTTACACAAGGTTTGGAAGCAAAAAGGAGAGTTCCGCAGTTTTAAAACGTTACTTCGAGTCTGTACCGCTGTCCTATCGCCACCTGGACCTGGACATGTCCCAAAAGTTAATAAATTGTGGCGAACAAATCCCCTTGTTTCTTTCACAATGATTGATAATGTCAATTGCTGTTGGTCAAGCGGTTTTTTTGAAGATAGCTGTTCTCTGAAGGTCACATTTTAGAGACTTGCATCATCAAGACGGGGCAACAAAAAATATTTTCTGAAATTTTTTAGAGCATTACGAAATTCGGATGCACGGGAGGGGGGGGGGGGTTCTTCCACAGTAAAGGTACCTGGGGATGTGCCGCCCAGAAGGGTATTGAAAGTTTGAAAAAATTTCTGTCCTGAGAATACGAAAATTTGGCAAATTTTGTCCAGAAAACGCCCTTTCAGGGCACTTTTAATGGAAAAATTAGTCTAGCTAAGGGTATCATTTTCACAAAAATTGGTCTAGCCAACGGTTCCATTTTGAAACTGTGGGCGGCACACCCCTAACCAAAATTTAGCTGAGACCCCCCCCCCCCCGTGTTCGGATGATAGGCAGCACAGATTTTTTTCTCGTAGAGGATCCTTATTTTTCGGGATTCATTGATGAATTTTACAAGAAAATGAGGTCTAGGGTTGGTTACCAGTTTCTTCTTAAATTTTAATCAATCTTCGATGTCAAAAGTTTCTTAGATTTTTTATGCTTTTCAGGTAGGGTTAAATTTTCTATGCGCAAATATAAATAGCTTCAAAAGTTCCTATCAAAATCTCAAAAAGAGTACAGCATTTAAAGGAATTTAAAAACGTTTGTCTGTGTGCGCCATAGAAACAAAGGTACAAGAGGGTGCACAGTGTCGACAATTTTTTGTGAGCAGGGAAAATTAAACTTCTAAGAATTTTTCAGCTAGGCTAGGTAAAACGTTTTCTTAATTTTTGAAAACTTGAGCCTGCTGACGACAGTTTATGATAAGCGATTTCTTATAAAGCAACAAGTTGTTAAGATTCTAATCGTAACGAATTTGAAATTTAAAATCAAGAATCAATCTATTTGGGGTCAAAATCTTTTTTACAAGGCCCGTTGCAATAGATATTGAATTTATCCCATCATATTGGTGTTGCAGCTTTCTTACATCCTGTTTGTTGAATTGGAAAAATTCTGATCAAGTCACAAATGGTTTAGGATTTCTTTCAGAGAGTTGGGAAATTTTGAAGTTTCATACGAATTTTTTCATAGGAAACCGCCTGTAAGAAATTCAACTCTCAGATCGCCAAAAAGTCAAGAAACTCCAGTACTGGGAACATATTTTTTTTAATGATGGAGATCCATGACATATTTTTACTTTATTTTCAATTGTTTCCTGTATCATATAGCCTGGTTATCAGGCTATCATATAACTCAGAAGACGTGAGTAATGTCTTTACATTGGAAGGGGCTAAAAAACTTTCTTTTTGAAGTGCTAACGAGGTTTCCGGTGGTAAACTTCAAAACTGCTATGGAACTTTCAAGAAACTCCGAGTACTGATAATTTTGTAAAAAATTCAGTACACGTATTTGCTATAAGAAACTGCTCATAAGGAACTCAAGATGGCCAAAAAATTAAGAAACTCCAGTACTGGGAAAACATAATTCAAGAAACTATCCATTTTGATAAAGGATATCTTGACATGTTTTCACTTTATTTTCTCTAGTTTCCTGTATCGTATTACTCTACAGGTACTTAAGTAATGTCTAATAGGAAAGGCTTCAAAAAACTTTGCTTTTAAATGTTTGCGAGGTCACAGGTGGTGAGCATGAAGGTTGTTGTGGAAGCTTCGAGAAACTCGTAAGAAACTCCGACTTCTCAAAATCTGATGATTTCAGAAAGTTTCAGTACTGACCCAAATTCTAAATTTCTTATAAAAAGATACGTGTACTGGCTCAAATTCTTTACTGATAAAACAACTAATTACCTTCAGGCTCTCGACTTCAGTGTGTTTTCCCTGGCTTCAGCTCTTTCCTTTCAAGATTCGTGTGGAGATTCGTACTCTTTAAACGGTCAAACTGTTCCTGAACTGTCTCTCCTTCGTCCGTACTCTGTAAAACGTTTTTCGATTTGAACCTGCAGCCATTCGCTCTCACTGATTTATCCTCTCGAACACAATAGCGATAAGCCCATTGGTCCGCCCACGGAAGTTTCGCTCGAAGACAGATAAGCTCAGACAAAGGAAATACCGCAAATAAACCAAAGTTACGACTCACGATTTAGCTCATAAAGAATTTATTCTAACACAAACGACCTTCTGACTCGGTGGTTTCATTACAAACAACGAAAAACGTAAGAGCTTTCGGTTTTCGGCTTAATTTCCGCTGGTCGGCCCAGCGAGACAAATTCAGCTGTCAAAGAGCGACCATGGTTTGGCATGGTTTTGGCATGGTTTATTATCAATAAACTTTCCATGTAAACTGATTGACCTTTACCTTTGCTTTCTCATTCATTCAAATGCCTTTATTCGATTGCTCATTTGTTCGTTCGTTTTGTAGAGAATGACGATTCACCGATGTTTGATTGATGCCGAACGTTCTCGGAAGATTCACAACTGCGTTAAACCACTTGATGACTGAAGTTGCCGTGCCTTCATGTAAATTGAAGTAACTGCATCTCGAAGAATTTTAAATGTGTCTCTTCTCAGCTGCGTTGATCTCGGTCAGGCTCTGACTTGCTAGAGTCGGGGGGGGGGGGCTTCGTTGATCCTTTGCTCCCCCTCTAAAACAATTATGCCCCCTTCAAAGTTCGACCTGATTTCTGAGAATTCTCGTCTTCCCAAGACCTATGTGCTCCCTGCTTACTATCGCAAGCTACGTACTTGCTCCCCAAAGTTTCTATTAGGGCTGCTTCGTCTCGCCAGTGGTCTTCATTGAAAAGCATATTTTGCACTTTAAAATCTCGAATGTCTATTGGGAATTTTTGCGTAACTTCGTCAGAGGTTGGCCTTGGCTCGGGCTTCGCCAAATGATCGAACATGTCAGCCAGCAATCATTGGGTTAAATGCTGACTCGAATGTAAGCTCGTTTGGACGACACAAATCCCTTTGCTAATGCTATGTGACTTTCGGGTTTCAGTTCAGTTGATAAAGGAAGATGTTTGATTATTTGTACATGTGGAAATAAATTCTGTATAGCTTCCCCTTTGTGCTAAGGAAGTGAAACGTCCCTCACTGGTAGAAAACCCTGCAGAAAGTAGAAGCCTGCAGCTAACACCTGACAATAATGTCTTCCAAGTTCCTGGAAGCTCTTGGAGACTATTTTACCTGCTGTTAACACTCCATTCTCAACTCAAAAGTCATTTTGAGCTTACCCTCGGCACCAGAGCCAATGATAATAGAAACAAAGAACAAATTGTTGCGAGGCCCCTTGCATATGCAAAGTTTTGAACAGTCTTGTTTTGAAAGCCTGCATCCTCTGCAACGAGATCTACTATATTATTCGTTGCAATCGGATGTGGCGTCATTCCCATTGTCCCTCGCCTCCAAGTTTCTTCCTCTTTAGACATTTCGATAGCAAGAACTGCAACCTCACCAATGTCAATACTAACATCAAAACATCGGCTAACCTTCCTTACCTCTTGATCACGGCATGTTTTGGCAGTTACCGTTCCCGTGAAGGGGTTATGGGAGCATTTCCACACCCCACTTTTAGCTGTGCGAGGCCTTTGTTTCCCTTTGTGTTGAGCTTGAAATCCTTTGTCGTTCCATTGTTGTCTTACGACTCATGACGTCAGAAAATGGGTGTCCTTCGAAACCCATTTGAGGGGTTATTAGATCTTTTAAAAATCCCAACATGATCTCTATTTGCTTTGGATGGGTTGGGACCCATTTGGAGAGGGATTCAGTTCCGGGGGTTTCATGGGGGCTGGAGGGGGTCGGGTGCAAATTTCCAAATTTCCCATCCCTCAGAATGCTTTTTGCAGTTGATTTGACTAAAATTTGTCTTTTGATAGCGCTGCTATGTTTCCTCCCTACAAATATGAGTAATTCAGAGAGGGGATGGCTTTCCAGAGAGCGAGAAATATGAGATTTATCATTCTAAGGGCACTGTTTAGCACTGTTTTAAGGGCAGGGTTTCCTCTTTTTCCAAGGAGGGGTATCGCCGTTCTTCAACATGAGCTGGGTTGTTACACAAAAAAAACTTTGACAGCTATTTATGTCCTTGATATGTTACGCAAAATGTTTTTATAAGAAACTAAGAATTTGGGTCAGTATTGAAAGTTTCTTAGAATTATCAAAATTTGAGTGCTCGGAGTTTCTTACGTGTCCCTTAAAACAACGTTAATGTTTATCTTCACACCCAACCCTAAAATGTTTCTTATGACTATGATTCTTTCGCCTTTCTACTCAGAATGCTTCTTCAATGTTTATTTCTTTTCTGGAAAATCCTGCAAAATATGTTTAAACAGAATAGGGTTTATCTAAAGGTATTTGTTAGCCAAATGTGTATGTCATTATAAATGATTATCACCGACATCAATTTAAACTCAGACTTAAGAGGGAAAGTTTCTTAAATCTAACATATCTTTGTCTCAGTTTCTTATGTGAAAGTCTTCCAAACCATCACACCAGGACCTACCATTATGCACGATGCAAGCAGTGCCTGATGCCAAAGCCCTTCCACAACACCTAAACATTGCGTCATGCTGTTTCCTTCACAGCAATATGTAATCAACACATGATCATGTGACGTCGCAGTCCATACTTTGTTATCTGGCAGTCATTTTGAGCCTAATCCGCTTTGTCTTACGTCTTATTGGGAAAATAAAGCATCCTTTGACACTAGATATTCATGAATGCAAAGAATGCTAACGACTAACTTGCCAAATTCTAGGGTTTCCCGCAACACAGACGGACGATGACGTGACGAATGCATATGCACTTTTTGGTGAGGGTTGGGAGGGGGGGGAAGAGTGTTTCCGGTGAGCCCCATCTTGCGTTTATATCTCCTCCCATCCTGCTTTGCGAGACGAGCCAACGAAGTGAATTTCATTGGATTAAAACGGCAAAAAGAAAGGAGATCATAATTGGACAAGCAGAGATGGACGGAGCCACCTCACAAACAGGAAACGAAAGTTTTAGTACATGGCACACTTCACACTCATAATATTGTGTAGACAATTGCTATTATCGTGCAGTGCAGGGCCGTATAACGCAAAAGAACGCAGCTGTTATTGGGGGAGGGGGGGGGCGATCGCTCTTACAACATTACAGAACGATGGATCTACAAAATGCGTCTGACGACGTAGAGCCGGACATTAGGAAACGGACCGTACGTAATTTGATCTTATTGCAACAAATACAAACCAAACCTTGCACCAAGTGAGAAGTACACCAAAAATAAATACTATACAATTGTCAACTCAAAAGACAATGTAAGGACTTGGTAGAAATTCCTGTTACTGTACAGTCCAGGGCCGCAGGACGCGTTGTGATGGGGGGCAATTGTTTTCCTGGAGGACCGACGAAGATGTGACATTTTTCGGAGTACGGTTTTCGCTTACCTAAGTTACTTTCCCTGGAACGGGGGTATCAAAAGAAAGCAATTTTTCTGGAGCCGGTTGAATAATGTTATTAACAGCTATCAATGACAACTGGCAATAAATTCCACTCCTAAGAATCACTCGGTACGACGGCGGGCCAGCGCGGCGCCGCAGGCGCCGCGCGGCAAGCCTAGTTATTACTATTATTCATCAGTGGTTTCGTTATTCTTGCGTCATGCATTTTGTGATCGTCTCATACATTAGGCCCTTTTCAAACGTTGTTGTCTCAATTTAATTCCGTGTAAGGGAGCGGTCATAAAGTATCTGCTATATGCGGGTGGATGATTTTCCAAAAATCTGGCAAAAAAATTAATGCCCCCATCCTAGATTCCTATTCACTTATTTATGGCCCAATAGCAAGAACTTGAATATTTTTCATGACCCCATAAAATAATTCAGTTTTTAGAATGCAGGCTCGATGAGTTTACAGGCAGTGTAATTCCAGAATTATAACTTAATAATGAAGCACTGGCTAGCCACTGGACTAAACAAGAGAAGGAGAAAAAAGAAATGAAGAAATGAACAGAAGAGCAAGTGTTAAGTGGGAAAAGTAACAGAAAACAATTTTTGGAGCATTTGCAGCCGTTGCTAAACTTTAGAAATAACATTTTATGATAAAACTTTTATGGCCCCATAAAATACATCTGGTTATTTTTCATAGCCCCAAAAGGTCTTGGCAGAATTTTTCAGGACCCATCCAAATATCGTCCACCCCCATATAGCAGATACTTTATGACTGCTCCCTAAGTTTGAAAACCACGTTGTCCCACGACAGCAAGACACACTTTGCAAAAAATTGGACATTCATCAAAATTGTGTTATAGATCTAGTAAACACTGTTTCGTACAGTTGAATGGTTTTTAGAATATTTGAAGCAATCACACAATTTTTTTCAGAAGCACCGTCTTGGGTACAAAGATAACTTATTCACTCGTTTCTTTATTAGAAACTAGACTCTGATCTTAGTACAGGGCTTCTTAACTTTTGATCAAATTCTACAGTAGAAGTTTCTTGTAAAGTTTCTTGATATGGCCTACAGAAAATTGAATTTCGCAATTATTTATCATAACTCACTGAAGACTGCTGAAATTTTTGAGCCCAGATAATTTCGAGAAAGAACTAAATCAATAGCAAACAGTTGTATTCTGTTCTCTTTAGTGTTCTGGGCTGGTAATACACCCCTCTCCCCCCGGGGGGTACCCTGGGTACCAGACTCTCCCAAAAAAGAAATTTCTTTTTCAATTTCTTTTTTGGAGAGTCTGGTACCCAGGGTACCCGGGGGGGGGGGGGGGGAGTACTTACTAAGTTCCGTCTACTTACAAAGTACTACTTAGTATATTGTCCGACGGGCATGTGCTATTTTTCATGGTATCGTTTTTGCCTATTTTTTCTACAATGTGACAACATGTCAAACGGCGAAATTTAGTTAGATCGGGTTATAATTTAGGTCAATTTTTGTGTTTTGGAGTATACTGTTCAACGATTTTTTTAGAGTAGGGTATCATTTGAAGGCAAAGATTCTAGAGCCGGGTAGAAAAAGTTCTTTTTCGTGGGCACATCCCCGTACAAATTAAGTTCAAGTACCCCCCTCCCCGGGACCCCTCTTCATATGCTTTGAATATATTGATGCTTTGTAGCACATAGTAGAGCTTTCGAATTTTCTGAAGCAATCTTCTACTGTTTCACCTATTTTTAAAGCATGCTGGCATATTCGCTGCCATTACGGTTATGACTCATCATTGTTTGTTTGTGAAAAAGAGAAACAGTAACTTTCCGTTGCTAGGTATTGCATATTAGCTAATGAGAATGAATGAATTAGCAAACGAAGATATTGCATCCTTGCTACAGATTGTTACAAAATGGAGCTTTTTGCATATAAGTTGCAAGAAGCTTGACGTATTATTTGCAAGGAAAGGAATATGGCAGATGCAAACTTTGTAAGGATATTTTGTTGCTTTTAAGCAATCTTGGCAGTTTGGTGTGCATCTTAAATCTTCGAGGGCAAAATCAAAGAAAACAAGGCTTTTACTTCTGCTGCATCACTGCAACCCTGAAAAACTTTGTGAAATGCTTGGAGTGGCCTTCCCCTTTCCACTCTTTCTTTAGATCTGTTAGGCAATCCAGTTCTCTTGCCCGTCCCAGAAGACCAATTCAAACTTTCTGATGGCGATGAATGATTCGGTTCTCTGTTAAACAGATGACTTTCGTTGAAATCATCTAAAATTTTGTAATGATTTGAGGGTAACTCTCTCATAATCACATGAACATACTTTGACAATGTGTCAACCACTTCACTCTCAGAGGGCCGTCATTGAGGAACAAAAAATTGTCAAGGAAGTTTCGGTACACGAGGAATAAAACTTGGAAAAAAAGATAACATGCTCAATGTATCATTGAATGAATGTTCCCGAAACTAATGTAATAACCTACATATGAGGCTCTGTGGTTTTCTGTACACTCTGAAATAATTCATTTATATCATGGTTCTTTCATATAAGCTGCTTACTTCATTAGCCAAAAATCAGCCTCGAGACTCTTAATCCGCAGCTTTTTTATTCACACTAATTTTTACAGTATTACACGATTGTATCATTTCATTCATCATTGCAAGACGTAGCTTTGCGTAGAGTTGCCTTTCAGGAAGTTTTGCAAACGTTGCGTCGGAGAACCAGAACAGGAATTTGACGTGTCCAGTAACCGTCCCAATGCATGTCAGACTGCATCAAATAGTTAGTATCTAATAGTAATTTTTAGGCTTTTATGTGTGGATGTAAAAAAACCCCACATGAAATGCCCTCAAGGGCCCTGTGTAGTATTTCATGTAGATCCAGATAGAGATGCATAGCAAAGACGTTTAGGATGTTTCGCAAACGTAACGTAAATTGTTGGAGAATGTGTCACATATCACAAAGTTCTTCCTTATCTTGTCTCATTCCTGGTAGCCATGCTATATCTCATGGACATAGTAGCTAGAGTTTTGACTTCACATCCCAATAATTGTGTAATAGGATACGGAAGCATTTTTATTGGTTTTAAATCTCCATTTTAGGAAGAATATTCCAAGTGCGGCATCAATTCCTTCGCAATATCAAGATTTTGATGTGAAAACTTCAAGTTTCCGTAAAAGGTATGAAAAATTCATTCTTTTGCCATTTCCGTTTTTGTAAGTAGAAATTCCACTGCTCATGTCTTTTTCTAAAACAATTACTTACACTTATTTTTCATGAGAAACTAAAACTTTTTATTTCTGGAACTTCTGTCAAGTGCCACAAATTTTCCTCCTTGTTCAATGTTTCGTCTCTAATTTATTGCAGGACTCGTTACCCTGGTATTCAACAAAACCACTTTTGCCAGTTCAGCTATTTGACAAAGCCAAAATTTTGATTTTCTGGAAATCTTAAAAATTTCATGTACTGGTCAGTAGAAGCAATCTTTACCTTGGGCACGATGTCCAGGCATGTTATTTTGAAAAATGCTTTTTGCGTATTAACGTCACTTGCTCTCTATTGCTTGTCTTCCACCATAGTTTTTCAGATATTTTCAGCTGAATTCATATGTCATCAAAAATTTCGAGGAATTTTTCGATGGATCGAGGAATTTTTAGTGCGAAACCAAGCTAGAATATTTAACTCTTCTCTTGATTTATGTAAAATGTGGTGGCGTTGTCAATCTCCTTTGCATGACCACTTCCCTTCTTACCTGGACTTTCTTCAAGTCTCGCTCTTGATCAATAAACGAATGGTCAACAGTGAGACTTGAAGCAAGCCTACTTCGCAGCAAGCTGTCTATAAAGGGTTTGTTTCATCTAGCATACCTTGCACGTGTCATCTTTTGGAATGCCTTTGTTGTCACCATTTTCATGGCCCATGAACATGGCGATGAACAAAGGCCAATCAAGAGACCACACGTACAAGGAATGCTGGATGAAACCGACCCTTTAACATCATATAGCTTCAGCTCTTTAGAAAGGGTTAGTTAGTTAGTTAATTAGTTAGTTAGCTAGTAAGTTAGTTAGTTAGTTAGCTAGTTGGTTAGTTAGTGCGTTTCACCACTCCACACCTCTATGTACTGGTTTTACTTCGTACATAAAAATGACCACTCCCATATCAAAGTGTCCTTCGATTCAGACCCTTTTGTAGCAGAGCTGAAAAGATCTGTTGCTTGAAAAGAAGCTTGGGAAGCTCTGCTCTAATTCTACATCGAAGTGATCTCTGTTTGTGTCTCAATTATTTCCATAATTTTTACTGGAAGAATTCAAGCGAAAAAAGTGCCATTAACTGCTGCCTCTTCCAATCCATTGTAGGATAACTGGAAGAATTTTCAAGAAAACCACTGTTCAGCAAGGTCTGCTGCAATACAGCAGTTAGTAGAAGTCTGTCGCTCTTCTGACGTATGGCATATAAATTTGATGACGTCACAACCTCAAACGAGTGGTTCTAAAGGACACTGTTATTATGATAATATTGAACTTATCGAAACTTGCCACCGTAAAATTATGGCAAAGCCCCTGAAGTTGATCTCAGCAAGTTGTCACACTCTAGGAAATATGTCATAGCTATTCACACGATCTTTTCTTAATTTGAAGCCATGCTGTCTTAAATGAACATTTGTCTCGCATCCCATGACCTTATTATAAAGTAAACATTCGAGCTGTCTTGCAGTAAACAACTTGTCAGTTGTTATTATCCAAAATAGCAACTATTGTTAGCAATCTGAGCTCTGGAGTTTGTAGCTTTTTACAACTCGAGCTCTGGAGCTCCTAGCTGTGGAGTTTTTCGCTCTGGAGTTTGCTCAACCTTTGTCTTCCATCCTATGACCTCATGATAACCTAAACACTCGAGCTGCCTTATAGTAAACAACTTGTCAGTTGTTGTTCTCCAAAATAGCAACTATTGTTAGCATTTTGAGCTCTGGAGTTTCCAGCTTTTTGCAGCTCGACCTCTGGAGCTCTTAGCTCTGGAGTTTTTTGCTCTGGAATTTGCTCTTAGATCAACCTTTGTCTCGCATCCCATGACGTTATTATAAGGTGAACATTCGAGCTGCCTTGTAGTAAAGAACGTGTCTGTTGTTATTCTCCGAAATAACAACTATTCTTAGAAATTTGAGCTCTGGAGTTTCTTCTAGCCTTTTACAACTCGAGCTATGGAGCTTTCAACTCTGGAGTTTTTTAGATATGGTAAAGTGCTTTTTATGTCTTTTGCATAATGGCAAGTGTTTATTGTAGTCATTTGCCTATAAACAACAATGCATATGATATCAAAGTGGTAACAATCATATTGAGGACAATATCAATAACAACAAACAGTTAAGATAAACAACGTTGGAGTTATCTTGTTTATTTCATATTTTCCTACCTCTTAAAAATCACGCATGTTGCTGCAAGACCCTTTGCTTTGATTTAGCCATCCTATAGTTTAGGTCAAAATTCAGGAACAATTTCTTGTGAAACTTTAGTACAAACACAATCTTAAAGGTGCTAGATAACGAAGAAATAGTTGCAACACAGCTACTGCTGAAAGCTCTTCGATGTTTGTTTTTCTGTGTAGCAAGAGACAGCAAAAACAGCCAGTCGACTGAATGGCAATTTACTGCTTAGGCCTTTTTTGCCAGATTGTCAGCTACGTTTTATACTTTTCAATGCCAAATATTTTACTCTCCAGTCCAAAAGTTCAAGAACTTGTAAGACCATACATTAACCCGTTTACCTCCCAAGTTCGTTGTTGATCGATTACGTAGGCCTCTTTGGTTTTACTCACAAATCCGTTAAGATCTTGTGTTTCCGTTGCCAGACCTATCTTTCAATGAAAAAAGTAAATAAAAAACGCATAAAAACAGGTTAAATGTACATAACATTGACCAGGCCTATTCAGCATACAACCAAGTCATAGTTTCGATAATCACTTTTTCCTCTGACTCACGAGTTAATTAGTTGCTATTTACAGAAATTTCGTTATTATGAAGAAGCTTCAAAACACTCCATGATAGCACCGAAATCCGAACTTGCCCAGTGGCAGGTGACTCTGCATCTCGTCCTGTTTTCCGTCGATTGTTTCGTCGTAGGCGTTTAATAAAATTCTGTAAATAGAAGGCTAACTCAGTGGTAGTCTTTGTGAAACTACTAACATTCCTCTTTAGGAAATCAAACTTTGATGACGTCATATGACTCGCACGTGTTCTCACACTGACCAGGCCTAACTTTGCCTCGTCCCTTGTGGCTATGCTTGTATGTGTTCTTCGCTCTCTGGGCGTAATCATGAATAAAGCAAAGAGCAAATCTTACAAGAAATTAACGTTCTTCTAACGTAAACGTCTAAACAGTCATCAAGAAAAGCTGGGCTGCATTCTGATTTCACAAATCAAGTAAAAGTTTGAAAAATGGCCTAACTTTACAAAATACCATGCTTTCTTGAGAGGAAGATCTATGCAGAACTGAAGTCAGTTTCAAATAATATGTCATTTTAGATCACAATTCGTAGGACACAATTAGGTTGAATTAGATTGGATTAGATTCTTTGTCTACCTATAAATGCCATATAGCTTTTTTCAGCCATATTTTCTGCCATTGAACTGCAGAGCTCCAGTTCAATGCTCTTTTGCGTCTCCTGCGCATTTTGTCCTACACAGTGGTCATCGATTTCGAGATTTGCAGTAACACAGTAACTCATGCAAAGCACTTGAATTGTTGCTATTTCGTGGATATTTTCACATGTCCTCACATTGAGAACAGATTTTAGTTAAATGCTGGTACACTGTTAGTAGGCTGTAGCCTGGGTGCATGTAGACTAACAATGTCAAGATTCACGTGAATCATGACTTTCTTCTGATGAGGCCAGCAGGAATCATGACTTCGGATGGCTACCTAAGATTTGTTGTTGTTGCAAAACGTCATCCAAAGCTAGTTTTTTTGCTAGCATTCGAGCATAACTGCAAAGAAATTCGTCCAGATTTCTAGAACAGCCAGAGCAATGCTCGTAATCTATATTTCATCATCTAAATTAGCCCCTTGCAGCATAAAATTGCTTATCGCACGTTAAAATTTTTGGACTAGGGAACGCAGCTTTTTTTGACTGCCCTTTTGCCATCAGCGTTCATTTAAAGAGGCAGGGTCACGTAATGTAAACAAACTTCTTTCGAAACAACGATTTTGCAGTATTTTTGATAGGCCATATCACAGAGATTTTCCACTATTTTTCTCAGCATGAAAGTGTTATTTGAAGATGAACTCTTGTCCTTCGTAGGGAAACAAACGACAAACTCATATGGTACATGATTGCAGAGATATTGGTGGAATTTTAGAGGTAACTTGAGTGTGGATTCACCCCATCTACCAGAATCTGCACAGAACACAATGGCCACGTGTGGGCAACAATGATAATAGAGATAACAGGTTTGTTTACGCTTATGTGACCCTGCCCCTTTAAGGGGCCTTTGCAACCGGAATGCTTTGAGAATACATCCCTTTGTGGTATCTTTGTTGTGGCCTTTTTCATTGCCCACGAAAATGGCAACCAACAAAGAGATGGCACGCGTACAAGGCATGCTGGTTGCAAAGGCTAACTAAACTACGCAAAGTTGTTTAACATGTCCATCGATTGGTTGGATGTCTAATTAATTAGACATAGTCACCTAATGCTTTATCTACCAATTTTATCAGTTAGTGTGGCAAAAGCTATGGTCTGCCTCCTCCCCTCCGGGTGCCCGAGATGAGGTATCTGAAGCTGAGGCACACACTAAAAACACCATAAATCGTAAACAGATTGAGGAAAATCATCCCAATAAGATAATGGTTTTCTTTGACTTGTGTCATAAAAATGTGCTGCTTAATAGATGTAAACCCCTGTCTTTGAATAAAAGTATTTTGGACCCTAAAATGCAATTCTCAGGACGTTAATTGTTCAATTTTATTGCTCTGGTTAAGGAAGGTGCACTTTGTTTTACCAGAGAGATGCCTAATGAAGACGCAATATGGTGCATTTTGGAAAATCATCTTCAAGTGAAAAGAGTACCGATTGTCGTCATCAGCTACGGTGTCCTGGACAACATACTGTAATGATCGTGCTTGCAATAGTAGGGGTTAATACAGGACTTCTTGAATTAGTTTCTACAGAATTTTTGATATCCCCCAAGTAAGAATGCTTTTAGCTAGCTTAGCTCTTTCGCCCGTAGTGAACAACCCATATCTTATCCTTTATTTTGGAAGTCTTTCAGTTTCCTGAACAAGGGAAATTGTTTATTTTATGCTATATTTAGAGTAAATGAAAACATATGGATAAATGAATTTCATGAATTTGGAAAACGAAAATCTAAATGTTACGTGACGAGTGTAAATTGACGTAATTCCAAGTATGGACCCCTGCGAATTCTTCCTTTGTTGTTTGAACTCTTCCTTATATTCTTGACTTCGTGCAAGTCATTGCGCTGCGGGTTCTTGAAAAACTTCATTCCTGAACGTTTTCTTTGCTAAGCAAAGAGAAAAAACCAGATTACAAATATCTGATAGGCAGATTTTATTGTCGACAAGGGGAGGGTGTTCGACGCCTATTTCGCAGGCATCTTCAGCAACTGCACGTTTCGTTTTTGTTGCGCTTTCAAGAAAGCACTGTTATCCGCAAATTCTTATATCAAAATGTAGATTTTCCCTTTGAACATTATTTTTGATTAGAGTAACGCCCTTCACGTAACTTTATGATGCGCCCAGTTCCCAACAATGTGAATTTCTTGCAGGAAAATAAAATCTATGATGACGTATAATCAAACGCTGAGAGATGCACTTTGAAGCTCCTCAAAAGGTAATCTTTCTAAAGCTGGCTTTGAGTGAGACTTAGTTGACGCAAATCAATGACACTGTTTAATTGATAAAAACCCAACGTTTAAGTTTTTTACATCTTATCTCATCTTTTCGAATTAAGAACTGTATCGAACTATTAGCCGACGATGTCATGTCTTTGCAGATTACGATAACAATATATCGACATAATACTGCTTTGCTTTTCTTGGAGAGGTTAGAGATATAAGAAATGTTATAGCTTATCAACATATCTTTAACAGGGACCTCGGAGCCGGGGGGCTGGGGGGGCTTTAGCCCCCCCCAGTAATTTTCAAGAGATGGCTTTTAGCTTTCCAACAAATTTTGTTTTTATGATTAAATATCGCCATTTGTTTTATTAAAATGTTAACACCCTTATTTGCGAGTGTCTGTATACCCCCACTATGCCGCTTCTCATGCATTTATCAGAAATCAAGCTAAGCAGAATGTTTTAAAAGGTATTGCCTCAAATGAAATGCGTCCAATAACATTATGCCAAGATATAACAGTTTCATCATCGTTAGCACAGCTTCAAATACCCACAGTTTTAGCAAGCGATAAGTACAATGCTTTCATGATATGTGGCTATTTTTAAAGCGAATTTCGGTTCCTGAAAGATTTCTGATGAGGGGAGTTCTCCAAACCTGTAAATCGCAGGAACGTTAACCCGGCAATGAGTGCAACGATAATTTTTTTAGCAAGACGTCTATGGACTCGACATCACTCTCTGGAATGTCCAAACAAGTATAGTTTAGCAGTTCTTCATACTTATATTGAAGAGCACAGAAAATATAAATTCTATCGACGTTCCAACTAATTTTTATCAAACGACCCAACAACAGCATACACAATTTTCGAGAATTTGAAAAAAATTATTGGATTTTTTAGTGCTACAAAATTAAAAATTGAAACAGTGTTTGCGTCATTAGGTTCTCTATGTTTACAATGTTTGCTTCTGAAAGCAGAGAGACTGTGTTTCCATATCATTATTCTTCGGAGATAATAATTCCATGAGATTGTGAAAGTTTTTTTAACTTTAGTCCTTTCATTCCAGGCTGAGCCTTTTCGCTATTAAATATAAAAATGTAATACAGCACATCTCTACAAACGATGTTTTTTAAGGTGACTTGTGATTGGATATGCTGACGATAACTGTCTTTTCCAAGGCGAGTTGGCTTATGGAAAGGGGCGGTGGTCGCAGTTATAGCCAAAGTAGAGGGCGTGGTCATCAAAAATTTTTCTCAGCTTCCCCAGACCCCCTCAGCTTCTCTGTTACTCTTTAGGCCCCCAATCCAAAAAGTGCTCCGCGGTCCTTGATCTTTAAAGGCACACTGTCGTGGTGCTGATTGCATAAACAAGACAATCAAGAAGAAAAGAATTAGGCAAGGTCCAGTAATTTCGCTGTACAGTGAAATTCATGAAGATGATAATTATCTGATTCCCTTTATTCTCGAAACAAAGTATGATCCGAGAGCATAAAGGCTTGGTAATTACTCAAAGGCCAGAGCTTTGTTTTTTTATTTCAACTCTTTAGGAAAATTTGGTCGTTATTTTAAGGAGAGGTCATTTTTAATCCTGGGTACCAGGGCGTGCACAATCAGAGAAAATTGCATACCCCATCTTGAACATAGAAAAAGTTTTCGTACCCCACCGTCTTTCAGCAAAATGGTTTAGTACCCCATCTTTGCGCATAAAACATTGATATATGGACAGATACAAAGTTGTCCCAAGCGACTTTCATACCGTTCAAATGATCCATCATTTCCAGTGTCTGCTAATTTTTCTTTCCATCTTTGATCAACGACTTCATTCAACGTTGTTTGAAGCAAAATGGTTTTGTACCCCGTAAATATTGCTCTTGATATTTTTCGTACCCCCATTGTGTAATGGAAAAGAGTTTCATACCCCTTCCAAAAGTCCTCCGCCCCGGTACCCTGGATTGAAAATGACGACTCCCGTAGTACTAAGCAACCACAAATTCCCTTAAAGTAAATGTTCTTTTTTCCTCGTAAATTCATTTTCACATCAGATCTCAGGCATTTCATCTACTACAATGAACGATTTGGGCTTGCGACATCATTAAATTCATCGCAACCCTGACCTAACACCTGATGTGGAACAGAATCGTATACATTATTCATCAGTTTTTAATGGTTTGTAGTGTAGTCGTAGTTAGTTGAGCGTTGCATGTCTTTTTATCTTGGCCATAAGGTAGCCATTGTCTTTCGCTCCTCGTGGTGTCATACCTGTAGTGTTGTATAGTAATCAGAAAGAAACAGTTAAATGTAAAAACATTGTAAATTTTTATATTTAAATAAAAATGGCAGGCCTGTAGTGTTGTATAGTAATCAGAAAGAAATAGTTAAATGTAAAAACATTGTAATTTTTTATATTTAAATAAAAATGGCAGGGAATGATGTTATTATGCTCCCTGGGATGTGGACTTGCTGCAAGTCTCGCTCTTTATCAATAACAAACGGGAGGGAAGAGGAGGAAGAAAAGGGAAGGGAAAGAGAAAGGAGAGCGAGACTTGTGAATTTCGCGTTCCGAAAACGAGGCTCGGCATTCACATTCTCAATTTTATTTGGCTCTCCCGCTAACATGAAAGAAAGCCGCCGGTTAAGCTCTTGACTGGTCTCGTTTTCGGAACGCGTGGTTCAAAAGTCTCCTTCCCCTTTCCCTTCCTCTTCCTTCTTCCTCTTCAACCCCTTCCGTTTGTTTGCTGATCAAGAGCGAGACTCGGGGCAAGTCCACCAGGGATGACACATGCATTCTCCCAAAGGGATAACACTTGGATGCAAACACCCGCCAGTAACGACCCCGCCGGACATCCAAATTACAGCGGGGAAATTATGAAACTATGCATTTTCAGCGGGGAATGAAAATATCGTGACGGAGAACAAAATCTTTTGGCTATTACCTGTGATGGAACTTGTTTGATTTTTGACGGGGAAACAAAAATTTCAACGGGGAAGCAACAGAAACAGGGCGGGGAGAGTGCTATAAACTCAAACTTGGCGGGGAAACACATTTTCCTGGCGGGTCATCCTTTTACCTTGGCGGGGCAGAGTTTCAGTGGGGTAGTTACTGGGGGGTGTATGCAATAAGCGAATGCAAAAAGCACGCAAATGTCATTGTTGTAATGTTGGAAATCTGGTCGTGATTATTGGCCTGTTTTTAATATGTTTAGAGCACAAATCGCTCATAATTTCAGAATGGAGAAGCGGATTTTTGCCAGGAAGATTTTCAACAACATTTGAATTACAGTTGCCTTTATCATTGCATTGATATCTAAGAAGCAGTGGTCTTTCAAACAGGGTTTGTTTTTAGCAAGCTTGGGAGAATTGTTTTGCTCACCGGTTGGGTAGGTAGGTAGGTAGGTAGGTATATATGTTTAACGTGGCTAGCCTGCGAAAGTCTGAGGGACTTATTTCCAGCAGGGGCCACGGATGTTTTACCATCAGTCCGCCGCAGCTACCCGCCGCAGCTACCAGATTTCCCTCACATGGCTCTGGTTGACCCGGGCTAGGGTTACGGACAGCGACCAAACTGTCCAGCGCAGGATTTGAACCTACGGCCGTTCTGACCTTTGGCTTACGAGTCAGACGCCTTAACCACTCGGCCAAACACTCTCCTATATTGTGGTTATATTGTGGGCTTATATTCAGGGCAAAAGCATAACAATTCTTGCTCACTCCTGGTCCATCTCCAGAAGATATTCCTGCATGCCCTAATCCAAGCATTAGAAGGCTTTCTTTGAGTCATAAAGTAAGAATTTGGAAAACATGTTTAAGAATTTGATGGAGATGGATCAGTTAATGGCTTAGAACTTCTTAGCAATCAGATTTTTTTTTAAATCTCGAAGTCTTTCAGGGAAAATGATTTGATCTAACATCTCCAGTTAATGCTTTCACCTCAAAAGTCTTATAATGTGAAGCCTTATTCTTGTGAAAATTATTTTCAAAACCTATTGAAAAATTGTTGAAAAATCTCTTGTAAATTTTTCTAAGCTCTCAGCTTCGGTTTTTGGAAACAATTTCCAAATCTTGTTTAAAGCAGTGAGATCCGTTATCGCCAGTCAGAGATTTCATCTAATGATGCAAGTCTTCTAGTTTGCTAATTAGTTACATAAACAGTGATGAAAATCTTTAAACCCTAAAAGCTTTCTTAACCATAATCTGATCATATCTATATCGTCCGTGTTTTGAAGATAATATGCCGGAAAGAACAAAGATACATTGTAGATAAATGAAAACAAATAGCCTTATTTGATCTTGAAACTGTTTTTGTGACATTTAAGAAATCATAGCTGGCTAGTGATTGCAACTTAGAGGCAGGGGTGGAAAACATATGTTGTTTTCTGAGACCACAGGTGGCCTCCAAACAGTTTCTAAAACACTTAGAATCAACTTGAATTTCGTTTTCGCAAGCTCTCCATGTTCATCACCAGCTGCCACCCTTGTTCTTTAAAGGGGCAGGGTCACGTAATGTCAACAAACTTCTTTCGAAACAATGATTTTTCAGTACTTTGGATAGTCCATATCAAAGAGATTTTCTGCTACTTTTCTCAAAATATAGGTGTTATTTTGAAGATGGACCCTTGAATTTTCTAGAGAAATAAGCCAAACACCCATATGTTGTAGGATTGCAGAGATATTGGTGGATTTTTAGAAGTAACTTTATTGTGGATTCACCCCATCCACCAAAATCTGAGCGAAACACAATGGCCACGTGTGGGCAACAATATAGATCATAGAGATAACGGGTTTGTTTACGGTTACGTGACCCTGCCCCTTTAAGTATGCTTCAACAAACAGCATTTTGCTACAACTATGTGCAACGTTTGAAAAAAAAGATTCTTTTGTAAAGTTTGGATTTCATAGCATTGCAGGTTTTTATCTTGTCAATCGGAAAGTTTTCCAAAATATCGTTTGAATGTCATAAGGTATACCCTTGGCTAGGCTAGAAGTCCGAAAAAGTATACCCTTGCGGGCGGCACATCCCCAGTTACCTTTACTATGTGGAAGAACCCCACCCCTCCATGGATTTTGAGTCCCAAGTTTTCGCTGTGTTTAACCTGAACATACGAAATGCCTCTTCAGGCTGCTGTCACTCACTAGCTGGAGAGAATTTGCTCATCGAGTTTCATTAAGCCACCTAATCTTTATCTTTGTTTCGTAAAATTAGTTTTTTAGAGGACAAAATCCATGCTACTTGCAAGAATCGTAACAGTGTTGGATGATACATAGTTCGAAGCATCTCGTGGGAAAGTGTTGGTGACTAAGAACAAAAACAAGTGTACTTTGAGGACGCCAGGATTGGTGATAACATTTAGTTCGTCACCGGGCCTCCTCTTGGACGTGTGCAAGCATTAAACTTTACAAAAAACGTGAATTTTTCTAGACTGTGCACAAATCTTTGCCGCTCGTATGTAATAGTCTCAAGAAATTGAAATAAGCCATTAGCATATTGTTATATAGATATATAGATAGATATATAGATGTTATATAGATAGGTACACATATTTCACTTTTTTCTCCCTAGACATTTGCTCTGAACTTGATACTGGGCTGAAGGTGAGCACGGAACAAGACTGTCGATAATTCTGGCCAAGACAATGCCCTCAAAGCTGTAGAATGGTAAGACTGGTGTTAATGAACGATCAGTTTTAAAATCTAATTTCTCAGGTTTTATATTCTTCGTTTTTTATGAAGATAATTTACTTTGAGTGATAGTAGATGCAGTGACGCATTTACCCATGGGCCAACTGGGCCCGGGCCCAGGGGCCCCCTAAAAATCTTAAATTTAGGGGGCCCCGAGCAAAATTTTGAAAAACCAATAAATTTCGCCATGCGGAGTTGCCTCCGGTGAAATGAAGTTTCTTAAGTCGCTGAAAAAGGTCGGCAGTGTCACAAGAGCATGTTGTTGCCTTATGCGAAATGGCAGAAAAGTTTCATCTCCTGGGACTTTTAGACCCCAAGAAAATCATCCGAAATTTTGCAGCAATGATTTTAAGACGAAAGCTAATAGCATTATGAACCAAGGGACAAGGGTAGTTTTATTGTACCGAAATGTATGTGTTCTTATACCAATCTATTCAAGTTTTCGAGCTTTGCCCTATCAAATTATTTCTTTGATAGTAACTCGTTAGGTAAATGAATGTTTGCCATCGTCCATAAAAGTTCATGCTAACTGGGTGCCGAGTACTATGCACATGACATAAAAATTTCATAGATATAAAGGGGCCCCAATCAGTTTTGGGCCCAAGGCCCTAACAGACTTAAATGCGGCCCTTAGTAGATGATGATTACTGGAAAGATGTCGTCGAGAACATTTGACCTTGATGCGTATACGCTGTCCATCTTGGTTAAATGTTAAATGCTCCTCTACACCACCTTCTCCCTAATCGTTTGTTCATGTTCGTATAATTCTCCCAACAGTACTGTTTGTTGCCAAAGACGTTGAGATCGATGAAATATATTCAGAATTACAGTTTTACGACTTATTATTGTTAGATATTAATTGTCGCGATTGATTCTTGATGGAGACAAACCTAATCAAATTTTACCGAAGAGAGTTTGAACGACCTACAGCAAACGACAGCCAATGAATAACGATGTCTATCGACGACTAGTGACGACTTTTAACTGCATTATAAGGCCGACTGGAAACGATTTTGAAAAGGTGCCAACGAAGGTCAACGAGGTAAAACCGAGTGATAATTACTGGAAACATTGCATGACCCGGACGACCACTGATGGTCCACAATGACGACACAAATGCGTCACCAGGCAAATGACATGATGAACTGCGAAAAGAAAATCCTCAACCATGCTGGCCCAGACAAGTCGTGAGTGAAGAATTTGAAAAATGTAAGGACAGAAGTTTCAAAATCCTTAGAGAATTTCTCTTGCACTTCTTGAGCCGTCTGGCAATAAAATCAAGAAGGGAAATTGTCAAAATTCCAGGAGATTGAAATTTTGTAAAAATTCAGCTTTATATCATTTATGGAATGTCTGCCCATAGTTTTTCAAATTGGATTCAATATCCACTTTAGATTTTATCGCGAAGAAAAAGCATTGAAAATGTCTCTCCCTGCTGGATATGTCTGCAAACATGTCGTTTAAGAAGAATCCTTTCTTCCGCATGCAAATGAAAATATCCAATGATTCATTGCCAAGTTCCTTCAGAAGATAGAAGACTTATCTTAGGTTACTAGGCGTCTTTCTCACATAAATACCTTTAATGTATCAATACTCGATGTGTTTCCTTGTTTCTATCCATAGTGTAGACAATAATAAAGATAAATGAAGAATGTGAATAGAAGAGGAAATCACAAAGCTAGATCTTCGTGGAGGTTTTATCAAAAATAGAAATTTCTACTGACAAAAGTATCTACCACAGTTGAATATATGCACTGACCGTTTCCTATTCTCGTTAAGGGTGCTTTTGCAACCTGCATACGTTGCACGTTTCGTCTCTTTGTAGGTGGCTATTTTCGTGATCAACCATCAAATTCATTTGTTCCTTGAAAAACTAAGCGAAAAGAGAGTCAATTTTTCGTGAATTTCCAAAAAATTTTATTTCTCATTGGGCCACCTGGTCGAATCCATTATAAATATTACATCAGGAGTCAAACAGTCAAACTTTCACACGATAGTGAATAATTGTCATGGTATCGTTAACGTACTACTCCTTGATAGAAGATGAAGGTGAAGGTGAAGTTGCGGTGTTTAGCGCCAAGCGCTGGGATCGCAGAAGTAGCTAAGCGCTAATTGAGTCCTCGAACCCGTGTCATGACGCTCAAGTGGTGGGGTCCTACCGGCAGGACCGTCGAGAAGGGGGGGGGGTAGAGGGGGTAAAAGGTCCGGGGCCCGTTAATATTTTGTATATAGAATTTTGTTATTGCTATATATCTCTGCAGTGCATGTTTATGGCAATTTATCTGTTTTAAAAGGGTATTTGCAAGAACCGTCGACTTTGCTGACAGTTTTCATGTCAGAAACCGAGCCTTCGTATTGATATTTCTAATTCATCGAAACTGGACTTGCTCCAAGTCTTGCTCTTGGTCAATAAACAAACGGGAGGGAAGAAGAAAACGGAAGAGATAAGAGGAGGAGAGCGAGACTTGTGGACTACGTGTTTCGAAAACGAGTCTCGCTCTCCTTCCCCTTTCCCTTCCGTTTTCTTCTTCTTCTTCCCTCCCGTTTGTTTATTGATCAAGAGCGAGACTTGGAGCAAGTCCACATCGAAACTGGCTCTATCACAGCGAGTCAGTAGTTGGTGTCGTAGAGTCGTTGAGTTTTGGTTCACATTCAATCTTTTCGGCCTTTGAGTCGCTCGTTCCCTTTAACAAGGCATTACTAGCATAAAACGATGTCCTTGATTCATAAATACAAATTTTTGTGTAGCCTTTACACGGAATGTTTAAGCAATTTTTTAGAATAATTAGTCATAAAAGGGGCGTTTCCCTCATTTTCCGGGAGACTAAAGGGTGTGGTCACACAAAAAAATTCTTGGGGTTATGCCCCCAAACACCCTACGGCCCGTCCTCATAGATCACTCCAGGGCCCGAGCTAGCTCTCGACGGCCCTGCCTACCAGGTATTGAATCCACTCCGCCTGACTGTTCTGACTGCAAAGCCAGAGGATTACACCACTGCGCCACAACACCTTCAAGAAGAAATTCTCATTCTCATTGTATCTTAAAATTTTTCTGAACATGTTTTTTTTGTTTCAATGCAGGAACCTTCCGTGCCGTCCATTGCGTATTGACTCTACAACAATCAACTGCATTAACCAGTTGCCAGAAGTTGAGACTGGCATACCGGGTAGCAACAGATTACTTTGAAAATCCACAATCCATTACTTTTATTGCCAGTATTTAAGTTCTATATTTGTCTGTCGATGTCAAAGACCAAACATATTCAAGGGATCATTGTTTTCTTATCCAGGGAGGGACACAATCAGATTACGGCACCGGACACCTTATTTTGAGCAATGCAAAACATGCCTTTTCAGTCAGACACCTATAATTTGCGACTTCACATGAAGGTTCATGCCCCACACAACATAAGAGCAACAGCAACGACAGCAGAGACCACCATTTTGACTCGCGGAGTGCAAACCACGAAGTAAAGTCTATGGGATGGCGGCTAAATGGTGGTGCGACATTAAGATTCAATTTGATAATTGTAATAATAATCATCATCATCATCACCATCATCATCATCATCATCATCAGAATAATAATAATCATCATCACCATCATCATCATCATAATCATCATCATCATCATCATCATCATCATCATAATCATCATCATCATCATCATCATCATCATCATCATCATCATCATCATCATCATCATCATCATCATCATCATCATCATCATCATCATCATTATCATCATCATAATCATCATCATCATCATCATCACTTTATTTTGACTGCTGATGAGAAGTAGATTATGGCTGTGAATTTAAGTGTGCTTTGCACTATACAGTGTAAAAAATTACAAAATATGTCGATACTACTTTATTGCATGAGGATAAAAACATGAAGGTTTATCATGCTAGGTCTATCTTATTACAATACCTATGTCTCAAATAGTTTGGTTCTTGACGTGAGTCTACGAAAAGTTTTCATGGAAGTGGTTCTATCAAATTTTGATGAGTTTTCAAAACATCTACCTTTTATTTGCACACCCTTGCTCTCACAATATGAGTGACTCATAAAGTTTTGAAAAATCGTAACTACAAAGAGAATGACATCACATATGACATAAAGAATAACTCATTTGTGGATGTGTGGTCCTAATCCAAAACAGAAAGCAATATTTCACTCACTGCCCTGACGATGTTTCGCTAAGGAAACACGTTTCCAGGTACTTGCTGTACTTTCAGGTCTATTGGCATCACTACTTTTGGACAATGCGCTTAAAGCTGCTGCAGACATCTATTTTTTCGATTGTTTGTTAAAATATAAAGGCAAAATGACGGACATATAATGGCCTACTTGGTTTCCTAGAAAAAATACACAGATTTAGTTGGCTCCAGCGATGCGAAGTTAGCTTTAGGCCCCGTTTGCACGAGATCGGATCCAAATGGATCCGTACCCAAACTGTAACGGATAGGACTTGCATTTACACGGGCCTCGACGGATCCGAACCCATTTGGATCTGCTATCCGTACCCAAACGGGATCACTTTCTAATGATATGCAGTTTGGCTGCATTAATAGACATTTTATCCGTAAATTGATATTGTCTAAAGTATGGCCAATTTCAAATGCAGATGCTGCAAAGGCAAAATCAACCCGTTTCCGGTAAAAAAATACCTATGAAAAAATTTTCAAAATATTTCAGGCCTAGGAGCACTTGAGGTGATGCCTGGAGGAGGCAAAATGACAATTTCATCTTCATGAGATGCATTTGTAGATAATGATGAAATATGCTATCACAAAGGTGGATTACCGTGTATGCAAATGCCCTATCACTTTCTGGCATCTAAAATAGGCCATACTTGCGAAAACATCAATTAAGCAATGAAAAATTCAATTAATGCACCCAACTTGGATGTCATCGGAAAGGAGATAGATCGTACTTTCAGATGGTATGCGTCAAGTTGATTCAAATCTTATTATTTCTTGAACAATCGCGAATGAAAATGGGTTGCGCTTTTTCTGATACACCTGTAGAGCTTGCGTTTTAGCCTGAACAAATGCTTGAAAAACATCGAAATTAATATATTGAAATTACAGAAAAATTAAAATACTGCACAATGTGTGACTTAGCAAAAAAATGTAGTATTATCTATTACAGTTCAAGTTTGTTCAAAGCCATCATTAATTTGTTTGGTGTGCTTCAAGTACTTCTTCAGCCAAAATGGCAAAGCTCTGGTTTGGTGCAGGATGCAAATTTGACTTTTCAGGGCACCAGCACCAACAAACAAGGTATCTACGCTCAGCTAAATTCACATTGCTAGAGCCAGTGAAATCCTTATACTTTTCTCTGGGACACCCGGTAGTTTAAGAAGAGAACATAAGAAAGCCACGGAGTACTTATTGTCCTCTTTTATCTGTTTTTCGAGAGAAATTTTAATACAGCAGATGATCCAATACAGATTTGACTTAGACAAGGCAATTTGCCAGCCTCAAGAATAGATTTCACCCCTTCTGTGGAACCAACCAAAATGCTTTGCCTTCTTTGTTTATTTTGATTTCATTGAATGCAAGCAGAGGTGTAAATGAAAGGAACATCGCTTTGTCTCCTCGGACACATGAATATTTTGTTTTGTAAAATTCTCTCTTGCCTGATGTGAATAATGATAGTAATAATAATTGCTTTGTTAAGGTGGCTTCTCGTCTAGCCAATCAATCAGCTAAGTAACGCCAACCAAACCTTACATGCAGGTTCATGATGACTAACATACAAGGATCAACCTATCTACTAAAAGGATATCAATTACAATCATAAATACCCTAAATTTTCAACAAATCGTTTGCACAATCTACAGTTGCAATCAAACGTGTGACTTTTAGGCTACGTTCACATTGCTCCGTTTTCATTTCTACCCGTTTTTGTTGATGAAAACGCTGCCCGTTCACATTGCTCCGTTTTCAAATAGATACGCTATGAAAACGATAGGCGTTCACATTGCTCCAGCAAAACGGTGTTGTTAATCCCCTTTTCATAACAAAGCCTTTTGTTAATAGCTTTCCACAAGGCGCCAATCGCAACTTTGAATGCTATTGTAATCAAAAGTCTATTAACAAAGGAATGTGAAGCGTTTTCAAATGTCTCCGTTTTTGGCGTTCACACTGAAAACGGATCGTTTTCAAAACGCACCGTTTTCGAATTTATGCGTTTTCATTAGCGTTTTCAAAAAGCCCCGTTTTCACAGCGGAGCAATGTGAACGCAAGGCAAAAACGGAGAAGTTTTACTCCGTTTTCATATGAAAACGTAGCAGTGTGAACAGGGCCTTTGAAGCTATCCAATGTCTGGGACTCTTTTATGGAAGATGGCATTGTATGCCATAGAAGATGGCATTGTATGCCATAGAAGATAGCATTGTATGTCATATCTTCGCTCCCTGTCTTCGCTCTAAGAATGGCTTGGGAGCTTAATTTCTATTGCAAGCAAAGCGAGTCAGACAGATTGCTTTCCAGCATGATTCTTGTTTACTCTTTTTTAATTCTGTGCATTTTCTTTTAGCCAAGAATATTTTTTGAAGTAAAATTACCATTAAAGTCTATAGGCTCCTCAAGACCAGGCAGTTTGGATCGTTGAGTAAATAATGATGACAAATAGGTATTTCTTGACAATCGTCCTTATGTTCATTGATTCTTTCAATTTACTTTGGCAAAGGATTATAAGTGATTGATCTATAAAACAATCGCAAACACTTGATACTTTCAAATCCTAGTTTACTCTTAAATTCAAATTTTAAGTCGAAAACAGGAAACCAAGGACCAATTGAGCTCAGTTCTTCCAAGAGATAAAATTACCGTTGATCGCAGAATCCAAACAACATCATGCGTCATAAGCATATGGTTTAACAGGGTATCATGTTTGACATTTGTCTTTAACCAATGAAAAACAATATTATCTATAAAAGTACTTGCGTCAGAAAACGCAAAAACAACCACATTTAGCCGGAGCCACTATTTTACTAAGACTTTTTCAGCCAGACAATATTGCTTAAAGAGCTCAAGTAAGTATTTAAGGAATATTTGAGGCTGCTTAACTTGTAACAAATACGTGTCAAGTCAATGGTCTCTATTCTTGATGAACAGTTAGCAATTGTTCTGTCTTATTGGCTAAACAGTGGGCTTTGGTAGGCTTACGGGACCTCGATGTTTGACCTTATTCTTGCTTTCTCTGTACCAGTTTGTACACTTTGTCAGGACCTCTTTACAAGAGCATGATCTTTCAGTCAAATAAAAATAAAGAAATGGAGATAACCTGATACTTTGCTATGCCTTCAATATGTCTGGTAATTGCAAGTCATACACGTATTTTTTATAAGAATCTAAGAATTTGGGCCAGTACTGAAAGTGTCTTATGATTATCAGATTTTGAATACTCCGAGCTTCTTACGAGTTTCTTAAATGTTTCACAACAATATTCTTGTTCACTGTCTATATTTACTGCAGCTTTTCCAATGTCTAGACATCACTGGAATAAAAATATGTCAAGGCCTTCCTTTATCAAAACAAATAGTTTCTTAAGTTATATTTTCCCAGTACTGGAATATCTTAATTTTTTGGTGATCTGAAAGTTTAGTTTCTTACAAGCAGTTCCAGAAGAAAAACGTTAAGTGCTTGTGTTCAAGAATCTTTTGGCAGGAAAATATTTATAAGATTCTATAAGCTCGCCTTTGAAAATTCAAGAGACTGCACTACCTGGATTAGAAAATAGGAAAGTTATGAAATTTGCAAGAACCAAGGAAACACTATCATTTGTAAAATGATTTGCGTCAGAAAAACGCAAAAATAACAACATTTAAGCGGAGTCAGCCAGGCTTAATTTCTTGAAGATATCAATTTGACTTTAAGGAGTATTTAGGACTGATAAACATGTAGCAGATCCATCTAAATTCAATGGTCTTTATCCTTTTATGAACAGTTAGACATTGTCCAGTAGTAAAGGCCTAACTGTAGGCTTTAGTAGGCTTATGAGATTTTCATGTTAACCTTACTTCCTGGATAAGAAAGTAAGATAGTTACATAATTTGCAATTCAGCCTGTGTTCACGCGATGCCGGCATATTTTGGAAACGTTCAAAATGTGACGGATAGGCCTCTCGTTCACACGAAAACGGCACATTTTTGCTGGCAGATTTTGAAAACGGTAGGTTTTGAAAACGGAATTCTAGCCGGCACATTTTAAAAAAGTCATCGTCTGAACACTCAAAAATGATGGAAACAATTAAATTTTCAACGCTTTCATAATGAGGCTAAACGGTTCTTTAGGTGTAGGAACGTTTCTTTGGCATCAAATTCCTGGAGAGATTACATCGTGTTAGTTACAGCTGAATTTTCTATCGTTTTCAATTTGTGCCATAGTGTGAACGCTAGCGCAAATTTTGCTACAGTCACATCTTTCACCGTTTTCAAAATGTGCCGGCATCGTGTGAACGTAGTCTTAACCAACAAAAAACAATACCGTCTGCAACAGGACTTGAGTCGGAAAGCAAAAACAACCACATTTAGCTGACATGATTTGTGCAAGTTAAAAGATTGCACTTGCAAAAAGCAAAACAAACCCCATTATTGATATCACACCATTCCGTTCAGAGTGATACAACAGTGATACGATCCTCTACTGTTTCCATGTGAATATTCTAATATTTTGGTTCAGAAAGTGGAGCGAAAATGGGAGCCTCTTCGCAGAACTGTCTGCTCGTGTTCCTTTATCAAATACCAAAATCATTGGTGTCATGGCAAAGATCTTAATTGACTTATAATTAGAAAAGGTAAAAACACAATGCCAATTGCATGTTATGTACCTATTTGTTGCCACTTGAAGAGATATTTCAGGTATGATGCTCCAAATATGTGTCCATGTCTACCACAAATAGAAATGACCCAGATGACAGGGTTCATCGTAAAATAGTTAATCAAACTGAATTGCAACCCTGGATGAATAATTTTAAGATAATAAAAGTGAATGAATAAAAATTTGAACAGTTCCTGCGAAGGAGCCTTGGATTCAAAAATTTTCATTTCAATTTATGGTACAGATGAGATCTCAACTTAGATTTTATGACCTTGCTTGTCCAAATCAAGATCGTAGTCGCAGAGTAATTCGCTTAGACAAAATTTCTGAGCCAGCCTAAAACAGATGGCTATTGAATTATGCAGTTACTATCTATGTGTAATTTGGAAAAAGCTTTTAGGGCAGCTCAACAATACATTATTTTTGGAAGTTTTTGAGCCATGGAAATGAAAAGTACTCTTCCCTTATTCAAAAGCCCAATATGACTGAACAATCACAACAGTAATGAAACTTGAGTGAGGAAGATCCTTTGCTATCAGAAGACACTACTTGTCCCCGTTCCTGTTCCTTCAGGGTCCTAGAAAGTTGCGCTGTCAACTGTTCAAGGATTAAAATGTAAGTGTATCTTCTCATAAAATTTTCTGCAATTGACATAGGCAACAATATCTGAGTCAGGAAATCATGCAAATAATCAACAATCTAAATGACAAAAATGAAGCATTCAAAGTGATAAATACTAATGAAGAACCAAGCAATATTCTATCAATCGCAAAATATTTGAAAGAGGCATTTAAAAGCAGAATGGTTTTAAGGTTGGTCTCGTAGCCGCTTCGGTTTAAATTTTGTTAATCTGTTTCTCTTTACTGTTCGTTTTGTTCTTAAGTAGTTTTGTTTATTCATGAATTTGGTTGGTAGTTTGAACTTTGTTGATGTAAATATTTTGGTTTATTTAGTGCGTAGACCATGTACCGCCGGTATAGTGTCGTAAATTATAAAAAAAAGTAGTTTAATTTTTCAAGAAATTCTTAAACCTGGTGTTCATTAAACCGTAATTCTTCGCTGATCATTGTCTTAGAGCATCGGCAATGATCGGCGATGCTCTAAGACAATGATCGGCGATGAAAAACGATTTAATGAAAACCAGGCTTTAAGAATCGAAATTTTGATGATTGATCTGACTCAAAATACCTTCAAATTTAAGAAGATAGTAGCCGCACAATTCAACGACTGTTTGCCTCAGGCTGCCTCAGAAATTTTGCCTGTCTAGGTGAATTACTCTGCGAAGACAAATCCGATTTGAACGTGCGAGGCTGCAAAATCTATTCTTGTCTATGCTATAAGCTGGAAACAAACTTTTTTGAAACTACGGCTCCTTCGCAGGAACTGTTCAAACGCTACTACTTTTTTTGAGACACCCTGTAGTAATATTACTTGACATTTAACGTTGTTGTAGGTATTTCGGATACAGAAAAGTGCAGGACATTTACATCAACTAGGCTTCACTTACCAAAGTTTCAGTCAAATGGTAAGTGTTTAAATTGATATACATACGAACTACATGTCACAGGGAAAAGAATATAGATTGTGTTTTCAGGTAGTATGCATTGCATCAAGATAAAATAACGATTGTACCGATCTGAACCGTTGTAAGTTGAGTTGCATTTTTTACCATTCGCTGCAATAGACTTGCCCAATTTCACCCCGGGGGGTAACTTCAATAGACGAGTGACGGGGGTGTGCCATTTGATGTCTGAAATCCCACCCTAAAATTTATAAATTTGGGAATTTCACCCACAATTTTCCTCTTTTTTATGCAAAAACAAACTCTAAAGCACAGAATAAAGGCAGAAGGGAAACTCTATTGTTCCGACAGCGCGACACTCTTAGAACAAAGGAGATCATGGAAACGAGGTTAAGTAAGTTAAATTCGCTTCCACAGTACGGGCGGCTATTGAGGTATCTCCTTCTAACTGGAATTTCAGAGAAAATACTGAGAAAATCAAAAAGAAAATCGCATTTTCGTATGTACAGACATACATTCCACATTAAATAAGTAAAAAATGCTGGTTTCTACATCTTTCTTAGTCGTTTTTGCACCGATCACTACTGGCAGGTAAAAGCCAAGGTCGGCCCGTTCTCTCCAATTTCATGGCATGCAGGTATTTTTATATATTTTTCTTTTAAGCTATCGGCCTTCATAAAAGTTGTAAAATGTATATATATGTACTAAATTCATATTTTCTGCTACTGGTAGATTTTTATACTAGATTTCGATACGGCATTTTAGCAAGGCCCATCTCCCCGTGGGCTGGCTACCCTTGGTTAGACTGAGAGAGTTCGCGCAAACGTAGTAGTACCACAGCTTTATCTGAATCTTGAATACTTATCAAAAATATCAAAATGCATTCAAAATACCTTGAACTTGTAGTAACTGTTACAGAATCTTGAAATTAACAGAAATATACTAATGTTTCAATGGTTGTCTTTCTGTCCTTCTTGCGCCGCTAGATCGGCCAAGAACCAGGCCTGCCAGCATGCATCGCAGTTCTTGCCACAGCGACCAGACCAGCCAAATAATCTCTGAAATGAGTTAGAAGAAATAATCGAGTATATACCTTGTGATGAATGTGATAAATATTCGTAACGACAAGCATAAAATTTCTCCTGGTTATGGTAGGAAAAGTCCTGACTTTGAAAATGTTACAGAGCAGGTGATGCTCGAGAGAGAACCAAGTCGCGTTGCATCAACCACCCTTTGCTAAGGTAGTTAGGCTGCATGTCTGTATCACAGTCTCTGGGAGGAGATCAACGGAATAATGACTTTTGAAAATAAACGGCTTAGTAAGAAGAAATAATAACAAAAATGAAGCTTACCAACATGAATTTCCAGACGAAACGTCCCACAACTTCAGTTTCTTCCTCCTCGATGTTTTCAACTCATGATATCGGCTTTAGTTCCGTGTGATTGTTTCCTGCTAAACCTCGTTGTAAAAACGAGTTTAAGTAAGCATCCATTGTTCTCATGGGCTAGCCTCGTTTGAAAACGTGTCGCAAAAAGATCAAAGGATCCGACAGGAGTTGCCCTTCTACCTTTATTTTTATTCTGTGTCTAAAGCTAGGTAGCAACTACTTGATATGTTGCCATTTATAGAAGGATCAGACATAAGGGCATTCTGTTCCCTCTGTAAAGGACACATACAATATATCTAACCACACTGCCACACTACCAATGAATGGACGAGGAACCAATCGATTAATTTCAGTTTGACACCAATAAACAAAGTCTTCATAAGATTTCCAAGTTTCTGAATACACGATTTATAAGAATAGGCGGTCGAAAAGCTCATGCCTAGCGAACAATGACAAAGAACGATCTCAAGTCGAGGCTAATCGAAGATGTCATCGATAATTGCAGATGTGTCTCTTTTGGGGGGGGGGGGTAAATATCAAAAAACAAAACTACATGTATCATGAAATGATGTCATGAAATGATGAACGATCATGTATTCCACAAAACAAACAAACAAACAAAAATCAACGAAGGAACTAAAGTGAAGCAAACAAACAAGGACAGACAGAACAAAAATTAGATAAGGGGGGGGGACTGCAATCAAACAGTTTTTTTTTCTTTAATAAATGATAGCCTGTGATTGCTCGTGAGAAGAAAATGGAGCGGCAAGAAAGCGAAAACTTGCAGAGCTTTCCTGTTAATGAGCGATCAGGGGCTACGTCTGGGCAAAGTCTACTCTGCAGATAAAACAATAGCACCATAGTAGGTCAGGAGGAGTGTTACGTGTCTTACTGCAAAGGCAGCAGATCTCCACAGGTATCTATTGGTAATTTTAATCCCTTAGTTTGGTATTTGTGAATCCAGGTAACTGACCAACAACGAATGTAGTGTGTTGGTTACTTTGTAAAAGTCGCGAGGAACGAGATATTATAGCTCGAATAGGCGTTTACATGAAACATATTTAATTTGCTGCAAAATTTGCAATCTCAGAAAAAAAATTTTGTTTCACCTTCGAAAAGAACGTTTCAGCTTAGTAAGCATCTACTCAAATCCGCAAATTCTTCTTTCAGTGGAATCTACCTACTTTGAGTCATGCTTAAAGGTGATCTGAAGCGAAAATTTTTATTTTCCATTTCATTTCATTTTAAATTTTTTATACACGGTGGCCCCATCAACCAAGAGTGGCTGCTTTTCAGGGGGCCGTGGAAAAAACCTAATTACAAGGCTACTAAAATAAAAAAGAATATTTACAATGTTAAATTAGAATAAATGAAAAATTAAAATCTATTTACATTTCAGTCTACATTTAAAAGTAGACAGAGAGGGGGCTAGCTTGACCTCATGTTTTAATTCATTCCAAACCATTGCTCCACGGAACGAAAATGCTTTTTGGCCATTACTTGTTTTCATTCGTGGAGCAAGTAAGTCAGTCTCACGATTTCTCAAATTTACAATTTCCCGTGTCGAGTTTCTCGTGAATAAAGTAGAGAGGTAAGTGGGCGCGAGACCACTTATTGATTTGAAAACAATGGTAGTCGTCTCTTGTTTGATCATGTCGTGGACTGTCGGCCATTTGAGCTCTTTTATCAAGTTTGCTGCTGGTGCATCATAGCTACTGTTGGTAACAATTCTCGCAGCACGATTTTGTAACTTTTGTAGCATCAAAAGGCGAGATTCTCCACAGCTACCCCACACAGAGCAACAGTAGCGAAACTGATGCAAACGAAGGGCCCTGTTGATTGATTCGAAATCCTGTTGAAATTTTTTTGATATCTCATTTGCTTAAGCTCCTTTTAGTTTACGTCATTTTTCTTACTTACTTTTCCTACCTTCATAGCCATAGAATCTGGTAACCTTGTGTCTTTTTTGGCTCTGAATGGTAAATTTTATAGCAAGTATAGCGTTTCTGTTTAAATGATGCTTAAAAACAAGAATGTGCATTTTTGCTGAAAACATGCTCAAAACGAAGCCCAGTGACTACTACCTCAAGCAAGATGAAATAAGTTCTCTTGTTTTATTTTTGCTTGTAGGTATTCATCAAACAAAACTGCATGCAGTTTTGTTATGAGCTATTTTCAAGGAGAAGCGACAATACCTGTTTTCCAACAAGAAGATTTATTGTTTTCCTTTAGGCTCGTACAGTAAAACCCCGCAAACAAGAACATACTTTTCTAAAAAACAGACTGGCTCGGTTCTTAAAAATGAGGTACTTACGACATTTTCAGGGTGTGGTTCTTATCACAAGGACACTTGTGACTATAATGAATATATACAGTAACTAAAGTTATATAGTTATATAAGTTATATAGGGAGTTTGTTTACACTGATATGATGGCATTTCTTTATTAAGTGCACCATCTCATAAGAACATTGAAGTAAATCACTCTGTTTTTGGTTCTTATCTTTGGGTGTTTTTTTCCACAAAATCAGTCTGCAGGTTCTTATTTTACTATGTTCTTGTTTGCGGGATTTTACTGTATTGTCAGCGTACTCTTCAGTCGTAACAATTAAAAACAATTATGAGGCTGCAAGCTTTTCCAAACATACATAGCATTTGTTAGCTCTTTTCGCTCTTGAAGAATCGGCAAATTGAGAATCACCTTCATTTCTAATTTCCTTTGGGAGAATTATTCATGGTTACCCCAGCAATCTTGAAGTCTGCTTTTGCCGTCTCGTGTATGCTGGGCCAAAAACCTCAAAACTTGAGAAGTTTTGAAAGATTTAAGAATAAAAAATTCTGATTAAATCCTTGCTGCAACAAGTGTAGACAAGAGAAAGGGCACAACAGATAGCTGGTAAGTAAAAATTATTAATCATTAGCTATGTTTCTGAAGAAATGAGGTTTTCAAAAACGATGGTCGCCAAAACACTCCTTATCCCGTAAATCATGGATGAAGCTGATATATATTGAAGGAGGTGATGTCTGTCTCGCCGGAGGGTAAGAATTTTAGTAATCTTTCTTCATCTGAACAACTTTCTTTGAAAAAGCTTAAATCTGATAGGAACACAGTCATCAAGGAAGCGGACAAGGGTTCAGGGGTTGTAGTTTGGGATCGGGAGGATTACATAAGTGAGGCTAACCGACAATTAGACGATAGGCAGGTTTATGAAGAAGTAGAGGTGGATCCCACGGTAAATTTGGGTAAGACCATTAATTCTAGGTTGAATGAGCTGAGGGAGGAGGACCCGGGACTAGAGGAAGTGACTGATTATTTGCAAGTTAAAGATTCTAGGTTAGGTAGATTTTATTTGTTGCCTAAGATCCACAAGGGTCTTAGTAGTGTTAAGGGGAGACCGGTCATTTCCAACTGTGGTACAATAACAGAAAATATTTCAGAGTATTTAGACCACCACCTTAACCCGTTGGTTAGCCAGAGTAGATCATATGTTAAGGACACTAACCACTTTCTATCTAGGCTAAGTAAGTTAGGTAAGATACCAGAGGGGGCTTTGCTGTGTACAGTTGATGTTGTGGGACTCTATCCCAGCATTCCACACGGGGAGGGTTTAGAGGCCATCAGGGAGGCGCTGGATAGAAGGGAAAACCCGGGCGTGGCTACTGATACCCTAGTGGAGTTGGCGTCCTTGGTCTTGGAGAATAATTATTTTGAATTTAATGATAGGCAGAAATTGGGCACGGCTATAGGTACGAAGTTTGCTCCGGCCTATGCCAATCTCTTCATGACCCGGTTGGAAGAGAGGTTGTTGGATGCTTCAGCTGACAAGCCCCTCGTCTGGATGAGATTCATCGATGATGTATTCTTTATCTGGACGCATGGGGAAGAAAAGTTGAAGTCTTTCATCAATCATCTCAACAGTAGTCACTAAACCATTAAGTTTACTAGCGAGCAATCACAGGATAGTATTAGCTTTTTGGACGTTCAGGTTAGCATGAGGGAGGGGGGAGTCCTTTCGACAGACTTGTTTTGCAAGTCAACTGATACACATCAGTACTTGCATAAGAAAGTCTTGTCACCCCTGGCACATGAAAAAGGCGATCCCCTATGGTCAGGCTCTTAGGTTTCGTAGGATATGTTCGGAAGATCGCCAATTTCAGGAGAGGGTAGGCGAGTTAGCTGGATGGCTTAAGGACAGGGGCTACGAAGAGTCTTTAGTTAACGAGCAAATAGATAGGGTACGTAGGTTGGATAGGGCAACTCTTCTAGCAAATTCGGGAAATAGGACCAATGACCAAGGGAGGGGGGAAAGGGTTCCACTTGTTGCGACATATCATCCAGCGCTCAATAGTTTGGGGAAGGTTGCCAGGAGACTCCATCCTATGCTCACGAATTCGGAGGAGCATAGGGAGGTGTTTCCTGAGCCACCTTTGACAGCATTTAGGAGATGTAAGAACCTTAAGAACATGCTTGTTAGCGCTAGGCTTAGTAATGAGGGAAATGGGGGGACTGATAAGAAGGGATGTTCTGGTTGTGGTAAATCTCGTTGTCAAGTGTGTAATGTCATGGGCAATAGTGAGCATTTTCATTCGAACATAGATAGCCGGGAATATAGGATAAACTAAATGTTGTGTATTTGTTGGAATGTACTGTTTGTGGTGTACAATATGTTGGTAGCACCTTCACGCCTTTTAGGCTTAGGTTTAACAATTACAAGGCGTGCAGTCGTAAGTTTAATTCGGGGGCCTCAGTATCCCAGGTGGAATTCTTCAGGCATTTTACTGAAGAAGGCCACCACGGGTTTCTGAAGGATATTAGTGTCAAGATAATTGATAGCTAACGGGGGGAAATAGGATGCGGGAAAGCTTCTGGCAATATCGGCTAGATTGCTTTGCCCCTAGGGGTTTAAACACTAGGCAGGTAGATACATAGATTTCATTTTTGTTTCCATTTTGGTTGTTGTGTTGTTTTGATTTTTGCGCTCAGCTTTTCGTTAGGGACACACGCTGTTTTTTTTTAGGAAACTCTTTCTGCCCATCCGCTCTTGGATCTTTATATTGTTTGTTTTATTTTATTTTAGCAAAGGCTTCTCTCAGCTCCTGCGAGACAGACATAGCCACCGACTTCAGCAGTTCTTAATTCTGCGCTTTCTTTGACCTTTCTCCTACCGCCTCTGTCATCAGCCGCTACTTTTACACCTTAGGAGTACTCATTGTATGTTGGTAGGTCCCGCTCAGGTTATTGTTTTTGTATTGTTTCTGGATTTTGAGATTGATATGTATGCTCTGTCTGATTAAAAGAACAGTTATTACTGATGAAGGCTTTCGCCGAAACGTTTAAAGAATGTGTTTTTTATGAGTTTTTATTTCTACTTTAATTCGCATTGTGAAGGAGCTTAAAAGAATATGTATATACACACATATATATATATATTTATTTGAAACTGAAGCCCGTGTCTCCCCGAATAAGCTCCTGCGAACAGAGCAATTTTTACAAAGAGTCCTCCGCAGGCTTATTCGATGATTTACGGTATGAAATGTTAACTTTTCATTGAACCGTTTCTCAGAGAATCAAGGAGAAACACGTAAGACCATCTTCTTGAGCTATACTTTTGATGTTAACTTTAGATTAATCAGCAATTAAATGTGCTGTCTTGATAAAATTCCCTTGTGCAACCACATTAATCAGTGTTGGTCTGATTAGGTTTTATATCTTACCGTTGGGAAGATGTTAGGATTGAGGTTATGAGGTGGGACAAACTAGTGTTTCGCTTTCACTTCCCTGCATTCATTTGGTGGTCAATGAATGCATTTTTTGTGGCTCCTACAATAGATATTTATGTCTGAGCCTTCAAAGCTAGCCTTCCACAATTTGTCGTGAGGCTTAACGTTCATGATTTGCAAAAAATGTTTATTATTATCTTAATAGTATTGGAATGACTCACTTTCCCATCACTAAACCATTGCTTGCTCCTTTGTGTAGTTTTCCTTGTCGGCTAACAGAACAAGATTATTCGAGCACTTTCTGCATTCTTTTTCCTTTAAGTTAATTCATGCACACCCTTTCCCTTGATCTTCGCTTTGCTCTTGTCTTCTAAAGTTTTACTTCTTAGTGTCTTCCTTTTCTTAAAATTTCTATTGTTTTCGTCAGTTTTTTGTACAACCCTCTGCTCATTTCCGTTGGCATTCATATCTGCAGCCCTCGTGTTTTAACGAAGACACCTGCCGATTCGAAAGCTCTCATAAGGGCTCTCGTCTCATTTCTCGTTGCCTTTTTCGTTGACGTCCAGCCTTCAACTTTGTTTTGTTGCTTTTCGTCACTTATGGCACAAGACAATTAATGAGTGACTATTCACCTAGCCAGTAGAATATAAACAATCAAAGTAACATGAATGATACGAAACGTAGCTCCTGTAATTTCTGTAGCTTTTCCTTTCCGTGGAATTATTTGGGCCTACATTGTCGTGTGGAGGTACTTCCCGGACGCACAGTTGATTGTCAATTTGACGTATCAAACGCTACGTTTCGAATTCACAATTGAATTAAAATTATCATACATTAACACATAAACAAAATGATTTTTTGCCTCTTGAATGCCTGCTTAGCACTACAATGGCTTACACCAGCCTTTTGCTTATTGAACGTTTGCAACATCAAGAGAATCTAAATGCCCTTTCGGTAATGCTCCTTTAACATTTTGCGGACCCAATCTTCGAACTGTGATAACCATCAATGTCAAAACGTTGAACTGTATGAATTTTACTGATTTATGCTGTATGTTTTCAACATCCGTTCTGTTGGCAGCATATTGATAGACCTAAATAATATTACTTAGTATCTAGTAAATATGAGCTAAGGCAGTCATCTCCTCACCTCAGGTACCAGAGCTTTGAAGTAGGATTCAAAAGGAACAATTAAATTAGTGACCTCTCTCTTTTTACTTTCATTTTACATTTTTTTGCTGGCCCTGAATCGTTCTTTGTTTTATACATTTAGATTTTTGAGGATCTATCAACATTATGTGTGAGCAAAAAGATATACCTAGCACTCTAATTTCGTCTTTTTGTTTAGGGCATCAATCCTCTTCTCTAAGAAAATTGTCCCAAAAAGTTTTTGGCAATTTTTTTTACGTTAGATTTCTGCACTCATCTTACAGTCAAACAGTTGCACATAATCATCCAAGGCTCATTGTCATGTGAAAAAGGATTTTCTATATGATTCGAATGACTATGACTAAACTTACCTTCGGGAGGCACGTTGGAAAGCCAATAATTTCATTTTTTAAATGGGTGAGTCAGAAACAAGTTAACGCGTTTGGCGGGCTATGGACTTGCTTTCGTGTTTAATACATCAATTGAGACAAGTATTTTTCCTGACTCATGGAAAGTTGCTAGGGTTACTCCTATTTACAAAAATGGAGATAGGGCTGAAAAGTCAAACTATCGCCCTATATCAGTCTTACCTGTCATTTCAAGGCTCTTTGAAAAACTTGTAACCAATCAGGTGTACCAGCATATGGAAGATAATGGTTTGTTTTCATCTGGCCAATCTGCCTACTTACGCCTCCATTCTACTGTAACTCACTTACTTAAAAATACAGATGACTGGTACAATGGGCTGGATCTTGGTAAGCTTGTTGGCCTTGTTTTCATTGATCTTAAAAAAGCTTTTGACACTGTTGACCATGAGATTCTCTGCCAGAAATTGGTGCACTACGGAGTCCAACAGCGGGAACTCGCATGGTTCAGATCATACCTGTGCAATCGAAAACAATTCTGTCGGGTCAACGGTGTAAGCTCAAAAATTGAGAGTATAGATGTGGGTGTTCCCCAAGGCTCATGTCTGGGTCCCCTTCTTTTCCTTATTTATATCAATGATCTGCCGCAAGCTGTCCAAAATTCAGCTGTTTCCATGTATGCTGATGACACAAGTCTGTGCTACCAGTCTTCGGACATAAATGTGTTGAACGAGGCCATTAATAACGACCTCAAACAACTGGATACTTGGCTTCAAGGCAACAAGCTCTCCTTAAATGTTGCAAAAACAAATTCCATGCTTGTCTCCACCAAGCAAAAGCATAATATCCTCAAAAGTCGAAATGAAGACTTGGATTTGAAAATTCGCAACAATGAGCTCGAAATAATCCAAAAAACAAAATACCTTGGTGTTCAGATCGACAACTCTCTTAACTGGAAGGAACACATCAAGACTGTCTCTACCAAAGTTTCTAGAGCTATTGGCTTTTTAAAACAAGCCAAGACGTTCCTACCGAAGGAAACATTGAAGACTCTTTACACAGCTATTGTCGAGCCACACCTTCGATATTGTTGCTCTGTTTGGGGTTGTGCCGGTTCGACTGAGCTTAATCAGTTGCAAAAACTTCAAAATCGAGCTGCAAGGATTATAACCAACAGCAGCTTTGATACCCCAAGCAGACCACTTATCGACCAGCTGGGCTGGAAGACCATTGAACAACTCATCGCTAGTGAATCTAAAATAATGGTCTTCAAGTCCCTGCATGAACTGGCTCCCCAATACTTGTGTGACCTTTTCACCCGAAACTCAAAGTGCTCTTCGTATGTCCTGCGCAATTCTGAGACAGATTTAAGATTACCCATGAAAAAGTCAAGTAATGGGCAAAAATGCTTTTCCTATCGTGGAGCAAAAGTGTGGAATGAACTTCCTGCCGATACCAAACAGGCATCTTCCCTGAATAGTTTTAAAAAATCTATTTAGGAATTTTTCATTTTCCCTTTCTTTTATGTTAGATTTTGTAGATATTGTATTAGGTTTTTATATTATGGTTTTTATATTTTAATTATTCTTTTTAGTATGTAATTGTATATTAAAGTTTTTAAGTGGAGGGCCCCTTGTAAAACAACTCTGGTTGAAGGGCTACCCTCCTTAATAAAATGAAAATGAAAATGAAATGAAATGAAAAAAAATGGAACAGAAAGCGTGCGGCCGACATTCAAAACTAAAATATTAATCTTTCAGTCAATTGCTAGCTTAGATGAGGAAATTTTTTTGGTGAAATCACTCATCATTTAGACCCAGATATCAGGAAAATGCCCATAAGGGGCATGTTTGGGAACAAGGATTCCTCATTCCATTTTGGACCATAGTTTACTAGCTGTTGAAATTAAAATTCTTTTTCTGAACCTTGCAATGTGAATTTCAATGCCTCGTGAATTATGGGCCAGAATGGAACGTGGAATTTTCGATTCCCATACACACCCCTTGCAGGCATTTTTCTAATTGTTGGGTCTCAGAGATGTGTGGTGTTAACAAACAAAATTTTCTCATCTAAGTTAGCCTTTGACTGATAGATTAACATCTTAGTTTTGAATATCGGTCACATACTGTTTGATTCACAGCCCATCAAGCATGTAAAGTATTTTTTACACACCCTGTATAAACGAAACAGACGCTCCAGTTTTGCAAAAGAATTTTATGCCATACTAGTCATTGTTTTGTGCTCATTTGTTGCCAGAAGGTATTTCAAACCATTTCTTCATATTTCCTCAACTTTAAAGACGTAACGAGAAAAATGATAGCAACAAATGAAAAGGTGTCAGGGGTCACTACGTATACCCTTTGACCTTTGATACCCACATCATTTTTAAAATTGTATTATGGGTTAGATTTGGGTCGAGTGAAGCAACTTGATATAAGGTTCGTGATGTTCGCACAGTCTAAGTATCCCTATCAGGTGGTTGGGTTTTTTTGAGATAGAATCAAAATTATTTGCTACAGAATCAATGTGGTGATTGGCTTATTTGAAATGATTGTGCCGTCGCTGTATTTGTACGCTTGCTGCTCTTTTGCAAAAGACGTGCGATACCTTGGTCAATTTTGTCTGTCGGTCTCCATTTGTTAAATGTTATTGCCATAGGAATGTTTGCAGATTATGAATATTCATAGAAATTGTAGCTTTCTTGTTTCTTGTAATTAACTAGCAATTTTCAAAATTAGAACTTTAACCATAAGAGAGACAGAAATGTAGCGTAGGCATTTTATTTACGTCAATGCAAATTTTACTATTATTTGTTTATTTTTTATCTTTAATACCTGAATTCGTATTTCTTGATAAATACCCCCAAACTATTCTGTTTCAAGTAATGGTTACTAAGTTACTAAGTCTAACTAAATTTAGACAATTTGCTTTGCCTTATCTGACAATCTAGTTAATTTTTTATCAAATTGTTATAATTTAGAAGTGTTCCGATCTTCTATAAACTCTTCAAAGTATAGATCACGAGGCTTTCTTGTAAACAAGTCGTGTTGCAGATGTGTTTACTAGCTTATGTTCTTTATTGTAACGAGTTTGTTGTAATGTTTCTTTTTACGTCAATTTGACTTACAGAGCAGCTCATTCATAGCTTAACAAAATTTTCGTTGATAAGAATTTCCTCGAAATTGTAAGGATTTGCACTATTTTCCCGAATTCACAGAATGTCGATTTCATGTTTATCGTAGTCAAAGGTAAATCCATTTCAAAGATAAGCGTGCATGATGTGGAACAGAAGATGAGACAATTGAGCACCTATGGGCCTGTGTAAAGTTTAAAAAACAAATGCCAAGAAAAGAACTCCTGCAAACAACAGAAACCAATGATCTAAAAAAGATTTGGGCTTAGTACTGCTCTTTTATTGAATTCTAGTTTGTTTATTTTGGATTTTAAGAAATACTGTACATTGACCAGTGTTACTTTTCAGTAGCTGCTCCGGAAAGGAGAAAGGTACTATTATTATTATTATTATGTTGGGAACCTAAGGTACCCCTTCTAGCACTGGCTCAGTGTTTTGGTTTTCTAAAAAATTTTCGAATTTGTTAACTCGACATCCACTGCGAAGGAGTTTTCTTTCTTTCTATATCAGTAGTTATCGGTAAAGTGGTTGTATGTAGTTTTTTGTAATCGCAGATTTAATTTCAGTTTAGTTCTATGTCTTTTATGGAATGGCGTTGGTTTAGTCAGGATATTAGGCTGTTTTAGCAGCAAGACGCGGACGTCTTTGAGAACGCAGCTACTTTTTCATGTTTTCGAGCATTCTAATTTTCCAGCCTTTTACCTCCCAGAAAGGAGCTTACAGACAGACAAATTCCCTAAGAACAGTTTGCATTCTCATATCTCCATCATTTGTGAATGTGTTCATATTGCATTCTGCTTCCTTTCTCGATGTCCTATTTTTGCAGTGCGGCCTTCAGAAGTATACTTTTCAGGTTGTCAGTTTCAGAATAGAACGTACAATAAGTCTCTCGAGACTCTCAAAAGTTTCCAAAGTTGATTTCACTTTGTAAGTTACATCCTCGAACAAAAGAATTATGCTGGCGTCTTCTTGACTCGCGTCTTCTTGCTAAAACAGCCTATTATGCTCCTCGGGGTATCGTCTTTGTAGCGTAGTAAAGTGTGTTGTAAGTAGCGTCTTAGGTAATTCGCTTTTGTAAAAATCTTTAAATTGAGTATAAGAAAAAGTAGGTAGGAAAGGGGTCAAGGTTTCATCCCTTGCTCTTCCTGAATTTGAAGGAAGACCTCTGAACCAAATCATTCCGTATTTGGGGATATTTATCAAGGGATGAACTGGCAGTTCAGAACTGCAGTACAGAAGGAACGTTATAAATGTCAAGTAAATAGCAGCTACACTAAGGTCCCGCATTTAAGAAACCACTTTTTGACATCTTAGCCTAAAATTTTTCTTATATCTGTGATACTTCTCAATTTCTAGGCTCAAGTTTCTTAAGTTTCTAATTTCTTTTCTGGAAAGCCCAAGAAGAATGAAATACGACAGAGTGGGCTTATCTGCAGGTATGTATTTAGCCATATGTGTATGTAATCGATGATTGCCAAGAACATCAATAAAATTTAGGTAAAAGTCTGTTAAAGTTCAGATATCTTGCTTGCAACTTCTTATCATCCTTGCATGAATCAGAATGCTCCTAGATCATCAGACAAGAATTTATTGTCAATCATAAACAAGAAACTTTTTATTTCAAACGTGAGCCTCAAGAGTTTCTTGTAAGTAAGAGGGGCTAATCATCTTCAGTAGCCTCAAAGTTTCTTTTAGGTGGTTTCTCAATTGCCGGGCCTTTCTGTATAGAAAACTCTCAACGCAAAAGATTCAGTGTTGATGCCTGGCAAACATAACATATTCCTTCATAAGGACATAATGTTGATTTGAACATTCCAGATTAATTATACATACCTTGCATCGAATTCGTCTATGTCGAGAAAATAGAAAATTAAAGGCTCTTCAAAAAAAGAAAGAAATATTGGTGGGAATTGTTAAGTTCCCGTAGGTGGAGTGGACGCCATATTTTGTTCTACAAGTTTTATAACAATGTAATCCCGAAGAGATCTTTCGCTGAGTTACCTCTTTATTACAGTCACTTGGATATACTGTTCTTTCAAGTGATGTTCTACTGCAGATTTTATTGTACGGTGATAAAGATTTTCCTTGACAATCTCTAAACATATAATGTTTTCAGCCCTTCTTTTTATGCACAGGCACTGGATGGTTTCATTTGGAAATCTTGAACTCAGTTATAAGTCACAATCCCCGTGTCTCTTTTAATATGTTATTGTTATCTTTTACTGGTAAATGCATTGCATGTAGCTTGATGTTTTTTTCTTTTTTACGTTAATTGGCATAAAGTAAGCATAGTTGTTCGCTCCTAATTATATTGTCTTAGTAGTAGGGTATAGTACAGGGCCGTCGAGAGCCAGCTTGGGCCCTGGAGTGATCTATCGCGACGGGCCGTAGGAGGTTTGGGGGCGCAGCCCCCAAGAAAATTTTTTACGACCACGCCCTTTAGTCTCCCGGAAAATGAGGGAAACGCCCCTTTTGTGACTAATTATTCTAAAAAATTGCTTAAACATTCCGTGTAAAGGCTATACGAAAAATTGTATTTATGAATCAAGGACGTCGTTTTATGCTAGTAATGCCTTGTTCACACAAGGTGGTTGCAGTTGCTGGAGGTGCTAGAAGGAATGAGCGACTGAAAGGCCGAAAAGAATGAATGTGAACGGAAACTCAATGACCCTACGACACCTACGAGTGACTCGCTGGGATAGAAACAGTTTCGATAGATTAGAAATATCGATACGACAGTTTGGTTTCGGACATGAAAACTATCATCAAAGTCAACGGTTCTTGCAAATAACCTTTTAAAGCAGATCAATTGCCATAAAAATGCATTGCAGAGATATATAGCAATAACAAAATTGTATGGCACAAAATATTTACGGGCCCCCTCGGGGCCCGGGCCCTGGACCTTTTACCCCCTCTACCCCCCCTTCTCGACGGTCCTGGTATAGTATCATATAAGTAGTTAATCACTGTTTAAATGTAACTTTTTAATGGAATGTACAAAAAAGAAATATGAATACTTGCCAAGGAAAAAACTTGTTGCTGCATACATTGTCTTACAAATCTGGTAAATTAATTCTGTTCCCTGTGCTTAATTGTTCATAATGGTTACGATTACTAGGAATCAGCGTAAATAAGTGAGGGAGTTCCCCATTCCGCCCCGCCCCCAAGGAGACTCGCTATTAGTAAGTGACGCGGGGTCTGACATTTTGTGGGTTTGTGAAACGTTGTCTAGTATACCTTTGGGTACGCGATTTGGTGCATTATCGGTATATTTTTGGGGTTGCTGATGAGGAAATTTAACAAGGTGAGTGTTTAAGGCACACTGTCGTGGTGCTGATTGGATAAACAAAACCATCAAGAAGAGAAGAATTAGGCAAGGTTCAGTAATTTCGCTGTACAGTGACATTCACGAAGATGACAATGATCTGATTCCCTTTATTCTCGAAACAAAGTATGATCCAAGAGCATAAAGGCTTGGTAATTACTCGAAGGCAAAAGCTTTGTTTTTGATCACAACTAGCCAATAACAATAACGACAGGGCAGTTGCCGAAAATGCTATGAAACCTTTAATTTCCATGTACCATGAAGCTATGAGTATATTTTTGGGGTCTACAAATGTCCTAATTTCAGTATAGTTTTGGGTCGAGTATATTTTTGCATTTTTCAGAAGAGTGAAACATTCCAATGGCATTGCAGTGAAGAGGGACAAACATTCCTCGTGGCAAATTTATTCGTTTGATCGTTTGGAAGAAAGCTGCAAGCGAGGGCACACCCCAGAACGAGGTAAAGGCCTGTCGCAGCAGTCTTCCCAAAGTCAGTTGCTGTCGTGTTGATTGAAAAGAAGGTTTCAAAAAGCGTTTAAACGACGACGAAATGATTGAAGTTACGTGCAACGATCGTCTTGGGAAGAAAGTGAGAGTCAAATGCAAGTATCCTTTCATAAACAGTTACAAAAAGACGATCGCACTAGTGGGCCGTTTCGACGTCCGTCTCGCACAGAAATACAATTTTTTTACGTGGGGCCAGGGTGACGAGCAAAGCGAGCCAAGCCATTGGAGGGGGTCTGGGGTACTCCACTGGAAAAATTTGAGACCACGTTCTACAGATTTGGTTAAAACTGTCAATTTCTGTTCCTCAATACAGACCGACTTTACAGGTAAATCTATGGGATGTACATTCCCCCAAAAAAGAAAAATTCTACTGTACAGTCAATGCCATGTTTGTGGTATGAGACAAGTTTGTGGCGCTATCCTAGAATCACACACCTGTATGTGGCTATACTGATCCTAACTGAACCCTACCAAAAAAACCCTATAAAGTGTGCGATTCTAGACTAGTTGCAAGTTTGTTACAGTAGCTTTAAATACCTCCAAATCACTTCTTGGGCTATTGAAAGGTAGAAAATAAATGAGATAAGAACATGGGAGTACCTTGTACCTTGTATGCTTTGTACATGTATACTTTGGTGAGGTACAATAAAATTTTTGCTACCAACATTTGAGAATTCAAGTTAGTATTGATTTCAATTTTATTTTTGGGTCTTTTGTATATCAAAGATAAATTGAATTCAAGGATATTGATTATTCAGTAGTAGGATTCAGTAGTAGTTTTACAGTATTTGTTGCATGGTTTTGAAATATGCCATGAAATTACACAGAAGTTTATGCAGATGCATTTCTATTTCTTTTCTATTCAAAGTCCTTAAAGGAGCTGGATAAGAAATACATAAATAAATCCTGAATATATGCTCCAAATATTGCATTTTGAAAGGTGGCTAAATTTAAAGGAAAGATTCTTGTCTAGGTACACACTGACCTTTGGGTGAAAGATCATGGAAAATGCTTTTTGGAAATCTATTTTATCACAGCAATCCTTAAACAGATGGAGGTTTAATTTGTGTGAGAAGAAAGTGCAAAAGGCTAATCTCCAAGATGAGACATTTATTTTGAATTTTCGTTAAGCAGTTGTAATAAATTATCTAAGCAGAAAACATCCAAATCAAAGATTTCCCCAACATTTCCCTATCCAGCTCCTTTAATAAAGTTGAGCTTGCTAGAAATAAACTTTTTGATCTTATATGAACTGATAGCTAGTGACATTGGGAAAGTAAGAAACCTGGACAGGATTTACAATATCTCCAAAGGTCTCTGATACAAACACAATCATAGTTTCCAAAAACCAGGTTACTCACAAAAGTAACCTTTATTAAAGACTTTGAAGGGACAAAAAAGTACATCTGTTTGAAGAATTTTCATAACATATTTCAAAACCATGCAACAAATACTGTAAAAATTCAGAATTTCACTGCTGAATAATCAAGTGCCTAAATCTGATTTATCTTTAAGATATACAACACCCAAAATAAATTGAAATGGACTTTCATGAGTAATGGGTTTAAATCTTTTTTTAAATGGATTTTGAATAATTTATTTTGCATTGTCCAGCATACTTTTTGATAAGGAGGTTTGCTCTTGGGAAAAGAGGAAAATTTAAAGATTTAAACCAAGCCAACCCAGATTTTGCAGATTTTTAATTTCAAAATCTTTTTCCAACTGACATGGTAGATAATGTTCTCAGGCCCTGAAATGAGAGGCGCTCGATCGAGCTCAAGCGCCTCCACACTCGCCTCGAAAGTTCTACTGGCTCGAGTATTCGAGCGCCTTGCAGATTAAAAAGTGTTTTTTGTCTTAATGCTCTGTAGATACGGCTTGTGAATTTATTGGAAATAAAAATTTAGCCCAGATCTTCCTTTCATCTCTTTAAAAGAGCGATAAATTATCTTCCCTTCTCTTGCTCGTTGCGATCGTAAAGTTTTCAAGCGCTTCGATTGCGTACACCATTACCAAGCTGCCTCGCTTCTGTGTTGATTGCTATGTTGATTTGCGCAGCGCGCGTGGCGAAGAAATAAAATGGCTGCAAGCTCTGCTGGCTCCACGCATTCGGTAGAGTTGTCAACCTTCAAATCCTGGGGAAAGGAGAACGTAATTGGCTATGAGGTTGAAACTATTAATGACAAGCACCAAGTGACCAAAGTCTGGTGTAAACTTTGCCGGAGGCATTCAAAAGACATCCAATCGCATCCAACTTGCAAAGGTCCTGCCCGAAAGGCAATGTTGGCATACGTTGATGGAACGGCATACGTTGCAAAGTGCAATGTTATGAGGCATCTTAGTGGAAAAGCACATTTGATTGCAATTTGGGCCGAGGAAGGAACAAAATCTGAGCAAAGACTATCTGAAGGTGCAAGTTTGGCAACATCATTAGGAGCTCATCAAGCTAAGATTACAACTTCACTTGAAAACACTGCCAGAGAAGCACATTTATTTTCCTGGAAATCTTTAATGTTCTTTGTTTGTGAACTGCAAAATTTTGTTTCGTTTAAGGTACTGTTAGTGAGAAAATTTCAAAGTTTGTTAACTAAGTTTTTATTAAAGAGATTGTAAAAGTTAAGTTTATTTTGAAGAATGTACAGATGAGAATTTACTGTTGTAAATTCTGTTTGTAATACCATTGAAATGTAAATGTTACTGTTGAGGATTTACTGTATATTCTTGTTTACACGTTGTTTCAGTTTATGTTTTTTGATTCTTTTTCAGTGATTCATTTTATTCCAGCTGCAGTTTTCTAAAAAACAATAACCATAGCTCATTTTTCCAGAACTTACCACTTGGTTTGCCACAAAAGACAAATATAGCCTAGGAGCTTGATAAAGCGCCTCAGTGAATTGAGGAGCTTGGTCAACCAAGTACCTAACTTTTGCTCATTTCAGGGCCTGAATGTTCTTACCAAGAAGTTCTTGTGAATTGAAATTTTATATACTTAACATCCAAAGCTATATGTTACTTACAACAAATTGGAGGTTTCCTTAACTTTTTGAAGTGCAGACGATACTGTTGGTGATTTGAAAAAGCTCATTGCTGCACAGACAGGCACAAGAGCAGAAAGAATTGTCCTGAAAAAATGGTAGGTTATTATTCATTCATTAGTTTTTTTCTCAAATCATTGCTATCTACATTTGAGTCAAAATTGTCAACATCAAGCTTGCTAGCTGAAATTTTGGAACAGGTTAAATTTAGTTGTCTAGAATTCATCATATTCTACTCAAGTTACAAGCAATTTTTTTGGGACACCTTGTATTCTCTTTCAGAATCATTCTCATCATCCATGACAATAATAGTTGAAACAAAATTTCAAGCGAGAATCCCCATTGAAAACGTAAAATGAAGCACAATTAGTGAACTTACATGAAGCAAGTAAATGAAACTGTAAATACTGTAGATCATTTCCATGATCGTCCAAAATTTCTCATTAAACGTCCCAAATCCTGAGAAAAACATCCAAGAATTTTCTTGAAAATCCCTTTGTCCAAAATATTTTACATTTAATGCATTCTCACAAATAAAGAAACTGCATAATAATTAAGAGAATATTGCGGAAAACATTACATATAGTATTATATGGAAATGATGCAGTTTGACAAGATGCATGTATTTTATATAAGAAACTAAGGTCCAGGGCCAGTAGGCAATTCCTTACATTTTTGCCACTTTTGCTGCTTAAAGTTTCTTTTATGTTTCTTATACCTTTAATGCTGAAGCATAGAGTTGATGTAGTTTTGTTAAGAGAGCATACAACCAACGCGTAATTGAAATAGAACATGGTACATTCACCCCCCTGGTTTTTGGGACAAATGGGGCTATGGGAAGAGAATGTCAATTATTCCATAAAAAACTGGCAAAGAAACTATCACAAAAGCAAAACAAAAAGTACCATGAAGTCATCACGGATATTAGAACAAAGATATCTTTTAATTTAATCAAATCAATGCTTTTATGTCTGAGAGGCTCAAGAACTGTATTTTAATTTGGACTGTAGATATTATTACATTGTATTTAGGGGTTTGGTTTATTTTCATATGCTATTTTAATATGTAACCTATTTGATTGAGAATGAAATATAATATTAAAAAAAAATGTAGTTTTGTTAAAAGTGTTCCCAAATTACTTAGTAAGATCTCAAAGCAAGTAACTAACATAATTCACACTCAAAATGATGGCCAGGCAGTTGTTATCATATTACAGTATCAAGACATTTTCTAGTCACCTGGGAAAACTAAAACTGCAAATTACAAAAGCTTCTTAGCGTCTTGAACTGAGGTAGGGTTGTTTCTTAACTTTTGGGAAGTTGAGCCCGCCGTTTCCTATAAGCTGTTTCTCATCAAATATGTGTATTACTGTTTGATGGTGAATGAAAAGTTGCTTAAGCTTGATGAAGATTCAGTTTCAAATCTCTCCCTTTTCAGGTACACTATCTTCAAGGATCATATTTCCCTCAGGGATTGTATCTTTTCAATTTCAATTTCATTTTTAAACATTTATACAGGTTGAGACACTTTGTACGCAAGTACTGGGTGACTCAAAAGACATTCCCCTGTTTGAAAAATTATTGGAGCAAATTTACTTGCTCTATAATCATCAAGACTGATTTTCCAAAGAGCTGCAAGACTGAAGTATCTTTGTTTGTTTGTTGGTAACTTTAAGATAGTAATCCTGTTGCGAATTCAAACGATTCATAAAAATGGTCTTGCATAATATCCAAAGATGGCCTAAAACGCACGATCAAATTAATCTCGAAGTGGAAGAAACGTAACGTGTCAGTCTTGCTATTCCGTTGCTCCTCTTTTCAGAGCAATACCGGATGAGCCAGAAAAAAGTTCCCACTTTTGAAAATTCATAGCACCAAGAGTACTTCAGAGATTTTCAATTATTCAAATTCCAATTAAAAGCCGAAAGATTGAATTATTTGTTATTTGGCTCGCTGTCATACCAGCAATAGAAGTATCGGTACATGCAACAAAGCTTCATGGTTGGAAAATGACTGAAAAAGAGCCTAAAACATTGATCAAATTGTAAGGACTCTCTTTACACAGCACAAGCCGCAAGTAACGTTTCATCTTTCCCAAGAGTTATAATACATCAAGTTTCAAACAAATACTAAAGATTTTCAGTTCTGAAGCAATTAATGTGCAGTGGATTTCTCTCACCCATGACAATAAGCATTTTCTTCATTGTTCTGCGTTAGCATTCTATTTTGATTTGATCGATGTTTTAGGCCATTTTTCAGTCATTTTGCAACCATGAAAATTTTGCAAGGTTGAATTTGCCTATATTTCAATTGCTCGTAAGAAGGCGAGAAAACTCGTCTTTGGGCTTTTAACCAGAATTTAAGTAATTCAGATCTAGGAAGTTCTCGTGATGCGATGAATTTTCAATAGTGGGAACTTTTTTCTGGCTCACCCGATAGATAAGATATCGATTTCAATTTCCATCTCAATTTCAGTTCGTTGTTATTTTTGCCATGGCAATTCTCAATAGTATTTCGAAAAGATTTCAAACGTCCTGGAAGATTTGATTGGGCATAAATAGGTCATTTTCCGCCTGTTGTGAATGACCGACTTCTTAAGGGACAGTTCAAAGTTTATTTTATAACATGGCCAGTGCAAAACGTAACGGGGCCACTACTTTTTTTGGAGCTTGCACACAAACATGAATGGGCTTGAGCGGGGCAATAACTTTTTGAGCTCAAGATAGGATGAACTTTTACATTAAAATGGCTTACTTCACCAGATTTTGATCGGGGACGTGCCATCGAGGCTTTCAAAAACATACCCGCTCCTTATACCAATTTTTTAATAAAGTATACCCGACCTTATACCAATTTTTCGAAAAAGTATATCCGACTTTTTATTTCATACCAAAATCTTGAACCGTTCCTCATACCAAAATTGTGAAAATTGATACCGTTCTTTATACCAATATCTGGCAAATAGATACCCTTCCCGATGGCACGTCCTCGTTCCCGAAATATATGTAGTGCACCCCCCGGGACCTTGAGGACAGAATTATGAATCATGCAAGTTTAGAAATGCCTGCAAAGATGTGTATAAATGACGCCAAAAGGACTCTTATAGATATGAGCTGCCTTTCTTATGATCTTTGGCTAATTCATCGGTGGTACTTTAGTACTACACAACATCTGTTGCTCATGAATACGGGGCAGATGCATTTTTTAAGGAAAAAGTGACCGGGGAGTTGTATTTTTGCAATGATTTCATACGGGGCAAGCAGATATTTTTGCAACAACTTTTCTTCTCCACCGGCCGTCTAATGTAAGAAATTCTGCGCTGTCATTAAGTCTTTGAGTTTTCCAAGTTACCGTTGCTTTGAAAATTACCAAGACATACAGAAAATACTTCAATTTTCAGCTATTGAAAAGTCAATTTCTATAATCGTCGTGCAACTACATATTTGCTGCAGTGATTTTTCATTATTTTTCAGTCATCCGGTACAAAAAATTGGTGCTAAAGTGTTAAACCGTATTTATTATTATATACATTATTTATACACGAGGAATCCCTTCAGCAAAAACCTTAAGATACATAAGCATAAAAAATAGATATATGAAAATTCAATGGATGGGGCTGATCTTCCAGGGAGTCGTGTTTGAGTTTAATTCAGCTCCTCAAATGTATCTTGAGGTGTTCTTTGAATTGTTGTAAGGTAGAGAGTTCCCTGATGGTATTGGGGATTTCGTTCCAAGCTTTTAGACTCGAATAGTGAAAGCTTTTCTTTGAGTACTCAAGATTGTATCTCGGAAGTTGAATGTCCGTGCAGTTTCTTGTTCTATAACTTGAGTAAATATTTCTTGTTTTGTATGTATCCCAAAGGCTTTCAGGGCAGACCTTATTCATCATCTTATAGGTCATAACCGATCTGTCAAGGTTTATTAGTTGTTCTACAGTCAACCAGTCTCCAGACCACTGATCTTTGATTTTTGCCCTTTCTATAATGGAATGAGCTCTATTTTGAAGACGTTGAAGGGCTTCTAATTTTGTGTTGGAGAGAGACCCCCATACAACGTTTGCATATCGTAAGTGACTCTCCACAAGAGCATGGTAGATATTAACCAATTGGGATTGTGGAACAATGATTACATATGGGTACGGAAAAACTGTATACCTGGTGATTCAGAAAAGAAGACCTCCTTTGGAAAGACAACTGCTCCCTCTATATCATAGCAATGCTATACCGGGTTAGTCAGAAAAAACGTGGGGCGTTTGGTGGACTGTCACATGGTATTTAGCCACCCGATTGTCGTGAACTAAAATTTAGCTTGCAGCCAAGAGTCTAACTTAGATCACAATGTTTTCCCCATCGAAATCGGTCATTTGAATAAAAAAGATTTTCTTCGTAGGACCTTCGTAAGATCATGTTGAAGGAAATTTTTTAGAGCTCTAGTGAAACAACGGATTATGTACCTTTTTTGGGAAAATTTTTATGCGACAGGGTATACTTATGGCGCGTTTTTTATGCGACAGGGTACAGGGTGTAGAGAGATTTTCCGCACGCCCTTGTCACTTCTCTATTCAAGTATCCCCCCTCCTCCGAGGTTTCACCTTACCGGTAAAGTTTTGGACCGCTATAAAGTTGATCCAGCTCTTGAGCGTTTTACACTATTACACAACAATTCTTCTGAAGAAAGTGCTGTGGATAAGCAAGGTAATTTAAAATAGAGGCTGATCCTGTACACTTTTGTTTCGGACCCAAAGCTGAACCGGCACAGTGTAAACGGGTTCTAGATTGATTATGACAAGGCCCAATGATCGCTATTCAAAACGAGATCACTACACCAAATCGAGACCGCTCATACTTGTATTAGTCATAGCGTCCGGTAGCCTGTCTATAGGGATAACTATATGGCCATAGTCAGTCTGACTTACTATTCAAAATTTTGACTATTAATCATTTCAAAATTGAAAATGTGTCTGTCAAAATGATTGTCTTTCTTGACTAAGAATATCAGATGAGATCAATGATGGCATGAATTTGGAATTGTATTACAAGTAAAAAGTTTTACCCGTTTGGCGATCTGTAGAATAAAAAGTATGTGACTGATATTCAAAACTGAAAAGTTAATCTATCAATCAAAGGCCAACTTAGGCTGGAAAATTTTGTTTGGTATGATCACTGACTTTAAAGGGAGTACGAATACCGGCAGCTTTTGCTATCGTTTGTTTTTGTTTTGGTGAATTTCATGTATTCAGTTACATTAAAATCAAAAACTTTCGGACGATCAAACTTGCGGACAAAATTTTGTCCGAAAGTTTATTTTTCCGAACCCTGCTTATGTCCGAAAGTTTTGTCGTCCGAAAGTTTTAAATTCATTGAAAATAGAAAAGAACAAAGAAGCGTAACATAAAATGTTAATTAATCAATGTTTTGCCAGTAGCGCTTAAGTTTCTTTAATATTCATCTAAAAGTCTGGTTCCTTGAAGCGTTTCTTGAAAATAGTTCATGCGTAGCAACACCTTTAAATTTTGTTTACAGCTGGTTTTAACAATTGTTCAATCGAACAAAAATTACATTCAAATGTCCTTGTAGATGTGATGATCACCATGTACCTTCTGTAAGTTGATATTTATGATAGAATCACAATCAGTTTTAATATCTTTTTGGTATCGTGCTTGCTTTTTAATGTCGTATTTGTCCGAAAGTTTTTTTGTCCGAAATTCCCGAAAAAGCATCCGAAAGTTTTTTGTCCGAAGTTTTTTTGCCGAAACTTTTCGGTCCGAAAGTTTTCGATGTTAATGTATTCTTGAAGTTGTGCGGAGCAAGTTGCCGAATTCGCGTAAAGCATGCTTGTCTTTGTACTCCCTCTCAGATCTAACTCAACAATTAGCAAAGTGTCTATAAGGGCCATAAGTAGGAACGAGGATTCCACGTTCCATTCTGGTCCATGATTTACTTGCTATTGAAATTGAAATTTTATTTCTGAAACTGGCGATTGCATTGAATTTAACTGCCAAATAGATCATGGACCAGAACGAGAGGAGGAATCCACGATTCCCATACAAACCCCTTACAGGCATGTCTCTAATTTTTGAGTCTTAAAGATGAGTGATTTTACCAAACAAAATATTCCTATCTAAGTTAGCCTTTGACTGATAAATCAACGTTTTAGTTTTGAATATCGGCCTCATACTTTTTATTCCACAGCTCGCCAATTGCGTAAACATTTGTTGACTCACCTGATACATTGTAAATAGTCATTGGACAGCTCCTGGCACAATATATACACGAGAAGGAGTTGTTAAATAGCAGATAAAGAACCTCAAAAAGCTGATATCATATTGGATCAAGGTCTGAGAATTCTTTATTTGGTAACAGCTAACGACTTGACTAGCATCTGTAAATTGTAAAAACACGGTGCCAGAATATGTTAAGTTTTGCAGAAATTCCCATGGCTTTGTGTTCAGTCGGTTACTATTCATCATTTGTAAGGCCCCGTTCACTTTGGTCCGTTTTTGTACCAAAATGGAGAGAAAAACCACCGTTTTTGTGAACGTGTGTTTACACTGATCCGCACAAAAACGCCACAAAAACGGAGGTTTTCGAAAACGTTATCAAAAGTGGATATCCACAAAAACGGAGGTTTTTGAAAAAGCATTTGATCAATGTGAACGCACAAAAACGGAGATTTTTGAAAACGCTCGAATATCCAACAATGAGCTTCACAAAACCGGAGCAATGTGAACGCACAAAAACGGATATCTTTGGCTCCGTATTGTTATCAGGAAGATCAATGTAAATGCACAAAAGCGGATGCTTTTCCCTCCGTTTTTGTACAAAAACGGAGTAATGTGAACGGGTAGCTTTCATGCAACAAAAACGCATCATAACAAAAACGGAGTAGTGTGAACGGGGCCTAAGGTTGCATTCACATGAAAGGCTTGTTTCTCGTGCATGCTTTGCCTGCGTAAACGCGCTTTTGTTTGCATTTTCCCGTTTAGATTGATATGTCCCTTGGATCCCATATAGCAGGTCGCTTTTTACTTCTAAAATAAAAAGGTCAGAAAAAATCTCGCTTGCACGCACGTGTAAGTGATCTGTTTGTTAACTAAAGACCTTTTTCGCATGAACAAGCTTCTTTCCGCATGCGAATATGTGAGGGCTCTTACCTACCCCCTGGCTTACCCCCGGGTAAAATTTTGATTAAAAGACACTAAAGGGGCTAGACCCGTGAAGAGAGAGAGAGAGAGGAGGATCTTTGTAAAAAGGAGTGGGAAGAGAAAACGAAACAAGTAAAGGGTTTTAGATCGGTAAGAAACTTTTTTTGATGTGATTCGTAAAATAGTGATACAGTTGCCAAATTGTCGTGTTATCTTTCATCTCACATTGCTGATGTGTTAGATATCGCTGCGTACATGTCACAAATTTGGTGACCTCGACGTGACATTACGCTTGAATTATTGAAGAGAAACATGATGTGAGTACTGTCGAATGATTTTTCTGATGACAGGGTCTTGTTTAGCTGTTTATGTTTCGTGTTTCGTGAGTGAAGGAGACAATGGATTTGTTGGATTTTATTGGATTCGGTTGTAAATAGCATGTAAATATCGTGGACTTTCTTAGACTTTATTATCGACGATGAAAGGTTCTTCTGTTTGTGTTTGTGTGTGCCACTAATCCAAGGACAATCGTGCTTGAAACGAATTTGTTGTGATGGCGGAAGTAAGTGAAATAGAAAAACTTCAGTCGAAGTTAGTGGGACTTATTATTTCTCTTGAAAAGGGTAAACTCAAACAGCTTTGTGATCTTTTCAAGATTTCTGCGACCGATATTGAAAACAAAACCCGGTTGACCTTGACAACGCTTTTTATAGCAGAAATTGAAAAGCAATTGTCTGTCTTAAAACAAGAGGAAATAATACCGTATTTGAATGATTGCATTGAAATTGCCGAAGGGGAAACGGCCACACAAAAGGAAGTAGGAATTGAGGCGGAACAAGCTAGAATAAAGGAATTAGAAGCGAGTATCGCAGCGCTGAAGATTCAGCAGAAAAAGGAGCTGGAGGCCGCCAGAGAAAGGCTAGAAACCGCTAGAAAGGAGACGGGGGTTAGCGCGGAAGGATCTAGCATTGAAAAGTCAAGCATGGAGAATCTGAAGTCGATTTTGAGGCGCGAATTTCGAATCGTTGGAGTGCTAGGGCCCCAAGGAATGAAAGAAAATTTGTCCTTTATGAGTCTTAACAGGCAAATAGAGGAAGGGCTCAAAAGGGGTTATGAGGAGAACGAGGTTATTGATGGAATTATAAAATGCATTTCATCCAGCCTCCCTTTGAAGGATTATATCGAGGCTATGCGTGAATCAGGCTTGGAAACAATCAATAAAATTTTGCGGGCACATTTTCAAGAGAAAAATGCAAGTGAGCTGTATGCAAGCTTGACAAATTTGGTTCAAAATGCAAATGAGGAACCACAGAATTTTCTGCTACGTGCACTTAGACCCCGTTTACACGATGTCGGTAGCATGCCGGCATGACATGACACCGGCATGATATCTTTTGTTTTTAGGCCACCCGTTTACACGATGTCGGTACCATGCCGGTATGCGAAGGTGTTAATCCGGATTAAAACCATGTCGATGGCCATACCGGTACGGGTTCATGCCGGCATGATAACGACATCGTGTAAACGGGCCATGCCGGCATGGTGCCGACATGATTTCATGTCGCTTTCGCCTCGACGCTAAGAAATAGTCAAATCTTAGGGTATTTTGCAGCCGAGAAAGCGTGCTTGTCTGCCTTGTATTGACGAATTACGTCAACTAGTCCATGTGAGCGATGGAGCCTTGCTTTTGCTTTTATCAAACTTGGTCTTCTTCTTTGGTGGCCTTATTTCACTCTTACTTTTCGTATCCTTCTTCGCTTGCTATTTTCGATGTAACCTTGTGATCGTTCGTTCGTTGCTTTGAGCTCGATTTCTTTTGTTTTTCTAATGTATTCTGGAGCCTGTTTGAGAATCAACGCGAAAGCGTACAATAAAACAATCTTGTTACGTCACAGCCATTGTCTTACCGAAGCGACATGATATCATGCCGGTATCGTGTAAACGGGGCGAGAAAAAATCTCATGCCGGCATGGTTTCATGCCGGTGTCATGTCATGCCGGTATGCTACCGATATCGTGTAAACGGGGTCTTAATTTGAGAGAAAAGGTGATTTTTGCCTCTAAAGCGGAAAATGCAAAAGTCAAATATGAGCCTGCACAGTGTCAGTCGATGTTTCTACATGCTGTAGAAACGGGGTTGATAAGCAATACACTGAGAACGAGGATGCGCACGCATCTCCAAAGACCGGATGTAACCGATGCAGAATTGATAAATGAGCTCAATGTAGCAGTCACTGAGGAATCTGAGCGTAACCTCAAATTGGGGTTAGGCCAGAAAGGAAAGGCTAAAGTCAACCAAGTACAATCAACCGCTGATGAAAAATCTTCAGTCAAAGAGCTCGTTGCAGAAATTAAAGCACTAAAAGGAGAAATGGCTACCCTCAGGGAAGAAGTGAAGAAAAATAAGGGACAGGGGGAAGCCCAAGGGAAAAATCAGGCTGGAGTTGTAAAAGGGAAGCGTAGAGGTTGTGAAAAATGTCGAGCTGAAGGATGTGGAGAGTCATGTCGCCATTGCTGGAAATGTGGAGATGGGGGGCATCTGTCCTATAATTGCAATAAAGCCCAGGGAAACTTCCCACGGCTGCTGTCGCTGGACAGACAGTAGCCAGGGAAGGAAACTCAAAGTCCCATTGCTGTAGTTTTTGTGGAGCTGAAAAAGAAGAGAACGCGCTTTTCCATTGCGGTGCTTGCAGATCAGCAAGTTATTGCGGAAAGAAATGTCAAGTTAGTGCTTGGCAGCAGCATAAGCCCATTTGTGATTCAATAGAAACCCTTTCAAAAGATTTTGAAGAATCTGCGTTTGAGCCGAGTCTCACTGATGCTGAAAATGGAGATGTTTATGCAACCCATGTAACACCGAAGGAAAAGGCAAGAGTTGCCAAATTAATTGGGAGTAAATGTATTGTTCTTTGTAAGCTCAATGGAGTAGAAATCCCTGTTTTATTGGACACTGGAGCCCAGGTATCAATCATCAGTTTGCAAGAGCTGACCAAATGTCTTACAGAGACAAAATTGAATAAGATTGAAGACCCTCTTGACCCCGGTGCAAAACTTGAACTTACAACAGCTAATGGGACAGTTCTGCCCTATTTGGGCTGGGTGAACGTTAAGTGCGAATTGAAAGGAGACACCAAAGGTACAAGTATTATTGATTTGCCAATGCTTGTTACTGAATCCCCTCTTGATCATCCAATAATAGGCTACAACGTGCTAGAGCAATTAGTCTCTAAATGTGACACAAATTCAGAGACAGAAGAGATAATTTCTGTATTATCGGACAGTTTACCGGATGTGGTTGTTGGAAATTTGAACAGTTTGGTTGACTCTATTCGATCTGAAAGTGATCCTTACTTATGCTCTGTGAAGACGGGAAAGAGAGATGTTATCATTCCTGCAGGAGAGACAAAGAAAGTCGCATGTCGAATAAATACAGGTTTTGTGGATAGAAGTACACCAGTTATTTTTGAAAGTGACGTCAGTGGTTCTTTACCGAGTGGTATTGAAATAGAGGACTCCTTACTCTATTTGAAATGTGGAAATTGTGTGAAAGTCAATCTATTTGTCGCGAATGCAAGTATACATGACATTGTTCTAAAGAATCGTACTATAATTGGTACATTGCAATTAGTTCGATCGATAACGCCTGCTGATATCAAGCAGAAAGACCAAGTAGAGAATCAAGGACTAATAACAAAACAGTCGCGGATCGACACCCTATCCCATGTATACAAGAGACACTAGATGGATTTGCAGGACAGAAGTGGTTTTCAACTTTAGACCAAGGAAAGGCCTATCACCAAGGTTTTATGCACCCAAGCAGTCGACAGTTAACAGCTTTTGTGACTCCATGGGGCTTGTTCGAATGGATCAGAATTCCGTTTGGATTGAAAAATGCTCCTAGCGAATTTCAGAGATATATGGAAACAGTTCTGGCTGATTATCGTGATGATTTTTGCATTCCTTACTTAGACGATGTAATTGTTTACTCACGAACATTTGACGAACATGTAGAGCATGTAAGACAAGTCCTCCGAAAGTTGCAGGAGCATGGAGTGAAACTTAAAGCAAGGAAGTGTCATCTTTTTCAACAAGAAGTTAATTACCTTGGTCGTATTGTTTCAGCAGATGGATATCGACCAGATCCAAAGCACACTGACGCGATCAGAAGTCTTAAACAGTGGGCACCAAAAACAGTTGGTGAAGTGCGACATCTTATGGGTCTTTTAGGATACTACCGTAGATACATTGCAGATTTTTCAAGGATAGCAAAGCCGATTTATGATTTATTGAAAGACAATCACTCAGAATCAGTTTCAACGTCGCAGAGACCGAAGCAAGCCAAGAAACCTAAATCGAATCAGGCTCCATCAAGTGAGCGCGTTGAATGGACAGAGTTGCACAAAGAGACACTCAGTACACTTATTGATGCATTAATTGGTCCACCTGTCATGGCCTATCCAGAATTTGACAAGCCGTTTGTTCTGCATACAGATGCATCTCAAGAAGGGTTAGGAGCCGTCCTGTACCAAAGACAAGATGGTATAATGCGTGTTATTGGATATGCATCAAGGACATTGACCCCTGCAGAACAAAATTATTATCTTCATTCGGGCAAGTTGGAATTCCTCGCCCTAAAATGGGCTATCACGGAGCAGTTTCGGGACTATTTAGCATATGGACCAGGCTTTACGGTGTACACAGACAACAACCCATTGACATATGTCATGTCTACAGCAAAGTTGACAGCCACGGGGCACAGATGGGTTGCTTCGCTTGCAGATTTCAACTTTTCTATAAAATACAGACCTGGTAAGACACATAAAGATGCTGACTTCTTATCTCGTATGCCGAAGGATATCAATAATTTCATGACTGAATGCACAGAGGAAGTTTCTCCATTTGATATCAAAGCTACTATCTGCACTGCTGTTTCTACACCCAAAGCGAGTAATTCTGCATGGATAACATCACTAACAGTTGATACAGAAGTAATTGACGCATTCTTTCGACCACCAAAGACAATAAAACATTGGCCAATGAATTTAGAGTTCCTTAGAAAAGCACAGAACGAGGACTCAGTTACAAGTAGATTGATCCATTTCAAGGAAAATGGCAGACCATCGCAAGAGGAATTACATTCAGAGAATCCGTTAGTACGAGCAGCAATGCATGAATGGAACAAGCTGAAGATTGAGCATGACGGCATTTTGTATAGAAAGACAAATGAAAGAGAACAATTAGTGCTACCACAGAAGTATCATCGATTAGTATTAAAGCATTTACATGAAGAAATGGGACATGTCGGAGCAAACAGAGTAATTGAGTTAGCTAGGGAGAGGTTTTATTGGCCACACATGGCACGGGATATAGAACACTATGTGACCAAAGTATGCGAGTGTCTGAAGCGTAAGAAACCAGTTGTTAATCAACGTGCACCAGCCCAAAGCATAAAGACAAGTGCACCATTTGAACTTGTAAGCATTGACTTTGTTCACTTAGAGAAAAGTGCTGGAGGATACGAATACATCCTTGTAATAGTTGATCATTTTACCCGTTTCGCACAAGGCTACGCCACTACAAATAAGTCTGCCAAGACCGCTGCCGAGAAGTTATTTAATGACTTTATTCAAAGATTTGGATACCCGAAAAAGATTCATCATGATCAAGGCACAGAGTTTGAGAACGATTTATTTCACCATCTTGAACAGTTGACCAACATTAAACGATCGCGAACCACGCCATATCACCCTATGGGAAACGCCCAGTGCGAACGCTTTAACCAGACGTTATTGTCAATGCTTCGTTGTCTCTCTGACACACAAAAATGGAAATTGAAAGATCACGTTAATAAAATGGTCTTTGCCTACAATTGTACGAAGAATGACTCCACCGGTTTCTCACCTTATGAGTTGCTATTTGGAAGAAAGCCAAGGTTGCCAATAGACATTATTTTCGGGAAAACACAGAGCACTGTCTGCAAGAGATATCCAAAGTATCTGAAAGATTGGAAACAAGCTATGGAAGATGCTTACAATATCGCGGCAGCAAAATCCGGACAGAGTATGGAGAAAGGAAGAGAGCGTTATAATGAAAGAGCTTTTGCTACGGATCTTAAGATTGGGGATCGTGTACTAGTAAAGAGATTGTTAGAACGTGGAGGACCTGGAAAATTACGCTCATTCTGGGAGGACGATGTTTATGTTGTTATCAAGAGACCAGATCTTCAAAACGCTGTTTATGGAGTGGAACCAGAGAATCGTACAGGAAGGAAGCGAACACTTCACCGTAACTTGTTGTTACCTTGTCCATTCTTACCTTACGAGGCTGATACGAATGACTTGACGAAGGTCCGTCATCATCGCAGAGAGCAAGAAGAAAATCCATCTCAATCAGATTCTGTTGTGCAATCTGAAGAAGAACGTTCGAGTGATGACTGGGAGAATGACGTAGGTCTTGATCCAAATCAACTTACGGAAGTTACGCAACATATTCATGACCAAAGTGAACTTGCTGCCGCTGCTGAACAGACCGAAACCGAGATGCCATTACCAATTGTGGACGAACAATCGGATACTGTGATAGATGAAGTTCCAAACGATGAAGAACCTGGCAATGTGACAATGGATACGCCTATGTCTCCATCGTCTGACATTTCCGCGGATGAACACTTCACACCACGACCTCAAAGAACACGTAACCCTCCTGTAATGTTTTCGTATTATGGTCTAGGACAACCAGCAGACATTCGAGGACACATACAAGCGATATCTCCACAGGTCATACCCATGCCAGTATTGTACAATAGACCTCCGATGATACCACAATACTACAACCAATATGTTAATTCGTTTACACCACGTGGATATGGACCACCTATATTGGGGCCAACTGTATACTTCCAGTCCCAACCATGCTACGTTAATCCGAGATTTTAAGACTCTGGACCAGAATTTATTTCAATTGATTGCTGGAGACTTATAATGCTTACTAAAGCGACTTAACTACGTTACATTCGTTTATTATCGTTGCTGAATATTCGCAAGACATCGTTTGTTTGACTCAAAGAAAAAAAACTCGTTAATACTGTATCGCCAACGAATAGATGTATTCAAGAACTAGCCGACAATTGTCGAAGACTGCTTCAAATACGTTTTGAATGGTGCTGCGCAGCTGGACTTTCTATTATCACTGATAACATGTGCACTTTATCTGTGGATGATAGACATTGACTCATGAGATTGATAGACATTTGAAGCTGATGAATTTCAAGAAGAAGGACAATTCAAGGACATTATCTAATTATGTCAAATGTCAGGAGACATTTATTTAGAGGGGGGGAGTATGAGGGCTCTTACCTACCCCCTGGCTTACCCCCGGGTAAAATTTTGATTAAAAGACACTAAAGGGGCTAGACCCGTGAAGAGAGAGAGAGAGAGGAGGATCTTTGTAAAAAGGATTGGGAAGAGAAAACGAAACAAGTAAAGGGTTTTAGATCGGTAAGAAACTTTTTTTGATGTGATTCGTAAAATAGTGATACAGTTGCCAAATTGTCGTGTTATCTTTCATCTCACATTGCTGATGTGTTAGATATCGCTGCGTACATGTCACAAATATTTTGCAGTCCAAACGCTCTAAGGGATTAATACGGCGGAAATCTGCACGAGTGTTTAAGCGCTTATAGAAAAGATTGTGCATTGTGAACGCAGCCTAATGCAGCCCGGTCGTGACCTACCGGATAGACGACAAAAACGTCAACAGTTTGAAAATTTGTGACGCGGACAATACGTGAGCTGCACCTCTTCTTTCTTGAAAATAGTGCTAAGATGGCCAAAATTTAAGAAATTCTACTGCTATGTCTGAGAAGTATTAAGAAACTTTCAAAGTTGAATGCAAGGATATTATAGCAAATATGTCATTGAACCTTTATTACTGAGTAATATTCACTAACCGTTTATGTTTTGAACGAAATAAAACAAGTGTCAAGAAACATGTATGCAACAGTGTAAGCACAGGGGCATCAGTTTATATATTCTTGGTTGTTATTTAGTATTTCTCGATGTTAATATTTTCTCTATTTCTCGATACTGTTGTCTTTCTTGTTTCTGAAAAGCCGCGAGCTCTCCTTCGCATTGGTCCGCGACTTTTCAGAAACAAGAAAGACAACAGTATCGAGAAATAGAGAAAATTTTCAAAATAAAAACATCGAAAAATACTAAATAATAACCAAGAATATATAAACTGATGCCTCTGTGGTGTAAGACACCATATTGATAATCCATGCATTCAAAAAATGAGAAGCAAATAGAGAAATATTTAATTCTAAAATGGAACAATTTTCATACCGAATGGAAATAGTATTTAACTTTCACTTCCAGCCCGTAAAGGTCTCAAGCTACAAAGTCTCGTTCAGGCTTGTTCCTTCGTAGCTAGAATGCCACGCACAGGAAGGGCATTATAGCTACGAAGGAGCAAGCCAGAACGAGACTTTGTAGCTTGAGCTGAAACAACGGGCCTAAACGCTTGCAGTGTGTTAGACCTGAAAGAAGCTTATTTCCAGCCCCAAAAGGTAAAGAGAAAGAAAAACATAAGGAGACAATGTGATTTATATTCTTTATGTCATACCAATTTAGTTTACTCGTAGATGACCTAAGATTTCTCCTAAAACCCATGGTTTACCAAAGAGATCTTCGGCTGTTTAAAAACTCGACACGCGAAGAATACATGAGGTGTTGGGCTGAATCCAAGTTTTGTTGATAGCCGAAGGACTGAAGTATTTTGCGCCTTTTGTTCTAATCCGTAGCTTCATAATCCGTGAAAAAGAAGCATGAAACCCTAGATCAAAATTATCAACAATCTCAACACATTTCGCTCCTCTCAAAGAGGAAAGAAAAATCAGTCTTTAACGAGGGAAGTGAAAGTCTTTACATGTTGCTCTATTAGTGAGGAGCTTGTTTATCCTTTTCACGCATTTGCATGGGTGGTAGGAGACTATTGTGTTGGCCTCGACCAAAATATCATTAAGAATTGCTTCCACATTGTGTATTTCATTTCTGTTTCTTGTTTTGTTACCTATTATTCGTGACAAGTTCCACTCCATCAGATCAGTGCACAGAGTCACTCAATGCAAGATGGCGGCAAAAACGCAAGGAGTGGAACTTGCCACAAAGACAGTAAACACGGAGAAGGGGAATTCATAATATTGTACGTTTAAGTGAATATATTGAAGCAATTTTCTGATATCTTGGTGGAAGCCAACACAGCAATCTCCTACCACCAATGGCATTTCGAAATAAGGAAACTTTTGTAAATCCAATTTTTCCTATATTTTATGATGGTTCGAAAAATAAAAGAAAGTCCACAAAAAACTTCAAACAGTAAGTTAGGGGGCAACATCATGTCGTTGGAGGGATAACGTTCAGTAGATTTGAGGTTATTCAGTTATTTAGAGCGATAGCAAACAGTAAGTTAGGGGGCAACATCATGTCGTTGGAGGGATAACCACAGTAACTTTGGGGTTTTTCAGTAAGTTAGAGGGATAACATCGTGTCATTGAAGGGCTAACATCAGTAAGAAAGGGGTTATTCAGTTACCGAGGGGGAATCCCTATCCCGGGTTCCCTATTCTCCTCTTCGTTCCCCGATTCTCGGTTCTCAATTCCCCCATTTACAGTCAGTCATTTCTACCATCTTGCGTGCAACAGGTGCAACTGTTCATCATTGAGCAGGTAGGTTGCGTTTTTCTTCGTGCGAGCAGGTGTCTTCTCACAGTTAACAATGACTACTGTGCTGCAATTTTGTTTGCCTTATTCACCTAGTAGCCAGTGCTTATGTCTTTACGCAAACGTGCCAATGTTTATCGAAAATTGTCATTCTTTTTCGGAAAGAAAATCTCCTTAGAAACATCTAGTCATTATTGTTATGATTTTAAAGATGATGATTACTCGTATTTTTAAATACACATCTTAAAAGAAACGATAAGCTCAATGAATTTAGAAAGCCAAAAAACTTTCGTAATGACTTTCCTGAAAAGTTAAGAAACTGCCTACTAGCCCCGGACCTTAGTTTCTCGTGAAAAAGTACGTTTATTATTATCATTGCTGTTGTTGTCGTTGTTTTTGCTGTCGTTGTTGATTCTCAACACAAAGCGTTTGACCTTCTTTGCTTTAGAATAGTTACTGTGGATGCGGGCACCAACCAGCTGCCAAAGGACTCACAGGTCTCTGAACCAGGCTTTTTAGGAATGAATAATATCGTCCATTGAAAATATTATGCCCCATTCACACTGCAAGTTAAACCAGCTTAAACTAAACCAGGTTTTTGAAGAAGGCCTTATGATTGTCAATCCAAGAAATCTAGTCATTTGATTGGTTGAAATTTAAACTGGTTTGGATAAGCTGGTTTAACTGTGTCAGTGTGAATGCAGTAGAAAACTCCTAGGAATTGAAATTGACAGCCAGCTTCGATTCAATAAGCATGTAAAACACTATGCGATAAAACAAACAGAAAAGTCAGTGCTTATAGGTGGTTGAAAACTTATCTCTCAAGAGAACAGGCAATGAAACTGTGCAACACAGTAATTATCTCAAGCAGGGACGCACATTAGGGGGTGTGGGGGGATGAGACACCCCCCAATATTTTCCTAATCGGTCCGAAAATTTTCCTCACAAATAAAAAGTCGGTCCACGATGAAGCTTGGATAGTTTGGTCCGACTTCTGAGTGTTTTGGGCAAAGGTTGGTCCATGACGACAGTTAGAAATTTCTCAAGAAATGCTTGACACAATGATCGGGAGAGTCGTTCTAAGCCAAAGAGGAGGACGGCATTTTTAAAAAATTTTCCAGACATACTATGTTCCGCGCAAGCAAAAGAGCTTGGAACTACTAGAGGCGTGACGTGGAATGAGTCATTGCAAAGCTGCAAGAGAATGGAGAAGTCTGTTTGCACTCACTGACAGTCATATCACGAAAGTTGAAAACGATTACTTGTTTTAACTATCTCAAACCAAAACGCCGAGAAAGTGGGTAGTTTAATGTTGTGGCTAGTCAGCTTGTTCAACGAAGAATATATGTGCACATTATTGCAAACTTTGGCGCAGACAGACTTGTAGCAGCAGTGAGCTGTGGACTGACTTGGAGAGGAAACCCCTAAGACTTGCAACAACGAAAACATTGGGGGTCTAAACAAGATATTTCAATCCCGACGACTTGAAATATGCATTGGCTGCTAACAAGTGCATTAAGAGCTCATTTCTATAAACTCTTCGACGTGCTGATTATGAATCGAATGATACACTCACCCTCTCTTCGAAGATGATGACATCAGAATTGCCATATCAGTACTAGGCCATGTGATCACGCTTATGGACAGGTAAACTTAAGTTCTTTCTCCACATTTATGTTTCCTTTTCTTCGATAGCGCTCTGGTTCTTTGCGAACTTTGTAGGTGGCTCACAGTCACACAATATAATTTGCATTTACAGATCATTCGTGTAGCCATGCAAATGTTCCATCGATAGGCGCTTGTCGGTCTAATGAGGAGAATGAATCCTGATAGTAACAATCAAACCCGGGTGAGATCAAGGCTTGTTTTTTCTGTAGTCCTTTCAAATAACACAATAGTTACAATAGTTAACTGTTTGATCAACACAATAGTTACAATAGTTAACTGTTTGATCAACACAAAAGTTACAATAGTTAACTGTTTGATCAACACAAAAGTTACAATAGTTAACTGTTTGATCAACACAATAGTTACAATAGTTAACTGTTTGATCAACACAATAGTTACAATAGTTAACTGTTTGATCAACACAATAGTTACAATAGTTAACTGTTTGATCAACACAATAGTTACAATAGTTAACTGTTTGATCAACACAATAGTTACAATAGTTAACTGTTTGATCAACACAAAAGTTACAATAGTTAACTGTTTGATCAACACAAAAGTTACAATAGTTAACTGTTTGATCAACACAATAGTTACAATAGTTAACTGTTTGATCAACACAAAAGTTACAATAGTTAACTGTTTGATCAACACAATAGTTACAATAGTTAACTGTTTGATCAACACAATAGTTACAATAGTTAACTGTTTGATCAACACAAAAGTTACAATAGTTAACTGTTTGATCAACACAAAAGTTACAATAGTTAACTGTTTGATCAACACAATAGTTACAATAGTTAACTGTTTGATCAACACAATAGTTACAATAGTTAACTGTTTGATCAACACAAAAGTTACAATAGTTAACTGTTTGATCAACACAATAGTTACAATAGTTAACTGTTTGATCAACACAATAGTTACAATAGTTAACTGTTTGATCAACACAAAAGTTACAATAGTTAACTGTTTGATCAACACAATAGTTACAATAGTTAACTGTTTGATCAACACAATAGTTACAATAGTTAACTGTTTGATCAACACAAAAGTTACAATAGTTAACTGTTTGATCAACACAAAAGTTACAATAGTTAACTGTTTGATCAACACAATAGTTACAATAGTTAACTGTTTGATCAACACAATAGTTACAATAGTTAACTGTTTGATCAACACAAAAGTTACAATAGTTAACTGTTTGATCAACACAATAGTTACAATAGTTAACTGTTTGATCAACACAAAAGTTACAATAGTTAACTGTTTGATCAACACAAAAGTTACAATAGTTAACTGTTTGATCAACACAATAGTTACAATAGTTAACTGTTTGATCAACACAAAAGTTACAATAGTTAACTGTTTGATCAACACAAAAGTTACAATAGTTAACTGTTTGATCAACACAATAGTTACAATAGTTAACTGTTTGATCAACACAAAAGTTACAATAGTTAACTGTTTGATCAACACAAAAGTTACAATAGTTAACTGTTTGATCAAGACCATGCTTTGATTCAACCATTGACAGCCAAACACATCAATATTTATTTGCTAGTGTGCATCAAAATAATTCAAATTGTGTTTTCATGTTTCCATTGCAGAGTCGGTCCCTTGAGGAGAGCAGGACACAGGAAGCTTGGCCTTACTGTCTTTAACTTCTTCTTCTGCATCAAGGGAATGCTCCATCTTCGGAAATATCAGAGAAGCTACTGGCTAGACTGATGAAAATCGTCGTAGTTTCGCTTCTTAATAGGCTGATAATCGCTACAACTACGACTCATAATCAAACTAATCAAATGTTCAGCCAGAAATTGATGAACCTCGCTCTGATACCGGAGGCCAATAGCTTGGGCCCATTCTACACGATCACAACTCACCAATTCTAAAACGCCTGAAATTCGTATTTCATTGAGGTTGTAAAGAAAACCAATCCAACGTGAGTTAAGATGAGTACTTCTTCTATTTACTGCTTGAAGATTCCTTCACTATTGGAACCCTGCTTTTAACGGCCAAATTATTCTGCGTATTTCACCACAGCAATCGACAGCGATCCTTTCACGTTTCATCAAATTTCATCACTTTTGAAGCCTCGAAGGTAAAGGGGGGCTAATTCTTGGAATGACGTTGAAATGTTGATATCCTATTGGTCAGTTTGAAAATAGTCAACTATTGTCTGGAACTCTGCAATCTCATTGGTTGCGCCAGTTTCACTTAGACTAACTACAATTCAGTCCCAGTTTTCGCTTTGTTTTTTAATTGGACGATGGCACTCAGGCTAGTTCAACTCTTTCCTGCAGAGAGACAGAACTTTAGATTTACCCTTCTTCTTTTGTTATAAGCACATACCTTCTCTTAAAAACCTCCCTTCGCCCGCACCAAACGAGAGTTTGCCGTACTGGTTTCAGTGCAACTTTGCGGCTTCGTTTGTTTTGAATCTCTGCTTGAGAGAATTTCTTTTGTCTGCATTCGCAAATCGCTTTGAATTGAGTTGTGAAACAAAGCGACTGATGCTATTGTATTACAAAATCTGCCCTTGTTGAAACAAAACGGATAAAACATTTTTTGGCTACTTGGCCCAGCAATGAATAGATCTTACACAAAACAACAAAGCAAGAAAAAATTTGTGGAAGAAATGTGTCAAATCTATTCATGATTCAATACAATCAAATGAAAGGAGCAAAGCGGTAAACTTTCAGCGCAATAACAAATTTAGTTTTGTTGTTTCGTGTAAGATCTATTCATAGGTAAACCAAACAGCCAAAAATGTTTTATCCGTTTTTGTTTTCATGTGAATGAAATGAGCAAAGCTCAGGCATGCCATATCTATTCACGAGGGGCGGGGGCATTGGGGGGGGGGGTACCAAAACCCGCAAACCCGGACGAAAATTTGGAATAACCCGAAAACCCGAACTGAAAATTGGGAAAACCCGAAAACCCGCAAATGTAAAATCAGAAATCCCGAAAAATACACTTTGCAACAAAAAATCACTTGCCAAAGACTGGTTTCATCATTCTTTGATACTTCACTTCACTGGCTTCACCCCTCTAACAAAGAACAACACAAACGCCTCATAATGTACGGGTAAGGTACTGTACAGTAGATCATGAGACTGGCAAAGATTTCTGGAGAAAAATTCAACATCTCCCCCCTGAGCAAATCGTAGCTAAAGTACAAATTCCAAAAAACGATCTGTCATGAAATCTTATGGCTCTTCCAAATCTTGATCTTGCACCGAGTCGGTTGCTCTCCCAATTTCGTCCTGGTTCCCTGTAACTATCTCTAGCTCGTCTTGACTAGGACTTCATCGTCACTGCGCTCATCAAATTCATCAATTTTGTCTTATGCTTCATATCTTCCTCCTTCAATTACTTGATCTGGACCATCTTCAGATATGCTGTCATCATCTTCTTTGAAGTTCACAGTAGCCTTAGATCCTGAATCTAGCTGCCACTGGTACATGAACTCTGGAAGGCTTTGCCATTGTGGTTTCTTGTCTGACAGTCTTTTGTCGTACAGCACCACCATAAGTACTGTAGATGCCCAGCCTCTCATAATGTCACAGTCATCTAGAGACATCGGAACAGTTGGCAGAGGCTTGGTAACTGCCACCTGTAAAAATGGGATCGTTTAGTTTGGATACCAAGATTGCTGGTGTGACAATAGGCTGCCCAGTGAGTCAGGCGTTTGATGCTTTCCCTCATTGTAGCACCAAAGGACCTTGCGTATTCCAGCATTGACATATTGAGTTGCTTTGTGTTCGTCAAAGATATCCAGGACGTTCTCATCTAGAAAGACAGAACTGACAGTTTTGACCATTTAGACCCCGTTGATGTTTTCTGAAGGTCTTATCTCCAGCTGGTTTTCATGAAAAATGTTGCTGCAAAACTGTACCAAATCATGTGCTGCAGACAAAGACTTGACTGTATACGTAGTACCTTTAGTGTGAACAGAATGCATCGTAAAGTGACCTAATTGCACGCAAGAAAGATGCACAACTTGACATGCGAGTGAACAACTTTAGCTGTTCATATGAACATCGCAAACATAAAAAACACTGTCAAATTCAGTAAAGATCCCCAGTTGTTGATTAAAACAACATGAGTCAGCTGAACCATCCACACTACCCTCCTCTCTCCAATCCTCCACACTAAACACCACACCGAAAGCCTCTCCTTATTGGTAACTAGCACGTTAGTCCTAAAACCAGCGAAGATACATGGCTTATTTGGCATATCAACAACCAACGCAACACATACTCCTTTGTCCGGAGATCTACTTTCCTTATGCCTTGCTTATGGGACACAAATGAACTGCTGCCATTTACACAGAGGCTATCAATCTTCTCTCAACCTTCATGATAGACTAAGACAGTATCCTACCGATTACACCAACACCATATCAATCTTTATCCAAAGTCAACCCAACTGCTTGGCTGATCCAGTTTGTTGGCTGCATATAACAAAGCACTGTCTGTACACGGTACTGCTTCAAAGGATGGTTGTTGCCGTCTATCCCAGAAGACTATGTCACTTGTCACCCCCATCAAACTTTCGTGCTGCATCAAGGCTATTTAATTCTTTGATATGACTTGTGATGCATAGCTTTATGGCTGTGCGATGTCATAGAAATGTCATTTTCAAGGAACTCTATTGCCTTGAATAGGCCAGTGTTTGACGCAAGAAACAAGATGTCACGATTCCCCACCAATATTCTTCGTTCCTGCTTTTAGTAATAGCCATTAAAATTTTAGTAGGCTTTCTTCATGCTTAGAATCGTTTCATACAGTTCATGACCTCACTGTCTTTTGGAAAATTGAGAACCCGGGTGACGTCTAAAACCCGAAAACCCGCACATTTTAATTACAATACCCGAAACCCGAGCTCAAAAATGGCGAAACCCGTGACCCGCGAACTATCCAAAACCCGAAAACCCGCACCTTTTTCAGAGAAAACCCGAATCCCGATGGCCAAAATTGGCCAAACCCGCAACCCGTGAAATCCGAAAGCCGATACAGTTCATTCATTTCATTTTTTTCATTTTTTCATTTTAAATTATTTAAGCACAAAATCCCTTCAGCAATACAAAGTAACAAAAGAAAAAAGCCTAATTACAATAATACATTATAATATATAAATTGGAGACTAATAGTGCGGATGAAAAACGAACGAGAAATAAACAAAAAAAGAGATGTTTTTAGCACACTAAGGCCTTTCTAGTTAATGCTATCATCAGAGTGTGACTGACAATCTGAATCGAACTTTTTATAATATATTACGAGGATTAACATGTTTACATAATGACAGACGATAGAAGTGTTAAATTGTTGAGATGTCAATTGAGGGTTGCGTGTCCTGCTTTAAATAGTTTTTCTTCGTATGTGGTCAATAATTTCGAGGAACTTAATGACATGAATGCAAAGACTTTAAAGAACGGTTCTTTTAAGTTATTATGTTTATTTCCGCACTGAAAAACGTGTCTCGGGAAAGTGCATGAAGATACTCCAGACCGCGACTCTGAAATGTGATTGTTCATGCGGAGGCGAAAGTTTGTTGTTTGACCAATGTAAGTTACTTTTCCGTGACACGAATTGCATGATAAGAAGTACACAACGTTTTTGCTCTTGCACGAAATATTACATTTTATGTTCCAAGTTACGTTCTTTGCTGTTTTAAACGAATTAACGGCTTGTAGATACGATTTACAAAGTTTGCATCGATTATCCTTGCAAAGGGTAATACCAAATGAGGCTGTTGTTGATGTTGTCGTTGGTATTTCAGCTGCTGACGAGAATCGGGCGTTTGTTAATATTGATGAAATGTTTGGGGGCTGTTTAAGTGCTAAGACGGGCTGTGTGTTTTGAAACTTTTCTTTTGTTGTTGGTGATAGATTATAGAGCAACGAATGAATTGTTTTCATCATGTGACTGAACTGAAGATCGGGATAATGTGTTGTTACCAATGGTAATTTGTGTTTATCACTTTTATCAGGTGCAGGTCCTTGAAGTTTTGCTCTGTGGAATGCTTGCTTAATGATATTTTTTGGATAGTTACAGTCTATTAACCATTTTTCAAGTTCTTTCAGACGAACTTCAATTAAATCGGGATCTGACACAAATACTATTATTCTTTTTGCAAGGTTGAACGGAATCGTTTGTTTAATGTGAGAAGGGTGTGCACTGTGATAATCCAGGTATTTATGTGGGTTGGTTTCTTTGTAATAGATATCTGTTGTAATGTATTTGTTTTCGCGTAAAATTATTTTGATGTCAAGAAAGTTAAGGGTTTCCGTGTTGTCCTGATGCATTTGTCCTTTCTCCATTGTAAATTTAATTGAAGTGTCCATTTCGTTTAAGGCGCTTTGAAGTAATGATGGGTCCAAGTTCTTTGGCAAAGTGATAAAACTATCATCCATATATCTAATGTAATTTTTCTCGATGTATTTACAGGTATCATTGTCGAAGTATTTACAGAGAATTGTTGGAAACAGTCGAGTTTCTTCTAGAAAACCGATGGTTAAGCAAGCGTATGATGGGGCAAACTTTGTTCCCATGGCTGTGCCTTTGATTTGTCTATACAATTCGTTGTCAAATAAAAAATTGTTATTTTAAATTGTTATTTATAATATATATATATATTTACAGTGTATCTATCTAAAACCTATTATGAAGCAGCTGCTCTTCCAGGGAGTCGTGTTTTTGTTTTCTTTCAGCTCTTGAAATAACATTTTAGTTGCTTTTTGAACCTACTAAGTGTAGGGAGCTCTCTGATGCCAATGGGAATGTCGTTCCAAGCTTTCAGTGCCGAATAATGAAAGCCTTTCTTGACGTATTCAAGATTTTTTCTTGGGATTTGAAGGTCCCTGCAATTCCTTGTTATGTGGTTGGAGAGCTGGGTCCTTTGATGGTATTTATCCCAAAGGCTCTCGGGACATTGCCTGTTGATTATTTTGTATGTCATAACTGATCGATCGAATTTTATCAGTTGTTCAACGGTCAACCAGTTATGAGACCAGCCATCCTTTTGTCTGGCGTTATCAATGATAGAACGTGCTCTATCCTGCAGACGTTGGAGGGTATTTATTTTTGATTTTGAAAGACTCCCACAAATAACATTAGCATATCACAGATGACTTTCAACAAGAGCGCGGTATACATGGTCAAGCTGAGATTGTGGAATAAGGTATTTCAGTTTACGAGACGAATTTGCAAGGAGTTGCTTTAGACTGGATGTTTTAAACGAAATTGGGAGACATTTAAGTGAAAAATGAAGTCAAATTCATTCTTGAGTCGTTGGTATTGAATCATTTAGCTCAATAGCGCAAACTGAGCCCTTTTGGGGGCAACGAATGAGTTTTAATCGGTAAGAAGTTTAGGCCCAGATCACATGTCTGGCAGAAATCGCTGAAAATCACCTGCGATTTTGAGATGTAATTGAAGGGACAGTGCTTGGGTTATTGCTTAGGGCAATATCCATGATCGCTGAGATTTTTATTTCTATCTCATTTGCAGCAACTTTAATCGATGTTTGAACTAATGTCAATATTCTTCGACCGGAAAATGATTGTAATTTCAGCTCCAAATGAGATATTTTTCCAAGCACGCTACAAACTGTGGAGGGGCACCCCTTCCATTGATTTATCAAAGAGAATTCCATGTAATTATTGTAACTTAGTCGCCATTTCAACTTTCGTGAGGGTACTCAAGAATTCATTTCGAACGGCCAATTTTGTATCACGTGGTTGGAAAGGGGCTATTTGATTGGCTGAATACCGTGAAATTGGATGATTTCCGCGTGCTTCAGCAACCAGTAAGGATTTGAGCTGTATGATTGAGGCAGGACGCCGTACAAATCTCTCTGGTTTTTTCTTGAACACGAACATTGACTAATTTCTTGCCACGATATGCCAAACCCAAACTTTAAATTGAACTGTCTAGCATGTAGCTAAGGTAAATAGAAATCGTTAGGTTCAAAAACTTTTTCTGTGTTCCATCAAACGTCGGAACTTTTTTGGGACACCCGGTAGATAAATAAGAATATTTGGGGTTGCGGACCCCCATATTGGAAGTTAGGGAGTACCCACTAGGTAAACAAAGTATGAGTAATAATGATACTTATAATAAGATACAAATGAATAATTGAATGATGATTCCTTTGTTCCTTCCATCATTCCATTCCACATTTCCATATTCCATCTTTTACAAGTAGTTAGGCGCGTTTGTATGGTGCGGTAGTGCGGTTTTTTGTAATCTCAAGCTGCAGCTAGAAACCCTATTAAGTTTTCATTTCGAATGAAGAAAACATAAAAACTGTGACACTTACCACCAGACTGGTATACGCGACAACATGAGGGTTGCCTCGAAACTGCTTGTATTATTGGTGGTAATCTCGTTGATTCCATTCTTATTATTGTTCAGCACTACAACTCATTTCAGGACAGATGAGCATATTGGTGGAGAAGCTTCTGTTATCAGCAACAAAACGGAAATAGTTTCAAGTAGGGCGCAAGTGTCGCCTCTGAATTGGAATGAAGTTGGTAAAAGACGACGCAAGAAGATCTTGATTTATACGCCGTTGTTTGGCATTTCTCCATGGCCATACATTCTTCCTAACTATGATTTTACAGATGGCGAAAAGAAGCCTTGTAAGGTCAGCGATTGTGAAGTGACTTACGACAAAAGACAACTTTCCAGCAGCGATTTAGTTGTATTTTATGGACGGGACTTGCCAAGTCTTCAGCACCTACAGGAAGCTTCTAAAACTAGCAGGCCAGCAAAACAAGTATGGCTGTATTATATGCACGAAAGTCCAGTTTATACATATTTCAGAACAGATTTGTTTGGAGGAATATTTAACTGGACAGCATCCTACCGTGCAGATTCTGACATTGTTGTTACATATCATAGTTACAAAGGTCTCAAGGATTCAGACCCAAGGCCGGAAGAGAGTAAAAATTTTGCATCAGGTAGTAAAACACCCCCCCCCCCCTTGCGGTAACGACCCCGTCGGACATTTGAAATATAGCGGGAAGTTAAGAAATGATACATTTTCAGCGGGGAATAAGAATGGCATGACAGGGAAAGGCAATTTTAGGCTATTGTCTATGATGGAATTTGTATAACTTTGACGGCTCAACAAAAACTTCAACGGGGAAAATAAACAAGGCTGGGAAGTGTTTAAACTCGAACTTGGCGGGGAAACAGATTTTCTTGACGGGGCATCCTCCCACCTTCGGGGAATCGTTTCAGCGGGGTTGTTACTGGGGATGTTAATAGCAAATAGCTGAGCGAAAGACCGGCTTTATAATACTGGCATCGGCATTGGAATTTGCATTGGCATTGGAACTTATATCACTATTGCACATGCACAACAAGGCATGCATAATTGCGCTTTACTCGCTTCGTTTTTTGTTTGTACTACCAATTACATTTGCTCATAGCAATCTATCAACTCGGTAGGCAAAATCAGCTGAGGCTTCCAAAGCCTTGTTTACGCTATTTCAAGTCATCTGATAAAGCCTCTTGATAAAGCCTCCTTTCAATATACAAATTATTTCGCACCATCAAAACTTGTGCCATGAATGCTAAAAGTAATGGGGTAAGGCGGGGTAAAGTGAACTACTCAGAACATTCACGCTTTGCTCCGAACGTAAAAACGCCATGATAAAGCGTAATTAATGATTACATACCGGGTGAGCCAGAAAAAAGTTCCCACTTTTGAAAATTCATAACAGCAAGTATATTTCACAGATTTAAATGATTCAAATTCTAGTTAAAAGCCACAAGGTTGAAGTATCTTTGTGATTTTTCTCCTTGTCTCACGAGAACCACAAATATGGGTAAATTCAACTTTACAAAAATTTCATAGTTGTAAAATGACTGAAAATGGCCTAAAACACTGATCAAAGCATAAATGACGCCTCGCACAGAACATTGAAGCAAATGCAACTTCTCATGGGTGAGAGATATCCTCTGGACATTAATTGCCATGGAATTGAAAATCTTCCGCATTTGTTTGAAAATCGATGTCTTATAACTCTTGAGAGAAGTGAAACGCTCATTGCCTATTGTTCGGTGTGAATAGGTTCGTTACGATTTGATCAATGTTTTAGGCCCTTTTTCCGTGAGTTTGCAACTATAAAATTTTTATAAAGTTAAATTTACCAATACTTCTAGTGCTGTTAGGACAGCGAGTAAAATCACAAAAATACTTTGATCTTTTTGCTTTTAACTAGAATTTGAATGATTCAAATCCATGAAGTAGTCTTTGTGCTTTGAATTTTCAAAAGTGGGAACTTTTTTCTGGCTCAGCCGGTAATACTTTGGCTTCAAGAGAACAGCGCAAGAATACACTTATTTCTTCATAAGAACCTTGGGTCAGGGGCTGGTAGGTAGTGTAGAGTTGTGACGTAAGTAGTAGCGTATATTTAGGTGTGTCACGTGACACAGGCCGCAGGCGTTAGAAACCAAGATGGCTACCAGCTAGGCACGTACTTAGGTGCTCATGTACTTCGGCTACAAAGACGCTATATCTGGCGACGAGGATACACAGAAATCATAATTTTCAGGTTATAAATTAGTTGTGCAACGATGGCACATGCTTTGCCCGCTTTCCCTGCTTTCGATGTGGAAGGAGATCAACATGGATTGAACTTACGATGGCAAGAATACATTGAACGGTTTCAGAACTTTTTACTGGCGTTGAATATCAAAGATGACACAAGAAAGCGAGCCATGCTATTACATTTTGCAGGTGAAGGGGTGTACAGAATCTTCAAAACACTTCCCGATACTGGAGAACCCAAAGATTTTGAAAAAGCGGTCGAGAAACTCACTGGTTATTTTGCACCAAAACAGAACAAAGAGTATGAACGTTACATGTTCAGGCAGGCCCAGCAAAATTCTGCTGAAAGCTTAGATGCCTTCCACACACGTTTAAGGAATTTATCACTGACATGCCAGTTTACAGAGGCAGATTCAGAAATCATAACACAAATAATTCAAGGTTGTTCATCTGGAGCCCTAAGAAGAAGAATCCTAAGAGAGCCCTCAATGAAGTTATCTGAGATCCTAGATCTTGGAAGGGCCATGGAATCATCAAATAGACAAGCATCTGAAATTGAAAGCAATACTGCAGAATCAGTCAATAGACTTGGGAATAGAGCCCCACATCCAAGGAAAGCAGGCCATGAAAAGCCCACCAAGTCATGCTACAACTGTGGAGGGTCATACCCCCATTCAGAAGGCAAAGTGTGCCCTGCAAAAGGAAAGAAATGCCATAATTGTGAGAAATATGATCATTTTAGTAAAGTCTGCAGAAGGCAACGGAAGAGTAATTATGATGAATCAAAAGTGCACCATATAGCAAGTTCCAAAGAGAATACAGTTAACTCTAGCTCTGATGATGAATTTGTTTACACAGTTACTAGACATACCCAATCCAATGCACGAAGACCAAAACCAGAAGCAACCATCAGTATTGGAAAATCCAAGATTAGTATGCTCATTGATTCGGGTGCGAGTGTAAATATCATGGACATGGACACATTCAGCAAACTATCTCCAACAATTAATCTTCAAAGAACTTCTACAAAAATTCATGCTTATGGAAATACACACAGTCTTTTAGTTGAAGGAAAATTTACAGTCATGGTTGAAACAAGAAGGAGATATGCTACAGCAACATTTTATGTCATACAAGGGTCCAGTGGATGTCTACTCAGCTATGATACAGCCAGTGATTTAGGGCTTATTATCTTAAAAGTTGATGCAATCAAAGAGCAGAAGTCTCTCAGTCATGAGCAAAGTCAAAGGAAGGTGCAATCAAGAGATTTTCCACAAGTTGTCAATGATTATCAAGATGTCTTTAAGGGCATTGGTAAGCTAAGAGGAGTAAAAGTCAAGATTACGGTTGACAACACTGTTCCACCAGTGGCACAATCAGCAAGGAGAGTCCCATTCCACATTCGGAAATCATTGACAAAGAAGCTCAGAGAACTTGAGGAGCAGCAAATCATTGAAAAAGTACCAGAGAATGTCAGTACACCATGGGTTAGTCCACTGGTTGTTTTTCCAAAGCCCCAAAATCCACAAGAATTGCGGATTTGTGTTGACATGCGAAAAGTAAACACAGCTGTGGAGAGGGTACGACATCCGTCTCCAACTGTTGAAGAAATAGTTGAGAAGCTCAATGGAGCAGCAGTGTTTTCAAAATTGGATCTTACATCAGGATATCATCAGCTTGAACTTGATGAAGACAGTCGACATCTGACCACATTTGCCACTCACAAAGGACTTTTCCGGTATACCAGATTAAATTTTGGGTTATCTTCCAGTGCAGAAATTTTTCAGCATGAAATACAGCAGTGTCTTGAGGAGATACCAGGAGCACTGAACATAAGTGATGATATTCTCATTTTTGGAAAAGATCAAGAAAGTCATGATGCAACTCTCCACAATGTATTGGAAATGTTCAGAAAGAAAAATCTGAGAGCAAATTTAAACAAGTGTGCATTTAATAAGAAAAACCTTGATTTCTTTGGGTACCATTTTAGTCATGATGGTCTTGCACCAAGTCAGCAAAAGATAAAAGCAATTCAGAATGCACCTCAACCAGAGAATGTTCAGGCAGTCAGAAGCTTTCTAGGTATGACAAATTACCTGTCACGTTTTATTCCAAATTATGCCACCCTAACAGAGCCTCTTAGAAAACTAACAAAAAAAGATGTCAAATGGACATGGACAGATGATCAACAGAGCTCTTTTCTCAAGGTTAAAGAAGCTATTATGAGCAGTCATGTAATGTCATATTTTGACCCTTGCAAAGATACAGAGATCATTGCAGATGCTAGTCCTGTTGGACTCGGTGCTTTATTATGTCAAAAGGAAAAGTTAAGAGATGGAACAGAGAAAATTTCAGCAATTGCGTATGCAAGCAAAGCCTTGACAGATGTTGAGCAGCGGTATAGCCAGATTGAAAAAGAAGCCCTTGCCTTGGTATGGGCCTGTGAAAAGTTTCATGTATACATCTATGGAAAAAGTTTCACTTTAGTCACTGATCATAAGCCACTAGAGTTTTTGTTTAATAAACCGGGTAGTCGACCACAAGCTAGAATAGAAAGATGGACAATGAGACTCCAAGAGTATGACTTCACTGTATGTTACAAGCCAGGATCTAATAATCCAGCAGACTATCTTTCCAGACACCCAGTGCAGCTTGCAAAATCTAAATCAATTGCTGAGGAGTATGTTAATTTCATTGCATCTAATGCAGTTCCAAAAGCAATGACAAGAGATGAAGTTCGAGATGAGACCAACAAAGATTTAACTATGCAGAAGCTACAAGAGTGTTTGCAAAGTGGAAAGTGGTTCATACTAAATCAAAACAAAGAGAAATTTCAAGGAAATTACTGTTTCAGTGATCTACAAGCATTTAAACAAGTAGAGAAAGAACTCTCTGTTACAGAAGATGGTATAGTTCTTAGGGGAACAAGAATTGTGATGCCAAAAGCTCTTAGAGAGAAGGCTGTAGAGATAGCACATGAAGGACATTTAGGTATAGTGAAGACAAAAGGTCTAATAAGAGAAAAAGTTTGGTTCCCTGGAATAGATAAGTTAGTTGAAAACAAGACAAAATCATGCATTGCCTGCCAAGCCACCATAAAAGAAAACAAGCTAGAGCCACTTAAGATGCAAGATCTGCCAGATGGTCCATGGGAAGTAGTAGCAGTAGATTTCAAGGGTCCCATAGGAGAGAATCACAAGTATATCTTAGTTTGCATGGATGAATTTTCCAGATATCCTGAAATTGAAATTGTTCCTTCTACTAGTGAGAAATGTGTTATACCAAAGTTAGAAAAGATTTTTAGCACGCATGGAATACCTGTCATTATGAAGTCTGACAATGGGCCTCCTTTCAATGGCTCAAAAATGAAAGAGTTTGCAAGACAAAGTGGATACACTCACAGGAGAATTACACCAGAATGGCCAAGAGCAAATGGAGAGTGTGAAAGATTCATGAGAAATTTGAACAAAGTTATCCAGGCAGCTCATATTGAAGGAAAAAGTTGGCAACAAGAAGTGTTCAACTTTGTGAGAAATTACAGAGCCTCGCCACATGCCACTACAGGGGTCCCCCCTGCTAAGCTCTTAATGGGTAGAAATATTAGAACAAAACTACCAGAGCACACCTACAATCAAGTCAACAAGGATTTAAGAGATAGAGATGAAATGAAGAAGAGAAAGATGAAAGAATATGCAGATGAAAAGAATCATGCTTCAGAATCAGATTTAAAGGAGGGAGATAGAGTTATTGTAAAACAAAGACAAAGAAACAAGGCTATGTCTCCGTATGACCCAAAACCGTACACTATCACACAAAGAAATGGAACAATGATTACTGCAAATAGAGATGGAAAGAGTATTACAAGGAATGCTTCGTTCTTTAAAAGAGTAAGAATAAAGGACTGTTTGATTCAATCAGAGAATAAAGATGATGATAGTGATAATGGCGTCAGTGGGGATAGAATTCATCAGGAGCAAAGAGAAGAGGAAGAAGACGAGGCAAATGATCAAGTTCGAAGATATCCCAGAAGGATCACTGCTCGACCAAACTACTATCATGAAACAAGTGTGTGACATTTCGGACTGGACAGTAAGTCATGATGGAAACGTAAGTGACAACTTTATTTCCCTTTTATTCTTAATCAGTTGTTAGGTTGAGCCAGAAGACTCTTATTCACTCGAAAAAATTTCAAATTCAGTTTTCATACTTTATAGTTTTAGCAAATTGTTATGTTGAGACAAGACTCTTACTCGTTCAAAACAAAAACAGTTTCAAGTTAAGTTTATTTTCAGTTTGATTAACAGAACTTTGTTTAAAGAGGGGTGATGTAGAGTTGTGACGTAAGTAGTAGCGTATATTTAGGTGTGTCACGTGACACAGGCCGCAGGCGTTAGAAACCAAGATGGCTACCAGCTAGGCACGTACTTAGGTGCTCATGTACTTCGGCTACAAAGACGCTATAGGTAGTTTCTTATACTTTAGGGCAATTTTGGGACCGAGAGTTCCTTGTGTTCCTAAACTTAAGATCATATAAGTAACGAATTTTTAGGGCTTTTAAGGTACCTAGTTAGACACTCTCGACACTATTGTTAGATTTCAAAGAATACATTACTAGAACCTTACACTCAGAAAAAATTAATTTGAGCTTTATCACAATCCAAATCCAGCAATGACTCCGCTTTCCGAGATCGAAGTTGAAGTCAAACAAATTTGTAAATGGAAACTATTTGAGTATATATGCAGTGTACAGAAAGTGAATGCAGTCTGAATGTTTCTCTAGAGCGGGCGGGCATAGTGATGCTCAAAAGTTGAGACCATTCAGACTGGGGAGATGAAAACTACACATTACAAACGTTTCTTGGAGTTTTTAATTCAGGTACGGTAATTTCTAAGAGTCTTGCACATTATGGCAAGCATCCTTATTGAATCCGACGAACACCGATGACATTGGGCCTATCTATTTCCAACTTGAAACATTTGGTGGTAATGGATGGTGTCAAAACATTTTTGAGTGAGCTGGGAAGAATTTATTCTGAAAAGTACTGTAACAATGTCAAAGTTGCGGCCAAAAATTTCGTTCTCGCCGCAAATCCTAGCCATGAAAGCTAGCCATCTCTATGCGTTACTATTGAGAATTACTGATGCTATCCAGGTATGATTTCGCGCATCCCGTTTGCGCACAGGTTGCAACATCTTGAAATGAACATGGAGGAACAATAGGGGATTATAGAGGATTGCCCTTTGAGCGCTTGTCGCTTTCCACACCATAGTGCTGTTTGAAGTAGCATTAAATATTTATTTCAAAGGACAAAGAAGTAAGGAATTAAAGAGCATCCTTGAATGAGAATACATTTCAGATTAAAGCACTCGGAATCACTTATGAGTTTCTTACGAATCCACCTTTTCAAGATAAGAGGTGCGAAACCGGAAGTCTTTTGTTGTTTGAGATATTGCATTTTTTAGGCTAAAATCTTGTTCTGCGTACAAAGTTTAGAATAGAAGCGAATTTTTACTTTCATATCTATCTTCGTTTGGAAATTACGGTGATTTTAAGAATTCAAAGTTATAAGAGCTTTGACCGTAAAATCAGATGTTTGGACAAATTTTGTCCAAACTTTTGATTTCACGGTCAAAGCCCTTATGATTTCTAATTCTTTATATCCCCGTAATTTCCAAATGAAGACAGACATGAATGTGAAAATTGGTTCATACACTAAACTTTGCATGCAGAACAAGATTTTGGCCTCAAAATTGCAAAATGTCAAGCAACAAAAGACTTCCGTTTTCGCACCTCTTATCTTGAAAAGGTGGATTTCATGTTCACTAGGATACTGGAAACTTGGCCTCATAACCAAACCCGATCGGTTCTGGTTATCAGGCTACTGCAAACAAGGAAGACAACGTAAAACCATACAAGGGATTGCCATCATTAGAATAAAGGGTGTCTCAAAAGAATTGTTCGACGTTTGATTTAAATATTGAAAAATAGCTTCCACTCCCATGACTTCCACTGACGTTAATCCTGAATGTAGAGTAGGTAAACATGTATTGTAAGAATTTTATATGGATGATAAAAAAAAAAAATCCTGAAACTTGAGTCTGTTTCCCAGATATACGCATTGACCCATACTATCAAATGTTCAAATTAGAATCCAACTACATTAAAGGCACACTATCGTGGTACTGATTGGATAAACAAGACAATCAAGAAGAAAAGAATTAGGCAAGGTAGCAATTTCGACGTACAGTGAAATTCACGAAGATGATAATGATCTGATTCTCTTTATTCTCGTAAATAATGTATGATCCAAGAGCATAAAGGCTTGGTAATTACTCAAAGGCCTTATCGCCTTATCGCTTCTTGCCTCTTAACCGCTGCTAGCCTCTTTTTCGTGTTAATGACACATAACTTGCAACGATGCTGGGTCTAAATTCGTAGAATGTTTAACCCTATAGTGGTTGGGCTATTTGATAGTCCTATTTTGGTTGGGGGGGGGGGCAAAAAAGCCCCCGCCACCTACCTAACTCTTGACTGGTAATAGGTAGAGCGACCAAATTTTGTGTGCTAAAAGCCTCAGGCATTTACTTTCTGTAAATGTAAAAATTAACCTAAAAATAGTCATCATTTTTGCTCACGTCAGCATTTTCCTTTGTGTAGTCAAGAAAAGCGGCAAAATTGACCAAAATCAGGAAAATCGCAATAATATTAAATTTGGAGCACATTTACCATCCAAGCATGACACTTGTGGTAGAATGCATCAAATAACACTACATTACAAAAAAAATTTGCAAAATATTCCACTTCTGCTCCTTTTTTCGCGATAATTGAGATTTGAGAATTTGCGATTTACCCTGGGTCAGTCCCAGAAAATTGTCTCCCGCCCCCTCATTTTTCAAAATATTTCAATGAAACTTTTTGAGAAGTTGCACAATAAGTAGTTGCAAAAAGTCAAGAAGTTTCATGGTTATAAAATTCTTCCTGGCAGAGTTATTCAAAAAAATCTACTAGGGGGAGGGGCAAATTTGCCCCCCCCCCAACCAAAATAGGGTTAACTAATAGACCTTTTTGCTATTCTGAAAAGAATCAGAATCGAACAATATTTCGCTGCATTCTGTAGAATTTTCGAATGTGCACAATTGTGATATTGTTGGGAAGACGAAGTGCTGACCCTTTTGTGTTGACACATATTTCAGCTTTGTTGATAGCGAATCAAAGCTGGGGCTCGCATTGTCATGCGCATCGGTGCTATTGATTCATGCTCTTGTTCTCAACGGTCAAGCTAATTTGCATATTACATCATTGACGTAAATCGTTAGTGCGCATGCGATCTGGAGCCTTTTTTGGGGGATTCCTTGAGGCTCACAACTTAGCCCATCCATATCCCCAACAAGATAGAAGCTCTAAAGCCACTCGATCGAACCTCGTGTATAAAGATGTATAGAAATAACACTCAATCCAGGCTCTTTTGTAGAATAGCTAAAAGGTCAGTTTACAGCAGTAAGGAGCCTCAAAATGTGGAAAGAAGAGGCCCCCTAAGGGGTCTCGGGCTCCGAGTCTCCATGGCGTTTCTTAATGGGCTCCGGGCTCCCAAAGACAAAATTGCTGTGCTCCAGGGCTCCATTGCATGCTCTTCTGGGCTCCAGGGGCTCTATTTCTTAGAATTCGAGACAATTGTCATGAGATTTGTCTGGGCTCCAGCGACCCCCCCCCCTTCGGGGGCCTCAAAGAAGCTCATAATTTGCAGCAGCAGTTGGTGAGTTTGCATTCTAGCATTAAAGGACAAGTCCGGGGGGTGATGAAATTATTGTTAAAAAGCAACCTTACCAACTGCTGAAAACTAGTCGTGAGTTCTTTCCAAGTTTTCAAGCCTTTAACTTTCATAAATTCGACGATTTATCTTCTTAAGTTAGGCCAAATATCGTTGCCATTTTGTATTTTGTACGAGTTTCCGAAGGTGCGATAAGAAGGCTAGCAATGTGGATGTGGGCGTGGGTGGTATAATATCTGCCAGGGAGATATAGCTCCCTGATATCAGCACATTTGGCAGCCTCGTTCAGATCAACATGAAGTGACGTCGTACAAAATGACGTCATTTCGCACTTCTTTACAGATTGAAATATGTAGTTTCACAGATTAAAAAAGAAAGAAATTGAAAAAAGTACTACATACCATTCACAATAGTGTAATCTCTTGAATAATCAACAATTGTACCCACCCCGGACTTGTCTTTTAAGCAGACCCCCTAGACTTATGACGATGAGTCTCTTGTTTCCCTGTGCGCTTTGACTTGATGATGGCGCTTCAGCCAATAGAGACTGATAATACTATTCTTAGAAACCTGGCCCTATTTAGGCCCAAGCTTTGCAATTCCTAAAGTACCAATCAGATTGCGAGATTTGGCCAAGAACAATACTATCGAATTTTCAATTCGAATGATGCAGTTGACTAGATTTTAAACGAAGTTGCTGCGGCAGGTTGCTGTAAATTGCTCTGGTTTGTTTTGGTCTTAAAAACATGGAAAATGTAGCGTTTAAAGACTTATTTTGCACTTACCAGGTAAAGTGAACTTCCTCCTTCAGATTTATACCAACTTTCTTTGATGAAACGTCTGCTTAACGTGGTTTTTGTCGCATTTTCTTTCCGAGGAGTGACCGTTGAACAGAGTTACGGCAGTCGTTCGATCATGATTCGATCGATCGAATCCCTAAGATAGGGCCAGGTTTTTTTACTGCTTCATTATGAGTCCCTCTTAAGCAAGGTTTATCGCGGGGATACAAGGGACTCATCGTCATCAGTCTAGCAGACCCCCAACCGTGGACTTGTCATGTAAGACATTCATCTTGTACACAAGCTGATTTGCCCATTCTCTTCATTACAGGTAGGAGCAAACTAATAACATGGATGAATTCTCATTGTGATAATGATCGATTGTCTTTTGTACACAAACTCCGAGAGCATCTTCAGTTAGATGTGTACGGCAGATGTTCCAACAAATTCAGGCCACAGGTTCCCGACTGTCCAAGATCTAGTCAAAAATGCATTGATGTACAGAAGCAATACAAATTTTTCCTTGCAATTGAGAACAGCTTCTGCAAAGATTACATAACCGAAAAATATTGGTTCAACGGCCTAAATAACACGTTGGTGCCAGTGGTATTTGGCTATGGTAACTACAATGACAAGAGGATTGCAATCCCAGGTTCTTTTATAGATGTCAGAGACTTCAAGACCATGAAAGACCTTGCTAATTATTTGCATTACTTAGACAAGAACGATACTGCGTACAATGAGTATCATCAATGGAGATACAAATACAGATTGTATACAAGTCATTGTATGTGTTCATTTTGCGATGCAATCCAGAACTTTAACCTTCCAAGTAAAAGTGTCAACATGGATGAATTTTGGGGTAAGCAAAATTGTGATTTGAATAAGACACCTTTGAAAGAAATAATGAAGAACAGTAGTTAAAACAAGTTCACTTTATGCATTCATCATGAGCGATAGAACAAGCAAATAATAATAATAATAATAATAATAATAATAATAATAATAATAATATAATGAGATAAGGGGCGAAAAGGCGAGTAGCCTATAAAACCCTAAGGATCTATTACGCATGACTAAAGATATAAATGTTATCATAATTGCAAGCGTCATAACGTTTTTCGAATTCCTTTACCGATGGTGATTGTATCACTAGTACAGTAAATCCCCGCATATAAGAACCTACTTTTATGAGAGCCAGGCTGAAATTGGTTAGGAATCGTTATTTTTCGAATTTCGGAAATGAATTGCAAATGATGGTCGGAATAGGGGAAGAATATGGTTTTACGTCGTCAAATTTTCACATGCCGAGATCATTTATCCCGCGCAAATCGGAGTTACAGCCCAAAATAGCGAACAGCCAATCAGATTGCTAAACGGCTCTTGTATCCCAGAGTAGAAGTAGAGCAACGAACTCACTCTGGTGACGAGATTGCTACTCCCTACTTTCAAGTATTCATTTCTCATTAATCAGTTTACTTACGAAGAGCAGTAATAATTATCACAGTCATGGCCAAAAGTTTAAGACCACAATTTTGTCAACAACGTTTCTTGGCGTAACGAAATGGAACCCTAGCGCTCTGTCTACTTAACTCTCTTATAATTAGTTTAAGTCAATTTTCCATGTAGATTCCAAATTTCGATGTTGTTTTCAAATTCTGCGCCATTTTGCTATGACGTCACTATGAAATCTATAGAAATTCTCGGAAATTGTAGTGGTGCTGCTGGGGTGTGACCCAAAAAATTGTGTTGCTCAGCTGGAAAGGGACAATGGTAGTGGAGAGCCTTCAGTCCAAAGCTTTAGCCAAAAGTTTAAGACCACCCTTGGAAAAGCGTGAAAAAATTCTGTGATTATGATGTAAGAGCCTTTGACGTTCGATAATTCGAATAATAAAGGAATTATTGAAAATGAATTCGAGTAACTATGCAATTTTTTGCTTCAAATTGAAAACAAAGTGCTGGTCTTGGCCAAAGTAGTGCACTAAAGGCCCGCTACTACCGTTTTCTCCGAAGCAATATTTTTCGTTTCGTACAATTTCAATATTTTGCAAACAAATCATAGAATGAAATGTACATAGATATATGTAAAATCTAGCTAAGTAACATAATTTTCCGATCACGCCCCTTGTAGGACGCAAAAGATCTCCTAAGGGAGCTATCATTTTTAATACTGGGTACTGGGGTGGAAGAATTTTTTATACAAATAGCAAAATTTTCTTACCCCAATCAAGAAGGTCAATGAAATTTGACACCCCATGTCAAGATAGCAAAGAATTTTATACCCCACTATTGAGTTCGCTTGGATTTATCATAAAAACTTAAACACTAAGAAACACAATCTAGACATAAAATGAATCAAACTGGAAAAATTCATCGAACCAAAGAATCATCACCAACTATTTCAAATAACTTCTTCCTTGCTTGTTAATGAACATAGCAGAAACAGATGAAACTTTTGTTGTAAAAAGAATACATCATTTTTACTTTAGTCTAAATACATTCAAAAAATTTCGCAGCCCATCAGATATTTTACAATTTTTTCTAAAATATTTGATACCCCTATAAAACGAGGCCAAAAAATTTGGTACCCCTCCAAAAATTCTTCTACCCCTGTACCCAGCTTTAAAAATGACAGCTCCCTAAAGTCGTTCGGTACTTCGAGGTTTTGATCGTTGTGGCCGTTCAGTCGAACGCGCTTTTGTTTTCCTTTGGCGGGAAGTTGAGATTTAAGGCGGATCTCCACGGGACGATTTTCGTGACGATCGTCACAAAAATTCGCGACGACACATGCGCAGTTACTAAAAGCGTCTTTTTCTGACGAAATTTTTGACGATTTTGCTCCTGACGAAAAGTTAAAACAGTTTTAACTTTTCGTCGTCCGCTTCGCGATCGTCAAAATTTTAGCCAATCAGATTTCAGAAACGACATGGACACAGCGCATAAATAATTTCAAGATGGCTGCCAGCAATGAAGAACGTTTCTTTTTTCTAGTTTCGTCTGTTTGCCTACGAATTCTTTGACACTGATAATAAAGAAAAATACATCTTCTACGAAGCAGCAGATACAGGATATATCTTTTATTTATCGCCGCCATTACAGAATTTATTTGTTGTGTTGGAAAAAAATACCACCAGAAACATTCGTCTAGTGGAGATCGCTTACAAAATCGTCGTGAATTTCGTGAGGAAAATCGTCGCGAATTTTTATGACGATCGTCACAAAGATCGTCCCGTGGAGATCCGCCTTTAAAGGCAGTCTGTCCCGTTCGAAGAATGAAAATAAACTTGACAAAGATCTCTATTGTACACTCGAGAGAGAGGTGCTAATTCGCTTTATCCAAAGAAATCAAGGTCATAGAGACTCAATGATGCATGAATTTAGCTCCAGCATAAATAAGGTAAATAAAGCCGTTGCTAAGGTCAGAACAATAGGGGACAGACTGCCTTTAAGACAAATCACCCGGTCCGATCACGTTATTCGTCATCTTTCATTCTGATTGGTCGGGGAACAGATCTGTAGCCTGCGTGCAGACTCTACTGACTTCTTACAGATCTGTGGCCCGAACGAAATTTTGATCCGTTTTGAGAGCAGTTGGGAAAGAAAGCCCTCACTGAAACGACAACAGCAAAATAAATTCAATTCAATAAGATGAGCGTAAGTTAAGGGCCCTGCTGGAGAGAGGCTAACACAAGCCCAAAACATATTCATTTCGACCCGCTTTCATGCGAAAACTGGGTAAGGGAAATAGGGCCTAAGTAAAAAGAATTTCTGTAACTGGTTGGAAAAGTCCGACAAAATCCAGTAACACAATTTTGTTTTTTATGTTTTGAGTAAACTAAAAGTTGCAAATGATACCAAAGATACAACAAAAACAATAAGAACGACTGTGCATGCAGACACTGGAGCCAGAAGTTCACTTTGAGTGTATTAAAGCCCTCACGTTCATGTTCAGGTTTTTTCATAGCCTCTTAAAGACCTCTAGTTATGAAGTTGGAAGACTTTGGTCCATACACCTGCTATTTTCTTCATTACCCATCGATTTGTTGCAGCCCATATTTCAAGCGGAGGAGCAGGCATCATCCACGCATTAGCAGGAGCTGCAGGTAGTGATGTAATATCAGATGACATCAGCGCCTTCCTTATGTGAGGCTGATTCTGAATCGAGGGCCACTGTTTGTCATCTATTTGACCTACGAAAGTTAGATTGTTTAGTAACTGGTAGTAGCCAGTCCCTAATGCATCGATTCCAAATGGAATTCTTTCGGATTCGTCAACGCCGACGATTGACACAATGCCTGGTAGTAATATCCATGCTCTGCTGCCAGTTATTTGTATATAGCAGCTTTGCTTATAGAGTTGGTAGCTTGATTTTCTTTTACAAATATACATGTCTTTATTTACTTGATCATACAGCATACTGAACTGAGGTACATGCAAGCGAGTGCCTGACGCCACGCTCTCTACCTTGGGCATCACTTTCAACGCGTAAGGTATCGTTTTGTTGAGCTTTGTATTGACAGTTCCGTTGAATTTCTTCAGGTTTGAACGATACCTAAAATCCAATATGATATGGCCATAGTGTCTATCTCCTTTCAAAATTGCGCTTGGACTTTTAAATCGAAACAGTAGATTGATTTTCTGAAAGTTCAAGAGCCACAAGGTGCTGGTTGAGAAATACAGCAAACCCGGTCGCGAGCTGTTCTCTGTGGGAGGCATTATAAGCTTTTCATTGTTCAAAGACTGTCCAGTCTCAAAGTCAAGGAACTGTTTATCATAGTACAGAAAGAGCTCTATGTTATAAGCGTTGGAATGACTGCGTATCTTCGTTTCCCGCAGTTGCGATACAGTGATGTTCAACGACATAACATCGCCACGTTCAAAATGTTCCTTCTCAGTACTTTTTGCATTGAAAACCAGCTGGCTTTGATCTTTGAGCTGCCTAGCAACTTCCCATTTATAACCAATAATAATCATCTGCTCATCTGTCCCATAACTAAAGACATACCATGCTTCCTTTGAGAATGCTAGGCCTCGATCCAGAACCTAAGGCGCGTAGAGAAAAGATATGGTATAAGGCATTCATATTCTAATTAGACTTTACTACAATCGTCGTAGTTTCACCTCCCCTCCTCAGAGACCCAATGAGAACTTTTCATTACTGGTCCTAGAATATAATTTTGGCTGAAAAAAATACCTTCACAGCAATTGTTTCTATAGTTGCATCACAGGAAACCCAAATGGCTAAATAATAGATGTCAATTTTGTCCGTCAGCAGATATGGTGATGATGATGATCTTCAGTGCAGCAGTACAGTAATGAAACCAGCTCTGCTCAATGATTAGTTTGTTTATTTCAGAATGAAGTTAAACATTATCACTCACCTTTTTAAAGCATCGGGTGTTGTTCCGTTGGATATCTAATTCTGGTATTGTAAAGCAAAGAAACATTCTCTTCACACTAACCTTCATTTGGTGTACCATTTCTTATTCGAATTTGATAGTCAAGGCAACCTAGCCTCACGACATAGTCCCAGATATCGCAAAATAGCAACAACGACAACAACAACAATAACAACAACAACAACAACAACATTTCCTTTTTTGCTCAATCTGGGCCTTATGGACTTTGATATAAATCTTTGAGACGGAGATGCACACGTTTACGTGTGCCCTTTGGAACGAGGCTGCAATGTAGTCTCGGAAGCGAGGCAAGTGACCCTCGACAGTTGGAACTTCTCAATGCTGTGGTGAAGTTCATGGAAGCTAATTGGCCTTAAAACTGAGGAACTCCTGATTCACAGTGAAAGGTTTGTTGATTCTTGGATTGAGGAAACATTCGTATGGATACTTGTGGCTTTTGTTCATGGCTAATATCAATGTAAACTTGAATTTTGAGCTGTTTTAACATTGGAGGTTCGAGGCGGCAACTTAGGCCTATCCACCATTGCCTGGTGCTCGTACAGCGTTGCTATGGTTTCCATACCTAGTTATGAAATCGACAGGGGAAAACTTCATCCCAAATTTTAGTATCAAAGTCCATAAGTCGTAGTTTGAGCGTCCATCAGTCTATCAATAGCGATAACTACGAATATGCAATCAGTCTAAAGGCAACCAGTCCTGCTCGATCTGGAGTCGAGGCAACTATATTAGGGAGTTTACGAAACCACGACGGCAACGGCGACTGCAACGCCAAGTTGCTTTTGTTTCAGAACTTTAGATTCAAAAGATTCCTTGCTTTTCGTTCGAATTTGCTTCCCATGAGAGACTCTGAAGTTGTCCTCTTCAATTTTACAACTTAGGAACCGCATTTCTGGCGTTCTGTACTGCAGATCTAGGCCTGCGAAGTAAACTTCAGTCGTTTCAAATGTTTGTCTTAAGAGTAAAAATATCGTTTTCAGGCATCTCTGAGTCATAGGGGGCTTTATTTTGGCCTTTTGGATGATATATTAAAGGTAGCGTACGGAAACAAGACTTGCTTTCTGGAATTTCAGATGACGTTCTGGCTGGCGTTGCCGTCTTGGTTTCGTAAACTCTCTATTATGTCGCATAACGCTGATGAACGGTTTGCAGTGTAGTGTACTTATGATTATAATTTAACAAGGACAGAAAGTTTTATAAAGGCCAATCCCGAAAATCATTTTCAATTGCTCTCTAACGCAGCACACCACGTTTCAAATAAACTTTATCATACCATCAAAATGAAGCTCACTCATTCCTTAGCTTATGTTATATTATAAACATAAGTACACTACACTGCAAACCGTTCATCAGCTTTATGTGACATAATATAGTTGCCTCGACTCCAAATCGAGCAGGACTGGTTGCCTTGACTTTTAAATTCGAATAAAAAATGGCACACCTAATGGAGGTTAGTGTGAAGACAATAATGTTTCTTTGCTTTACAATACCAGAGTTAGATATACGAAGAAACAACACCCGATGCTTTGAAAAGGTAGGTGATAATGCATAACTTCATTATGGCCGGTTTCATTTCTGTACTGCTGCACTCACATCATCATCATCACCATATCGGCTGACGGACAAAAATGACGTCTATTATTTAGCTGTTTGGACTTCCTGTGGCTGCATAGAGAAACGGCACGTGTAAATTTAATCACATTTTATAAATGGCCTGAGCGAGCTTATGTCAATTCCCTTTAATAACATTTTCGGCCTGTCCCCGAAAAGAGCAGCATTTACATAAATATCCAAGGACACAACTGCCATGTATAATTCATTCCTGACTTTCTCTCTATTCCGTAAATATGTCAGCCCCCTCCCTACGGGAATTTAGATTCTCCCAGCCTCGTGATCGGGTGTAATATTCATGTGGCTGAAGGAAATCTAACAATTACAGACATTACAATGTACGCCTTAGATGAAAATAATCATGCAAAGACAATAGACTGTGACACGTGCCGAACCATATTTGGGCAACTTATCTACATCAAATGGGGGAATAATTGATATCAGATACGCGAGCCCTACGCGAGAATTTGACTGCAAGTGGATTGAGTCACATTTATATCAGCCTGCGTGCAGACTATACCCGAGAAAAACGTATTTTTTGCGTAACGCCGCTCACTTTTGTGTAGTGCTTGCTTTGGTTTGCTTCAGCATTTATTTGATAACAAAGTAAAAGTATTTTTTTCACAGCCAATAACATCGCTTTCCTTCGAAACAAGGAAGCAATCAGATTTGAGAACGGCTATCATGTGATTAAATCTCAGGTTTCGCTTTATTCTCTAAGCAAATTACGTTAACAGCACAATACTCTGGAATTTTAAGTGCCCTACGATAGACAATTCATAAACAAAAAGTAGAATGGGCCATTGAAACTGTTATTGAAATGAGAATGCTGACTCACACAATACGCAATATTGAGCGGCGTTGCGCAGACGGTACCTTTTCTTTGGGTATATTGTCTGCGCGCAAGCTGCATTTATATGCTCTTGTTCAATACTCACCCTAGCTCCTATGCCTAAATCAAAGTTGTAGTATCCGTCATGTGGTATTGAATATTCAACAGCAACTGAAGTTTTCATATTTCTCGTTGTATCTGTTAGTTTCTTGATACTGACTGCTTTCTGCAGCATTGTGCCATTGTGAGACTCTGCAGTCTGATTCGCCCTGTAAAAATGTAGCTGATCAGTCTTAACAGCTAAACTCGTTGTCTCTGCGGTGGAAATTTCAACCGATATCTGTTTGTCTTTCTGTGTGAAACCGTAGAACGATAGAGTGCCTTCCACCTTGTCAGCTATTTTTCGTTGAGAGATTGGGATTGTGTTTACTGTTATAGGTCCCTTGAGAAAACAGCCAAATACTTCTATTCTCATGCAGTTGCAGTAACAAGACGACCTGAAAAACCGCTCAGTTGGATGTACTCTGAGAAACCTTGCTACAATCCTAGAAAACCAATTCACTCTTACAGAATGAAGGATCTGGATATTTCCATCGAAACTTTTCTTATTGTTAGATCCATCTTTGTAGAATTTCCAATTGGATCCGTCTGTGCTGTACTCTAGGTTATACTTTGAGACACCGTAGGTGTGATACTTCTTACGTCCTTGCGTCGCAATGCCCGTGATGCCTCTTACACTTCCAAGGTCAACTTGCCAGTAATCTAAAGTCTTATATTGTCCCGAGCACCAGTCGGCAGCATCATTGTAAAGGCGTCCACCTTCTGGAGGATGATACCTGCTAAGGTGAGATGGTGAAGAAATCTGCGAGTCACTAATTTCACCAGTTCTGAGACCAAGTTCTTCGGAGCAGCAGCCATGACTTCGAGATTCCTGGAACAGCCTTACTTCCGTGTTGAGGAAAGAACCCCCAGTTCCGCCAAGCTTATTTATTGATGTCTCCCATGATTTTCGTTCACGTCCACTGAAGGCTATGTTTACCATAGATTTACCATAGGTTTCCATTGGACTCGAAGCAAAAGTTGCTGATACACCAAACTTCTGCAGTGCGGTTGCAAGAGTAGTGCTCATTCTCACGGCATCTTTTGTTACCATGAGAATAATCTTTCCGTCAGGCAGGCTGTTCAAGTAGTTAGCAAGCTCCGAGCGTGCCGTTCCACCGTTTAAAAAGATGTCAAAAGTCTTCTTGTGTTCGAATAAACCACTCCGGTAATCGAAGAGTGCAAGATTTAATCCACGACGATTCATACTGTACTGGAATCCATTCACGAAGATGTCATTCTTCACATTTGCTGGGCTTGTGCCATCTGTATAATCATTATATGCAGTTGCAGCTAGTTTCACTTTGAGGATATCTAAAGATGATTTATAGTACCAAGTAAGTCAAAAAAAATTATTGTTAAACCCGAAGTTATTCACACCCACAGCAATAGACCTTTTAGCTATTCTAGAAAAGAGCCTGGATCGAGCGTTGATTTTACATATTTTTATACCCGAAGTTCGATTAAGTGGCGTTAGAGCTTCTATCACTATTGTGCATATTCGAAAATTCTACAAATTGTAGCAAAATATCATCCGATTGAGATTCTTTTTCAGAAAAGCTAAAAGATCTATTCTGAGTGTTTGACATCGTTCTATTTGAAGAATAAGCTTACTGTGGCTTGAGATTCGAAAGAATGTGATAAAAGGCCGAAAATAAGCACAAAAAGAGACGTTCAAAGGAATAAAATATCTTACGAACTGATCCGCTTGTATAACGATTCATGATACTCTAAATTATTTGACAAAGGTATGCTAATAATTTCCAGCTTAACTGTACATCAAACAATCTTCTTTTATGCGTGCTGCACAATGTTTCATTGATAGATAAAGAAACCAATAAAATATTATTAATTGCGCTACGAACAGAGCTTTGTTTTATACGACGTTTCGGGGTTAAGCTTCGATTTTTCGGGCTTGATAATGGGTTCAAGCCCGAAACGTCGTATAAAGCAAAGCTATGTTCGTAGTGCAATTAATAATACTTTATTTGTTTATATAATGGTACATCGTTTGAAAAATTCATCAAAAATTGACTGCACTGAATGCTCTAGAAAAAGGTTTAAAGGACAAGATAAAATACAAGATAATACTGTCATGAATGGTGTATCATGCTCCTTTTCACTATTTTTGCCTTCTCCTTGTGAAATCACGTATTCAGTTAAGCGATCTGCGTGAAATGACGTCATATTACGCAATCGAAAACGATTGTCCTATTGTTTTTTCGCCTCTTAATCGTTGCTAGCCTCTTTATTGTGTGCACTTTCAAGAAAATGGCATCAAAGAGACGAGATGTGGCCTAAATAGACGATAACGGTAAAGATGGCGGTGAGGAACTTCTTACCAAGATGCATTGCGTTCTCTAATCGAATCCCTATAGAATCGTTAAGGTTTTGTAGTTAGACCGCAATGCATCTTGGTAAGAAGTTCCTTGCCGCATTTTTAGCGTAATCGTCTATTGTCAAAACATTTTTGGAAACGACAGCCATTGGAATACTCAAAAGGTGAAACATAGGTAAGAATTCTTGTCAGTGGATGACAAGTTTCCTTTGAAGCATTACAGTCGAGGCAAGAGTAGTGTGACCGATTGAAATAGATTATGCGAATATTAATCGTAAAATAATTCAATATTGATTTTCAAGAATCAAATAATAATAATGTTTTCATTCAACTGACAGCCCCTACACTGTGTTAAGTTGGACAATAGTTCAACGGATGTGTGTGCTTGAGGAAGACAAAACAAGGCATTTAATGTATTTAGCAGTACGAGGGCCCTTACACCACATGTCATATCATTGCAAGAATGCACAATCTGCTACATTGATCATCTAATCAACAGACAAAGTTCCAGTTGAAAGGAACGAAGACCCATGAAGATCCACGCATGATCAACTCTAGCAAGGCCCTGTAACTCACTTCAATTTCCCAAGGACGAGATTCTCATTGACATTCAGAACAAGATTTAGATAACATACAATGGCAAAATCTAATACAAAACAAAACTACCACTCGAATTATTATTCGATTAATAATCCATTGATGATTTGGACAAATCAAATATTTTAGGATTATGGGCATAACGGAATGACCAGACCCAGGACCAATAGGACCAGACCCTAACTGACCGGACCCCTATGAATGCCAATAGACGATTACGCTAAAGATGGCGGCGAGGAACTTTTTACCACGATGCATTGCGCTCGAATTACGAATCATTAACGATTCAATAGGAATTCGATTAAAGAATGCAATGCATCTTGGTAAAAAGTTCCTTGCCGCCATCTTTAGCGTAATCATCTATTCCTTTCCGTCGTGAGTTTGTAATGACGGTACGGAAGTTTCATTTTACAATCATCACTGAAAAGAAATAACTAAACTCTGGATACCACATTAATTGCAAGAATGCACAATCTGCTACATTGATCATCTAATCAACAGACAAAGTTCCAGTTGAAAGGAACGAAGACCCATGAAGATCCACGCATGATCAACTCTAGCAAGGCCCTGTAACTCACTTCAATTTCCCAAGGACGAGATTCTCATTGACATTCAGAACAAGATTTAGATAACATACAATGGCAAAATCTAATACAAAACAAAACTACCACAGTTAACTGTCTTAGCATTCTTCATTTAAGGATGATACATTGTTAAACCTCAGGGGGCTTTCTAGGAACCAAGAAATAGGCTCTAGTGTAGGCTCTAGCAAGTAGCCCATTATCATTGATTCAATGTACCCTATCAGTCATTTGGAAACATGGAAATGAATGGGTATTCTGCCGGGGTCCGGTCCGTTATGGTCCGGTCCTATTGGTCCTGGGTCTGGTTTTTCCGTTATGCCAGGATTATGCTGGTCACACTACTCTTGCTTTGACTATAATCATTCCAACACGAGACTTGTCCTTTAAAGAGTTGACAATAAGAACGAAATTCTGTCCCCTCGATTTCATGTCTGGATGTGAAAACCAAGCAACAGTCTCCAAAAGCTCAGTGCTCCGGGCAATGGTGGATGGGCCTAAGTTGCCAGCTCTCACCTCCGATGCTAAAACGCCTCAAAATTCATATTTTCTGAAATACTAGCCATGAACAAAAGCCACAAGTATCCAGATGAATGTTTCCTGAACTCATGATTCAACAAGTCTTTCGCTGTGAAGCAGGAATTCCTCACTTAAAGGCCAATTAGCTTCTCCAAGCTTCATCGAAGCTATTAGAATTTTAATCTGTAGGAGGTTGCCATGACTACTCCTTAGCCTCATTTCTGATGGCGTTTCAAATTTTTATATGAATGTCCATTATTCCCAATTTGAGCAAAAATGTTGTTGTTATCGTCGTTGCTGTTGTGGTGATAACTTGGACTATGTCGTGAATCTAGGACTTTAGTATTCAAAGTACTCGATGGATTGATATGAAATCACTTCTCTGTGACAGCCGATAAACTTATGAATTTTATGATTTTTCTCATGCTTTTATTTGAACCATTAAAGCCGTAAATATACCGTAAAAGCTCTATTAAGGCCCCCGTCTCTATCAAGCCCCCTCTCTAATAAGCCCCCCGACTCAAACAAAATTCGAGAATTTAGCAAATGCTTTCCATTTATTTAGCCCGGGGGGGAGGTAACATAACATGTTAAGGGTACGGGTATGTGCCGCCCATATGGATGAGTTTTGGGTCCAAAATTCTCTAAGCAAGGGTCCCTTTTTCGGCAGGTTTTCCTTAAAAATGGGTGGGTTTTCCAGAAATCAGCAAAAAATTGTGAAAAATGGGTTCCGCCAAAATTCATCATAAAAGGACAGTCCTTCTTAAAATAATCAATTATGAAACATGAAATATGAAAATACCCGATGTATCACACGTAAATCTTGTTTTTAATCTAGAGTTGCTTATAGCCCGTGGATTTTCGTTTTTCAATTTGTTTTGAGAAGGCTTGTCAGGATTTCTAGCTAATGAAAGCTAATTTAGGCCTACTGTGGGAGCCCTAGTTTAACGTCCTTTCCGAAGGAAGGCGAGGTGAGTTGTGAGGTCAGGCCTCTGAGGTCAACCATCCGGAGTTTGACCTCACTCGACCGAGCTTAACTTCAGTTACCTAACGAAAACTGTTTAAGCCACTCGGCCACTCACCCCGTATTCGGCCACTCACCCCGTGATCAGGATGGATAAACATACTCACAATTTTCGTCATAGAGCTTGAATTGAAATCTTGTTTCTGAAGAGCATGGGCCAAGAATGAGCTTAGTACCGACTGCTGGGCTCAGAAGCCCTCCATCTGGCTGTAGACATCTGCTAGGCCAATAAGATTTTAAGGAAAATGAGTCTGGTGTGTAATATGTCAATCCGGCACGTGCGTAACACGTCTCTCCTGCCCGCATATAACTTGAAACTTCACAAACATATTTTCTCGTTTTAACATGCAGGAGTTTCATACAGACGCCGTCAAACATGAAGCGGTCACAAATTTGCCTGTTTTGCAGCTTGAATAGGTTGTCGCTGGTGCTGTGATGTAAACATAGTCCACTGTGATGGCGAATGGTGTACATGATTCTGGGTATCAACCAGAACTTTTCATTGTCTGACTGTTGACATTGGCCTAACTGCAGATTTGTATTTTGTGCGGGAACACCAAGGCTTCCATCTGTTTGAACACAAAGTCCTGTAATAAGACAATTGAGTTTATTTTTTGTACAAAAACATCTTAGTCAGCACCGAAAATTCCATCAAATGATCTGTTCTCAAGTACTCAAAGTTTCTTATAAGTTTCTTACAAGTTTCACATAAATCTTAGTGTTTTTACTTCCTGTGTCTTCACCCCAGGGGGAGGGGGGGTACTACCATACTTGACTAGGCCGGATGTGCCGCTCAACAGGGTGTCCTTTTACGGTAAAAAGATATGCGACAGGGTGTCCTTTTCTGATAAAAATTATGCGACAAGTAACTACAATTGATAAGAAAATTATGCGACAGGGTATCATCTGGAAGGGCATTTTTTAGAGTTCTCTTGAAACAATGGCTTTTGGTAAAATTTCTATACGACACAGGGTATGCTTTTAAGGCATTTTATGCGACAGGGTACAGGGTGCGGAGAGATTTGCCGCACACCCTCGTCACTTCCCTGGTCAAGTACCCCCTCCTGGGTCCTCACAAGGCCTTTTCGACATTTTAAAATGAGGTTCTTACCACGGGGGGTTCTTCCATAGTAAAGGAACCTGGGGATTTGCCGCCCGCAAGGGTATACTTTTTAGGACTTCTAGTCTAGCCAAGGGTATACTTTTTGCAATTTTAGTCGAGTTTATTCTGGGCAAGGGTATGCTTTTTGGCAGTTTTAGTCAGAGAAATGTCAAAATTCGGTAATTCCTGTAAAAAAACCAATTTCTTGAAACTGTGGTCCAGGGAATGCAAATATTCGGCAAGTTTTGTCTAGAAAACCCCAACTAAGGTCACATTTGGCGAAGAAATTGTTCTAGCTAAGGGTATCATTTTCACAAAAATTTGTCTAGCCAACGGTTACATTTTGAAACTGTGGGCGGCACACCCCTAACCGAAATTTAGCCGAGAACTCCCCCCCCCCCATGGTTCTTACAAGCCTTTCCAATCTTTCGAAATAGACCTTTTAACTCATGGGTCAAAAGCGTGTGGATGGAGCGATAGTTTTGTACATCTTTAAACTAAATGTTCTAAAGGTTCGATCGAGTGGCGTTACAGCTTCTAGATAAATTTTGACATTGCAGAATAAAAATAAAGTCCATTCTAAACTAATACCAATATGCATAGGCGTAGGAGTCGGGGTGCTGGAGCCTGTAAGCCCCCTCAACGTTGGGAAAATTTTAAAAAATCCGCCCAGCCTTTTTGGGTGTAAAAATCTGCCCTTTGTCCGGCAAAGATGTTGGTAAACGATGGACTTTTTATCAGGCAGCCCCACCCCGAGCAAACCCATTGGTATTATCTTCCCATGCGCTTATGCACATAAGGTTGCTAAAACGTAGTTTCACTGAAAAAAGATAAATCTTACTTCTTAGACATTCCACGCTATGGAACGTATGCGCCTAAATGGGTGGATAATCCTATACTGGGTGGGTTATCATGTTATACTGGGTGAGTTATCATCTTATATGGGTGGGTTATCATGTTATACTGGGTGGGTTATCATCCTAAATGGGTGGGTTATCATCCTAACTGGGTGGGTTATCATCCTAAATGGGTGGTTATCATCTTATACTGGGTGGGTTATCATCCTAAATGCGGTGGATAACCTTATACTGGCTGGGTGGGTTATCATCCTAAATGGGTGGTTATCATCTTATACTGGGTGGGTTATCATCCTAAATGCGGTGGATAACCCTATACTGGCTGGGTGGGTTATCATGTTATACTGGGTGGGTTATCATACGAATGGATCGAATGACCTGAGGAATTTTCGAATGGGCACACACAGAGCTACCCTGGGTACCAGACTCTCCCAAGAAAGAAAATTGGGATTCAATCCTCCTCAATTCTCCTCAATTTTCTTCCTTCGGAGAGTCTGGTACCCAGGGTAACACAGAGCAAAAACTGCCTAAAATAACGTCGTTGACCAATCTGAGATGAGAAAGTGTTAGAAGAGCTTTTTTGATAAATCGAGAGTTCAAGGCCCAAGGAACAAAATATCAAGTGTTGCCGGATCTTGGGATCTGTTGCATGGAGCTAGGGGGACTCAAAGTTACGATTTTTCGCGCAGGCGTGCACAATTCCTTCTTTGTCATGTGCAAAAAATGATGAAATTTCACCACATTCGTAGCTTGGGAAATTCTGGGGAAACGGAAACATTTCCCATAATTTCCCAAGGGGCAATATGGAAATTTCGTTTGCTTTAAATTTCCATAGAAACTTGTCCTGTGGGGAAATTTTGGTATTTTCGGTGTGGCACATAGTTATAAAAGCCACACTCAATCAGAACATTTCGTATGAAAACCAACTAAATGATCGCCCAATCCATACTACTTTTGAGTAACTAAATGATATTCATTCTGCCAGTTTCGTCTATTATAACATATATCATTACTGCATTGGGATTCTTACTTTATATACTGTAACATCACGTCACAAGCAGCAGAATGTGAAAAAATCACAGAATTACAGTATTGTCTCAGAAGAATATTTTAGAAGTAAAATTCACCAACCTGAGATCAGATGTCTTATTGCGTTTGTACCCTCATCAAATTGAAATAAAGTGTCAGTGCCAGAGCATTGCAATGTCGTTGTCAAAAGTGTCCCAGCAGCAGCAGTGCTATCTTTCGGAGCAATGCATTTATCGCTGCCATGCAAGTCAAATAATCGAACTCCTCCTTTCCATCTGTATTTTCTACGGCAGAATTCTTGCAAGGAAAGAGTAAGGCTTCCATCAACACATTTCCCATGGAAGTGACGAATATGAAAAGCTCCATCTTCCCCAGTTAACTGTTCTATTAGATTTGAAAAGAGTAATACAAGCAATATAAACAGTTTCATATCTGAGAAAGTTGATTTTCAACTTCAGTCCAAGGAACGCACGACCCTGGATATCTTTTTGGATTGCAAAAATATCTGAAAATCTTTGGTGATATACGTCTGACCACTGTCTTGTATCTTTAGCGCATGCGCAAATATATGCATCAGTTTCAACATTTGATAATTCAGTTGCTCAACCTCGTTACCAAGGCTTCCGTACTTCAAAGGCTGATCAGGAAACTGTGTGAACATCATGGTACGATTTTTCAAATTCACCTAAAATGAAGGTGGATTTGCAGTCAGTTTGGATTAGGTTGGGAATGTAAAGCTAGTTATTCGACATCGATTCCAAACAACAAAGTAAGAGGGTACAACCTTTTTTGTAAGACTACAATAAACTTTGTCCAGCTTCGATATTCTTAAGATTTTTCGCTTTTGAGCCTGAATAATTCAAAAATATACTCTAGAAATATTCTAAAAATATTTTAATGATGTTTTGTTATAAAATTATTCTGTATGTTCTAAAAATATACCCATTTTTCTCAAATCTAAGGTGGTTTCAGGGGAAAATTTTCAATTTGGAATAGGAAATCCCGCTTTTTGAAACAATGAGATGTCAGTCGTGCGATTCTCTGTTTTGAACATCGCAAAACAGGCAACTGTTGCAAAATGAGACAAAAATATGCAGATGACTAAATTATGTTGCTCCTGCAAAATTGATAAGCATTTCAAATAATCTATGTTTCTATTGTTTCGAATGGCCAATCATATTTCAGAACTTTCACTTGCCTTTCTGCGCGGATGAGATTTGCCATTGAAGCAAGTAGTGGGTTGTGCACCTGCGCAAATGATGCGAATAGAACCACAATCACAGCGCTAAACGAAACATAAGTTATTCATCTTTGAGAATGCGGGTATTTTCATAAATGCCAGCTTGGTGATAACTATGGTAACTAGGTATTTATAGCTGGTTGTATTTGATTTGTTTCTAATAACAGTTTTGTAGTTCTGAATAGCAATTCAGATTTGAAATGACAGGACGATCAATTCTGAGATAAACAAAATTCGTGAAAGAGAGTTGCTATTTGTATTCAAAGATAGTGGAAATAATTTTTAAATAATTTGAAAGGATTTTACTGCTCTGCCTTAAAGGCTTGGGACGATATCTCAGCTAATACCAGGTGTCTCAAAAAAAGTTTCCCCTTTTGGCTGGAAATAGGAACGAAACGATAACATATTATTACTCTCCGCGTGGACAGCTAAATGTATCAATCTTCAACTTAGATTCACATACCTTGCATTTGAAAATCGTCCTTAAAACACCGGAGATACAAGCTCGCAAAGTCAAAATTGACAGTTCATCGGAAACCAGAAGTTTTGAAAAGGGGCCAAGCTATGACTTGTATCATGGATATTTTCCAAAGCACACCTGTAAACTTTAACTTTCAGTTTTTCGCTTTTCCTCTTCTTTGACATGGGATGGAATGCAATGTACGGATTGATTCCTCAAAGGAATAATCATTTGTAGAACAATTGAAGCATTTCAAGGTATAATTCTTTTCAAAAGAAAAAGCTGAAGGCAGTGGCGTAACGGTCTAAAGTTACCCGTAGTTCAAAATCCAAGGGCCCCCGACCTCGAAAGCCCGAAAGGGGCCCCAGCAACAAAGATTCCTTTGTTATTTTACTTTAAGACTGCGTTCACACGATGCCGGCACATTTTGAAAACGATGAAAAATGTGACGGCAGCAAAATTTGAGCTAGCGTTCACACGATGCCGGAACAATTTGAAAACGGTTGGAAATTTGCCGGTAAAAGGCTCGTTGCAAGACTTTGATGCCAAATAAGTGTACCTAAACCCTAAGAATCGTTTAGTCTCGTTCCAAAAGCGTCTGAAAATGTTCTATTTTCATCATTTTTAAGTGTTTACACGATGCCGTTTCCAAAATGTGCCGATTAGAGTTCCGTTTTCAAAATCTACCGTTTTCAAAGTTTCTGCCGGCAAAAAATGTGCCGTTTTCGTGTGAACAGAAGGCCTATCCGTCGAATTTTTCACCGTTTTCAAAATGTTGTGCCCTTGCGGCAAACCCGTTGACAATATAAATATTCTTTGATTGTATGCCAAGGCACGATATGCTTTGTCATGAACACATATTATGACATGTTATTGCAATCTAAGTTCAGTTGATGACTTGAGCGTCAGAGAAAGGAGTTGTTATTTACTGAGTCTTTCTTCGGAGAACCCATACTCTACATTTGGTGACAGAGGTAACGAAGAAGTGTACCAGTTCTTCAATGGCAACTTCATCCATCAACCCGGAGAAGTTTGAGACTGGTGATATTGTCTCTTGGCTACGTCAATTTGAATGTTGCGCCACCGCCAATTCATGGAACGACGAGAAAAAGCTGCAAGTCTTACCAGCGTTTCTCCGAGGACCAGCTGCCACATACTTTTATGCCTTATCAGATGAGGCGAAAGACACTTACGCCCATCTCAAAGCCAATCTTCAAAAAGCTTTGTGCCCCGAGGTCGACCGAGAGAAATACTTCGCAGAATTTGAACATCGTCATTTGCGACCTGAAGAAGATCCTGCTTTATTTCTATGGAGTTTACAAGAGTCGCTCACTAAAGCTGATCCTTCGCTAGGAGATTCTGCCCGTGAAGTTTTGCTTGCCAGACAATTCATGCGAGGCCTGCCTGAGGGCCTCCGCCTGAAACTTCTTGAATCAAATCCAACACCCTCGTTAAAGGAAATGATTAACTTTGTAAAACGCTTTCGCGCGGTACACCGCCCTGAAGACAAGACAACTGCTTTTGCCGCAAAAGCCAATCACGATGCTATTAAGAATATTGGCTCTGATGGTTCTGATCACCTTCAGCAATCGCTGACGCAATTAACAGCTGCCGTAACGGCTTTGACAGACCGCCAGACGAAACTTGAAGCCGCTTTGTCCGCCTCACAAGCTCAGCCACCGCCTCAAGAATCCAGCCCCCGTAATGGGCCAAAAGCCGTCACATCACGTGACCCATTCCAGCCACGTCCACCAAGTGACAACAACCGCAAACAGCGTCGATGTTTCAATTGTAATGGACTTGGTCATTTTGCGAATTCTTGCCCGTACGACCTGCAATGTGAACTTTGCTTCGGCTGGGGGCACACACAACACCAATGTGCAAATAATTTTACTCGCCAACCTCAATCAACTGTAACTGGTAAGTCTTTAAACTTCAAAGGGGTGCCTCGATAAATGGCTGGGTTGAAGGTCACCCCCACGTTTTCTCTGCTGGGTCTTGTACTGCCTCGTTTCGAGTCCCCAACCAGCCAGTCATTTCTTGTAATTTTGGCGATTTGAAACTTTCGGCTTTGATAGACACTGGGTCCATGACCTCGTTCTTATCTCGAGAAGTGTTGCAAAAGATACGGCCTAGGCCTGTTTTGAACAACACTTCACAACAATGTATTGGTATCAATGGCCTTCCTTTGGCGGTTGACGGTATTGTGCAGGCTAACCTCACTTTCCCTGGCAATGGTGATTTTGTTTACGCTGGTAAATTTTTAATTTCAAACAACTTATTTTCACCATTGGAATGTGTTCTTGGGTGGGACTTTTTGACATCCAACGGGTTGGCCTTAACCAAGGAACACAATGGTGTATACGTTCTTGTTGGTTGCCATGGCAGAACGCCCCTTACTCCTAGGGATAGGGATTCTGTTTGCCCTTCTCAACCTCCTCAACCTGACTGGACTAGCAAGATTACTGAGCTTGACAATCACAATGTTTCTGGTGTATTCTCACAGTGCACAGCCAAGAGTCCTGTTCCTATTTCTTTGTGTAATAGTGTTTGTTTGCCAGGTAGAACCGAAGCTGTTATCTGTGCCCGAATTCCCAAGAGTTTTGCAGATCAATTAGGAATGGTCACCCCTGTTCAGAAAGACTCCATCTCACCCCATGTCCTAGTTGCGTATTCAGTTAGTCAGGCAGAAGGTAGAAATGTTTTTCTTCGCATTATGAATACTTCTAACTGTGATATTCAGCTGCAGGCTGGACAACAAATAGGTGAGTATTGCCCCCTAATTGATACTCTATTGCCTAACTTGCATGAGCCATCCACTGCAAATCATACTGGTAGCAATAATGGTCCAAGTGTTGCTTGTACTAATTTTAGCCAAAACCAAATCAAAGTTGAACTTGAGGCAGCATTAAGCCCCTCTTTAAAGCAAGATGACCGTCAAATACTTCTACAAACACTCTTAAAGTATTCAGATGTTTTTCATGACAGCTTAGGCCATACCGATGTCATCACTCATAAAATAGACACTGGGGATGCCACCCCAATACAGCAGTACCCTAGGCGTTTGCCTTATGCATATAGAGAAGAGGTTAATAGGCAAATTCACGAAATGCTTGAGCAAGGGGTCATCCAGGAAAGTATCTCTCCGTGGGCGTCCCCCATTGTTTTGGTGAAGAAGAAGGATGGTAAGTTTCGATTTTGCGTCGATTATAGGAAGCTTAATAAAGTCACCAAAAAAGACGCCCATCCTCTGCCTCGTATCGATGATCTCCTAGATTCTCTCCAGGGCTCCAACATATTTAGCACTTTAGATCTCAGATCTGGGTATTGGCAAGTAAGTATGTCTCCCGAAGATTGCGAGAAGACAGCTTTCAGCACCCCAGATGGTCTATGGGAATTCTTAAGGATGCCCTTTGGGGTTTCTAATGGGTGTGCCACATTTCACAGGGGCATTCAAATCGTGTTGTCAGGTCTCAAATATGATACATGCTTATGTTATTTCGACGATATTATCATTCCGTCCACCAGCATCACACAGCATTGTGAAAGGCTTCAATTAGTCCTTGACCGCTTTCGGAAGCATAATTTACGTGTCAAGGCATCTAAATGTTGTTTTGGGGCACATGAAGTCACTTATTTAGGCCACGTTGTTTCTGCGAAAGGAGTTCAAACTGATCCAGGTAAAATCAAGGCTGTCGCTGCATTAGACCCTCCAAAAACTGTTGAACAAGTCAGATCTTTTCTCGGCCTAGCAGGGTATTACCGGAATTTCATTCCCAGGTTTGCCATGGTATCAGCCCCGCTTGTTGCATTGACAAAAAAGGGCACTAAATTTACGTGGCTCGACCAACACGAAGGGGCATTTCAGGAGCTAAAAAATCGACTTTGCAGTGCTCCCGTTCTTGCTTACCCCGACTTTGAAAGGCATTTTATTCTCCAAACAGATGCTTCTGATCTCGGACTTGGTGCTGTTCTTACTCAGACAGATGACCAAGGCCAGGAAAGGGTGATTTCATATGCCAGCCGCTCTTTATCAGATCGTGAAAAAGCATATTCAGCTACTGAAAAGGAGGCTTTAGCGATGATTTTTGCTATTGATCACTTTCGTGTTTACCTACTAGGTAAGGAATTCACATTGGTCACCGATCATAGTGCTTTGCAGTGGCTCCATTCAGTTGAGCCAAAAGGGCGACTAGCCAGGTGGGTTATGGCACTGCAAGAATATTGTTTTACAGTGAAACACCGTCCAGGCAGTAACAATAAGAATGCAGATGCGCTTTCTAGACTCCCGTTGCCACAAGACGCATGCTTGCAAACTCCTCCTAAGCAGAATGTGCCCATTTCTAGTTGCACAACAACTGTGATACCAGGCTATAACCTCCAACAGGCTCAACGGAATGACCCCAATATAGCAAAAATCATTGAATTAAAAACAGCTGATATGCCCAAACCTCCTTTTTTCGCTTGGGCTAAAGATCCAGTTTTAAGGAAATTTTGGCATTGTTGGGACCATTTGTACATTGTCAATGGACTTCTTGTGAAAAGTTTGTCTGTCGATAAATCATTACCACAATATGCATTTGTAATACCCAAAAGTCTTGTCAGCTCTGTTCTGCAAGGCCTCCATTGTAGTCCATTTGCTGGTCATTTAGGCTTAAAACGAACTTTGCAACGGTCTAAGGAGCGGTATTACTGGCCAGAAATGAATGCTAACATAACCAGCTTCATACAATCTTGCCAAATTTGTGCTCAAACCAAACTTGATCCACATCATAAGAAAGCCCCATTACAATCAATTGATGTCAGTGAGCCATTTGTCTTTTGGGCCATGGACTACATGGGACCATTACCAGAAACTACACAGGGTAATCGTCATTTACTTGTTGTTATGGACCATTTTTCCAAATGGTGCGAAATATTTCCGACCAAGGACCAAAAAGCGAGGACTGTCGCGGAAATTCTAGTTTCCAAAGTTTTTAGCAGATTTGGGCCACCTACAGTTATTCACTCTGATCAAGGCAGAAATTTTGAAAGTAATCTAATGCATGAAATATGTGGTCTCATGGGTATGCATAAATCCCGTACCACAGCTTACCATCCCCAGTGTGATGGGCTTGTGGAACGCCAAAACCGCACCTTGCAAGACATGCTGACTGCTTATGTTTCCCAACATCAGCATGATTGGGATCGTTGGGTAGATTTGGTAGCATATGCCTATAACACTAGTACGCATGCATCAACAGGTTATAGTCCATATCAGATAGTTTTTGGTCGCCTCGCCAGAACTCCACTAGAAATAGATTTAGGATTGCCTTTAACCAACCCTAGTAGTCAGCATGAGTATTCAGAGTCAGTCCGTAGCAATTTAAAATCCATCACAGAGCTTGCTAGAAAACAGTTAGAGCACAGCAGAGCTAGTCAAAGAAAGACAGATGGCACAAAGAATAGTAACTGGACACCATTGGCTGTTGGTCGCTCAGTATGGTTGCGCCGTCCTAAAGCTTGGAAGTTTGGGAGGAGGTGGATTGGACCCTATCAAATTGTCAGTCACCAAGGGGTCAACTACAAATTACGCTCGAAAGAAGGGAAAGACATTGTTGCACACCACAATAATGTGAAGCCTTGCACAATTCCATTCAACTTGGGGGAACCCTTTTTTCCGGTCAGGGAAGCAGAGGAAATGGAAATTATCCACACCCCAGGGGAGGAACCACAAAACCAGAATTTCCCTCTTAGACGCCCGGCCAGATTGAGGCAGACAATTCAACCACCTTTGAGGTTTGGAGACTTCGTGTCCCACTAAGGCTTAATAGGGGGGATGGTGTTGTGCCCTTGCGGCAAACCCGTTGACAATATAAATATTCTTTGATTGTATGCCAAGGCACAATATGCTTTGTCATGAACACATATTATGACATGTTATTGCAATCTAAGTTCAGTTGATGACTTGAGCGTCAGAGAAAGGAGTTGTTATTTACTGAGTCTTTCTTCGGAGAACCCATACTCTACAAAAATGTGCCGGCATCGTGTGAACGCAGTCTAAAGCTGGTGCTCTAGCAATGATAAAATGACAAAGGGGCCCCATGCCTGCATGATCTTACACTCTAAATGAATGCAAAGCGGTTTGATTAACTCTAAGTTGTAATCGAAAATGGATGTGTCGCTTTTATCGCAGATTTATGCACTTTTCTATTAACAGAAGCTTTGACCAGCAGAGTTGCCAGATGGGACATTTTCCCTTTTGTCAAATATATTCCTCAGGGTTCTTTCACAACAAGGGGAAAGTTGTCGGGTATAGATAGGTACGGTAGGGTGTGAGTTTTTGCGAAAAATGCTGGAACGTGACAATTAACTCTACGCCAAAGTTCAGGTTGGCGTTTTTAAAATGTTTCCAGACGAACTACCATAGGATTTTCAAGGCTTCCAATTTGGAGCATGCTAACACTGGATTGTGAAAAGCATTTTTCAGCCTAAGTAAAGAATGCTTACGTGAAACTTTCTAAAGGGGGTGATTCATAGAAAACTTTGACAAACTTGTCAAACAGTCCAATTTATGACACGGTAAGCGTTGGAACTAAATAGCCCTTCTGAGCAAAAGTAAGTGATGTTGTCTCAAAAAGTTTAGATGTAATCAGGAAATTTTTCTGAGCCAAAGTAGCAGATGTGTTGTCACAATTTTCCTGCCCACATTGATTCGTCCTTGACATGCTGCTAGCTTGGACAACCCACTAGGCTGCAAATCATTAGCCTCAAATTTTTAAATGGGACATCATTTTTTATATCTATCATATCATTTTACATATACTTTTAGCTGGGGGGCCCCCGAGCTAAAAAATCCTTACGGGCCCCGACTACCTCCGTTACGCCACTGGCTAAAGGTCAAAGTTGAAACTCTTTCACAACATGTCAGTGATATCAAATCATGGCTAGGCCCTTTTACAAATCCTCTGGTTTCAAGTGCACTCCAAGGTTCGACTTTGTGAACTCATATCTCCTGTGTTCAGAGGACGATTCTAAAATGCAAGGTATGTGAAAATTCCCAATATTTTATCGTTTCGTTTCCTTGCTTAGTCAAAAGAGGGTACTTTTTTGAGACACCCGGTATTAGAGAAATCCAAACACTCGTGCGCTTCAAGAAAGAACTAAAAGAGCACCTGACGAGCTAAGAATGTTAAGAAAAATGCGCTAAAACACGACCCTCTGGAAGAACAACCCATTTTTAGGTATTATTCGTATTTGTTTAATAATTATAGAAACATTGTACTAGGTTTGTAACTGAAGAGGTATTCGTACATGAATAACAATAGTGATGATGATGACTCATTCATTAAAAAAATCTGCAGTTGCTTCTATAGAGATTTCTTTAACACTAAATAACGATTTGAACGCTATTTTATGAAAGATATAAGTAGCTATATATCGCATATGGTACAGAAAATATTCAGTACAGAAGGCTTCCCACAAGCTTTTTGAAAGATTGTAACTCAATTCAAGAATTTGAAATGAGAATAAAGCGGTGGAATTGTGATTCATGCAACTGCAGTGTGTAAAGTTTCTGCCAAAGATTTAGGATTTTTAGATTAATTCACTTTTTATTTGCGATTTTCTGTTTTTACATTGTAAATTGTAGCTTCTTTTAGTTTAGTTAGCCATATTTAGCCATTCTTATAGAACAGCAAACTTTAGATTGATGAATAATGATAATGAATTCATTGTTGGTAATTTAGATGCGTTGATGCAGGTCGCACGAGCCGCTGGACTTGCTTCAAGTCTCGCTCTCTTGGTGATAAACGATAAACGAGCGCTCTCCTTCCCCTTTCTTTCTTTTTCCCTTTTTCTTCTTCCTTTTCTCCTCCTCCCATTCGTTTATCACCAAGAGAGCGAGACTTGAAGCAAGTCCAATGAGCCGCTAGCTATTGGACTATTGGCCTTTCCGAGTTACAGTTCGATATGTCTGAAAGCAATTCAGCATAATCCAACATTGGTTATGCTCGATATGTTAAACTCAGCTTGTTGGAGAGATGAGATAGGCTTTGTCCGAAGAAACTTATGTGTCCCCCTGTGCAGTAGGTTAAAGCTCATGCGCAGTAGCGTTTCGGGGCTGCAGTGCTCAGAGCTCCAAACCCAAAATGCTATTGCGCATGAGCGTTAACCCATTGCACGGGAGGACACGTAAGTTTCTTCGGACATAACCTTAGTCTCTCCAACAATAGCGGTGAAGGCGTGAGTGAAGCTGACTTTCTTGCCGGGTGATCCTTTTACTTTGAAGGGAGATTGCTTCAGCAGGGTCGTTACGGGGGGAGGGAGGGAGGATGTTTTGTTTTGCTTCGAAACAATAATGATGACAAGAATGTCGATAATGATTGTGGACAAAAAGATAGTGAGAAATAAAGTTTTGATTATATTTGTTGCTCCGACGGCTAGGTCATGATGAATGTCATACTGAAGTGTAATTCAGGGTGTTGTCATATGAAACCAAAACTTAGACAATTTGTGAACCGCAAACTGCTCGTCTGCCACCTGTTGTTGTTCTCCGTCTTTCAGTTTTGTGGACGACTTTGCAGTTGTCCGATAACGTCCTTTGTCCGACTACCATTTATGTCCAATTTCTGCTGCCAACATCCCATGTGAAACTTACGTTTCTTCCTTTTGACTTTTGCTTTTAGGCTAGTTACTCTTTTCATTTCATTTTATAATATTTATACAGGTTAAAGGTTCATACATATATATGTTTTTCAACCTGACCTGTCTTAAAAGATAAAAATAAGCACTAATACTAATAACAAAAGAAATTTACTAACCTAACCTAATTTACAATATTATATATAACTAAGGCTATAAAAAGAGAACGTAAAGATGAAATAAGAGTTGTCCCAGACTATAGATGATCTTTGAAGATTTTCACGGAGGGGGCCAATTTAGTAGCTCTTTCTAGACTGTTCCACAGTTTTGGACCTCGATAAGAAAAGGCCTTTTGGCCATTGATCGTATTTAGCAGCGGTATCTTAAGATCAGTTTCTGATGAACGCAGAAACCGTTCTCTATCATCCGAACATTTTGCGAATAATTTTCTCAAGTAGTCTGGTGCAAGCGAATTTAAAGACTTGTAAGTTAGCGTGGCTGTCTCCTTTCTTACAAGATTACTGATAGTTGACCATCCAAGATTCTGAATTATCGGAGCAGCAGACGCATCGTATGGGCTGCCAGTTACAATTCTGGCAGCTCTATTTTGGATTTTTTGGACTCTGTAGCCTGATAACCAGTTTTGAAATCGGGTCTGGTTATCAGGCTAGTTACTCTGATTCTAAGCAAAAAATTAAAGCGTCCTGATGACAACTCTGACGAAACGGAAGTAACATAGTGTAGCACTATCAATCCTTTTTCACATGCCGAAAAGATATGAATGAACAACGGTACGACCCCACAACTTTGACCTTTTGCCTTGATAAAATTTCCCTTCGTTTTTTCCGTCCCGTCGAATTTTCGAATGTGCGCCTCTATAGCCCATTGTGTACCCAACTACTTTCTCCTCGTTTCAGCCTTACCCCCCCCCCCCTCCAATTTTTATACCTGAAATAGAAGAATTAGAAAAGTGGCCATAGTGAACATTGGAGGGGCGGCCGTCTCCCCCTGTATCCCCCTTCGAGCACTTTTGCATTTGCATTGGGGGGCAGGCGATTCAATTGCATTCGGATAATATTGCTGTTTTCGAATTGCTGGTAAGGTAATTAGTAATTATCAGGAAAGCATTACAAGGGTAATGTTTATACCTGCCCGAAACGTGCTCAAATTTGAGGAGTAAACGTGAAATCGGTCATGTATCGCCAGTTCAATGATTCGAATTGATGTTGACTGGTGTCATCTCTTAGTTTGCTCAAAAGCTCAAGTAGTCTGGGGCGAGCTGAAAGTATTCCTCGTGTCATGGTTCAGAAGAAATTTAAACAAAAAAATGTCATGGTTTAGAAGTTGATTCGAGAAGCGAGCAAAGCAGCCGCAAAGCACTCAAAAGATGTTGTCTTCTCATTCACTTTCGCAAAAAATCTGAAAATACTTCAGTTACCGAAAGGTATCGAAAATATTGGAAATCTCAGAGATCTTCACAACATCTTCGAAGTCACATAGAAAATCCTAAAATTCTTCAGAACTCATTAGCAACCTGCAACTCTCCACCAACAAATGATAAGAAGGCACAGATCGTTTCGTTTAATCACTGAAAATCTTTAAAGATCTTGTAAAATCTTGCAAAATCTCAAAAGTTTTGCAAATCTTGAAGATCTAGGGATCTGAAAAAGTTTAGGAATCTTAAAAACCTAAAAACGTTGACAAAGCTCTTGGAGACCTTTTGAAAATCTGAGAGACCTTGAAATCCCAAAATCGTGGGGGTTATCTTTGAAATGATTTGCCTTTCCTCTCCTCTCCGAAATTCCGAAGTCAGATATTGTTGTTGTTGTATCTTTATTTTACATCGATTGATTATGATTTAGTCTGCTATGTACATGTGTACACGTAAACTAATCAAAGTGGATGGATGCATTAATTAAAATAAACCAAATAAATAGATTTTTTAACGGTTTGTACATTATTTACAGTAAAAACGACAGTCATTGCAGTTGTACATGGGACCATCCCATTGTGCTATCAGTCTTTTGAAAGTATTAAGGCTTTCAGCCTACTCTCGTACGCAGAGGTTACGTTCCCTCCTAATTAAACGAGAAAAGAAATTATTTTCTTTCTTTCTTTCTTCCTTTCTTCTTGCGTGCTCCTTCGCAGTAGTTACCCTCCGTTAGGTACTTTCCTTTTGCAATGCGATGGTTGAGGAACCTCTGCATTGGAGAGCACTTTCAGCCGATTTTAACTCATTTGGTAAGCAATTTCAAATCTGCGGTCCTAAGAACTTGAGACTGTGAATACCGAAAGTAACCTGATTTGATCTGTAATGAGTTAGGTTATTAGGATTACGCGATGAATAATTAGAGGATCTAACTTGAAAAATATCCTTCATGAAATGGATTCAGACCATAACTCTAAGTCGGTGAACATGCATGGTACATCGCTGTGATTTCATCAGAAGGTCATTATATGAACTGACATGATCATTGTAAACATAGACGTAGGAACCAGGGGGCACTGGGGGCACTTGCCGTACACTTGCCCCAAAGATTTTGCAATGAACAAAGAAGTGCCTTTTATTTAAAAATGCCCTCTTTTCCTTAAGGAAAAAATGCCCTCAAAGTGTGGTGCCCCCATGTTTGAGATGCTTCCTACGTCCCTGATTATAAAGGAACCTAAGTGCACATGCCATACCAAAGATGTCCGAGTTTTGCACCTCTGGAATTTTGTGACGACGGAAACATGAGATCCCATTCGAAAAAGCACTTTACCTACCAGAAAGAAATGACATTCACCAGAGAAATCATTATCAAGAAAACAAAAATGGCGGCGGACACTACGATAATTTTCGCGTTTACATTCTTCGTAACAATTTCCAGTTTCCATGGAATTAACTGTAGTTTATATTCAAAAGACGACCCGATGGAGATCCTAGATAATAGTACAATCAAACACAAGATTTATAAAAGCAACCGTGTCTGGGTTGTCGAGTTTTATTCAAGTTGGTGTGGACATTGTCACGCATTCGCTCCAACCTGGAGAAGATTTGCAAAACAAATCCAAGGTATGTTTGTATGAAATAGCAAGACTGCTTTCCTATAGAATGAACAAAAGAATGTGTTAGACACACAAAAGAAAAGTTTTGATTTGTAGTATCTCTTTGTCGTTTGCCGTAAGAAAACATAAAGTGAAATTGTAAAAATGATTGTAGGCCCAACAATAAGGAACAGTCAGTGACGTAGATTCCAATGCCTTATCTTGGTTGCAGCTGCTGCAGCTGTGTGGTGTTTTGCCAGATCTATGCATTTATTTTTGCTAGACTACATCCCACAACACAATATTCTCACCTCAGTGGCAAAAAGGCTAAAGCAAAACAAACTTCCGAACGAGCAAGGACCAAACTGCCACCAAGTACTGCAAAAAGTGTAGAGTGGTACCCTATATATTTTGTTGATGAGCTGATGATACACAACCACTCATAAAATGTGGAATTCTTTTATTTTGCTAAATATTTTCAAAAATTCTGCAAAATGTCATTCAAAATACATTGCAAAATGTATTGTGATATATTGGTTTTGTTTGGCATCCAGTGAAGGTGAAGTAACCTGCATGCAGCAGTCTGCAGAGTTTTGCACTTTTCGACAAGATCTCCGATGTGCAAGAAGAAATTTCTTTTGTTCTATATTGTCTATTTTGAATAGTCTATTGAAAATCTCCGGTGTGCAAGTGCCATGCTCTGCACACCAGGATGCAGACTCAACTGTTTTTTTCAGAGAGGTTTTCTCCAGTACCAGATTGGAAAGTTTGAAAACTGCATGGGGGATTTTCATGCAGGGATGCAAATGGCGCAGATAGTAAACTGAAAATGGGCATATCAGCCTACAACTTTTACGTACAATACATATGCAGTCCTGTTAGTAGCCACCCCATTGAAAATAATTCAATGAGAATAATTACAAGAATTCCTTGAAGATTTTTATGAATCAATTAAACTAACAGAGAACAACAGAGATCTCTTTCCACCAATGAGGTCGGGTTCTCCTGCCTTGGAACCACATGTAACTTTGGACAAGCTTTGTGTTGCTGATGCGCAGACTCTACAGGAGGAGGAACCTCACTTCTTCAGGGAATCAGTAGAGTCTGCATGCAGGCTAAGGTGAAGGTGAAGTTGTGTTTTTCAGCACCAGGCGCTAAGATCGCAAAAATAGAGCAGATTTAATTGAGTCCTTGACCCCTTTTCATGATGCTTAAGTGGTGGTGCCCTATATACAGTAACCTCTCAGCTTTATAAAACTCAGATGTTTAAATCTTTTTTAAGAATTCCGCATTTCATCAACTTGATACATGCCAAATATACTGTACATTTTGTGACTCTAATAATTCCAGTAAATCAACAGAAGCCTGTAATATTTTGGTTCTGTTGAGATGATAAGATGCAGTTCTTCCAAATTTGGGCACCAACAATTTTAGTGGGCACACCTGACATCAACAAGGCATTGCAGTGTAAGAAACATAGATGTGAGATCTACATCAGATATTTTGACATGCTTGCCACATGTCATTCCATGTTTTTCAGTCTGCCTTTTTTGCTACAGTAATTATGTCAACTAATGTCCTTGAATTTCATCCTGTTATGTAGCTTGGGACAAAGTAGTGAAAGCTGGTGTGATAGATTGTGCAGAGGATAAAAATCTTGATACCTGCAGAGCATATGAGATACAGTCTTTCCCAACTGTCAAGGTAAACGTTAGATAAGGAGATGCTGTATGTATATATATATATAGCATCTATGTTTTATTTAGTGTGGTACAATATCTTACATGATCTTTACTTACTCATTCTTGGAACTGAAAGGATGTTCCATTTGCTATTTGCCTATTTGAATGGCTACTGCAGAGGAGCTGTGATGTCAGCAGGATCAATTTGAAATGTTTTCATTTTGTTTTTCCAAATGTTTCAATATACTGTACACAGCCTAACTTTTCATCTTTCTTTAGTTTTCAAAGCATTTGCAAAGTCCTAAAATTTTAATATAAGCTCAAAGTGATGCATATACTGTAATGAGTGTATCAGGTATCAAGAAGAAGTTTTTCTGTGTTTTGAAGCCTTACTTTACTGTTTAAAGAACAATCTGCTCCATAGCAACAGCTTTTTTATTGCATAATGGAACAATTGCTGTATGTATCTCATTTTACAACAGGAAGCCGAAAGTGTAGATACTGTATGTAGTTAACAAGGATTGATTAGAAGGAAAATTTTGATTACATGGTACTGACAAAATCATTTAATTTTCTATCAACAGTTTTTCGGTGCAAAGCTAGAAAATGAATCTGATACTGGTGTTAACTTTAAAGGTAACAGTTTGTTGCTTCAACAGGTTTATTGTGAGGTGTGCCTGGTGACTGCAAAAAGTTCACAAACCAGAAGCCAATTATTCAAACAAATTTTCCCTGTTTAATTGAAAGCCATTAGCTATCCTTAGAGATGCTGCTTCATTATGTTCAGCTGGTATTACCAGCTTGCCTATGCCTCCAAACAAAATTCATCAGAATATTGCGATATCTTCCTTTTTTCTTTTATCAACCTCATTTCACTATGTTGCTTTGGTCTTCAAAATTTATATTCTACTTTTTACTGGCTGGAATAAAAAGTATCTGGCTGATATTCAAAACTCAAATGTTAATCTTTTAGTCAAAGGCTAACTTACTGTAGATGAGGAAATTTTGTTTGGCAATATTACCCATCTTACACAGTAGAGCCAGACATTTGTAAGATGCTGGAAATGGGGTTTGTTTGGGAACCAAGATTCTACATTCCTTTCTAATCCATGACTTCATTTTGTTTTTCCAAGTGTTGCAATATACTATGTACAGCCAAACTTTCAATCTTTTTTGGGTTTCAAAGCATTTGCAAAGTCCTAAAATTCGAATATAAGTTGAAAGTGGTGCATATGTTAAAATTCATTTCTGGAACTGACAATGGCATTATGTGTGAATTTCAATGCCAAATAAACCATTAACCAGAATGGAACATGGAATTCTTGATTCCAATACAATACCCCTTATGGCATTTTCTAATTTTGGGTCTTAGAAGATCAGTGATTTTACCAAACAAAATTTTCTCACCTAAGTTAGCCTTTCACTGATAGATCAACGCATCATTTTTGAATATCGGCCTCATACTTTTTATTCCATAAGTGATGTCATTGTTCAGTTTGCTTGCATTTGTTTGCTTGCTAATGGCATTAATTCTTCATTTCAGATATTTGAAGCAAATTTATTTCTTCTGTTATGATAGGTCAAAAAACAGAGAAAACGATACGTCATGCTCTTATCAAGTTTATTGAAAAACAAAAAAAGCTTGATCAGCGTCCTGAATTCCAGCCTGCAGAGTAAGTTACTGCCAATATATTTCAAAAATTGTTCCTTATGCATATTAGTGCTGTTTTGTAGACTAAGAATCCTTACAAAATTTCTGAGAATTCTTGCTTAAAAATTGATGGGAGAGGTTCAGACCACTCAAGAATTTCTTTCAGGGAGCAGAGAATTCTTAAGAATCCTGTAAGAACCCTTGGATGTTAATTTACACAAGCCCTGTACTGTACATAGATTGTATTGTTCCTTGAAATAAGAAATTCAAGGCTCTGTGTTGGGCTTCTACGGTGGCCCAGATTGGGTCCTTTTCATAAGAGTAAAGTTATGAGTCCCTATTGACTAAGTGATATCAGCTAATCAAAGAACGCAGGGCAAGGAGGGATGAAAAGGCGTAAGTCTAAATTCTGCATACAATTAATTGAATAGTAAACTTATGGTCAATGGACCGGCTTAGGCGTGGCTGCATAACCTTACCTGTACGATTTAGAAACATTTTGCGGACCAACTCACCTGGTAGTTGCTTGGGACTTAGGACAGCTTTTCAACTAAATGGTGATGCAAGTTCCTTTCCAGTAGTCTGCAATCCATGAAGGCTTTTTGGAGCTTTCAGCTATAAACAGACAATGTATACTTAGATTTACAAACAGATACTGTATTTAGATGTTCCATAAACTTTTGTCATTTTAGTATACATGCAATTGAAAGCTTCACTTCAAAGCGGACAGAGGCAAAAATACTTGTACTAATATTTGAAGAGGAAGAATCTTTTATTGGCAAAGAGGTATGATAAAAACTTTGTATGCTCAGGTTAAGATAAAATGAACCGTTTTGCATTTATCTTGAGATAACTGTATGCAGAATTAAGCATTCTTTGCTAAATATGTATCAAATACTCATAACATGACAGTTTATTTAATTAAGCTGCTTAGCTTCGTCACCCAAAAGAGCTTGGTTTGATCTATGAAATAAAATACTCGTTGTGCCAAATAGCTCCTCCTTATTCAAAAGTAATAAAATTCGATTATTTGGGCTATCCGTAAATGTGTCTTTGATTTTTTGTTGGTGATCCAATTATCTTGAAAGATGGTAAAAGTTTTGCATTCTTATCATTTTTTCTTGGAACTTAAAGGGTATGAAGTAACACTTTGAAAGCCCTTATTATGAGTAATGCTTTTCAACGGCATTGTGAATATCGCCCAAAAGCCAAACATTGAGATTAATTTTTATCGTTTCCGTCTCCAGTGATAACCTGCTTCCTTTCTGATATTCATGACCAAGTTAGACGCCTTTTATACACTAAAATTTAGTCTTTTAATCATGTATGCTCTTTTGCAGTATGCCTCAATAGCAGGTTGCCCTAAAAGAGCCAAGTTTGCAAATTCTGAACCAGTCAAAGCGATCTTACGAGAAATATTATTCTTCTCCCCTAGCTTATTTTAGATACGTCAGGATGTAAAAAGCTCAAGGTCAAAAGAGTTCTTGAAACTCAGGTTAGTATCATTTTATTAAGCAAGCTAGTTGAGCCAAAGGATATATCAGCTGAATTAAGTCACAATCGAAGGAAAATTGTTTCTGTTTGCCATAAGGTATTGGCTAACCGATTTACTATGATGCCAGAGGTTTCTTTGTTTTACGAGACTCAAGAATGTTTGCCATATCAGCTCTTCTCAGAAGCAGAAGCTTGACAGATGTTGCAAGGATCCTTGTTTTTGCACATCCTGGACTGTATTGATGGGGCACTGTCTTGCTAGTAACCTGATGTCGATCGCTTGCGATCTTTGGAAATGCCCGTAGTGCGTTCTTTAAGATCTCTCAGTAAACTCACACCCTAATTTGGACTTCACAAGCCTAGGATATCCTTGATGCTATCTTTAAAATCGCTTAGTGAGATGAGAATCTAATGTAGATTTTTTGTGATCCTTAGAATTACTCCACCGGGTGAGCCAGAAAAAAGTTCCCACTTTTGAAAATTCATAACAGCAAAAGTATTTCACAGATTTGAATGATTCTAATTCTAGTTAAAAGCCAAAAGATTGAAGTATTTTTGTGATTTTTCTCGTTGTCTCATGACCACTACAAATATAGGTAAATTCAACTTTACAAAGATTTCATGGTTCCAAAATGACTGAAAAATGGCGTAAAACATCGATCAAAGCATAAATGACTCATCGCACAAAATAATGAAGGAAACGCAACTTCTCATGAATGAGAGATATCCTCTTTACATTAATTGCCATGGGATTGCAAATCTTCAGTATTTGTTGGAAAATCGATGTTTTATGATATTTGAGGGAGGTGAAATGCCCATACCTATTGTTCGGTGTGAATAGAGACCTTACAATTTGATCAATGTTTTAGGCCCTTTTTCCGTCATTTTGCAACCAAAAAATTTTTACAAAGTTGAATTGACCAATACTTCTAGAGCTTGTAGGACAGCGAGAAAAATCACAAAATGCTTTGATCTTTCGGCTATTAACTAGAATTTGAATGATTCAAATCTGTGAAGTAATATTGGTGCTATGAATTTTCAAAAGTGGGAACTTTTTTCTGGCTCACCCGGTAGGTAGAAGCTTCAAAGTCAATTAGTAATACTTAGTCAATACAACAGCAGTACTTTGAACATATTTTCGAATTTTTCACAGACCGAATTGATAGAGAAGTATCATGTGGAGGAATATCCTTCGATGATCATCGTAGCTCGAAATGGATCTTTCAAAGAAGTCAGCCAGTAAGTTGGACGCAGTTTCGTTTTAGGATGTGTTGATTGGTACCAAGTTTGAAAACGGTAGACCTGGAAGAATCGGAATTTGTGTTTGATTGACTCCCCAATTCCAAAAATGGCAGGTTTGGCAGGCCTTCTGCTCCAAAAGGCAGAAAGTTTGGCTGACTTTAGAGAGATTCTCGATTTCATTTGCAGAACTCTAAAAACGAGGCGATTTTGCTCGCTTTGCTACGGTAATGGAAAATTTTACTCTTTGAGGCCAAGCACCAGACTCGTCTTCGTGTTTTTCAACTGGAAACCTCGTCGTTGCCAGGATAAATCTGAAACCTCTACTGTTTTGAAATTTTGTGCTTGATTAGGAACTGTGTTTCTAGCTCTGTGAAGTCTACCGTTTTCAGAATTTGGTAGGTTTGGAATTACCAATCAAACACACCCTTAATTTCTTAATTTTTGAATCAAATGCAAGCCGATTTTGATGCAGTTTTAAAGCGGCAAATCCATGGCTGAATGGCGTATTTGAGAACCAGAATTGAATCTTTCGTGTGGCTCCGTTGTTGTCTGTTGCTGTCGATTCATATTGTTTACTTGTTGCCTATCGAATTTATCTGCACGAGAGCCAACACAGCATAGACTGTAGAACGTAATGGTCACGCATCCTGTTGGGTTATTCGCATTTACATGTCATCTTTTACGTTTTATAGGTAGTGATTTCTGACTACAGATAAGCCAATCAAGTAATGATATGAAGAAAATATAACCTGGTTTTAGCATGTGTTCTCGTAAAATGATTGTATTAATTTTGCAAAAGAAAGTCATGTTTTTGAAAGTCTATGTATGTGGGATTCTACTGTAACGCTCAATATATTCTTCTAATCTCTGACTGTAACTCAGTTTAAATGCGCTTTTTAATATTGCAGAAACAACAAGACAAGAAAAGGGTTCTTAGCGACTTTGAGCAAAATAGAACCAATTCTTAAAGAAACTACTGCAGTCAGCAAAGCTCCCAAGAAAAAGAAAGGCAACTCTACCGATAAGAGTGGAGGGAACGCGTAAGTTTTACTAGATAAAAATTTTCAGTCCTTTATTGGTTTTCAGGCGTTCTTATATCAATTTGATGTTTCAACCATATTTATCTTTTTTGTGTCTGTTAAGAGAGCGGTCATTTCTAATCCTTGGTACTGGGGCGGAGGATAATTTCACGCAGTAAGAGAATATTTCATACCCCCATCTTGAAAATAGAAAAAATTTTCGTATCCCACCAACTTTCAGCAATTGGTTTAGTGCCCCATCCAGAAGGTTCTTTGCATAAAACATAGATATATGGATAGATACCAAGTTGTCCCAGGTGATTTTTATATCTGTCAAGTGATTCATCATTTCCAGATGTTTTTTTCAGTCTTTGATCGATGACTTCATCCAAAATTTTTTTTAAGTAAAATAGTTTTGTACCCCATAAAAATTGCTATTAAAATTTTCGTACTCCCACAAAATGATTGAAAAATGTTTCATGCTCTGCTGAAAATCTCCCCCCCCCCCAGTACCCAGGATTAAAAACGACTGCTCCCTAACCTGCTCGTGCATCCAAACTCTCAGCACGCCAAGGCAAGCCACCTGCAAGGCACAGTTGCCCTTATCTTCCAAATTAAAATGTGCCTGCTCCTGTCCTCCTTTAATGATACTTTATCTCTTTCTCACTGTAGCGAACTGGATATTTTCATGACTGATTTAGTTAGCAGCATCAGCTTCTCATTACGAAGAGAGGTGCCAAAAGTACGAGTTATTAAGGGTGAAGCATTACATGCATTAAAGGATTGGGTCAACTTGCTTTTGCAGGTAAATTTAACCCCTCTTAGATGAAATTTCTTTCTTACAGCTTGGTAGATATATATGATTATGATGTCATTTTACTAGGTGACCCGATAAAAAGTGAAACATTTGGAGAAATTGCCGCGACTTGATTATGTTGGTTCTGTATAAAGATCTTGAAATTTTTTGTGTATCAGTGTCAAGGACGAAATCAGCGTAAAAACACTGTTTTATATTAGGTATATATATTTTGAAATCTTCCATGACTCTGTTTTGATTGCAGTAAGCTAGGGGGCAGCTCTCCCAAATATATTTGTAAGCACTGTAGCTTAGATTTAGCATAGTCTTCGAAATCCCTTACCCCTGTCCTAAAGCACTATTTTTTGTGAAGATGAAATTAGAATGAAACGGGCTTTTTACAAGACCGTTAAGACAGTCATGCTTTTTGATAGATTTTGTGATAAGAATCAGTCAACCTAGACTGACGATGTGATTCCTTGTATTCGTTCAACATTTACAATGGGATGTTTAATTTCACTCATACAAAGGACTCACGACCAAAGGGATTCTAAACAGGGACTAAAATCTTACGAAAAATCAGAAGAAACTTAGAGCATCTTACATCCTACGAGTGTCTCATCTTATGATCTCATAGGCATTGTTGAGACTCATCTCGATGATTCTATTAGTCAGGAGAGACTTGCTCTGAAAGGGTATGAATTCATCACATGTAATCACCAATTGAATATTAAAAGGGGTGGAGTTGGTTTGTATATCAAAGATTCGCTTCCAAAGAAGCTAAGGCCTGAAATTGCGACACTTCCTGAAAGTATTGTTTGCGAACTCCATATTGACAGGAAAAAATACTTTTTCGTTGTCATGTATAGAAGTCCTAGTCAAAATCAGCAAGAATTTGACAATTTCATGATTAATTTTGAACAAATGTTATCTAAAATTTCTGCCGAGGAGCCATATGCTGTCATTATTACTGGAGATTTCAACTGTCGCTCTCGTCAGTGGTGGGAAGGAGACAACGAAAATGACGAGGGGAAACAATTTGAGGCGCTAACGTCAGACCTTGGATTACATCAGTTGGTATCTGGACCGACCCATATGATTGGCCAATCAAAATCTTGCATTGACTTGATCTTAACTGACCAACCTAACCTGTTTATTGAGTCTGGTATTCACCCTTCCCTTCATGAGCAATGCCATCATCAGATTATCCACGCTAAACTGTCTGTCAAAAATCTTGCCCCACCCCCATACACTCGCAAACTATGGTTTTACGATAGGGCAGATTCTCTTTCTATTCGGAAAAGTGTCGAAATGTTTCATTGGCAAGAGGTTTTTGAGGAGGTAACCCACCCCAATGAGCAAGTTAAGGTTCTTAACGAAGTGCTCTTGAATATCTGTTCAAATTTCATACCAAACGAGCTAAAAAAAATAAAGCCCCATCAGGTGCAATGGATCACTCCAAGCATAAAAAGTTTCTTAAGAAAGAAAAATCGAGCTTTTAAATCATTCATTAGAAAGGGTCAACCAGACGATATGCTTGAAGGTATTCAAAACATGATAGCTCGAGGTTCAAAGCTTGTGGAAGATGCCAAATATAAGTATTTCCTTAATATCGGTCGTAAATTATCGGAGCCTTCAACTGGCACAAAAATGTACTGGTCTTTGGTCAATAAGATCCTCAACAAGGCTAAGATACCGGAAATACCCCCTCTCCTGGAAAATGATATCTTTGTGCTAGATTTTGCTTCAAAGGCTCAAATATTTAATGATTATTTTATTCTTCAATGCACAACATTAGATACAGGCAGTGAAATTCCTAGTGACATACCTGTGACCGCAACCCAACTTCGAGAATTTGTCATCTCCGATGATAAAATACTAAAGATCATTCGCAATCTTAATCAGAACAAAGCACACGGATGGGATGAAATTTCAGTGCGAATGATAAAACTATGTGACGAGTCTTTAATAATACCGTTGAGATTAATTTTCGAAAATTGTTTGCGTCATGGCATCTTCCCTGAGATGTGGAAACGAGCAAATGTTGTACCAGTTCATAAGAAAAATGAGAAAAATTTGAAAGAAAATTATCGCCCCATCTCTCTCCTTCCAATTTTTAGCAAAATTTTGGAGAAGCTTATCTACGAGTCCCTGTATTCACACTTAGAGAGGGAGAATTTCTTAAACCCCAATCAATCAGGCTTCCGTCCGGGCGATTCAACAATAAATCAGCTGCTTTCCATAACTCATTCAATCTTTGAAGCATTTGATTGCAATCCTTCACTAGAAGTTCGTTCCGTCTATCTTGATATCTCCAAGGCCTTTGACAGGGTCTGGCATGAGGGTCTTATCTTTAAGCTTAAAAGATGTGGCGTTTCGGGAAATCTGTTGTTACTCCTCAAAAGTTTCTTGTCAGATAGAAAGCAGAGGACTGTTTTGAATGGTCAAGCTTCCACCTGGGGAAATGTTTCAGCTGGTGTGCCGCAAGGATCGATTTTGGGCCCTTTGCTTTTCTTGATTTACATAAACGATCTGACAAACAATTTGAAATGTAGCGTGAAACTGTTTGCAGATGACACATCACTCTTTACGGCCGTAGAAGATCCTAACATAGCTGCTAGCGACATGAACCATGACCTGGAGCATATTGCATTATGGGCACACGACTGGAGAATGTCCTTCAATCCGGACCCCCGAAAGCAAGCTGTTGAATTAATCTTCTCAAAGAAAAAATTGAAAACTAATCATCCAATGATCCTCTTTAATGCGTCACCCGTTTCGACAGTTGATCAACATAAACATTTAGGCATAATACTAGATTCTAAGCTTTCGTTCTCAGCGCATATACAAGAAGCCATAAGCAAGTCAAGAAAAGCGATTGGAATGCTGAAGTTCATGTCCAGATATCTACCTAGAAATACACTGAATGAGTTATATAAATTGTATGTACGACCTCATCTAGATTACGGCGATGTAATTTATCATATACCACAGGGAATGGATGGTTCTGAAAATTACATGATGGAAAAACTTGAATCTGTTCAGTATTCTGCTGCCCTAGCAGTGACAGGAACTTGGAGAGGAACATCTCGGGAAGGGTTGTACAATGAACTTGGATGGGAATCGTTGAGCTCAAGGAGATGGAGTAGACGCCTTATTCTTCTTTATAAATTCATCAATAATTTGACCCCTGATTACACAAGGGACCCAATTCCACCCCTGCAAGAAAATAACTACCCATTTCGGAATCCGCCAGTAGTAGGGCAAATAAGGGCAAGAACTGAAAAATTTAAATCTAGTTTCTACCCTCACTCTTTGACTGAATGGAATAAACTTGATCCCGAAATAAGAGAATCCTCCTCTGTTAGCGTCCTAAAGAAGAAATTATTTTCTCAAATTAGACCTCCTGCTAATTCCGTATATAGCATTCATAATCCGAAAGGGATTGCATATTTAACACAGTTAAGGATGGGGCTAAGCAAACTCAATTTCCACAAATTCAAACATAATTTTAAAGATACAATCAATCCAATGTGCCCAGTTAACGATGGCATAGAAGATACGGAACACTTTTTGCTGCTCTGCAATTCTTTCAGACAGCAGAGATGCAGTCTTCTCGCTGGTGTCAACGATGTACTCAGAGCTTGTGGACATCCTGAGAGTGCAGATATCAATATGTTGCAACTTCTTCTGTACGGAAATAAAAATTTGCCCTTTGAAGCCAATAAAATGATCTTAAATTTAACTATTAAGTACATTTCTGAGACAGAACGCTTTGGTTGAAAGTTATTGGAATCCCCAAAAAGAGCACCCAAATCCCTTCTGTATGTGTCTGTTTTCATTAATTATGTAATGTCTTAAGGAAGCTTGCAACCAAATAATGTTTTTTTTTCACTACCTTTCATGGTTCCAAACTTTTAAATCTTCACTGGCAATTATTTGGTTGCAAGAATCCTTAACTTGTAGTTGTAACTCTGTGTCTTTTTCTTTATGTTATGACCCCTCGGTAGACAAAATGTTTTGCTCCTTGGGGTATCGTCTCCGTAGTAGGGTAGCGTTAGGTATAGGTATAGTAGTATTCATGTATTGTAAATTTTTAATGGAATATGTATAAAAAAAAAAAAAAAAAAAAAAAGTGTCTCATCTTTTGAGCTGATATAAAATAGGTTTGCACGAATCCATGGAAGATCAGTACACGGGGGGAGGGAAAGGGTGTAACATAGCTTGAGCTTATATTGTAAACTTTTAATTGTAATTTATTCTATTTTCTTTTGGTATCGTATTCAACTGAATGGATTTTGTGCTTAAATAAGATTAAATGAATGAAATGAAATGAATGTCGAAAGAAAAGTCGAACGTCGCTTCGAAGGTCATTTCGAGCGTCGCTTCGCTTTGAGAAGTCGAACTTTGAACTAATGAGCCAATCAAACGCTAAAAATGGGCACATGGGTTGACCATATTAAGAAAGAAGTGATCTGATTGGTCGCGCCGTGAACGCGGCGGGCTTGGCCTAATTAGTCCCTGTATTGAAGCGTAAGGACATAAGTTCCTCAACTGAAGCGATAACGACAACAACAACAACAACAACAACAACAACAACAACAACAACAACAACAAGCGTAAGTAAGAGGGACTTATGTAATGTAGTCTATCAGTTAACCATGAGCCCTCCCTGAAAAGCACACGGAACGTGGCAAAGTTTATCCAACTTTCCACTCTGGAAAGTTTTGAAGAGAAGACTGCTCTCCCTGAGCAGCTCCAGTCCCCCTAAGCAAGGCCAGCCATTCTCTGATATAAACAGCAAGAAATTTTAACAAAGATTTTGATTTCCATGCGGTACCTATATGAATGGACATCCGAACCACAGATAATGTCTACCAAAGTTACCTAGGAACATTCCTGTCATTTTAAAAAAACAGACACACTTTTTATCCAAAATCGAGCCAAGAATTGTTCATACCCATATCAGATTCTGACTGTTTTAATCGTTTATTGTGGACTAATTTTATTATGACTGAGGGTGCATAAGGATGTGTAGAGAGGCTGAAAAAACACTGCAAGAAACAGTTCAAGGGAAAGAATATTTTTAGTAAATGGTGGGCAAATAAAACGATTGAAAATGCTCAGAAATTGGTCTGGATATGAATTATGAATAATGAATAATGAATAATGAATAATGTGATTGTACAATCCTTATCTGTGGTGATCACTGCAGGCGCCTTCTCTTACACTGGTGCACTGCTGCTAACCCCAAGAAGGGTTTAAATTTATCTCCAAGAACGCCTTTGCATGATAAAGCACGGACTTCGATTTACTCCGAAGGACTTAATTGAAACATTGATTGCAGTATATGTAACCATTGTGTGGGAGCTTAAGCAGCCATGGAGTTTGAAAGGTACTAAACCTGGGTATTTTAGAAACAACGCATAATTTATGGTATAATGTGAAAATTAGTGCTTGCTTTCTGCAGTAGTAATTTATATAGGCTGGATTGCAGTGATCATATAGTATAGATTATTGCCTTATGGTCAGGGCCGCAACGTAAGCCAGGCTATAACGTCGATTAGTCGAGAGCTTTCGAAACTGATGCAGGAAAGGATATCTTGCCCTGTCATCGGGTAGTAAACCATATAACAATTCTTTCCTTCAGGAAATGCCGAAAATATTTGCATTCAGTCTTTGCAGTATAATCTCACAAGCGCGGGTTTGTACGAACGCCTTCGGGTTAGTACATATTCTGATATTTCCCTCCTTAATCTGTTCATGACTAAAGTCCTGCTTTTTCTTTCATAGTGCACACCAGCAGAGGCATTCCTGTCAAGGTACCTAGCAGCTCTTGATAAGTGGTTGAATACCCCTGCACATGAACGCTCAGTGACTTCTGGAGAATGGTTGCGTTACATGGATGAGAAACAAGTAAGTGGTTCGCTTTATTATCCGTGTGGAATACTGTAGTGTGTCGTCCTTGTGCTTATTTTCAGCGTTCTCAGCTTAGAGAAACATCATTTTGCCAATTCTATCGTTGAAGCATGGATCAAATTGACCCAATCACTTAAAGTTTTCATGAGCCAAGGTCATGCTGACTTTTTAAGGAATTTTTTACTGTATTTTGGCTTTGAAGGTGAAACTGCTTTCGGGGATTTGTCTTTCGAGGTTAAGTGATGCACGGTAAACTATGAATCGATTCTTAGAATTCTGCTAAACCACAGGCGACGGCGTTGTACTTTTGCAGATCGGTGGTATAGTTTTGTATTGCAACTTTTCAATCATTGTTTACTTTTTTGTGACTCAGTTTCTAATTTGGTTGTTACGTTTAGCAAATAATCCATGCAAGTGTTAGACGTAATTTTACCTGATAATTTTGCTCTTTACTGCTGTTGTTTCTTCAGATTAATGTACGAAGCGGAAGACCGATGACAGAAAGATGAATTTTAATCAATCTTCTTCTTTTGATAGAAATTCGATTCATATCTCCCAGCTGAAGTTGAATGGCGTAGTTGCAAAGGCAGTAAGCCTCACTACCGAGGCTTCCCTTGTTCCCTGTGGATGCTGTTTCACACAATGACAGTGCATTGTGGGACGAGACCTGAATCTGGCCTAACAGGACTAGACCTTCTTCGCAGAATTCGCGGTTTTATTGATTTCTTTTTTGGGTGCAGATATTGCAGAAATCACTTTGTAGCCATGGCATCGAACCTTGACAGTGAGGTAAAGTACATGTTATCCTTTCAAATTTTGACTTTAAACATTCATAGATCAAGCTGCATAGAACTCAAATCCTCGCTGTTTGCCTTTTGAGATACAAGTTTACATTGGTAAGCCATTAGCTTTAGGAAACCTTTGAGCTTTTGGTGAATTCTCGTTCGAAAAATACCTTCATAAAAAGTGAAGTAGCTACAAAGTTACAGCAGCTTTTGATTGTCTTTTTAATGAGTCTATAACAGGGATGCCTCTCCAAGGATATTTCGTGTTTTATGCGAAAGTCATATGCATTTTCAGTAAATGATTTTATCTGAAGGAAGAAGGAATTTAGTTCATTCCTTCTGGACAGAAAGCTCTGTGGAAATTAGGAAACTTTAAGGAACCAAGCCAGATTCTTCCAAATCTTTGCATATCTTTTAATCCTAAATGTAGCTATAGCATTAGACTGATTACACGAGTCTCAGTTTTTTCATTGAATTGGATGATGTTTATGGCTTCAAACCGAGACCCGTGACAATACAGCTTCAAAACGGGTGCTAATTTAGGTCAAGTCCGCCTTGTTTACGGCGCGACCAATCAGATTGCTACTATCTTAATTTGGTCAACCCACGTGTTTGGTCTTAGCGTTTGATTGGCTGATTAGTTTTTGATTTGATGTCAACATTCGAAGAATAACAGACGTTCGATGTTTCGTCAGATTTTTTGTAAGATTTTCAGTCCATCTTTACAATCTGTTTGGTTGTGAGTCCTTGTTTAAGTGAAAACAGAAAAATTAGATTAAATACAAGGTATCATGCTGTCCTACTATCGTATAGCAGGCCTGTAGAAGCTCTGCATGATAGGACAAAATAGTGCCAATTCATATATATCATTATTAAGCGTTTCATCTTCGCTGTTGCTTTTGTCGTGTTGCATTGTTCTGAATTTCTGTTTCATTTTGCCTTACATCATATCATCATCCTATTAATGCTGGATCTGACAACCGCCGTTGATACAGGTCACCTATCTGGAGGTTGACCTCGCACTACCGAGCTTAACTTCAGTGGCTTAATGGAACTGTATAAAGTGCTCGGCTCACACGACGGTGGTTAACTTCAGTGAACTAATCGAAACTGTATAAAGCGCTCGGCTCACACGACAGTGGTTAACTTCAGTGACCTAATGGAAAGTGTATAAAGCGCTCGGCTCACACGACGGTGGTTAACTTCAGTGACCTAATGGAAAGTGTATAAAGTGCTCGGCTCACACGACGGTGGTTAACTTCAGTGACCTAATGGAAAGTGTATAAAGCGCTCGGCTCACACGACGGTGGTTAACTTCAGTGACCTAATGGAAAGTGTATAAAGCGCTCGGCTCACACGACGGCGGTTAACTTCAGTGACCTAATGGAAACTGTATAAAGCGCTCGGCCATTCATCTTTGCATGATCGAGCGTATCGAATGACAGTTTCACTTGTCTTTTGTTTACAGGTGAAATCATTTGACGATGCAATTCTTTGGTTATGGGAAAGACACAATCGAGTCAACGCACGACTGGCGAGTGATCTTAGCACAGATCCAGTCCACCCGAAGATTCAATTCCCATCAGAGGAAGCATGCTCAGAATGCCGACTTCCTACAAGTGCCAATAATACCATTGTCACGTCACCGGGGTATGGCGTGGACGATATCAAATGGAACAAACGACTGGTCCTAGAGTTCCTGAAGAAGCATTATGGACCAGACAACATTCGATTGAGAGACAAAAATCCATTTGTTGATGGGGAAAATGAAGAAACAGATTCTGTAAGAAAAGCCTCTATATTTATTGTGTTGACAAATTTTGGCTTCAACTCTATTGATACTAGTTTATGTGTTATTATTTACTGTGCCACAATGATTGTTGTCCTGGGACTTTACTTCTATCTCGTTCATAGGCGACGGAGAAAGGAAATGCGATATATTGTGTAGAATAAGCTTACTGCAGTATATAGAATGCTCTATCTTAGGCTTGGTTCGCAATAGGGTAATGATTGGTCACAACTACGATAGAGGTGTGACGGAAAATTTTCAAATTGTTTTCGCCCCAGTTTAACCCTATAGTGGTTCGGCTACCTGATACGTCCTATTTTTTTGGGGGGGGGGGCAAAAAAGCCTCCTACCTAATTCTTGACTGGTAATAGATAGAGCAACCAAATTTGGTGTGCTAATAGCCTCAGGCATGTACTTTCTGAAAATGTAGAAATTAACCTTAAATTAGTCATCATTTTTGCTCACATCAGCATTTTCCTTTGTGTGGTCAAGAAAAGCGGGAAAATTGGCCAAAATCATAAAAGTCGCGATAAAATTAAATTTGGAGCACAATTTCCACCCAATATGATAATTATGATAGAATACATCAAATAACACTACCTTACAAAAGAAATTTGCAAAATATTCAAATTTTGCTCCTTTTTCGCGATAATTGAGATTTGAGAATTTGCGATTTTGCCAGGGTCAGTCCCAGATAATTGTCTCCGCCCCCTCATTTTTCAAAATATTTCAATGAAACTTTCTGAGAAGTTGCACAATAGGTAGGTGCAAAAATTCAAGAAGTTTAATGGCTATAAAATGTTTCCTGACCGAGTTACTAAAAAATCTACTAGGAGGGGGGGCAAATTTGCCCCCCCAACCAAACTACGGTTGACATATTTTTGATATTTTGTAGGTATCCTAAGACGTTTGGATGGTATCTGAAAGCATTGATTCCATTTAGAAGAAATATCTCATTAAAATGTTTAAATTGAAATTGGTTGTTTTATGTCTAAATGTAGGTTTATTCCATGGGCTTTTTGGCTTTGCCTTAGTACAGTTTCCCTTAATTTCATATGTACCATAGGAGACTCGTTTAAACCACATGCACAGTCACAAGGACCAGTTTCCTTTGTATCAAGTAAATATCGTGAAATCTTTGAAGAATTTTTGCGCTTATAAGAATTGTATGTATTGTAGAAAATAGTGGAGAGAGTTAATGAATTTCTTATCGGATTCAAATTCATTTGCAATATAGGATTTATTTATTCATGTAGTGCGAAGTAGTAGATTGCACAAGATGATATTGAAGAGATACACCCATCTAACTTTATTCCTTTTTTACTTTTGCTAGGAATTTGTTCGATTCACATGTCCGGAAATGTCCGAAGGTGGACACACAGAGCAAGACGAACCTAACGACAGTAGCAATGACGTAGCAACCGACCGATCAGAACAAGCCAAGGCTGGAACTGTGACCACGACAAAATAAGGCACAACTGAATGACATGACAGCACGCTTACATGAACTTCAAAGCACAGGCTCGAAATCTTAAAAATTGATGTGGGGGGGGGGGTGATTTTGTAGTACGCTGTTGACCCCTTTCTGCGCATGGAATTTTTTGACAGGAACTTCAAGTGATAACCTATCATTCTACTGTGAACTTTTTTGATATCTTGATTTTTGATTACAAAGTCCCAATTGGTAATCTAAGTGGGGGCTCCAGGTCAGTGAGAAAGTTAGAAAGTAAGTCACGCTCGTTAATGCCATTGATTACCATTTTATCTTTCCGTCAAAGCTACGGTGTTTTTCTTTATATTTCACCTGGTCCGATGTTGTGACGTCATCGAATTTCTAAACCGTAAACAAGAAGAACTACAGACTACCGGGTGAGCCAGAAAAAAGTTACCACTTTTGAAAATTCATAGCACCAAGATTACTCCACAGATTTGAATCATTCAAATTCTAGTTAGAAGCCGAAAGACTGAAGTATTTTTGTGATTTTTCTCACTGTCCTACCAGCACTAGAAGTATTGGTAAATCTAACTTTATAAAGATTTTATGGTTGCAAAATGACGAAAAAAGGGCCTAAAACAATGATCAAATCGTAAGGATTCCATTCAAATCGAACAATAGGCCATGGGTGTTTCACCTCCCTCAAGAGCTATAAGATATCGATTTTCAAACAGATGCGAAAGATTTTCAATCCCAAGGAAGTTGATGCCTAGAGGATATCTCTCACCCATGAGAAATTGCATTTCCTTAATTATTTTGTGCGAGAAGTCATTTATGCATTGATCGATGTTTTGGGCCATTTTCCAGTAATCAATCAACCATGAAATTTTTGTAAAGTTGAATTTACCTACATTTGTAGTGCTCGTGAGACAACGAGAAAAATCACAAAAATGCTTCAACCTTTTGGCTTTTAACTAGAATTAGAATCATTCAAATCTGTGAAATACTCTTGCTGTTATAAATTTTTAAAAGTGGGAACTTTTTTCTGGCTCACCCGGTAGTAGCCTACTAACGAGTCCCAAGAACTTGGGTCTGGTTATCAGGCTACAGACTGGCGGCTACCACTGTATTTGAGACCTTCATAGACTATCATTTTCTTGAAAATTCAGTAGATTTTGCTCTATCAGTTTGAAAGTTAGATGGTTTCAACGTTTTTCGAGCATTTCTTTGAACTTTTCGAAGACAAGAAAATTCTTGTTCTTTGCAAGTAATCAAGATATCAAAAAGTTCTTGGAGACTGAGTCCTTGTTTACACGATACTGTTTTCATTTCATATCGGATTGGCCTCCTGTTTACACGAGAACGCACCAATCAGTATACGCTTCATGCCATTTTTGCATGTAAACAGAACCCTAATCCGATATGAAATGAAAACGGTATCGTGCTCACAGAAAAAATTTTCATATCAGATTGCCTTCCCCACTCTGGTATGAAATGAAAATGGTGTCGCGTGAACGGGACCTTATAGCAAAGCACTTGAAGTCCCTCTCAAGGCATCTGATCCAAAGGATGATATTATTGCCAACTACACTACCAGTTTCAAGGTTTAGGAGCCTATGTTATACTTGACAAACACTTATAAAAAAGCTTAATATTGACACTAAATAAATACACTTCACACGACAATCGTCTATAGGCTTGTTTAAAGAGCTATTGTCACCCAGGGTCCCTTGCGGGCATGCTGCAATTTCAGACTGTCTGAAAATCAAATTTGAGCCCCGAGATTTGATCCCAGGGGGATAACTATCATATATTCCGGTACGGGATGTGCCATTTTTGGGGTGCCTTTTCAGGGAGAAATTAAGTTTGGGGTATCACTTTTGGTAAAATCACAAGTAGGCATTCTGCTTAAGCCAAATTGGATTTGGAAACAGCCTGAAATTACAGCTTGCTTGCAAAGGTCACCAGGTGACAAAGGCTTATTTAAGTTACAGTAAAACCCACATATGAGAACCTTTAACTTTTAAAAATCCAGGGGCCGAAATTCATTTGTGTTTCCTAGTTATCTTTGTTTGTTTGTTTTTTAATTTTGTTTTGAGTGGGCTTGTCAGGATTCCTAGCTACTGAAAGCTAATTTGGGCCCACCGTTCATGCCGCATCCAGGCATGGGACCTCTAGTTTAACGTCCCCTCCGAAGGACGACGATGTGAGTTGCCAGGGCAGGCCTCCGAGGTCACCCATCCGGAGTTTGACCTCATTCGACCGAGCTTCAGTCGCCACTCGGCCACTCACCCCGCAATCTTGCTTTGAATACTAAAATTTGTTGAAATAGACATCGAAATGTCGTCGTTGTCGTACTACATATCATTGGAACATCAGGTTCAGTCACGGAACCATTTGATAAAATGTTTTGAGTTGACACTGGTAGATCCCAAGAGAGGAAACGAACGTTTCATAAGGTTTCATTCGCTTCATCGCTTTCGCATCTCATCTGAAGAAAGCATTTAGCAATTAGTTTCATTACCAATCCCAGCCTTCAGTTATTGCAGTTAAAAGGTACGTAAAGTATTTCCTTTTCAAATCCAGAAAGTCATTAAACCCATAAAATCTAGGTTTTTATTGGGGTTTTTCGCTGTAACGATACTATTTTTACATTAATAGTATATAGTATATACTATATAGTATATTTTATGCTTCAAAGATGCTTAGTTCCTCTAGAGATTTAATAGTTCTCTTCATGGAGAGAAAAAATTACCTCATGTAGCATTTCACTGCTGCAATATATGCTGTCATGTTAAGACGGGAGAGAGGAACGACAACGATTCTGTCATTGGAGAAAGCTAGCCATTTTGAAAAGGCACATATTTAGCCAAAATGCAAGGCTGTCGCGTCGCCAGTTTTGCGAAAGTAGACTTTTTGTGAAAAACTCACTTTTGCCATCAAAGAAGGTAATAGCCTGTGATTTTCTCGAGAAACAACTTTCATTTGAAAATGCTAGCTCTTTGCCATAGGGCTGCAGTCTCTGCTTTTTTGCGAAAATCACTTCTATTTGAACATACTCTTTCTTAGCGAAAAGGTCAGGCTATAGCCTGTTATTTTTTCGCAACAAACATATTCGTATTGAAATGTTCATTTTAGTTCAAAAGTAAGGCTTTTTTCTCGAAAATCCCTTTTTTTTGAAAATGCTAATTGTGAGCGAAAAATAAGCTTATATCCTTTGCTTTTTTCGCGAAAATCACCTCGTTTTGAAAATGCTCATTCTTAACAAGTCAATCACGTTCCTGCTACCGCGAAAATGAGTTCTGATTGAAAATGCTCATCATTGGCCAACGAGTAAAGCTTTCATCGTAAATATAGCTCTTTGATGAAATTGCCCAGTTTTGGGATATACATATGTGCCAAAAATACCTCTCTAGCAATCATTGTTCAGAAAGTAAGCCAATAGCCTTTGATTTTTAGCAAAATATCTTCCATTAGAAAATTCTCATTTCGCAATAAAGTAAGGCAATAACCTTTGCTTTTTTCGCGAAAATAATACCTTATTTAGGAAGATACTCATCATTGTTCAAAACGTAAGCCTATAGCCTTTGATTTTTAGCAAAATACCTTCCATTGGAAAATTCTCATTTGGCAATAAAGTAAGGCAATAACCTTCGTTTTTTTCGCGAAAATAATACCTTCTTTAGGAAGATACTCATCATTGTCCAAAAAGTAAGCCTATAGCCTTCGATTTTTAGCAAAATATCTTCCATTAGAAAATTCTCATTTTGCAATAAAGTAAGGCAATAACCTTTGCTTTTTTGTGAAAAATACCTTCTTTAGGAAGATACTCATCATTGTCCAAAAAGTAAGCCCACAGCCTTCGATTTTTAGCAAAATATCTTCCATTAGAAAATTCTCATTTCGCAATAAAGTAAGGCAATAACCTTTGTTTTTTTCCTGAAAAAATACCTTCTTTAGGAAGATGCTCTCCATTGTCCAAAAAGTAAGCCTATAGCCTTTGCTTTTTAGCAAAATAACGTCCATTGGAAAATTCTCATATGACAAATAAAGTAAAATAAAAACCTTTGCTTTTTTCGCGAAAAAAAATACCATCTATAGGAAGATACTCATCATTGTTCAAAACGCAAGCCTATAGCCTTTGATTTTTAGCAAAATAACTTCCATTGGAAAATTCTCATTTCGCAATAAAGTAAGGCAATAACCTTTGTTTTTTTCCTGAAAAAATACCTTCTTTAGGAAGATGCTCTCCATTTTCCAAAAAGTAAGCCTTTGCTTTTTAGCAAAATAACGTCCATTGGAAAATTCTCATATGACAAATAAAGTAAGATAAAAACCTTTGCTTTTTTCGCGAAAAAAATACCCTCTTTAGGAAGATACTCATCATTGTTCAAAACGTAAGCCTATAGCCTTTGATTTTTAGCAAAATAACTTCCATTGGAAAATTCTCATTTCGCAATAAAGTAGGGCAATAACCTTTGCTTTTTCGTGAAAAAAAATACCTTCTTTAGGAAGATACTCATCATTGTCCAAAAAGTAAGCCTATAGCCTTTCCTTTTTAGCAAAATAACGTCCATTGGAAAATTCTCATTTGGCAATAAAGTAAGGCAATAACCTTTGCTTTTTTGTGAAAAATACCTTCTTTAGGAAGATACTCATCCTTGTCCAAAAAGTAAGCCCACAGCCTTTGCTTTTTCGCAAAATAACGTCAGTTGGAAAATTTCTCATTTGGCAATAAAGTAAGGCAATAACCTTTCCTTTTTTGTGAAAAAAATACCTTCTTTAGGAAGATACTCATGATGGGGCAATAGTGAACCTATAGCCTTTGCTTTTTAGCAAAATAACGTCCATTGGAAAATTCTCATTTCGCAATAAAGTAAGGCAATAACCTTTGCTTTTTCGTGAAAAAAATACCTTCTTTAGGAAGATACTCATCATTGTCCAAAAAGTAAGCCTATAGCCTTTCCTTTTTAGCAAAATATCTTCCATTAGAAAATTCTCATTTCGCAATAAAGTAAGGCAATAACCTTTGTTTTTTTCGCGAAAATAATACCTTATTTAGGAAGATACTCATCATTGTTCAAACCGTAAGCCTATAGCCTTTGATTTTTAGCAAAATACCTTCCATTGGAAAATTCTCATTTGGCAATAAAGTAAGGCAATAACCTTTGTTTTTTTCGCGAAAATAATACCTTCTTTAGGAAGATACTCATCATTGTCCAAAAAGTAAGCCTATAGCCTTCGATTTTTAGCAAAATATCTTCCATTAGAAAATTCTCATTTTGCAATAAAGTAAGGCAATAACCTTTGCTTTTTCGTGAAAAAAATACCTTCTTTAGGAAGATACTCATCCTTGTCCAAAAAGTAAGCCTATAGCCTTCGATTTTTAGCAAAATAACGTCCATTGGAAAATTCTCATTTGGCAATAAAGTAAGGCAATAACCTTTGCTTTTTTGTGAAAAATACCTTCTTTAGGAAGATACTCATCATTGTCCAAAAAGTAAGCCCACAGCCTTCGATTTTTAGCAAAATATCTTCCATTAGAAAATTCTCATTTTGCAATAAAGTAAGGCAATAACCTTTGTTTTTTTCCTGAAAAAATACCTTCTTTAGGAAGATGCTCTCCATTGTCCAAAAAGTAAGCCTATAGCCTTTGCTTTTTAGCAAAATAACGTCCATTGGAAAATTCTCATATGACAAATAAAGTAAGATAAAAACCTTTGCTTTTTTCGCGAAAAAAATGACCATCTTTAGGAAGATACTCATCATTGTTCAAAACGTAAGCCTATAGCCTTTGATTTTTAGCAAAATAACTTCCATTGGAAAATTCTCATTTCGCAATAAAGTAAGGCAATAACCTTTGCTTTTTTGTGAAAAATACCTTCTTTAGGAAGATACTCATCATTGTCCAAAAAGTAAGCCCACAGCCTTTGCTTTTTCGCAAAATAACGTCAGTTGGAAAATTTCTCATTTGGCAATAAAGTAAGGCAATAACCTTTCCTTTTTTGTGAAAAAAATACCTTCTTTAGGAAGATACTCATGATGGGGCAATAGTGAACCTATAGCCTTTGCTTTTTAGCAAAATAACGTCCATTGGAATAAATTCTCATATGACAAATAAAGTAAGATAAAAACCTTTGCTTTTTTCGCGAAAAAAATACCATCTTTAGGAAGATACTCATCATTGTTCAAAACGTAAGCCTATAGCCTTTCCTTTTTAGCAAAATAACCTCCATTGGAAAATTCTCATTTGGCAATAAAGTAAGGCAATAACCTTTGCTTTTTCGTGAAAAAAATACCTTCTTTAGGAAGATACTCATCATTGTCCAAAAAGTAAGCCCACAGCCTTTGCTTTTTCGCAAAATAACGTCAGTTGGAAAATTCTCATTTCGCAATAAGGTAAGGCAATAACCTTTGCTTTTTCGTGAAAAAAATACCTTCTTTAGGAAGATACTCATCATTGTCCAAAAAGTAAGCCTATAGCCTTCGATTTTTAGCAAAATATCTTCCATTAGAAAATTCTCATTTTGCAATAAAGTAAGGCAATAACCTTTGTTTTTTTCCTGAAAAAATACCTTCTTTAGGAAGATGCTCTCCATTGTCCAAAAAGTAAGCCTATAGCCTTTGCTTTTTAGCAAAATAACGTCCATTGGAAAATTCTCATATGACAAATAAAGTAAGATAAAAACCTTTGCTTTTTTCGCGAAAAAAATACCCTCTTTAGGAAGATACTCATCATTGTTCAAAACGTAAGCCTATAGCCTTTAATTTTTAGCGAAATAACGTCCGATGGAAAATTCTCATTTCGCAATAAAGTAAGGCAATAACCTTTGCTTTTTCGTGAAAAAAATACCTTCTTTAGGAAGATACTCATCATTGTCCAAAACGTAAGCCTATAGCCTTTGCTTTTTAGCAAAATACCTTCCATTGGAAAATTCTCATTTCGCAATAAAGTAAGGCAATAACCTTTGCTTTTTCGTGAAAAAAATACCTTCTTTAGGAAGATACTCATCATTGTTCAAAACGTAAGCCTATAGCCTTTGATTTTTAGCAAAATATCTTCCATTGGAAAATTCTCATTTGGCAATAAAGTAAGGCAATAACCTTTGCTTTTTTGTGAAAAAAAATACCTTCTTTAGGAAGATACTCACCATTGTCCAAAAGTAAGCCTATAGCCTTTGATTTTTAGCAAAATATCTTCCATTGGAAAATTCTCACTTCGCAATAAAGTAAGGCAATAACCTTTGCTTTTTTGTGGAAAAAATACCTTCTTTAGGAAGATACTCATCATTGTCCAAAAGTAAGCCTATAGCCTTTGATTTTTAGCGAAATAACGTCCGATGGCAAATTCTCATTTTGCAATAAAGTAAGGCAATAACCTTTGCTTTTTTCGCGAAAAATACCTTCTTTAGGAAGATACTCATGATGGGGCAATAGTGAACCTATAGCCTTTGCTTTTTAGCAAAATAACGTCCTTTGGAAAATTCTCATTTAGGAATAAAGCAAGACTAAAACCTTTGTCTTTTTCGCGAAAAATACCTTCTTTAGGAAGATACTCGTCATTGTTCAAAAAGTAAGCCTATAGCCTTTGATTTTTGGCAAAATAACTTCCATTGGAAAATTCTCATTTGACACTAAAGTAGGGTTATAACCTTTGCTTTATTCGCAAAAACACCTTTTGAAAGGTACTTAGCAATGTTCAAAAAGTAAGGTAATACCTTTCCCTTTTTCGCAAAATAACTTACTTTGGAAAGTAATCATCAAGGTAATCTTTTGCTTTTTCGCGAAAATAACCTTCTTTTGGAAACTACTCACCATTGTCCAAAAAAGTAAGGCCATCGCCTTTACTCTCGTTTCCAAAATAAGTTCGTGTGGAAAATGCTAACGTTTGGCCCAGTCGTAAGGCTATGGCCAATAGCCTGCGTGCAGACTTTACTATTGTGGCGGCTTTAAAACTCCTCCACAATAGTAAAGTCTGCACGCAGGCTAACGGCAAATTGCTTTTTGAGACAATAACTTTGGAAAATGGTCATTTTGCAAAAGTAACTACTGTTGGAGAATGCTCATTTTGCTCCAAAAGTAAGGCCATAGCCTTTGCTGTTTCAAAATAGATTTCTTGTTAAAATTTCTCAAGTTTGGCTGCAAATTAAGGCTATGGCCGTTGCTTTTTTGTTGAGAATAACTTGTTCAAAATGCTGACTTTTGGCAAAAAAATTTCTTCAAGATAACTTTTGTCGGAAAATGTCCGTCATCGACCAAAAACCAAGGCTATTGCCGTTAGTTTTTTCTCGAAAATAATTTCTTTTGGAAATTGCTTATTTCTGGCCGAAAAGCAAGGCCCTCTCTGTGAAAGTAGCTTCTTGTTGAAAATGCAGATGTTTGGTGAAAAAGTAAGGCTATAGCCTTTAGTAAAAAATATTTTTGGTAAAATTACTAAGGATACAGCCTTTGGTTTTTTTGCGAAAATACCTTCCTTTGGAAGATACTTATCATTGTCCAAGAAGTAGGGCTACAGCCTTTGTTCTTTTTTGCAAAAACAATCTTTAGAGCTTTTCTCATTTCAATGCTGCTAAATCTCATAACTTGACTGATGTAAAAAACGCTGACTCAAACTTTGTTCTAGTAATCCCATTACTAGAACTTGCTTTAAAGAAAATCTGGCATTAATAACTCTGTGGTGAAAATTTGACAAATCTCTGCAATGTTTTCCCTGAAAGATTAGTTTATAGCAAGTCCTTCAGTAAGTGCATTGCAATAAAACTGGAAGAAAATGAGAATAATTTTCGACTTACAATTAGGAAAATGTATAGTCCTTTTCACTTTACTCTCTCAGGTGAAATGAGCTTCTTGCCATTCGTTGATTTTTTTAATTTCATCCATTTAAGGAGGCCGAGAAAACGTTTAATCGGGCCTCATCTCTACTTTCTTCCATCACCTCAACCAGCCAATCATAGTCAAGGTTTATTCAAATAAACCACTGAATCAGATAACAATTTTTATAAAGACGGAGCACTTCCCGTACTGTCCTCCACTTTTCAGTTCTAGCAAAACTTTCGTGTATATCAGAGTTGATTTGATCTACCCAAGCTGACAGAAATGGCCAACAGAAAATCAAAGATATGTTCTGCGGTTGTAGCATCTCTTGGAGCAATCTTCCTGATTCTCGGCACTGCAACGAACTATTGGGCAGTCTACAAGTATGAATATACCAAATACGTACATGGATCTAAAATCCAAGTAAATATTGCACAGAATTTGGGATTATTTCAGAAGTGTTCTAAAACTGCCAGAAATCACATTACTACTGGATATTCTTGCAAAGACATAGATATCAGCATCCAGTCAGGTATACATAATGTATAAAATTTACAATTTTACTAATAGCTTCTGTTCTTAGGGTGTGTTGGATTGTAGTACGATATATTCGAATTTATCGTTACTGATAGGTTGATGGACGCTAAAACAATTTTTTTACATGGAAGTCCGTAAGTCCCAGTTTGAGCACAAACAAAAAATTTTGCTGTTGTTGCTGTCATTGTTGTTGTTTGCGATCACTGAGACTATGCCATGAGTCTAATCCTTTATCTCAAATTCAGTTTGCCAACTCCCTTCTCCCTTTGCAGAGGGTGTGACATTCTCTCTGTTGATATTTTACATCTTCTTTCAGATAACTTAAAAGTAACCGTGGTGATGTCAATTTTCGCCATAATCATCCAATCTTTTGTGGCCATAGCTATTACCGGCAACCTCTTCGCATCGGGAAAAATTCCACAGAAAGTTATCCTTATTTGCATCTTTCTCACTTGTAAGTAGCGGTTTTACACCATTTCAATTCGATATGATTTAATATAGCCTGACAAAGAGTCCGGGGTTTTAATGCATCTAGTAGAAAGAAGCCCTTAAAGGAATACTAAAACTATTGTTGTGAGGAGCGGCACAGGGGAATGCAAAACGAGGAGAGTAATTAGATATCTTCATGGAAATTTCATTACCGGTAACGCTCTTTCTTATGTTTTCGGGCAAAATATTGCCTTCCAGGTGCTAAGATGTACCTCGCTAGCAATCTTTATGGCGTAAAGATTAATTTAAGGAACTTAAAATTGTATCCAAAATCTTAAATTTGGCATAAATGAGACATCCACAATGCCCCCTAATGGACGCACTCATGCTATTGCCAGAAATTGTTGCATTCAGCAAATGTCTAGGAAATAAAACGTTTTGAATCCTTTTCTTACTTTGGAAGTTTTGATCATTTCTTTTCAATGTGCGGTATCTCACCTTTCCAGTTAAAAATGACCCCCTTTTGCTACTTTGGGTGACAGGGTGAAAGAGGGCAATTCGGGATAACATCCATCATGAATATAGGCTTTTGAGATTCAAACCAAGAAATTTAAGCGCAAAATTTTTCAAATTTGCGACATTCGTCTCTTGCAACTTCAAGTTCCAATTTTCAGAAGATCTAGCTGGTTCGCGACTTTGTAACTTTCCCCAACAATTTCTGACACTTAAGTAGGTTATGTGCTTTCCAGCGGAACTCTTTTGAAATAATTCATGCAAAGTTTATCTCTTTCTAGTATTATGCACCCTTATCGCATTGGCAATTTTTGCTGACGTCATCAACAATGGAAAAGCAAAATTGTCATGGTCGTATGGTCTTGAATGGGTTGGATTTGCAATAACAAGTGCAAGTCTCTTTTTGATTACAATCTCAAACAAGAAAGAAGTTCGCTTCAATGACACGATATGCGAAAAAGGGGGTCATGCAGTTGTTGTAACCTTGTAATGAGCATTTTTTAAGGGCCTGTACATGTAGGGAAAATCATCTCACCTTCCAGGCTGTGAGGTGAAAATGAGTTTCACCCTTCTATGCGATCCCTGTAATGCTCAACTTGCTTCATACTGCATTCACACTGACACTGTTAAATCAGCTTTATCTAAACCAGTTTAAATTTCAACCAATCAAATGACTGGATTGGTTTGATTCGCCAATCAGAAGGCCCTATTCAAAACCTTGGTTCAATTTAAGCTGGTTTATCTTGCAGTGTGAATGGGGCATTAATTAAGTAAACGAGCCATCCTGGTTAGATGAGATGCCATTCTTTGATAGGTGAGATCTCACTAAGGGGGGGTGAAGTTTGTCCTTGATAAACGCTGCAAGGTGGGATTGAAAGCTGGTAGCTGGGATGAAATCGCCTGATTTACGCACGCATCAACAAGAAAACGATAACGAATCACAGCTGGCTCCAAGCACAAAGTTGATTGTTATTGTCTGAAATCATGGGTTGGGAGCAGGATAAAAAGCTGAAAGGTGAGATGAAATTTTACACATATTTCGTCCCACTTGTTAGCTCGTAGATTGGAAGGTGGGATAGTTTCCCTTAGATAAACAAGCCCTTTCTTGAGGATTAGACATTTCAGTCCTTGCCAAGTTCCACATGGCACATAAATCCGACGCTGGGAAAACAGGTGAATATTCATTTCTTGGAGGGCGTATTCATACCTTGGGAAATATCCTGAATGCTATTTCCCGCGGTATGAACATGCCCTCCCGCGGGATGAATATTCACCAGTAATTCCCGGCATCGGAGTTAATATTGTGTTCTTATTTTCAAAAGGGATTGTAGCACCGTTTATCAATGGAGGAAGATTGCAAGAATAAATTTTGTCGCTTTCAAGATTCGTCATAAACTTAGAAAAGATAAACAAAGTTAATGCTTTTAGTTGATGACTGATTGAATACAATACACATATGTTTTTTCTGCCTCACGAAGCAAATGTATCTTTTAAATACTATGAAAGGGTGCATTACAAATATCAAAGAAAAGTATCACCTTTCACAGCTAACCGACAATACACAGACTAGTCAATCGTGAGAGCTACTGTCTTCATACAAATTTCATCCTCAACAAACAAAATACCCAAAAACCCTGAGCTTCCCATGATCCTTTGCAAGACTGCAAAAATCTTTCGAACAAAGAATATATAATATAATAAAAACATGAATAAGTGACAAGATACAAAATCTCCTCACCCTTCAATTGTTTTCAAGAAAGTCGTCTTCGACTTCAATAAACTATGTCCTAGCAACGTTAATTCGAAAATAGTAAAGAAAGCATAGTCTCAGGACTGCTAAGTAAAAAGCATGTTCCTATAGTATGAAAATCATTGAGATTGCAGAGAATCATGTGAGCATAAGGTCTTTAAAATCATACTTGAATGGACATGGTTTCTTCAAAATCCCTTCGAAGCTTCTCGCTCCGACTATTTAGATGACACAAAGCAAACGCTTACCTTCATACTGTGTTCACCTTTTATATAGTAATTGATTTAATGTGTCTGTTTACTTATGGCTATTCTCAATTTCCTTACCGCAAACCATTTGTTTAAATACTCGTTCTTTGACCAACTGCATTCAAAATATTTGACTGCATGCGGTTTGGTAATACTACAAATATACGAACAAACAAGGCTATATATCTCATGGACGTAAACAAGGAGCTATTCTGAAACAGTAATCCTTTCTCTTTAGCAAGTTCCAAGATATGACTCCGTTCGAATCGATTTAAGAGGAACAAGGATGTTATAGCGGTAACTTCATCGGACATACGTTTTAAAGCCCGGTCTAGCACATGTCATCTCTTCACTGTCGTTCATTGCCACCATTTTAATAGCGACAACAGAAGCCAACCAAGAGATGACACATGCAAGGCATGCGACTTGAAACAGACCCTTTAAAAAGTACGTCCGATGAAGTTACCACTGCAATATCCTTGTCCCTCTCAAATCGATTCACTTTACTAAAGGGTCGCTTGCCAGCATATCGAATACAGCCTTGATATCTTGCATACCGTAAAGCTCTATTTAGCCCCCCTCTCTATTGAGCCCCCTCTCTAATAAGCACCTCCCCTCTGAGCAAAACTTTCAAATAAGCCCCCCCCTCCATTTATATAAAATTCTAGAAATTACCAACGATTCTCAATTTATTTTGCTAAATAAGCCTGCATCTTTATTTTAATGTGGTTTGGGATACTTTGAGTACGCAAAATATGGAGCGAAAGCACTGATAAGCCATCATTCTTATCCATGTCATTTGAGTGCCCAAAATTAAATAAGCCCCCGGGGGGCTCAATAGAGCATTTACGGTATACAAACTGGATTAAAGGTACTGATGGAGAATCTTGCTTAAAACAGCACCAAGCTAGTAGCTAGGGGATGTTCATCAGTTCGACGATTTGGAATGTTTACAACTCACGTGTCTGACTTCCATATTTTTATTGTTTTATCGTTTTCTAAGGCCCCTGATGCAATGATGTTTTCGGATGGATGACATGCACTGCATAGAACCACATCTGTAAAACAAATGGAAAAAAATTGGACTCGAATGAATCAAACGTCAGTAGAGCGTTGCAACTGCTTTAATTAGCTGTTGGGCCACACTTTGAGAGGAAATTTGTCTGGAAATATCTAGCATTGCATCAAAATTAGATAAGAAAGTTGTTACAACTATTCTTGCCTTGTGCAGCCCCTCTTCAATAGTACGATTCCTAAAAGTTTCGAATATATGCAAAATTAAAAACTGGCCCTTAGCTAATCTAGGCTGAGATAAGCTAAGCTGAAAATCAATGACTATTTCAAGCGGGTTTTAATGTAAACCTTTCACAAGCTGAAGTAGAAGGATGATAAGAAACATGGACTTCGAAACTCTCAATTAGAGCCATACCGTTTTCAGTTTCAAATAAGGAAATCCACGACTAAATAATTGACATAACTTGACGCATGATATGCCTGTCAGGATTTTTTCGATCTGATGGGTTCTTTCAATTAGTATCAAATAAGGCAACTCGATGGCTAAATGACTGCCAACTTCAACAAATGCAAGTTTTTATGTCATCAAAAATACATTCCTAGCCTCGTTTCTATTAAATGCCCTTCAACGCCAAGAGGCGGTCATCAAATCCCTTCGTCTTCCTTGATTTGCGAAATTGCATTTGATTAAGATCAAAGGGCAGACAGCACGTATCCCTAAGACCCTGTTCTCTACAGAATTCATACGACTGAATTTATGCTTGACAACAACTTTATATATCAATATAAATGGAGGTTAGTGACCTTAAAAGTTTGTTAACAGGACCCCACGTTACAGTAATTTAATCTTTATGATATCTTAATTCATGAATAATCAACTAAGGACGAATTGACAAAATATTCAATTCTGAACGATAAAAGCATTTCAGTTGATCAATCTTATCATAGAGCAGGAAATTTTACATACCATCGTGACCTTCTAATTTCTGGACAATTTCCTTTGTTTGTAAATTCCATATATATACCATGTTGTCTTCGGAACCAGAGACAATCCACTGAAACAGAGAAAATGCAATACAGGCTCCATTGAAGCGGCAGTCTAACGGCGGTGAAAATCTTGAGATGCGCAGTTGCGCTTAATAGTAACGACACGCAATAAAAAGGCATAAATTATCAAATATATTCCGAGTGTCCCAAACTATCTTTGCACTGTGGAAGACTTTTTTCATTTTTCTTCGATTTCAGTTTCGATTTAGATGTATATACTTCTAACAAGATCATTTATAGTTGATCATTCTAAGTATACCGGGAGAGCCAGAAAAATGTTCCCACTTTTAAGAATTCGTAGCACCAAGAGTACTTCACTGATTTGAATGATTCAAATTCCAGTTAAAAGCCGAAAGATCGAAGCATTTTGTGAGTTTTCTCGCTGGCTTACCAGCACTAGATCTATCGGCAAATTTAACTTTATCAAAATTTCATGATAGCAAAGAGGCTGAAAAAGAGCCTAAAAGATTGATCGAATCGTAAGGACTCTACGTACACAGAACAATACGCAACAATACGCCATGGGCGTTTCGCCCCTCTCAAGAGTTATACGACATCAATTTTCGAACAAATACTAAAGATCTTCAGTCATATGGTGATAAATGTGCAGTGGATAGCTATCACCCGTTAGCAACCCGTGAGTCCTTTATGGTTTGATCAATGTTTTAGACCATTTGTCAGTCATTTTGCAACCATAAATCTGTGTGAAGTTCAATTTACCTATAAATCTAATGCTTGTGAGACAACGAGAAAAATCATAAAAATTCTTCCATCTTTCGGCTTTTAACTGAATTTGAATCATTAAAATATGTGACGTACTCTTGGTGCTATGAATTTTCAAAAGTGGGAATATATTAATGGCACAATCAAAATTACTCTCTGAATAAATTCTAGCCATTCGATTTGCAAATTTTGAAGGATCAGTAAATTAATATTTTGAGGCATCGGTCAAACACTATTCTCAGTAAAATAACATACCTTGCCTCCAGTGACGGAGAAATTTGCAAATATGCAGTACTTTTCATTCTTGTGTCCAGTGTATGTTTTTAGGCACTGAAAGAAAGAGATTGATATTCCGCTATCATTTTATGTCTATTCTTACAATGCATTGAACTACTATGAACAAGGGCAGATTTTGTAATACAATAGCATCAGTCGCTTTGGTTCACACCTCAATTCAAAGCGATTAACCAATGCAGACAAAAGAAATTCTCTCAAGCAGAAATTGAAAACAAACGAAGCCGCAAAGTTGCCCTGAAACCAGTACGGCAAACTCTCGTTTGGTGCGGGCGATGGGAGGCTTTTAAGAGAAAGTATGTGCTTATAACGACTGAAGAAGGGTAAATCTAAAGTTCTGTCTCACGGATTTTGTTTGTTTGATTCAGAAACTGAGCAGAGGGCATTACGATTTTTGCATATTTGTTGCTCAGACGTACGCAGTCACTCCTCAGTTCCTGAATCAAATAAACAAAATCCGCGAGACAGAACTTTAGATTTACCCTTCTTCTTTCGTTATAAGCACATACCTTCTCTTAAAAGCCTCCCATCGCCCGCACCAAACGAGAGTTTGCCGTACTGGTTTCAGGGCAACTTTGCGGCTTCGTTTGTTTTCAATTTCTGCTTGAGAGAATTTCTTTTGTCTGCATTGGTTAATCGCTTTGAATTGAGGTGTGAACCAAAGCGATTGATGCTATTGTATTACAAAATCTGCCCTTGTTACTACTATGCAAACAGATCATCAATAGAGCGGCAAGCTAATCAATCCTTTGATTGCTCAAATATAGATATGAAAGTGAATTATTAATTATTCTCCATGTAATGCAACTATGCTACATCTTACGTTCTAATATACCTTTCTAATTACTACGCAACGCTGAATACCACGTGGCTAATAGATAAAGATATGCAACGTTAACTTACATACCACTACGCTATAAACAGTTAAAAGCAATTCGATAGTATTCTAACTTTAGGGTTGCGATAAATTAAGTAATGTTTCAAGCGCAACTCTTCTTGCTTTTTATAGTATATGATATGACTGATGACATTTAATGTGAAACAGAATTTACAAAGAAAAAGAACATTAACGTCAAGGGAATTGGTGGTTGCTTGGTACACGATTGAAGTTTCAAAGAGATCCAATTAAAGCAACCTGTTTCGTGAATGAAAAGTAAAGTTAATTTGAGTATCATTCTGTACAAGTCATTAGGAAGATCTTCAACACCATACAGAAAAAGCTATGTTACAGCATCATTTTAAAGACTGGTGATTTGTAAACATAGTCGTAATAATTCAACGGGTCCACACCTGAATTCTTTTCCTAAATCAGCGAAGAAAACTTGGGCCTGTTTGGTTTGGAGGAACAAAAATTTCCATAGGCGCTGGTGGAATCTTTTCTGCAGCTCAAATTCAAGAACGGCGAAAGCCGTATGTAAGAGACGTGCTGAAACTTCATCAAGTAAGTATTTTCTTTATATGATCGAAAGAAAAACGATGAGGCATTTGGCCTGATTTCCACTGGAAGCTGCATATTTTGCAAACTGTTACCCAAAAGCCAAATCGCCATGCAATGGTGGAAAGCGTACGCATATCATGTTGTTTTGATCAACATATCATTGAAATGATATCTACCCTGACAAACTCAGAAAAGCAAAACAAAAAACTTTGTTTCGAAGCCTTTACTTCAGCTGATGAAGGTTACGTACCTTTCCTTTACTGTAATCCCAAAGCTTTAATGTGCTGAAAAATTAAAGTTAAAAAGTCAGACATGGAATGACTCAGTCGAATACAGCAATGGGCAAGAACTTGGGCGTGGAACTAGTCACGTGAGCATTCTAGTTACACCCAAAAATATATGAGAACTGTAGTGCCTTCTGTTTAGATTCTGAATCAAGTAAATAAAATGTCTGCAGCAAATGCTGAGATCCATCCCTCTTTTTTATCTTTGTAACACCTCTTTGCATGTACAGCGAGATAGCTAGCCATATTGGTTTGTACTGGCATCTTTTGTGGCTTTTGCTTGTTATCTGTTTCTTGAGAGAATATCCTTTTTGCCTGCAATGGCAGAAAAAGCCGGTCGCTTCGGATTGGTACGACAAGAAAATGAAACTATGTGACTTTCGTTGAGAACCTTCGTTCGATAACACACCACACAAATAATGAGACTGGCGTGAACAGGTGTGCACTGACGTGAACTGGTGTTGAATTGGCCCGTCAATCAAATGAAACTGAAACTACTGCTATAAACCCTTGCTCGAGAAACAGAACGCAAACAACGAATTTCCTTTCGAATTGACTGGTTCAGCTTTAAATTTTAAAACATTGTGCTCCCTAAGATCTTTGGCAATCTCACAATGAGTTTCATATTGTATAAAGACAACTTTTGCCTCGCAAGCGTGAGGCTCTAAATTCATTTCAAACTCCAAATAAACATTGTTATGCCATTGCTTTGAACTCAAATAACAGAGCATTGCTGAAAATAGTAATAGGATTAGAAGAGCTTTGTTTCCTGTAGCTATTCATCTTCATATGAGTGTGTGCTCAAAATATGTTGTTCACATAAATATGATGTTTCAATATAGGCACGCGTCTTTGAGGAGCACATCAAATGAACAGCAGTTTGCATTTAAGCTTCGTATGATGCTGTCAGTAAAATCAAACATCGTAAAGCCAAGTAAGGTTGAAATGAAAGACGTACTTGTCAAGTGTTGCAGCCAGAATGTATTTGCCGTTAGGTGAAAATCGCACAAAAGACACAGGAGGATTTTCATCATCTGCAATACAAATAAGGAATATGAATCAAAAGATATGAACAATCGATATCATAACTGGCTACATGAAAAATAACCACTAGGATTTTGATGAATTTAACCCGAGATATTACCTAGAGACGAATAATATCAATTAAATCTGGCGTTATAATAACAGTGAGACTGTAGCAGATTGAGCTGGAAGGTTTTTTACTACACACCGTACATATACTTTTGAGTACCAATTAACGTTGCGTGAAAACGCCGCGGACCAAAAAGCAAATGGCAAGAAGATGAAGAGTCCAATAAGAGAAAACGCCAGTTTGTGGGAACATTCTACTGAAGGCTAATTTCTCAAAGAAACTCCTTTATTTTACACAACAAATAGAATCCGTTTTTGTAACAATTTACTTCTTAGGTCCTATCTATAATCTAGAATAAAATACTAAATTCTTCGAGAGTACAAAAAATACGCAAAAGAACACGCTTCTACACAGCAAACGTCAAAATGCTCGAAAAAGGATCTTGAAAATTACTACCATTTTGCAAAAAAGCTGCTAGCACGTTTCCAAGCAAACAACAATAAAATAATACAAATCCTACGATGATGCAGATAAAATAAAAGCCGTTGATATAAATCTAAACATGTATACCTATTAGGGTTTTCAAGCACTGGCCGGAAGCAGTGTCCCATATTCGACTACAAAGAGATAACAGAAGATGAATAAAGCTATGCAGTTATGTCTGCAGGTACTACTTCTAAACAGTAAATAACAGCCTACAGTGACATTTCACACTAAACATACCGGGCGAGTCAAAAATGTAGGCACTGCACTGTTTGGACTTGCTACAAGCCTCTCTCTCTCTTTAGTCCGAAATAGTCGGGAAAATGCGAAAACTGAAAAAGAGAAAAGAAAAAGGAGAGGGGGGCGAGTGAGACAGTATTTCTGTCTTCCTCTCCCCCTCTCCTTTTTCTTTTTTTCTTTATCTTTTCAGTTTTCGCATTTTCCGGTTTACTTCGGACTAAAAAGAGAGAGAGGAGGCTTGTAGCAAGTTAATGCATTGTTTGAAAATTGTAAAGGAAAGGCTGGGTGGCTAATTTGTAATAATTCAATTCCATCATCTGATTGAGGCTTCAATTGAGTTTTGATACATTTCTTATTACTTTATGGACAGTATTTCATAGAATGTAACAAGTATTTTAATATCATCTGTAAATAAAATAAAACTTTGAGCCAATAATTGAATTAGCTTTTGTTCTGAACCAAAACCAAGTATTTTTCAGTGGACTCCTTCACCCAAAAATTTCAATAGGCTATACTAACTGAATGGAGTTCCTAGCAATTTAAATCTAAATGATTCAAAGGTAAAAGCTTACCATAACCCATCATAACTGCTTGATACAATCAGTGCACCATCTCTATTGAAGTCAACCTTGAAAACAGAAAACAATGAAATAATCGAAATTACGAATTTATGAAATTGAATTTTCCCTGGTAAAAACTTTCAGAATCCGTAGCAGGAAGCTTCTGGAAAGAAATTCACTCTATATAATTGTAGCTTGCATGTAGATTGTCTTCACGTAGGCTAACGTAATTGAAAATCCTGAAGACTTTCGAAATCAGCGTGGAAATTTTGAGATATAACAAACCCGGTTATTTTGAAAGTTATATTCGATTTTAAAAACAGAAATGGAAAATTGATTGAAACTATTCCTTGCTATCGGCTAAAGATGATTGTCATATTTTCTTGTTAACTTAGATATGATTTAAATTGATAGCAAGCGTCCATCAAGTCGCCTGTTGTATCATTGGACTTTGAATAATTAGATCTGATTTTCAGAAAGGGATGGCTATTGGCTCGAGCCATCTCTGTTGTCAGTCAATAAAAACATATCAGTCCAGTAGTAACTTAACACAAGATTAATGACCCTTAATATGAAACGTTGCTTATTGTTCGTTCACAACGGGTCCACAAAGGCCTCTCCAGCATTCAACCATTTCTTCCATATTGTTGTTGATAGCAACCTCGTCCCTAGGCAGTTCCTATGTCATACGCTGATCACGAAGCCGAATGAACACTCTGGTACACTTCGATCAAATGCGTTCAGAAAAAGGTGCATTTACAGCCATTATGGATTAGCACTTTGCTAGGCAATGCTAATTATGCGACCTTGATTCAAACAACAAAGCAACACTGCAATGGTTGCTGCTTAGCGACAAGATAACATTGTTCTTATTCGAACGATCAGGAAGTTTTTGAGAAATAAATTATATTTCCTATTGTTTTCAAATAGCAAATCAAAATTGCAGAACGGCCTACTGTATCTCAGAGTAGAGGTAGAGCAACGAACTCACTCTGGGGACGAGATTGTGTTGAAAGGCAAATCTACAACCTTGAGGTCCTTGCTTCCCTGCGTTCCTTGATTCGTTGATGTCACCTTGATCAATGAGGACTCATAAGACTAGTCACAAATAACGGGTAAACTTATTCAAAATGGCCTAAACTAGCGGGTGTTTTCGTTCGCTACTTCTCTTGACGAAAATCACTCCGAATTTTGGTTTAAAAAGCTTGATGATCGAAAGCAAACTGGGAATACGAAGAAGGATGTTTCCTTCACCTACTGATTGCAAAATGCATAACCTTCAAGCTGTAATTTCTTTCTACAGAAAGAAATTAATTCATTCCTGATACGAGAATTCTGCATGATATCAACAAGTGTTGTATGCAGCAACAACAACTGCCTAAACAACAGCGTCTCGTGACTTGCTGAAAGCACAATTCTTCTAGCAATAAGACTGACGTATAGCGATCCACTCTGCAAATGCTTAAAGTGAGCCCCTTACTTCACAGTAGCAGCATGAGTCCCTAGTGACCGAAGAGACATCAACAAATCAAAGAACGCAGGGAAACAGTGGACTTAAGGTCATAAGTCCTAAGAGAGCGCGTGGCCGAGTGGTTAAGGCAACTGACTCGTAAACCAAAGGTCAGAACGGCCGAGGTTCGAATCCTGCGCTGGACAGTTTGGTCGCTGTCCATAACTCTAGCCGGGGTCGACCAGAGCCATGTGAGGGAAATCTGGTAGCTGCGGCGGGTTGATGGCAAAACATCCGTGGCCCCTGCTGGAAATAAGTCTCTCAGACTTTCGCGGGCTAGCCACGTTAAATATGATTACCTTCCTACCTACCAAAGTCTGGTTGAAAGATAAACTGAAAAATTGCTGACACCGTCTTTCCATCCAAGGATAAAATTAATTAAATCATAAAAGCAACACGGTCAAACTTGTTCTTTTTTTAATTTCCTACCGCTGACACAGGATCTGAGTGAGCTGGTAATGTCTTCAAGCATTTTCCTGTCTTCACATCCCATATACGAACACTTTCATCAAACTAGGAGAGCAAAATAACAGTGATACATAAAGCTTTGATGATTAGTAAGTCTGGACAGTTCATTTTGCAAAAAAGTTTTACCAAGAAGCAAATATGCTTTGGTCGTTGCTATGTTTTATAGGTGCTACCATGGTAAGGAAAGCCAGAATTTGCTTTTCCATCATAGGGTTGGTCAGCCGATGGCAAGATACCGTAAACGCTCTATTAAGCTCCCCCTCTCTCTATCAAGCCCTGCTCTCTAATAAGCCCCTCCCCTCTAAGCCGAAATTGCGAATAAACCCCCTATTTGTATCAAATTCGGAGAGCAAAAACGACGACAAAACCTCGTTTTCAGCGTTTCAAAGATGACAAATCCATGTTATAATTAAGACGATGTTATAAGACAAATCCATGAGACAAATCCAAAATAAGTGGCTAAGCCATAATTTGATTATTACGAACGTTTCGGACCAATTCCAAGGACCATCATCAGCGCGAAGAATTGGGCGTGAACAGCCATTAAATAAGGCAGTAACAAAGGTATAAGGCAGTAAATAAATTATATCAAATTCCAGAATTACCAATGATCTTCTATGCATTTCGTGAGATAAGCTTGCATGTTTCTTTTGATAGTGTTTGGGATGGAGAATGTGTTGAATTTACGTATTTTAATCGTTAAATTGTATGTTGAATCCGCAAAATATGGAGTAAAACTATTGAAAAGCTATCATACATATCCTTGCCATTTGAGTTCATAAATAAGACCCCTCTCTTACAAGGCCCCCTCTCTAAGAAGCCCCTTTCTGGAGTGTTTGAAATTAAATCTCCCCCAGGGGGGGTTCATAGAGCTTTTACAGTAGATTGACGAATTTGTATATCTGCAATCTAGTTTGTTCAATTAATAAAAAGGGTGGATCCTGTTATTATTTTTACATTCCTATGAAATATCTTTACAACATCCCATGAACAAATTCATGCTTACCGATCCAGAAACAATCAGGTTTGACTGTGGATTGAAGTTGCAACAGAAGACATAGTTGCTGTGTCCTTTTAATGTCTTCATACATCGGCCCTGGAACAAAAAAGACAACTTCTCCAAATCTCTGTAGCTATGGCAATCAAGTAGTACAGTACTCTTCTATTCTATGGTACAACGTTTTGAGACATTTCAATATATAACTTGATACAATAACATACTCAACGTATTTGATGGTAAAACTTTAACAGGGTCGAAGGTGGAAACCATAACATGCTGTCTAAATGTTATGTTACCTGTAAAGGCCACTGAAAAGCCAAAAATGGCCCTAAAAACCAACCTCCCACAACAGAGATTCAAAATGAATCCATAAAAATGGATTAATAGCAAAAGCTCCGTCTGCAAAATCTTCATTGTACACCTGAGTCAAGCAACAATTCACCTTGCTTGCAAGATTTGTACTTCTCTGTATGCATACCAATGGCTGTCGTACAAGAAAGATGCCAGGCCCAAAAGTGTTTGGCTGAAATTCAGTATGGAAAAGGATAGGTTATAGAGGGCAGAGCAGTCTCCCTACAGTATGCTGACAAACACAAGAATGGTGTAATTTCAGTATGGAAAACTTGTCCTGTAATTCTCTACCTTTGCCTCAGAGATCTGTTTGCCAAACACTGTCAGCTCTCTTGGGAAAAGCCTGAAAACTAATTACTTAAACAAGTAAATTTACACATACCGTTGCTAAATCCCAGATTTTCAAAGTCTTGTCATCTGATGCTGAAACCAACAGCTTTGAATCCGATGACCAGGAGACATCAGATATTCCCTGAAAAATTAAACATTATCATGATGATTTAGGCCTCAAAAACTTTTGTTTGGTAACTGGGTGATACTGATAACAAAATGCATCTGCCATAGACTGCTTACTAATTGACAATTAAATTCGTGTAACTGACTGATATATCGGATGAAACTTTTCCCAATTTAACCTATTTAAATATTTCAAAAATTTACAAAAAGTTTTGATGAATACTTAAAGACAAATGACGGATATATAGCGTCCAGTTTAAAAATAGAACAACAGATGGGTGCCTGCCATCATTTGTCCAATTGTTTTGAAAATCTCTCAAGATCACCAGATATAATAGAATACAATAGACTATATTTAGATTGCCCAGGCCCCTGATTTAAGTCACCTTATATCTCTGTCTTTTGTCTTTAAAATTCTGTCATCAAATGTTGGAACTAAACTGGTCAGAGTTAATCTTTTTGTTCCAAGATGTAAGATATTTGGGGAAACTGTTGAGAGATGTCTGTACTAAATGTTCATCTAATAAAGCTTCACCAGTGGTGAGTCCGGGTTGACAATATAAGAATTAACAATAAAAATAAACAAGATCTGGTTTAATAACAACACTTACCAATTTGTGACCAGCAATGGTCTTCTCAAATTTCCCATCATATGCTCCCCAAATCTTAATGAGTTTGTCAGCAGCTATCAAATTGTGAAAAATTATGAAATAAAATCATAAAAACATTCCTGAAGCATAAAAAATTACAATCTGTTGGCTTACACGCATCAAAGACAAAAAAATTTTGTATTTATCCATTGTATTAATTTTCTGTATATAAGGATTGATTCGCTGTAATATTGTTTAGCTTTTTTATACTCTACCTTTGTATTGCTTGGATTATATAAGTTTTATGCATCAGCATGAATTTATGAATGAACTGAACTGGAGGCTTAAAGACAAAGGTTAAATCAGAACACTGTGATGGAGGAAACAAATTTTGGATGGAAAAAGAAAAAAAATTTGAGACACTGTAAAGAATTCCTCAAATTTCTAAATATGTGTTGCCACCTAATGAAATAGACAGTCTACTCACATGATGAAGAAATCCATTCTCCACTTGGGCTAAACTTCACAGAAGAAACTGCTTTTGTGTGGCCAGTGAGTGTATACTTCAAAGAATAATTAGGTTTCTAGAAAAACATAATAATCACAATTCTTAATAGAGATCCAGTACCATGCCATACTGTATATATTAGAGATTTCTAATATTTTCCTTCTTGTTGACATTTTGTGGAGTTACTGTTTTTTCAAAGCCCATGGCTTAGTCATCCACAGAGGGCTATTCTATAAATTTTTATCATGGTTATCTACTGTATACATCAAGGATGCTTTTGACATAAATTTGTCTCTGGGGGAGAGGTACTAATTCACAGGGAGCCAATGAAAATGAAAATGGTTTTTGAAGACTGGTATTTTTGGCATGCAGGATCGGTTAGAGAAACTATCATATTTGAATAGAACTTGAAAAGAGCTTTAAAATGAGCTATCACTTGGTCCAATGGCACAAACAGAACTAAATCTATTAGTGTTTAATTGTTTGGAGAGTCGCAGATTTGGGGCAAAATGGGAAAACCTTTGGAAAGTGGTTTCTTGGCCCCCATTAAAGATATTAAGTTGAAATTTGGTACACAGCCTTTTCTTACCATGAGAAACAAGTTCCTTGAATGTGGACAGAATTACAGATGGTGAAGGCAAATTTGTCCTTTCAACTTGTTGGTTCTATATGGAATTACCCATAAGTGAAAAGAGATCTTACATACACACAATACATCCTAAAGGTTATAAAAAGAAACCACCAGTAATATCAAGTACCAAGTGTCCCGAAAAATTAAATACATGATTCAAAATTAGAAAATTCAATTATATATTTACAACATTAATCTTTTTCAATTCCCATATGGCAAATAGGCAAAGGAAAAAAAATGGTTTCTTTCTGAGAATTACATCTTTGATCTGATGAAGCTGGCAGCTATTACATTTTTGAGAGAACCTTGTTTTGAAGCATACTACAAAAATGTGGATTATCATTATTTCTTTGCCCATTGTATGCTCAACATTTTCTTGGTTTGAAATGACTGAAGAAGGAATCACAGTTATTGGTGACAAAAATCGCCAATGTGAACTGAGCTTTAGGCAGAGTGTTGTTTTACAGGAAAGTGAAGTGATTGTTGAAGACTCAGTGCTGATCCATGATTATTCTAATACTGTAGATGAATGCTTTTACATTAAATCAAAGGACATATTATATTGACTTACAGGACATAAAAAGATTATCAGCTCAATGAACTAGATAGCTTTGTTTTCCAACTAGATGTCTTACAAAGTTGCTCATAAATTAAGAAAAAGGCATTCATAGTAAGTGTTACAGATATTCTCTTTGAGTTTAATAAACTTATTTGTTATTCGCTTTATTCATTGGCAGGCAGGCATTATCTGTATTTTTTGTTTTTTATTCCATTGTAGTGAAAGCAAAGCTATATAGATCTGCAGATGACAGTGTGAGTGTTTGAAGTGAGTTTCATTTCTAATGACAATTCTGAGCAGCTTATGGTGCCACCACATTAACAGAGTTCATTTGCAAAAGGCCTGTGTTACCAACAACTGATAGCATAAGTCTAACCTTTGCATCTTTTAAATTAATAGCAGATGTTGATGTTGAACTTGTAGTAGTAGTTGGTGCAGTGCTCTCTTGTGTTGACTTTGTGTTCTCAGAAGGAACTGGAGTCCTTCTTTCAGGCTCCTGCTTTACTACTGGCTTTGACTCTTCTGAAGTTGACATGTTCACCTTTTTGTTCTGAAAGAAACAAAAGTGGAAATGTTCATGGGTTTAAGACCCTTCTTTTTGTCACATCAAAAGAAGCTTCAAGAATCCCACATACACACAGCTGTTGCGATGGAATCTGTATTGATTTCGTGTCTATTTGCGTGACGATACCCCACCGCGAGAAACAAAAGAATCAGATCGAACGAAACAATAGATAATGCATAGCCTACCTGACTAGACCTCACAAAACTTCAAATGGCTTCCTCTTGATACTCGTATTCACTTAACTTTTGATGTATAGAGATTCTTGATAAGTTGAGGAATTGCATAACGAAAATACCGATTAAACCGGTCCACGGGTTCAATTTCTACTTCGATTTTTGTGACAGGCCAGCGCTCAAAAAGCACAAATCGTGCGATCTCTTCATTGCGCTTTGTTTCCCTGTATCGGTATATCATCTGCGTGAAAGCGCAGGTCTTTCTGCGTTTATAGAGACCAAAACCAAGATGGTAGGATGTGCTTTGGTGACGCTAAATCAGATTCAAAAACACAACAAAATCAAGTTTTGTTCCGTGATTTTGCGATTCGCATACAATTCTCTCACTTTAAGATGTTTATTTGACAAACTAAAATAGTTTAAAATGTATAATAAACAACATAGCTTATTTAAGGATGGCCTAAATGATGATTTTCAAGTTTCAGCTTTGTTGAAGGTGAGTTTGAAACTTATTTATTCACCAACCAATAATCACCGATATTTGCGCATGTCTGTGAAATTCCTTGTTAATTTACGACTTGGGGAGAATCAAAGTTCCCAAATACTGGATGCGTAACAGCTGTGTACATATCAGACCTATGGCTCATTTGGGAAGAGCATGCACTGTAACTGACATAATGTCACCAAAAGTGCGTCCACCAATGAAACCATTTAGTTTGGTAGACAATACGCATCATGTGGTTGGAGGTGATGACTGAGACTCTCTCTCAAGTATGCAAAGTCAAATGTTTGTGCGCCAGACAGAGCACCAATATCACAATGGAAACTATAGAAATTATAAGTGCTCTGATGTCCGGCGCACACTCGCGCACAGCTCTTTTTTCCATATAAGGGGCTCTGATGATTTCAAAGTTTTATACATAGGCCATTGCACAGGCCAGAATTAATAGTGGTCGAACCACGGCGATGGTACTCTGAGACATCATACAGTCTTCTGTCTGAGCAACAGAACAGGAGCAAAAGAAAATATGGCCTAAAAGCTAAATCTGCACGTACTTACCTACTGTGTCAAACTTCAGGTCTCTTCTCGCAGCAAGTCCTTCTTCAATTGAGACAGACAGATCAGGGTTAAAAATTTAATGGCTACTCTGCGTTGATATACGACTACTTCAACCAAAACTACGCAAGAAAAACCTACTTTTCGGTTTCCACAGCTTGTTGTCACACTGACGCCATTTCTGTTTCACGTTGATTCTAATGAGAGAGATGCATCACGGGAGATTCTATTGTGTTAATCATCATCCAAACGAGGCGATCACAGGGAATCGAGGAGCATGTCCTACAGTTTAGGCCCGCGACGCGCCCGATTGCTTTGCTTATCGTGTTTGAGCTCACTCCACACTTGCAGTACAGCACAGAGAAGAGGAAACTTTTACGTGAAAAGGATGGAGCTCCATAATGAAAAGCCGCCTTCTTTCTTTAAGAAAGTATGGCCCAAAGTATTAGCTGATCAAATTGCATTTTCCTTCACACACATTGGGTTGACTGGAATAATTTTGTTCAACTGGTTTGTTGTGTTACCAGTCTACCACCAACCGTTTACATTTTGGTATTTATTTCATGTACTCTGCGGATTGTTTGTCGCTTTTGGTGTCTTCAGTAATTTGTACTCAATGATCTACACGAATTCGACGGTGAAAAACTCGGGAATTAGTCTACCATCAGTGCTTAGGCCAGACTGGATGTATTGCCCAAACTGCCAAATGAATGCCCCACCCAGGAGCCATCACTGCCCAATCTGCGATGTCTGTGTACTAAAACGTGACCATCATTGTATATTTACTGGAAACTGTGTAGGTTATTCAAATCATCGCTATTTCATTCTAATGGCATTGTACCTCTGGCTTGGATGTTTTTACACACTATTGTTTGACTGGGAATACTTCAGCAGTGCACTTGGTGGTTTTGGATTTAGTACTCTGCTGAAAATGATTTTTCCTGCTCTTGCATTTTTGTTAGGGTATTCCACAGGGTTCCAGCTTGCTATCATGATAGTCTGTGGAATATGCTTTATGACAATGTTCTTGTTCACTTGCCTGATGTCATTCCAAATTTTCTTCATTTCTCGTGGCCAGACACAGTTTGAATGCAAGAAGAAGGTAAAGGATTACCAAAGAAGTTTTAAAGCAAATTGGATTGAAGTCCTTGGCACAAGATGGTATCTTACTCTATTTGGATATTTCATCAAGTCAAAACTGCCGGGTGATGGCACTCATTTCTCAGCATCAATGACAATTGATGAAACTAATAATCATCATGTAAAAAACATGTGAAAGAGTGACAACAAGTTTTGTAGGGGGCTGTCATCTCATATCATGGATAGCACTATTTGGCCGCTAACTTGTCATACCCCTTCCCTCCCCTTAGTTGACATACAACATTTTGTATTTACCTGCCTCACCAAGAGTTTTATCATGATTGACAGAAAGGCATACCTGCGAGCATGGAAAGCTCGTTCTTAGGCCTATTCTTCCTCTATTTGAACTTATTTATTGCTGGAAGTTTGCAAAATATGCTTCAAAAAATTGTTAAGTTCCATTCCCTCATGCTAATGGATTCTTAATAAAACCCCTGCCCCCACCACAACCAAGTTCTGCTGTGCTATCCTTGATGAAATGGATTTTTGGACAGCCTCTTAGTCGACTAATCAAATTTTAAAGCAAAGCTGAAAAAATTGCACAATTGTAATGTTAAGTATTGTTCCTTTCACCAGGGAACAGCAACACTAAAACTAAACTAACAGTTGGTTGTATGATTCATTAAAGTGAATAACCTGGGTTAAAAAGGAGATCTATTAGATTTAGAAACACAATAATGCTGTGATATCAGGGCATCGCAGGGGCAAGAGGGTAATCTGCCCAACAGACATTGTCCCTGTTTGAGCAGAAAAGTTGTGCCTTGTAAATTAACACTTGAAGCATCTCTCTTGACACATTCTGGAATGCGGCAAAATTGGATCTACCAAGCTTAATCACATCCTGTACATACATGAATACCTACAACACTCTAGTATCTCATTCAGTTCCTACCCTGACCACCCCCTGGGCAACCCAGGGGTCAAGAAAAATTTCATGCACAAATGCCTGGGGGGGGAATTTTTTTGGTGAATGCCTGGGTGCCGCGCACTGAGAAATGGCACATTCTGAGCTATTTCATCAGCAAAAGCACTTCTTGCAGTATTGTGAAATGCCCAGGCAGGTAATTTATTATGTGCAAATGCCCAAGGGTGTTTAAGGGGGATGGCCAAGGAAGGAATTGAATGAGACACATTGAGCCACATTGAATGAATGAGTTGAAGGAATTGAATGAGACACATCTTGCCACATTGCAACAAAGAACTGCCCCAGGTACACATGAATTAAGCTGAAGGGAAAAAGGTATATACGCATGTATGTGTATAAAAATTCCTTAATGTTGATCCATCCATGAGAGGGGCTACTGTATAATCCATCATAATTGTGAATGACAATACTGCATGTTCTTCTATCCATTGTCTATGGAGAAAATACTCACATGCACTGTTGCATTTTAATAAAACATTTATTTCTGATGTTTCCTTAAAGATAGAAATCAAGATGCTACAGTATTTATTATCAATGTTCATTTGTTCTTCCTTTGTTATTTCATTCTGTGTTTTCTTGAAGTTGTACCAAATGTACAGTCGATGGCCAATTGAGGCCCCATTTTCTCTGTACTGGTACAACTATGGATCCATCAAAAAAGTTATGGATTGGCCTCTCTCCTTCACACTGTTCTTACCACGTTCTTACCAGTCAGCAACACTTTTTGCACAGGGAGCCCAGGAATAATTGGCAAACTCAAAAATAAATTGTCTGGAATAAAAGCTGCGTAGGAAACTGCAAAGAACTCTTGGCGCTTCGCAGTTTCCTACGCAGCTTTTATTTCAAGACTTTGCATATCCTTCGCAGTTTCCTACGCAGCTCGTATTCCAGACAATTTATTTTTGAGTTTGCTAATTATTCCTGGGCTCCCTGTGCTTTTTGCCTCCGTCCATAGAGGAATATTTCATGAGAACAGTAGACTCACGATTTAGTCCCAGTTATCACAACAATGACAACAACAACAACATTTTTCATTTATCAATAGCGATAGCAACGAATTATGCAAACAGTCTATGGGAACGTTATAACTCTTGGCATTGTGATATGGTAGGAAGGATTACTACTGTATCTGCATGGATATTTTCTTACTCTCTATGATTTAACCATACACTGTATTTACAGTATTATACTGTATCTCACCAAAAAATAACAACGCAGGCACATGGTAATCCGCCTTTTCAAGATAAGAGATGCGAAAGTAGAAGTCTTTTGTTGTTTGAAATTTGGCATTTTCGTGGCTGAAACCTTGTTCTGCGTACAAAGTTTAGTGAACAGCCAAATCTTTCACTCATGTCCGTCTTCATTTCGAAATTATGGAAAGAATTTGAGTTCATAAGGGCTTTGCCGCTAATTCACAGTTGGGACACAACAAAGTTTTGCCCAAACTTGGATTTCACCTCGGTCAAAACCCCCCGGGGGGGTACTTGACCTAAATTTGTACGGGGATGTGCCAACGAAAAAAATTTTTTTCACCCCGCTCCAGAATTTTTGCCTTCAAATGATACCCTGTTCTAGAAAAAATCGGTGAAAAGTATACTCAAAAACACAAAAATTGGACTAAATAATAGCCTGTTCTAACAAAATTTCCTCTTTTTACATGTTTTGACAACCTGCTCCAGAAAATTTGCCTTCTTTTCATACCCTGTTCTAGAAAAAATAGTCGAAAACGATACCCTGAAAAACGGCACATCCCCGTCGGTCAAATATACTAAGTACCCCCCACGGGTCAAACCCTCTTAATTTTAAACTAAAATCGCCATAGTTTTGAAATGAAGACTGATATGAATGTAGAAATTTGGCCTTTTACTGAACTTTGTCCGCAGAACAAGACCCTAGCCTCAATAATGCAAAACCATGGATTATGTGATGAAAAAGTTGCAGCCCTTTTAAGTGGAGAGATGGTCCACTGGAGATTGTTAAAATGTGCTCAGTCTAGTGTTGTGCGTTCAGCAAAAACAACAAATGAACTTTGTAACGAACACGCTTTACACTTGCAATCTGTTTGTCGTCAGCCATTTTAGAGGACCATTACACTCCCTTAACAACAACGCTGTTTAAATTAAAGTTGATAAATTTCGAGTATCAAGAGGACCGAGAGGGAAAACGAAATTTTGAGCAAGGCTGACAAGTAAATCTTATAAGTAATTCGTTGTAAGACACCCAACATTGACAGCACTAACAAATAAAGAAATTTCTTTGCTGAGACATCCAAGAAACTTTTGTGAGGAAAACCGCGAAATGTTTCACGATAGTTACAAGTCGGCCAAACCAATTACTCTTTACCAAATCTTACTTTAGATTCTCATCAATTCGATTCCTCAGAATTTTTAAGGTTTTTTCATAAATCTTATGACATAAATTGAAATAGAAAAGACCACGACGGAGCCAAAGATGCTTGCGGTAAAACGACAGCAAGTTTTTTGCATATGTTTTTTGCATAGTGTGACTATGTTTTTTGTAAGCTCAATGTGCATTGCCAATACTACATCCTGTCATGCAGGACTTCTTTAAGGGTATTATACAACTGGACTTTCAGATAAAACTAGCATCCTTCATGAGGACGTTTCACTACGAAGTTACATTAACAGGTGCCAATACCTTCCTAGAGTGATACAATAAGGAAACAAGTGAAACATTCACAAACCGAATATTAAAAATATCATTTGTGAACACTGATATCTGAAGTCTGTCTCGCAGCTCATGTCAGGCGAGATTTGACATTGACCTTCGACATTTTCGCTTGTCATTCAATGTGAGACCGACTTAAATTAGTCCGTTTGATGTCCATAAAATTATTCGAGTTCAACTCCATTCACTGCACTGTCACGTTTGTCTTTGCAGAGGCGCCGGAAGGAAGAAGAAGGGGCGGGGGCAGCCGATCAAAAAAGGGCACTACAAAATTGGAGAACTAGCACACAACTTTCCCAGTCGCATCAGCATTGCTCGGGAAACTCTTATCCTACCACCTCTGCCGTATACTCATCAACAACTGTCCACCGTTTTTGAAAGAGCCCTGAAGACCATCTTTTGAGAGAAGTGGAAGGCATTGGCAGAAGCTTTGTGAGTCAAAATTTTCAGATGATGCAGATATACGAGAAAGGTTTTTTAAAGGGCATTACCTGCCCCCGTGCTGCCCCGTGTACCATCACGGCAACGGGGACAGTTGCCCTCTTTTGAGAGCAGTGGAGGGCGTTGGCAGAAGCTCAATGAGTCAAGAGTTTCAGATGATGCGGATATACGAGAAAGGTTTTTTTTGAAAAGGGCATTACCTACCCCCGTGCTGCCCTGTGTACCGTCACGGCAACGGGGGCAGTTGCCCCCTTTCTCCGGCGCCCTTGTCGTTGGTACCAAACATGACTGGTCCGGTGCAGCATACGATCCAAGACAGCAATACTACACATCATTTCTGCCACGTTCTTGAGACAATTAATGTAACCATGTCAATCATGTCCAGGTACAAGTAAATGGTGTGTATGGGCATGCCGTTGGGCAACATTGTAATCCATATGTACAGGGCAGCTCCATTTGACAACGCTGAAGCCTGACCGCGGTAGGGCATTGTAGTGACTTATAGGGAGGGCAAGCTGAAACGAGAAAAACAAAATTTGTTGAATCTGGATCATTATTGTTGACTTCTTCTCATTACAAAATGGATGGTTAGACACTGTAGTTCTGCTTGATTGCCGCGGCTTTGCGCTTCAGCAGGGGAAAAATTGATATACTGCTACGGGGGGTTCTCAGCTAAAAATGACTGGACATGGTTGGATTGTGGGTAGCTAGACGCCGCAGCTGTGCTTGAAACGGACCGCCAGGCAGTGATCTAAATAAAAGTGGAGGGGCTACGCAGCAAGGGAAGTGAGCGAAATGGGGGTTCGGGGGCTCGCTCCCAGAAAAAATTTTCGAGACCACGCCCTTTAGAAGGTTGGAAATCGTTTGTTTGTGAGAATCAACAGACACCCTCTAGTAACGACCCCACTGAAACGATGCCCCTCCAAGGTACAAGGACCGCAAACTTTGTTTCCCTCAAAGCTTGAGTAAGCATTCTCCCCCCACGTTCCTGCCGTTTCCCCGTCGAAATTTTTATTTCCCAGTAAAAAATTAAACAAGTTCCATCAAAGATAGTGGCCGAAAATTTCCTTTCCCCGTCATGATATTCTTAATCCCCTGCTGAAAATGGATAACATAATTTTGCCGCTGTACTTTCAATGTCCGGAGAGGTCGTTACAAATCAATGAATCGACAAGTCCATGTGGCAGAAAACAAGTGGCAAAGCCATAATGAATTCAAACCTTCCTAGGTCCATCCTAACAAGTTGACTGGATGGAAATTACGATTAAATGCTAAATGAAGATACACGCTGGTGGCAATAGGGAATAGTCTCAAAAAGGGCAAAATTGCCATACAAAAGTAAATCTGTGTCCAAACAGAGAAAATAACAATTTGTCCACTTACTAATTCATCTACTAATTTAATAAGGCTGTGCCACTCGTTTTACATCACATGGACATGTCAATTCAATAATTTATCATGGGTGGTTTGGTTATCGAAACTGATTGAAAGTGAGTGAACATGATGCTTTTTGTCGTCGTCCTTGCTTTAAGCTGCGCTTTTCCAAATGATGTTCCAATTTCTACAAGGAATTGAAAAAAAGGCTGCCTGGTTTTTTTACAGAATCAAAAATGGCCTATGATGGCAGGCTGCAATTTCTTCGATATCCGTTTCTTATAAGCGGGGACCCCAATGTTGCCGTTGCAGCCTAGAGCCCCTAAAGCCCAGGAGCCAAAGAGCCTAGAAGCCTTGAGCCCAGGAGCCTTAGAGCACTGGAGTCTGGAACCCAGGAGCCTTGAGAGCCCAGGAGCCTCAGGATTTTAGATGCTTAGAGCCGTTCTGCTGGGAAGTTGTAATGTTCCCCATAGGGAAACGCAGTTGGATTTTAATTTTGAAGGTGCATGCTATTCCAACTGAAACCAATGCGTTCGCTCATTTTGGATTTCAAGTTCATCTGACAAAATATCCTAGTTAATCTGACAGCGGCTTATGGGGGAACACCCACTTTAGGAATCTGATCAATCTTCCAATTGATTCCAGTACAAAATTCAACCCTTCAAATTATTTTTGAGGGAAATATTCGGGCAAGTTAGAGGTAAACGTAAGGTAATCGACCATGACGAATCCGATTTGGGGGGTTGAGGATACTGACGGGTCATTAGGACGTCTTGAGGTCGTGCTAAAGTTTGCCCCGAATTGGCTAGTAGTTACTTAGTGGGACCAATGTAGTGAAGACCACTCATCAGCGACCGCAATGATGCATTTTGGGGCTCAGTACCACACTGTAAAAAATTTCCTAAAATTCCAAAACATGGAACTTTCACCGATACAAACAGGGTAAATGCCTGCGGGGAGGAAGAATTTTCTGTAAATGGACTTTTTGCCTATTTCAATTGTTATTTCTCATTTATCTTAAACAGAATGAGAAATATGAGGAATTTCATGCTGAAAGTTGTGATGAAAGCTTCTTATTTTTGTCCCCTTAGGCCCATTTAGGCCCATCAGAATCTTACATCTTTGCTCGTTTTTCTCACCCGTAAATGTTGTTTCAGATATGTCATGGGTCCTGAGGATGTAACAAAGAAATTCGAATTGTTTCTCTTTATGAAAAGGCCACTTGCTTCTGGGCTCCTGACGCCCTTTGACCGCTATGGCTGTTGGGCTCTAAGGCTCTTGGGATCTAGGGGTCCAAGGCTCCTGGGCTCTATGGGCTCCAGGTTCCAGGCTCATGGGCTCTAATTTTAGCAGCACTCTTTTTTACATACCTTTTTTAGAAACCGCCCTGTCGTTAGTATTCATGCTCCTTGTCCAAACGTAGCTCATTGATGGCATAGGCCAGTACTTTGATGTGTGGTATGTCAGAACGGAACCTATGAAAATGAAATGTATGTTGAGTTAGTCAGGAAAAACGTGGGGTGTCGTCACGTTCAGCCATCTTGTTATAGAAGTATAGTGTGCTTCGTTACCAGACAAAACTCTTTACGGTTGTAACAAGCGAGAATAAATTCACCGACGATCTGAAGGTCTCCACGAAAAGATTACGCGATCTCTATGTTTCTGAGCCAGATTCTCACCACTTCTCAATCTATGAATTCAAACTAACTTCGTGAAAATATTGATAAAATACTATAGATTCAAGTTCCAAAAGGTTAATCCGGATAAGATACGTATTCTCGTCCATAAAATTAGTTCTCTAACTTCTGCTCAGAAAATCAGACAGTTTCTCAGATTCATTTCTCAGACGTCCCTTCTCCTCTCCACCCAATATCAAAAACCCATTGTCCCTTCAACGATATGCCTAACAACACATAATCCTATTAACAAAAGACGCATTTAACAGTTTGACGAAGCATGATCAAACGCACGCAATAAAGTGTCTCTATCCCGGTAGGCATACCATAACGAGGTTATTACGTAATCGTAAATTCTACAACACACTCCCCCCTGATTGAGGGACTCAATCATAACGATTTCGATTAACAGCGAGATTACGATTTATTTACAATATGGTGTTCAATGTCTTTGTCGAGAATTGTACGCAGTGGTACATCAGTCACCTCATCATTTTCGGCTGGATTAACGTCTGTTGGTTCATCTTCTTCGATCGCATCTGAATTACTACACTCATCGTTAATTTCCATTGGATATAAGTGCACAATTGATCGTTTCAGAATCACTTGTTTCCCGGCTGCATTTAAAGTTTTCACTTCAGCTGCTCTAACAACGCCGTCCTTTCCAGGAATCAGCTTAACGACTTTACCGATGTTCCACTTTTGTCTTGGAACTTTCTCCTTGTTAATCACGACCACGTCTCCGATACTAATAACTCTTGATGTACTTCCGCTTCTGCAACGATGAAATTCTCTAAGACTTGGTAGATACTCCTTTGAGAACCGACTCCAAAAGTGTTGCAATAACTGCTTCAAATACTTGCTGCGTTTAACCAATGACGTCTTCGAAGATTCTAAATCAGTAACATTTTGAAATTGTGATTGTGTAAGTAATCTATGTCCAATGACAAGTGTAGATGGCGTCAAGGGCTCTTCTGATATATCGTCATACAAATATGCTAACGGACGCGAATTCAAAACACCTTCAATTTCTATAACCACAGTTTCCAGTTCTTCATGTGTAATATGTGCATTTCCGACAACTTTCTTAAGACAACGTTTGACCTCCCGATGAGGCAAGTAATGAACCTCATTTACTTTAGAATTGTCAATTTCATCTTGACTCACCCTTTCAATAATTCCTTTATCTAATTGCTCTCTGATAATGTCATCATATTGAGACAACAACTTTGGCTTTGACCTCAACCTTGCAAACAGAGATTGAAGCCTTTTCTCAGAGAGAGAATAATTATCAGGAATTGGAGGGTGTCCATCTTTGAAAGGTAGAGAAACCTCATATCTCCCATCAACCAATTTGATATCTTTAAGAAATGTTTCATACACCGGTGGTTCTTCTTTTTTGATTCCAATGCTCTCATAATCCCAAAAACGTTTTAAACTGTCGTTTACTTCCTCAGTTGTGAGACAATCAGAGGCAGTTTTCATAACGTGTGTCTCAACAAAGTTGGTGTATGAATGTTCACCAGAGCCTGTCACCTCAACAGGTCCATTTAGCACATATCCGAATTTTGTGCAAAGTGCAGTTGGGCCCATATTCCTCTCCCCCCGTACAGGTGATCCTAACACAAAGAGCCAATAATAGTCACTTCCAAGCAGAATGCTTATTTCTAAAGGCTCAGAACCATCTGAATAATCAGCAAGCTGAAGACCTGTGAGATGGGGGTAATTTGTTACTGCTGTCTCAATACGTTGACCACTTAACGGACTGCATATGAATGGCACAGAATAGGCATTGATATAAATCATCTCCCCATCAAGGCACTGAACTGCTAGCTGAACAATGTTACAACTATGTAAGACTGGGGAGTCATCACCAAAAGTTTTGATAACGATTTTATCCTTGCCCACGATTGGAAGATTCAAAGACTGTGCCAATTTATCAGTGATGTAGGTTTTTTGAGCACCAGAGTCCAAAAGGATTCTCACATCAGAGGCAATAGTTTCATTCCTTGGCGACGAAACTTTAGCTCTTGCAGTTTGCAATAGAATACAATTATTCTGGGAAACATGGCCAACATGTGTTGATGTTTGGTTTTGGTGACCTCTGTTTGGTTGAACAGGAGGTTCATTTGCTTGGGTAGGATTTGATGCAGAGCTGGTTTTATCAAATGCTCCACATAATGCAACATGATGTCTCTTTTGACACTGGAGACATTTGATGTTGGATTGACACATCCGTGAAATGTGGCCTGATTTTAGACATACGAAACACTTCCCTTTTTCTTTAATCACCTTCATTCTTACCTGAGGATCAGTGACTTTCGTGCAAGAATTAGAGGCATGATTACCTTGGCAGAATGTGCAAAAAGGTCCACTTGCCTTTGCTTGAAATCGACCTTTATTGCCAACATGAAGTGCTGATGTAGTTGATGGCTGTGCTTGCTTCCTTACATAAACCTTCGCTTCAGCTGCAGCTGCTGATACTTGACATTTCTCTCGCACTCGAAGTTCTTTCTTAAATGCCTCCAACAGTTGTTCAAGAGTCCAAGTGTCAGAATCCAAGTCACGCGTAATAATGATCCTAAATTCTTCAGGTAGTTTGCCCATCAAAGTATGAATCAAGAAGATTCCATAAGATTTAGTATCTATTCCAACAGTTCCCAAACTTCGAACAATCACCTCCGTTTTATCAAATAAAGCACGAAGTCCTGCCACATCACTGGCAGCTTTTACAGCTGGCAATCTGTACAATGAATCTACATGCATGGATATAATTTGTTGTTTTGTTCCGAATCGTTCATGCAGCAAATCTATCGCTTCTTTGTAATTTCTATTCGTACGTGTAAGCCCAGCCACAACATCTTTTGCTGGCCCATCCAGTAACGAGAATAAGTAATGAAATTTCATGACATCAGTTAACTCTTCATCTGAATTAATTGCTGACTCAAAAATGTCCCAAAAGGCAGGCCAATCCGCTACGTTCCCATTGAAATGTGGCAATGTCAGTTTTGGTAAATTTACCTTTCTGCTCAATCCACTAGAAGCTGTACTTTCTGCAGCATTTGATAAGTCCTTTGGGGGTTGGTCTTCGCTCTTCGAAATTTTAAGGGCTCCTTCTATCAAGCAAACAACTTCATCAATGCCAGAATCAAAATCTAAGCTTTCACAGACTTCCTTTTCGATTTGATCTTCTTCTAAGAGATAAGAGATTTCATTATCAATAACTGTAAGCTCTTTCTGTCTCTTCAACAATGTTCTTAGATGAGATTCTAATGCCTGCTTTGCTTGATTCTCCAAAGTTTCCCCATCTGCAGGCAAATATGTCTTAGCTTGTGACATAAGTTTCCGAATATTCAATCTATGCCCCTTTCTGGATAGTATCTTCTTCTTAACGTCTGCTGACATGTTGAATCACAGCATAAATAGGTCGCAGAATAGGTCCAGTTTCTCAAGTCATGTTTCAAACCCGCAAAAGCAAAATAAAGCAAAATCTAATCAAACAAGTCAATCATCGATAAGTCTAATCCATCCTGAAATCTCGAGTAAATCCCAGAAAATTCCAATAATATCAACTCTGCAAGTTATTCCCGGGTCACGGCACCATGATATAGAAGTATAGTGTGCTTCGTTACCAGACAAAACTCTTTACGGTTGTAACAAGCGAGAATAAATTCACCGACGATCTGAAGGTCTCCACGAAAAGATTACGCGATCTCTATGTTTCTGAGCCAGATTCTCACCACTTCTCAATCTATGAATTCAAACTAACTTCGTGAAAATATTGATAAAATACTATAGATTCAAGTTCCAAAAGGTTAATCCGGATAAGATACGTATTCTCGTCCATAAAATTAGTTCTCTAACTTCTGCTCAGAAAATCAGACAGTTTCTCAGATTCATTTCTCAGACGTCCCCTCTCCTCTCCACCCAATATCAAAAACCCATTGTCCCTTCAACGATATGCCTAACAACACATAATCCTATTTACAAAAGACGCATTTAACAGTTTGACGAAGCATGATCAAACGCACGCAATAAAGTGTCTCTATCCCGGTAGGCATACCATAACGAGGTTATTACGTAATCGTAAATTCTACAACACATCTGATCGTGGTGAACTAAAGTTTTCCGTGTAACAAAGATCTAGCTAGATCATAAACCTTTCTCCATTGAAATCGGTCACGTGATGCATCATCTAAAATAGATTTTAAGACCCTGTGTGGGGTCTTGAAAACTGTACTTCAAACATCCCACTTTTCTCTGACTCAGCCGTTAGTTTCCAAGTATTTTCATAAGAATTTCAGCCAGTACTAAAAGTTTCTTAGAATCATCTGATTTTGAGCTGTAAAGGCTGAATTCCACTCAGTAGAATATTCTGAGCGGACTGAAATTTAGAAAGGTAGGTAGGTAGGTATTTATATTTAACGTGGCTAGCCTGCGAAAGTCTGAGAGACTTATTTCCAGCAGGGGCCACGGACGTTTTACCATTAGTCCGCCGCAGCTACCCGTCGTAGCTAACAGATTTCCCTCACATGGCTGGTCGACCCGGGCTAGAGTTACGGACAGCGACCAGACTGTCCAGCGCGGGATTTGAGCCTCCAGCCGTTCTGACCTTTGGTTTACGAGTCAGACGCCTTGACCACTCGGCCACGCGCTCTCAATAAAATCTTAGTCTCGCGTAACATTCTATTCAAATTCAAATTCATGTGTGGGGTCTTGAAAACTGTACTTCAAACATCCCACTTTTCTCTGACTCAGCCGTTAGTTTCCAAGTATTTTCATAAGAATTTCAGCCAGTACTAAAAGTTTCTTAGAATCATCTGATTTTGAGCTGTAAAGGCTGAATTCCACTCAGTAGAATATTCTGAGCGGACTGAAATTTAGAAAGGTAGGTAGGTAGGTATTTATATTTAACGTGGCTAGCCTGCGAAAGTCTGAGAGACTTATTTCCAGCAGGGGCCACGGACGTTTTACCATTAGTCCGCCGCAGCTACCCGTCGTAGCTAACAGATTTCCCTCACATGGCTGGTCGACCCGGGCTAGAGTTACGGACAGCGACCAGACTGTCCAGCGCGGGATTTGAGCCTCCAGCCGTTCTGACCTTTGGTTTACGAGTCAGACGCCTTGACCACTCGGCCACGCGCTCTCAATAAAATCTTAGTCTCGCGTAACATTCTATTCAAATTCAAGGCAACATTTTCACACAAAATTCTACTGAGTGGAAATCAGCCTTAGAGTTTCTTTCGAGTTTCTGAAACGTCCCATAGTAATCTCCATCTTCACTACATGTACCCTCATGAACTTTGCAAGGTAATGTTCTCATGTTCAGATATTACTCTAGTAACTACTTTGCGAGTATTATGAAACAGGAAACAAGTGAAAAAGAATGAAGTAAAAACATGACAAGGATTTCCTGTTTTAAAATAATAGTTCCATAAGGTATATTTTCCCAGTTTCTTTGGCGATCTGAGCATGAGTGGTAGAACCCAATTAGTTTGAATTAGATCATAATTATGACAGATTAGATTCTTCGTCTACCTTGAAATAAACTAACTTAACCACCCTGATACTGGATACTCGGACGACGTGAATGTAACAAATGCTTTTCAATCGCGATATCACATAATGAAATTTTGTCCAGAATTCAGATTCGTATGATTTTCATGCTTTTTGACGCGCTTTTTTATCATTGGCAAGTTACTTCGTGAGTTAGTTGGATTGGTTTGGCCAGGGGCGGCGTGGCAAAAATTAAGGGCACGGGAAAAACTCGTCGAAAAGGGGCCCATGATGGCCTGACGTCCTTTTCTGTACATAGGGATCTTGTCCCTCCTTTTACAATTTTGTCAATGACTTGCCAATTTACGGTTCCATAGCAATGATCGACGCCCGGGGGGGGGGGGTACATGACTTGCGGATGGACGGGGGTCTGCCGCCCGGTTTTCAGAAAGGTACCCTCTTCTAATGACCGAAAGTTGCCGTCATACCCACTTTTATGATGAATTTTGGCGGAAAACCACCCATTTTTTGCTATTTTTCGCCAATTTCTGGATAACCCACCCTTGTTTATGGAAAATCTGCCAAAAAAGGGACCCTTGTTTAGAGAATTTGGGGCCCAAAAACCCACCCATATGGGCGGCACATACCCGTACCCTCAACATGTTATGTACCCCCCCCCCCCGGGGGGATCGACGCAACAAACGGAAAAAACAGGTTAACCAACATTGGCTTAGAGCGACTCTCCAAGTCACCTCCTAGCATTATTCGGAGGTATTCTGATTCTTCTACTACTTTCTCCTCTTTTTGAAAGAATCTCGAGACCCAGCTTTTAACAGAAGTGGAATGGCGGGGGCATTTCCCCATCTTCACCCAAGACCATGCCACTGCTTATGGATCTGCATGAACAAGATCACGGAAGGCAAAGGGTTTTGACTCGAGGTATACACACTATCTCACTCAACTTCAATTGAAGATATAGTCTTTCATTGAAGTGGAATCCATAAGAGTCCCCATTGCACCATTATGAACAATCAAGTATCCCAACCCTCCACTCTGCAGCTACCGGGGCCTTCCGTTTCACTCCAGTTTCTGAATCAGTGAAGATCGGATAAAAACTGACGATTTAACAAATGGCTCAAAAGTCTCTGATCTGAGACCAAAGACTTCGCTCAAGCGAAGGCTTCGAGAGGAGGGTTGGAAGTATGGAGGTTTGTGCAAAGCAATGATCTTTGCTTTGTGTGTCAAGTGTATTCCTGGGTCTTGCCCAATGGTCATAAAATTCAAAGTTTTCAAATGGATCCAGCCACTGGTGGGGCTATTTCTCCTCAGTGGCGGGAATGCTTCAATAGTACAGATGTTAAACTTGCCCTGTCTCATTCTTATAAGAAATACGTGCACTTACAGGGTGTCTCAAAAAATTTGTTTGAAGTTCGATTACCTATTGTAAAATAACGATAACATGGACAGGCTCCTGGGAAGATAGCCATGTTCCTAACATTATGAAATAATTTTAGAGACCAGAATCTTGCAAAAAGGTTGAAAACTAACAGAGTTGCGAGCTTTCAAAGATAAAAATATGCCATAGCTGAAACCAGCGACTCCTATGATTACTTGTAATTCAAGGAGCTCGAAGACCGAGGTAAAAGAAGCTTATCCAATGTCATACCTCTCGTTGATTTAAGAGCAAACCAAATAGGACTTCTGAAAGTGATTTAACCCCTGCGATCATTGTCAAAATTTGCTCAACATTTCATATGTCCAAAAACAGTGGTTCAAAACATAATCGATGAGAGACTGAATCTGTTCCTTCAAAGCATCCATATCCTTGAAAGTTAGGTTATCGAAAACTGTTCAAATACCATTTGGTACGTCCTGAAACAATTGAGAAATAACAGAAAGAATGGCCCAAGGGACTTTTACTAAAAATGCTGTTCGAGGCCTCTGGTTTCAGCTTTCGCACAAACTTGAACTTCAAAACCTAGTAACTTCAGGAATTTCTCGCGGATTTGCAATATTTTTGTGTCAAAAATTAATCCAAAATCTCAAGGAAAGGGTTATTTAACCAAGTGCCCATTCAGCATATCGTTATTTTTTAGTATTTAATCAAACGTCGAACAATTTTATAATTTTCTTCTAGCTTAGCTTTAGGGGGCCCATATCTGCATGATTTTCAGGGGCCACCGGGACAATTTCCCGGTGTCCCGGTGGGCCACGCCGCCCCTGGGTTTGGCGTTAGCCCAGTTATCGTGCAGCTGTGTCATGGTTATTTTAGAAAGTACTATAAAAGAGAACAGTGTTTAAGAGAACTCTTACTGCCGTTCTCAAATCTGATTGCTTCGTCGTTTCACGTGAAAGCAATGTTATTGGCAGCTAAAACAATACACATTCTTTGTTATCAAATAAATGCTAATAAATGCTGAAGCACGAACTACCCGAAAGTGAGCGGCGTTGCGCAAAGGCTAAGTTTTCTGTAATACTGTTGTTCTAGAGCAGTGTCGACACTTTTGAATTGTATAACAATTTTGTAAAGGATGAAAACCGTGCAAGACCACAGGGGTACATGACTTTCACATGGACGGGGCTCTGCCGCCCAGTTGTTGGCTCTGCGGAGGGATACCATCAGAACTACAGATGCTGTTAACTTCTATGGAGGGACAGTACGATGAACCGTCTACAGTTCTTTACACCTGCCACCCCGCCACAGTACCAAAAATTTCACAGACCCTCTCTGGGTTGAAGGTGGTTCGAGGAACTGCCGATCAATAAACTGTGGCAGATGTTTTCCAAGAAGCGTCCACGAGAATAATAGAACTCTCCTATGCAAGTATCTGCAAGGACAATAGAGCCATTCAGTTTCAAACCGCCACAGACAGTCTTTACACCTCCCACCCCGCCACAGTACCAAAAATTTCACAGACCCTCTCTGGGTTGAAGGTGGTTCGAGGAACTGCCGATCAATAAACTGTGGCAGATGTTTTCCAAGAAGCGTCCACGAGAATAATAGAACTTTCCTATGCAAGTATCTGCAAGGACACTAGAGCCATTCAGTTTCAAACCGCCACAGACAGAACGTAACCTTGCACGCTCAGATTTTTTTACCGCGCTTTTCACAATCTCGTTAAAGATGGCGGCCAGAGTAAGACGCAAGAAAGTCAAGAGGTATCCTGATAGACTGATGCAGCATTTACGGACATTTGAAGATCCAAACGGTGCAGACAAGAGTGTCATTGAACTAGCTGAAAGCTGGCAGTTTATCAAAAATGAAGACACAGGAGAAGCTGGCAGTACATGTCCTTGTGGAAAAATTGGCATACGATATCTGATGTATATCCAGCACAACGAATTGAGTGGAGTAACCTATGTAGGAAGTGAATGCATTAAGATCTTCAAAGAGAAGTTAAGAAAAGTCATGAAAGTGGCTGATAGGCTGGTGAGATACGGTTTTAAAGGCAAATACATGGGGATTACAAGAAATGTTAGAAATCCAAAGTTGCGATTCACGCTTAGGTCCAATCATAGCCTTGTTAAAGAAATCAACAACTTCATGTTGTATTTTGGCAGAAATAACATTCCAGTGTTCCAGAACAAATATGCTCGAGACAAGCATTGGGAATGCGCAATTTTTCCAGGGAATGGGATGGATAGCCACAGCTATGCTGAAGCGATGAATCTGAACAAAGGCCAAAGGTACAAATTAAAGCTGAAATTGGACCGCTGGGCTACAGGATATGGGGAAGGATTCAGTTTGTACATAACAAACATTGCAGAGGTAGGGAATGAATCGAGAGGTGACTGATATACCCGGGGGGGGGGGGTACTTCACTATAAATTCATACGGGGGTGTGCGCCGCAAGGATTTCTGTTACGACCCAATCCCAGAAATTTGGTCCGATATTGATACCCAATCCCAGAAAATTTGTCAGATATTGATACCCAATCGAAGAAGTAACAAAAGCAATTCGACGTCAAAAGGATAAGGGATAGAGGGCTGGGAATGATTATTTTGGATCCAAGTGGCCATTGGAACGAGGTTCTGATCTGAGGACGTTTTTCAACACAAAAATACTTGAAATCAGTTCACCTGAAACTGACCACGTGTTGCTCGAAAATTTATCCAGTTGTACTTTCATTCAACACCCATTACAGAATTTTGAGTAACCCCCAATCCCAGAAAATTCCGAGTGAAAGTATACCCCAATCACAGAAATTTTCCAGTAAAAGGATACCCCAATCCCAGAATTTTCAGGCCAAAAACTACCCAAAACTGGCGCACATCCCCGTCTTACCCAAAGTGAAGTACCCCCCCGGGCTGATATAACCTAAAATGAACCGAACAAAATGTGAAAGGAAAGAGTAATAATTCGATAAATATATACGGGATAAATAAAAAATGTTTACGCATTTGGCGGGTTGTGAAATAAAAAGTATGTGACTGATATTCAAAACTGAAATGTTAATCGATCAGTCAAAGGCAAACTTAGATGAGACAATTTTGTTTGGTAAAATCACACATGTTTAAGACCCAAAACTTAAAAAGATGTCTGCAAGGAGTTTGTATGGGAAATGTATGTATACAGAAATCCACGTTCCATTCTGGCCCATGATTTATGAGGCAATGAAGTTTAAATCTCCAGTTTCAGAAATAGAACTTTCCTTCGATAGCAAGTAAATCATAGACCAGAATGGAATGTGGGATCCTTGTTGCCAAACTTACCGTTCACTAGCATTTTCCTAATTTCTATGTATAAAGGGGGTATAAATGATGAGTGATTTTACCAAACAAAATTTTTTCATTTAAGTTAGCCTTTGACTGATAGAATAACATTTCAATTTTGAATATTGGTCTTACACTTTTTATTAATCATCCCGCCAAACGTGTTAACTTTTTTTGGACACACACAGTACTTAATCATGTATCATTTGATCTGATTATTGAAGTTTACTCATAAAATACATTCCATCTCTGAGGCACTCTGCTACAACGCACTAGAGATTTCTAGTGTCCACAGTCTTCTCAAAAAGGGTAGAAAAAAACCAGAATTTGCTACAGATTTTGCACGGTCTTTGGCTTTTCAGTTGACTCTTTTACTCTCTGAATGATGCAATAGGAAAAGAGAACTATAATCTATGCACTGTGTTCCAAACATGGAATTGATGGCGAAAAATGAAAGTACGAGTAATGAGCTATTTTATGATTTAATCATAACTAAGAGGTATCGATGAAAACATACCAAATCAAAATCATCAAATTTGCTAAACGGGAAGGCTGATCCTCAAAAGCTTTTTTGGTTATAACGATAAGCATTTAAGCTTTCCAAAATACAAGCCTATTCTTTAAAATCTCAAGCTGACAGACAGAGCAGAAACTGTGCACACATGCGCAAAAACTCGTAACTTTGAGTTCCCTTAGCTCCCTGCAACAGATCCCAAAATTCGGCAACACTTGATATTTTGTTCCTCGGGCCTTAAACTGTTGATTTATCGCTTCAAAAGCTTGTCTATCCAAACATTTCCTTATCTCAGATTGCTTGATGACATCATTTTACGCAGCTTCTACTAAATGGAGTACGACAGTTTTAAGGACGAACACAATGGAAACAATAAAATTTCGTCATTGATAATGAAAACACAAAAGCGGACTAAATCTGACTCGACTTTATGGCATGGTTTGGTCATTAACTGTCTTCTTAACATGATGTTTGTGCCCCCTATTTCTGATAAGTGACCGTTGAAAAGAAATGATTCGATTGATCGAATGCAGAAATAGGGTCAGCTTTTTCATTGTTTTGTTATGAGTCTCTGTTGAACAAGCTCTACCACAAGCATACAAGGGACTTAGGTAATAAGTATGTTCACAGGCCACTGATTCTACGTCTGATTAAGACAACATAATAAATTAAACGCAGAATGTTTTCGAAGCATCTTCTATAACCTCAACCCATTTCTGGCACTAAAAATTGAGATATGGCGGCTCACCAACGAGCCCAAAACGATACAAGGTATCCTGACAAGTTGATACAACATCTACGCTCATTTGAGAGGGCAAGTGGTGCAAGTAAGAGTGTCGTAAAACTTGTTCAGAGCTGGAAGTTTATCAGGAGTGAAGACACAGGCAAAGCTGAAAGTTCATGTCCATGTGGAAAAGTAGGCTTACGCTATCTTATGTTCATCGAGCACAAAGTTACAGGACAGGAAACCCGTGTAGGCAGTGATTGCATAAAGATATTCGAGGAGAAGTTACAAAGTGTTATGCAAGTGGCTGACAGGCTCCTTAGAAATGGCTTGAAAGGCACATTCGAAGGAATCACTAAAAATGTCAAAAACCCAAAGCTTCGGTTTCAAATAAATTCGCAGCATGGTCTTGTTCAGGCAATCGATAATTTCAGCATATATTTTGACAGGGAGAAAATTCCTGTTTTCCAGAATACGCGCTCTCAAAATCAGCACTGGGAATGTGCAGTCTTTCCTGGTAATTTTCCAGATATGTCCAGCAGCTCATACGCAGATAAAGCAAGGTTGGTCAACGGCAACAGCTACCACATGCAGTTAAGTTTAGAGCGTTGGGCAGCAGCAGCAGAAGCAGGAGGTGGTGAAGGATTCAGTCTTTACATCACAAACATTGAAGCGGCATAAACTTACACTGAGATCAAAGAAACCAACATAGAGAGAGAAAAACTGAAAATATGCCCTAAAGAAACTGCATGCTATACAAGTAGCCTTTATTAGGAATTTTTAACAGGAATCAAACGTGTCAGTTCACACAAATTAAAAAATTTCACTACATCATTGTCTTGAGTTCCTAATGTTTCCCCCTAGAGATCTTGCAACAAGTCTGCCGTGAAGTTGTGTTATTCGTCCAGACAGCACTATGTCAAAGCGGCATTAACAACATGGCACCATCTTGTTTTACGTGTAAATTTGTAGAAAGTCTCTATAGGTTTCAACAGGGTTGCAAAGAGTTGCAAAGGAATCGCTCCCATAAATCTCTCTTGCGATGGTGAAACAAGAAAGGAAAGGTAGCATATATAGGAACCCCGAACTCTAACGAATGTAATTCGCTCATGGTCGAGTCATTAAAGTCAACCATTTTGTTCCAGGTAGACCTATGTGTCTACCACAAGTTTTTGAACCATATGACTACCTTTTCAAATCAAAATTGATATGCACGTGTGCTTTTTAGAAACTGCTTATAAGAAGCTAAAGTCTCAGATTGCTAGAAAAATTAGAAACTCCAGAACTGGGAAGTCAAGGATATCATAAACATATAGTTTCTTTAATTACATTTGTTTCCTATTGCATATTCCCATAAAATTACTAACAAGTATATGAGTGACATCTAAACATTGGAAAGGCTTGGAAAAACTTCGCCTTGAAGCGTTCATGAGGGTACGGTACCTAGCCATGGAGATCGTTATGGAGTGCCTAAGACACTCGCAAGAAAGTTTGAGTACTCAAAACCTTACAGTTTTAAGCAACTTACAGAGTAGACTTATGACGATGAGTCTCTTGTTTCCCTGTGCTCTTTGACTTGATGATGGCGCTTCGGTCAAGAGAGACTCATAGTATTACTCTGAAAATCATGGCTCTATTTAGGCCCAAACTGAGCAATTTCTTCAGTACCAATCAGATTGCGAGATTTGTGAATTACTATTGTTACGGTGTAAATGTGATAGAGTTTTTGATTCGATTGAAGAATTGAAAACACTCCCACAGGACTGAGATTCGAAGCCAAGATTCTATCATAATTCCCATTGATGATTGAAGAGAACAGGGCCAAGATTTTTACTGTTTCATTATGAGTCCCTCTTGAGCAAGGTTTACCGCAGGGATACAAGGGACTCATCGTCATCAGTCTACTTACAGAGCAGACTCAAATCTTTAGTTTCTTATAAAAGGTACGTCTATTTCCACGAATGATATGAAATATTCTGCACTCACTCATGAACTGTCATTTCTCCAAAAAATTGGTCGGCATTGCCTGCAAAATATGAATAGAAGAATAGGATTGAGGACACCCCTTCGGGATCCTCTTCCAACAATAATTCTGCCATTAGGCCGATGAAATCTCAATGTGGATGTAAAAAGAAATAATAAAAAATGTCATACTTGTTTGCAGTCCTGGATACAACGGAATATTGTTTCGCCTCGTGTCATAAATTTCTTTATACTTCTTCCAATAAGTCTGCCAAAGCTCTTTACTTGTCATGGGCTTGGCTTGTGGCATGTTGTTTGAATTACTGCTCACAAACGACATGCCTTGTTTATGTGGTCCATTACTGACCTGAGCTCCTTGTTGTTGCTGTGAGATTGCGCCAAATTGGTGTTCAAGTTGCCCATCAGTGCCTAAGGTGACCAACAATGGTATAGCGTCAGTGATAATGGAGTAAAAACAAGGACTCGTGTGTAACAACATAGGCGTTACGTTAGGGTTAGTAAGACTGGTCAAGAGTTACGGTTAGTAAGGAAGGGTTCTTTATTACTTAAAGGGGCAGGGTCATGTAATGTAAACAAACTTCATTCGAAACGATGATTTTGCGGTATTTTTGATAGGTCATATCACATTGATTTTCCACTACTTTTCTCAAAATTAAAGTAGTATTTTGAAGATGGACTCTTGTACTTCGTAGAGAAACAAACGAAACACTCATATGTCGTGCGATTGCATAGATATTGGTAGATTTTTGCAAGTAACTTTTTTTGGATTCACTCCATCCACCAAAATCTGTGCAAAACACAATGGCCTCGTGTGGACAACAATATAGATTGTAGAGATAACAGGTTCGTTTACGGTTACGTGACCCTGCCCCATTAAGGCTATTTAAGCAAAAGTTCCAAATTCAATCGATGTGAAAAACGATCTATTTCTTAATTTAATGGCTTGTACGAAAATTTGATCTTTGATATAAGTCTAGCACTGGAATTTTCAGAAATATTGAACACTTCCAAATTTCAGCGTATTTTACATTTCAATTCAATAGAGGATCCAAAGTCTACAAATTTCTAATTCGTAAAGTAGAAGAGTGACAGACTTTTGCTTGATACCGTATTGCAGACCTTTATAAAGAAAGTTTTCCTTGAAAATTATTGCGTTATTTCTCAAAAATATCAGAAATTACAATGGTTTTAGGGTTTGTGACATATAATTTGGAACAGACTTTAAGCGGAATCAACACAGTTAAAAGCTAACCCAGGCCAAGTTAAAGATATAGTCTATTGTATTAGACAACCTTGATACATGCCACTTCATTCTGTAACCAAGGAAACAATGAGTTTCTTTAGCCTAATTATGGTATGGCTACTCGATATTCCTAAGACCCCGTTTACACGATGCCGGTAGAATTTGAAAACGACAGAATTTTATGCCGCCTTGGAAAATAAGCTCCCGTTTACACGATCTCGGTAGAATTTAAAAACGGCATGAAAAAGTGCCGTTTTGCCCTCCCGTTTACACGATGCAATTTTATGCTAATTCCATGGACAATAACAGCTGACGTGAATCAAGCAACTACGACAATAAGGACAATAGGGAGGATTGAAAATATTTGCCTCGTGATGAAAGCGGCATAAAATTCTGCCGGCAAAGTGCGTTTACAAGATGCCGGCAGAATCACAAACTTTGCCGTTTTGCTAACCGAAACAAAATTCTGCCGGAAGAAATTGGAAATTCTGCCGGCATCGTGTAAACGGGAGGCAAAACGGCACTTTTTTATGCCGTTTTTCAAATTCTATCGGCATCGTGTAAGAGGGGTCTAAGCATAGAGCTCAAATCTATAAAATGTGGGTGTTAAATTCCATTACATTTTTCCTTGAATTAAATTGCTTTAAAGGAGCTTTGGGTAATTTACTGTAAATCTGCCGTGGTTTGATACCTTGGTTACTTTCAAAATGGCGGCAGTTATTGATTTTGAGGTTGTGACGTCATCACATTTCTAAATTCTTAACCAGAAGAGCTACAGATTTCTGCGTGCCGCTATGTTTTAGACCTTTATAAACTATGGTTTTCTTGAAGATTGTAGCAATTTCCCCCGAGTAACTGAAGGTTTTCGATAATTTCAACGTCTTCAAAATTTTTGATGAACTTTTGCCAAAATAATCCCACCATTTTAAAAATAATCACGATATCAAAACATTACTACGGCAGATTTACAGCAAATTACCCAAAGCTTCTTTCAAGCACTTTAATTCAAAGTAAAATGCGATACAACTTTACACCCACCTTTTCAAAGATTTAAAAGACTTGAGTCCTATGCTATATTCCTATGAAGATCACTTTAATGCCTAGGTTCCAGATAAGAATCTGCAAATTTTCAGCCTTTGCGTAGCAAAAGCGAGAAAAAGAATGACGGACAGCCAACATTGCAGGCACTTTACGCACATACAATTTTTTTCGGCAAAATAACATTTAAAAAGCGTTTAGTTGTGACTAAGTAGCTGGTAGCTATATCTCAAAAATCAATTCTACAGAAGGCAGACACCTATAATAAAATAGGCTTATAAACCTGCGAAATGTTCCAATTCATCTCTTCTAAAAAAAAGAAACAGCTTACTTTTTATTCCAATGACATTGCTTGCATGAATAGTTGATAATGCATCTTTGTTCATAGTTTTAACGGTCTTTGAGACAGAGACAGGAACACCCGTTTTCTTGTATATTCCTAAAATTGAAATACGATTTCTACTCTCAAGATTCTGAAGTAAAGCATCAACATAGACAAAAGTGGCGATGGTTTGTTTACATCTAGTTCAATTCATGTGGTCAAGCTCTTGATGAAACATCTTTTACATATTCTCGCTACGAAAACTTAAGGTATGAATGCAAAATGTAGTATGATATAAACGCTTCCCAAGAGTACGGTCATATAACATGAACTGGGGGAAACAGGCCTTAGCTGACATCATCACGTGGAACTGTTCTCGGCCAAATTTCGGGTGGGGATCTACCGCCTGTATTCTTTCAATGCTCGAAAAAAGCAGCCCGGTAAATAGCTACTTCAGCTTTTTGAGTTTCACCTAAACCTTGATTGATCCCAATACCTCAAGTCTGCCTGAGTTTTAGAAAGATACCCCATTTCCTACAGTAAAAACGTGCCTTTTCACCCACTTTGATGATGAATTTTGGCGTCAAGCCACCCAATTCTAACTATTTTCTGCGAATTTCAGTCAAACTGACCCATGTTTAAGGAAAAAGTGCAGAAATAGACTCTTGTTTAGAGGATTTTTGGCCAAAAAAGGCGGCATATACCGGTACCCTCAACATGCTATGTACCTCCACCGGGACCTCAAGTATGCTCCACATAACGACTTTTCAAATATGTGAAGTTCTTTTTGGCCCCATCCGTAGAACTTTTATTTTCAATATTTGACACACTTTTCTCCACAAAATCAACGGCAACTGATTGACTTCTCAAAATCAAATACCTGCTTTGGTATAATCTTCAAATGGAGCAGTCACTTTTGTCGAGTTTGCCTTGGGCTGGATGATATCTCTTTCTGAAGAAGCTTTCTCTGGAGCTGGCTTTGTTTCATCTTGAAAGATAATAAAACATTAATGTTCACACAAAATTGAATGAAGCTATCATCCTTACAGTAGATGAACGGAAATACAGTGATCTAAAAGCAAAGTTGTGTGCTTCATTCACAATATTTCATTAAGAACAAACAAACACTGACATGTGCTCTTGGGAGACGCGATTCTCCCTGAATAAGTCATACTGGGGGGAGGGGGTGGGCATTCTCATCATTTTAAGAGGAAATCACGTGCTAAGGCGTGTTCAGATTGTTGCTGTAAGGTAGGTAAGTTAGAAGTATCAGTGAAAAACCTTCATGATTTCAGCACGTTTTTACAACTTTCTCGAAGAAACGCTCCACCGTCCAAAGCCATCGTAAAATCTGGACAGAGAGACCGATTTTAGCCAGAAAAATTTCTAGAAATAAATAGACATGTTGGATATTTAATCAAATAGTACAAAATGAAATTGCTATGATATCAAGGGAGCTGTGGCAGCTCAAGCGAGGGGACATTTCTGACTCATCTGAAGTTGAAGAAACATAAACGTAATTTACCTCCTCCTAATAGTTCAAGAACACTCTTTAACGTTGCTTCATCGCTCAATTTTTTTGCCGGCTTTGAACTCAGTGATAAATGCGTCGAATTGTTAACAGTAAATGAATCATTTGTCTTCTTGCTCGATGGATTATTGTTCAATGGATGATTGATCGTGTTCTTCTTCAAACTTGTAACTGCAAAAAGAATGAAAATATTACGTCTAAATTTCACTAAGAAATGTCACACTATAGCCTCTGTAAGCATGCACTGAGAAATCTGCTGTCGAAAATAAAGAAATTGCTGTCGAAAAGAAAATGCTGCTTGGTAGCTAAATATCCAGCCTTCTCCAAAAGTAGCCTCTCTTCTAATATAGCATTACGTGAAACGAGGCTGATCTAAAGCACACTGAAAGAACGAAAAATGATACTGATTCAGAATTGACAGCAACTTGCGAAGAACCATCGCCAAATATCCTTGGGGAGGGGGGTGCGTAACATGTCGAGGGTACGGGTGTGTGTGTGTGTGCCGCCCATATGGGTGGGTTTTTGGGCCCAAAATTCTCCAACAAGGGTCTCTTTTTCGGCAGAGTTTCCTTAAACAAGAAGAGTTTTCCAGAGATTGGCAAAAAATAGCCAAAAATGGGTGGTTTTCCGCCAAAATGCATCATAAAAGTGGGTATGACAGCAAGTCTCAGTAATTAGAAGAGGGTACCTTTCTGAAAACTGGGCGGCAGACCCCGTCCATCCGCAAATCATGTACCCCCCCCCCCAGGCCGAATACGTGTAAGTGACCACTGCCTATCAATGGTAGCCTGTGTTCCAGACCATTTGAAAAGAAAGGTATCTTTCGTTTCAAGTGGTCTGCAACGCTGGCTAATCGATGGAATTTCTATATTTTTAAAGGTGATCTGAAGCGAAAATTTTTATTGGTGCAAACGAAGGGCCCTGTCGATTGATAAGAAATCCTGTTGAAATTTTTTTGATATCTCATTTCGTTTTTAAGTTATCCAATGATTTTAAGTGTCAGTTGATGACGTCATCTTGTTTCCAAATTATTAGGATTCTATATGGAAAGAGGCTGTATCTGATCTTTGGAAGGTTACAATTTTAGGAGACAATTCAGCTGAGAAGAATAAATGCAATAAACACTGTTTCATCAACTGATGTGACCTTAAGAGAGGCATTTCATTTGAAGGAAAGGTCGTTGACTTATTTCCCTTTGGAAACGTAGTCAACCTTGTATACTTTCTCGTACTTTTTGCAAACAAAATGACGTCATCAGCCAATCGTACAAATTAGTTGCTAACTCGAAGATGAAACAAAGTATCAAAAAAATTTTAATGACATTCTTCGTCGTTCAGCAGTGCTATTCATCTGCATCAATAAAAAATTTCGCTTCAGGTCACCTTTAAGTGCGGAAGTAAAAATGCGTGAACAGATGGTTAATATACATCTAATTGATAGCGCAGAAGTTGCGTAAAATGACATCATCAAACAGTCTGATATAAGGAAGTGTTTGGATACGAAAGCTCTTTGGATCATACTTCAAAATCTTAAGGCCCAAATAACAAAATATCAAGTGTTATCTAAGTTTGGGGTCTGTTGCAGGAAGCTAGCGGCTCAAGATTACAATGTTTCGCGCATGTGTGTGAAGTTTCTGCTCTGTCCGTCAAATCTGATTTGAATATACATAGGGTGTTTCAGAAAAAATGCAACTCACCTTCATTCGAGATTCCTCAGGAAATAATAAGATTTGAATCAATTTGAGGCATACTATCTGAAAGTTCAATCTATCTCCTTTCCAGTGATATCCATGTTAGGTGGATTAATTCAATTTTACTTTGCTTAGCTGCAGGGGCGGCGCCAGCCCAGAATAAGTGGGGTGGAAAACAGATAGAATTGATGGCCAGAAGGTCTACGTAACAATCTTTATGTCGTTTTTGCTTAGGAATGAATACCGGACTAAGGAAAGTGGGGTGGACATGTCCACCCCAGTCCACCCCGTGGCGCCGCCCTTGCTTAGCTGACGTTTTCTTAAGTATGGCCTATTTTAGATGCCAGAAAGTGATGGGAACTTACACAGACAATAATCCACCTTCGTTGGAGCATATTCCATAATTATCGAAAAAGTCATCTCATGAGGATGAAATTGTCTTTTTTCCTCCTCTAGGCATCACCTAAAATGCCTCTAGGCCTGAAATATTTTGGAATTTTTTTTCCTAATTTTGACTGGAAAAAGGGGTTGATTTTGCTTTTGCAGCATGCTGCATTTGAAAATAGCCATACTTAAGAAAGTATCAATTTAATGATCAATAATTCCATTAATGTATCCAAACTGCATATCATTAGAAAGAGGAAAGATTGTACTTTCAGATGGTATTTATGACATCTACTCAGATTTCGTCAAGTTTTTAAAGACTTTGAATCATTTTTGGGTTGCATTTTTCTGAAACATATATAAACATATGTTACATATCTAAAGGCGAGTTTCGAAATAAGATAAAAAACAAGGTTAATTCAAGAACTGCATTCATTACCGTTCCACTCCTTTATACGTTCTTTTTAAAGATGGGAATATAAAGTGACTGTTTAATGTCAGTTCAGAGTCCATGCAACAGCTTTTCTGAGATCTTAAATTATTGTTGGGTTGCATTTTTTCTCAAACACCCGATATTTAGGATATTTGTGCTTCATGTCTGCAGCTGATCGACATCGCTCAGAAAGGTGAAAAAGTTTCTGCACTGTAAATGGGATCTCTTACGTGCTTCAACCAGTATCTTTGGTTGTTCTTTTACTGGCTGCAAATGCCCTATGGTGGCATCTGAAACTGTAGGAACCTTCAGTACCCTGCCAAATACACCTTTCCTCAGACCTAAAACTAGAAAATTAAAACAGGTTTTATGCGAATGAAAAAAAGTTGCTCAAAAATGCTACTAGGCTGAAGAGTCGCTATTCTTAATAAACTGAAACATGAATCATGATAAATAAAACAATGAGCAAAATAAGGACAATAGGAAAGCCTCGAGACAAATGCGGCATAAAATTCTACCGACACAGTGCGTCTACACCATGCCGGTAGAAATTGAAAACGGCAGAGGTACAATTGTGATTCTGCTAACAGGCATCAACTTCGCAGAATTTTCAGATTCTACCAGCATCGTGTAGACGGGAGGCCAAACGGCACTTTTATATGCCGTTTCAAATTCTACCGGTTAGCTTTGTATAAACAAGGTCTTAGTTCATATCCAAACGCTTACCAGAATAGAGTGGTCCGGGCACTTCGGCCAGATCTGCATGCATGTTCCATCATTCCTCTAGCTAGCCTAAGACACCAGGTGTTCCGGCAGAAGTATAAAGATTTGATAGGGCCGAGCGAAAACAAGGACAGATTTTTAAATACAATTGCAACAGTTGTTTTAATTGACTCCTCCATTCAAAGCGATTAACGACTATAGACAAAGGAAATAGTCTCAACCAGTAAATCGAAGCAAACACGGCTGCAAAGTTGCTCCGAAACCCGCAGGGGAATCGCTCGCATGGTGCATTATAGACATTATAGCCATTCTAAAAGGAGTCTAGATCGAAGGATATGTTTATTCATTTACATATGCGAGATTCGGTAGAGTGGCATTAGAGCACAGGCATAATGCAAATTGTTTGTAGTTTAGAAATTAAAGTTTAATTCCTCACATGCTTGCTGTCTTCGTTGTTTTCTCAAGGTCCAAGCCTAACCATTGCTAGATTTCAAATTCAAATAGCTCTTGCGTGTCTGAAATGTTAGCTCCTGCACAGCGTTCATCCTCGATTCAAACTTCCTGTTTATGATATACAAAGAAAATTCGAAAAATCTACAAAATGTGGCAAAACATTGTTCAATCTATCAAGATTCTCTTTTAGAATAGCGAAAAGGTCTATTGTTTACCTCTCTCCTTACCTTGCTGTTTCTGTTTGATATAATCAATTTGGCTTCTCATAAACTTCCTTGTAATGAATGTCAAAACAAATCCAGTTCCTCCCATTTTGATATTCCGTGAAGCGAAAGTTGCCGTAAATTTGTCTTCTTTGATCGTTGCTGTTTTTGCTTTTTGCTGCCCACAGAATTTTTCAGATGTCCCATCATGATCAAGTTGCAAAAAGTCATTGTCACAGCTTTTGTTCGTTCTGCAAAGCAATCCGCATTATATAGCTTATAACGATGGCTATAGATTCAGCACATTGTAGTCCAAGTTATCGTAACAACAACAACAACAGCAACAAAAGTCTTTACAAGTTTTGAATTGAATTGCATTTAAATGTTCACGCCGACGGCTAGCTTGAGCACCCATTGGTATATCAAGAAACAACTAGCGTATCGTTGGTAGTTAGATACCAAATTTATTCTTCAGCTTGTATGCTTCTGCGGAGTAAAATTCACATCGTTCTGCGGAGGAGGGCTCGATGCTACCTTCTGCGCAGAAGTGTACAAGTTTTTCCTCCGTAGAAACATATAGCTGCAGCGATCAAGCTACAACTGGCACGTCTAACCATCCATGTTAGAACATTTGAATACATCGGAATTCTTAGTGAATTAAAGTGACACTTTTTAAGATCTGAGTAATTAAATTTAGAGATTTTAAAAAAGCGGTTGATAATCTGGCATGTGACTAAAATCTTTAAGAGTTGCAGTGTAAATTCGATCCCCTGTTTCTTTGAGCTCAATGGTTTTGATGGAACTTAGACCGCGTTCACACGATGCCGGCACATTTGAAAATGGTGAAAAATGTGACGGAAAGGTCTCCCGTTCACACGAAAACGGCACATTTTTGCCGGCACATTTTGAAAACGGTAGATGTTGAAAATCGAACTCTAACCGGCACATTTTGGAAAAGGCATCGTGTAAACACTTGAAAATTTTGATAATAGAGCAGTTTACGACGCTTTTGGAACAAGACTGATTGACACTTAGGGTGTAGGAACCTTTCTATGGCATCAAAGTCTTGCAAAGAGCTTCTTACTGTCAAATCTCGTACCGTTTTCAAATTGTTCCGGCATCGTGTGAACGCTAGCTCAAATTCTGCTACAGTCACATTTTTCATCGTTTTCAAAATGTGCCGGCATCGTGTGAACGCAGTCTTAGCGTACATTTACTGTATTTGTACCGTAACTGAAAATGTTCAAGAGGGCTGCATTTACTCCGTAAACGGCGGATTAACCCCCAAGCGACCAGACTCAGAACCTGCGACTAGAAAGTATGATAGAATGTAACGTACGCCGTAATGTTTTGTATCAATAAAAACAGACTTAACCAACAACGAACTGGTAGCTTTTCAAGCATAAGATACAAAAAATCTCTCTTATAAACATACCCAATTGAGCCGACATGAAATCCTTTGAAAGAAATGACAAGTCCACTTTTGTCTGGTGATGACACTGTGACTTTACAATACTCATTCATAGGATATGTATCGGGGTAATTTGGCGATGTAATTGCTCCGTATGATGTCTTCAACGTTTTGCCATGGACATCGCAAATATCTAAAAAGTAACATTGAAAACTAAATGACTAAAATAGGATGAAAAAATGAATTATTTAGATTCTAATCGCAACACATGGGGAGGGGTCACTTTTCAAAGAATAGAAAATGTTTACAATTGGTACCGGGAGAGTCAACAGGATTTAACATGTTTGATGGGCTGTTGAATAAAACGTATGTGGCTTGTACTCAACAAGAAATGTTAATTGATCGGTCTCAGGCTGACAGAGCAGAAACTGCGCACGCATGCGCGAAAACTTGTAACTTTGAGCCCCCTTAGCTCCCTGCAACAGATCCCAAACTTAGGCAACACTTGATATTTTCTTCTAAGGGCCTCAAACCCTTGATTTATCATTTCAAAAAGCTTATCTGTCCAAACACTTCCTTACCTCAGATTGGTTGATGACGTCATTTTACGTAGTTTCTGCTCTGTCTCTCAGGCTACCTTAGATGTGAAAATTTTGTGTGGAAAAATCACTCATCTTTTAAGGCCAAAAAGGTTGAAAAAGTGGGGTTTGTATGGTAATGACAATTCCACGTTCGAATCTGGTCCATGATTTACGTACTATTGAAATTAAGATCCCATCTCTAAAACAGACAATTGCATCGAATTTATATTTCAACCTCGTTCCGAGAGTGTTCTTACGTCATACGCTGATCACGAAGCCGAATGAACACCCATAAATGGGCAGATTTGCAGTCATTATGGATCTGCAGTGTGCTAGGCAACGCCAAGCGAAGGAAAATGCCCCTTGCTCTAGCGCCATTTCTGTAATAGATAAATCGAGATACCAAAAACAAACACTTTGAGGACATTATTTCAATCTTTTTAAAGGTATTCGAACAATAATCTGGACTTAGCAAGCGTTCTTAATGTGAAAATAAGAGCGGTTTGTTTGTGGCGAAAATGGGCCTAAGTTGAAAAATAAGAGAAACATTCACCACAGCTTCCAAAATGAAATGGTTCGTCATTCTTCGAATTTCGGAAATAAACTGCAAATGATGGTCGGCATAGGTACGTCGAATTTTGAGCTGGCGCGGCCGTTTACCCCGCACAAAACGGAGTTACCGCGCAAAATGGCAAACAGCCAATCAGATTGCAGAACGGCCTCTTGTATCCCAGAGTAGAGGTAGAGCAACGAACTCACTCTGGGGACAAGATCGTTTATATTTCAATGCCAAGTAAACCATGGACCACGATGAAATGTGGAATGCACGTTCTTACAGAAACCCCTTCCGGGCACTTTTCTAATTTTTAGGTCTTAAAGACGGGTGATTTTGCCAAACAAAATTTTCACATATAAGTTTGCCTTTGAATGATAAACATTCTATTTTTGAATATCGGCAACATACGTGTTTTGTTATTCCACAACCCGCCAAGCTTGGAAACTGTCTTTGACTCAGCCGGTATTGTCAACGAGTATCAAAAATTTCACTTTTTGTAAGTCAAAAAACATAACAAGTTGCAATTTGCTTTAAGAGTTGGTGAAACATTCCAGTACGGAAGAGTGACGTCGATCGAAAGTCGAAATCAAGCAAGTTTCAGTATTGGTATCAACTCTTGTATACTCTTGTACAATTCTGCGGAGGAAAATCTATACCATTCTGCGAAGGAGGCTTCGAAAAAGAAAGTCTTTCGCTAGCTCCTCCGTTGTAATGTAGAAAGTTTTCCACCAAAATGCATAAAGCTACTGCTATCAATCACAACTGTGGTGTATCACTGTCCATGCTTACAAGCGGAATCGCTCTGCTTGCGCAAACAATCAAATCTTTCCAAGCAGAATTCTGCGACTTGTTAAAATTAGGTTTTAAGTCTTTTTATAACTGGGTAGAAATTTCTCCTCGCAAAAAAATGTCCTATTATTTGTAAGAGTGATTCCGCTGGAACGTGGTTTCTACATTCAAGTAACGTCAGTTTGCGCTAGCCAATAAGATGGCTTGAAGAAGTATCTACGCGCAATTTACGCGCGGAATTTCGCGCTCAGAGTGGAAAATAATCTTTACGACCTTTATCCAGTCGCATTAGAAATCAACTTGGTATTTGATTTGGGTGGCGAAGAAAAGGCAAAATGCTGAAGATTCTGTATAAGAGTTGACAGAACCGGCAATATTCAAAACAATGAGATATCACCACATAAAAGAAAACATTAGGGTTTGAATAGAAATTTGCGTACGCCACCAGTTTCGACTAAGATAAAATATGAATTTATTATGGAGAATATTGGGATGCACAAAGTAGCCACCTGTTCAACGAAATGACTGTTAATGCAAGGCAAGATGTAAAACTCAATTCATATCACAACTAGTAATTAAGACAGATTTTTAAGCAAAACCTTCATTACAGGCAGTTTCATGTTGGCAGGTTCTGTTTTATGATTACCAAAAGATTTTTGAGAATTCGACGAATAAGTAGATCTAATGTGGCCGTTTTTGTAGAATAACTGACTAGAAGAAATAGAAAACAAACATCGCTGCGCACGAACGTAGGTGATCATATTACCTCACGAATTACAATTAAAAAGAGAACTAGAAAAGAGGATGAAGATAAATCACAAACTGAAGATTTTACTTCCATGCGTGGTGTGCTTGGCTATCTGTTGTGAGTATTCTTTATTCGAGTATTCCTACTTTAGCGCAATCGGTATGACATTATGTTAACGAATTGCTCGTTATCATCGTTAGCTTGGTTAGAAATGCTTTTGATCAGAATCCATGATAAAAAAAGCATTTACGGCAAAGATACTTTTGTGAGGTTACGCGAATATGTTTGAATCGTACTCATCCATATACGTAGGAAAACAAAATTATAACATTTCACCAGTTTGATCTGTTTCTTGCACTATGAGCATGAATTCACAAGCGACGCAAAATGCCTTCTGAATGGAAATCAGTTTTGAAATTGGCGTCAAATAGCCAACCATCGTTTGTTTGGCATTGGAATATGTTCACCTAATCTATACGTAACTAAATCGGCATTTTAATCACAAAACATGGTATTCAACTACTCAATTTATGTGGTAAGCTTGCTGGCAGCCCTTGGCATATGATTTTGTGGTAGTATTCTCTTTCATTGGAGATATATCGTATGGTTCCTGTCTTGCCTCATCAAGGCAACAGTGCTTTTCCTGCTTTGTTTCGGACATAGAATATGACGATATTCAAAAAAAAGGTTAGGGTCCAAGTCAGTAAAAGGTTAGTGTAAAATTCTGCTATTTCTTTGAAAACGGCTTGAATGAAACTCCGGGGGGGGGGGTAACTTAACTTGTCTATGGTGCGGGCTTGTGCCACTTTTAGGGTACCTTTTTCATGATAGACTCCGGATTTATGGGTATGGTTTTCAACAATTTTCTACATATTCCGGATATATGGGTATTGTTTTTTTGAAAAAAATTCATTTATTTGTGAACTTTTTTGGCAATTCCGGATTTATGGGTATGATTTCAGGAAAATTTTCTGGATTTATGGGTATACTTTTCAGAAATTTCTCCGGATTTATGGTAGGTATTTTTATGATTTGAATGGCACAACCCCGTATCTTCGAGCCTCAAGCCCCCCCCCCCCCTCTCCCCGAGAAGAAACCTCAGCCATTTACCTATAATTCTACCATTGAACATTTCTGAAATCTTCAATATTTTCATGATTATATCGCTTTACCTTGCTTCAAATTCAAGAAAACCTTGAACAAAGTTTAAAATTGTCGTAATTTATATGACGAAACATGAAAAGATTTTCAAAAACTGCAGTGTTTTGATGTCTACACAATGGTCTCAAACAGAAGTTCGTCACTCTTCTGGTTTGCGATTGAGAAATCTGATGACGTCACATCCTGCTACATGAGATATAGCCTGACTCACAGACCAAACGACATATAAAACAGACTAGTTATAAAGGAATAGCTTACAGAAAAAGGCCTTTGATTTGGTTAATTAACCTCCTGAAGAATTCACAGAAATCTCTGACTAGCAGACGCTACAAACTCTGAAGATTATTCGTGATAATTGAAAAGCAATTCTGATGGGGGGGCTATCGTGCCTGAATTAGTGAAAATATCCATCTACGTGGATGATCTGGTAGCAGTTATAACTCAACTGCCACGAAATCCCAAAGAAAGAAACTAAGTCAGTAAGAAAGTGAGCAAGAAAGGAAGAAAGTAGAACTTAGGTAGAACTTAACGGTGAGAGGAAGATTCCACACCTTCCACACCCAATATTCAGTCACAAGACCAATATTTTCAAACCTTCAGATTCCCGCCCTCCTCGTAGTTACTTCATATCAGTCGAAGTAAGTCGCCAACAGTTGACAAGGTAACAGCATAGGCTGTAAATTTTCAAAAAGGTTAGTGCCAAATCCTATGACCTAGAACTGAATCTCTATTTCAGCGACTTTGCTATGATACAACCGTTGGACGATTCAGAAATTTTAATAATTTCGAAATAAAAGTGTGCAATTCATATACAACTCATTTGAGAATGACGTCATCAAATTTGTACACATACTGTGAACAAAGGATTGCCAAAAAACTAACAATATAGCTGGATGTTTCTTTTGTTCTTCTATGGATAAGCCTATTTACTGTTGAGCTATGATTTTCTTGAAAATTACGCCATGCTTCTACAAAAAGTTCAGAAAGTGTGATCAAGGAAGTTTCATTAATTTGATTGGTAAATATTTTATCGAGCGCAAAGGATCATTGTAATAAATGCCATGACGCCATCTTTGAAGCAATCGTCTATTAGCAGTCGGTGCGGCTCTATTATCTATCCCTCTCTAATTTGACGTCAACGTGATACAGGCATGTGCTCAGTGTGTTGAGGGATGGGGAAACTGGGGCAGGATCAGTGACGGTAGCAATTGCAGTCGTTGCTGTTCTCTCTTCCAGGGTTCCTGTCGTTCAGCACGTTTCTCCTATGCTGGCCTGACATCAAATGTGAAAAGGATTCGAGTATATATGTGTATAATGCTAAATAGTATGTTTTGTATTTTTGTAGTTATTGATGCAACTTTTAATATTTGCATGTCTTTATCCTAATGACCACACGGTAGTCATTGTCCTTTCCTCCTTGTGGTCCTGTCCCTGTAGTGTTTTTATAGTTTGTATGGTAACTAGAAAGTATAGTAGGATGTATATGTAACATGTATTGCATAATTTTAGATGAATATTAAAAAAATGTGATGCAAGAAGGTGGTCCGCCTACCCGCATCAAATCAACGTTAAATTCGCTGAAACTTGAATCTCTGCGATGCAGAATTTAGCAGATCATTCTAATTGACTTGACATGAATACTAAATGGAAAAACTAGTTCCATTATTGGAATAAAGACCTGTTGCTTAATCTACATACGCAAACATTGCAAATGAAATTTACAGACCCAATCAAATAACACATGCTCAAATCAACAATCTCGGTCTCTCTCGGGCGGACTTTTTCTATTTACCAAAAACAAATTATAAAATTCAAGATAAATAAACTACCGAGTAAACCAGAGAAAGGTATACATATTTGGTTCGATCTAGCGATGTGAGCTGCGCTTTAATTAGTGACTAATTACTCTCAAAAATATTACTTGATAGTTAACTTGAACATAAATGCCTCGTTTGTTGGCATTGGAGCTTGAGAGCAGAAATATCAATCTTAAAAGCTCAAATATGATGCATCCGCCTCAGGGGACGTTGCAGGCCACTATCCCCTGACCGCTTATTTGAGTAAAGACGAAGAACGATGAGGAAAAGAACGATACACCATTCATAACAGTATCATGTATTTTATCATCAATCAAATCAACCCGACAGAGCAGAAACTCCGTAAATTGACGCCATCGACCAATCTGAGATAAGGAAGTGTTGGAATAGATAAGCTTTTTGAAATGATAAATCAACAGTTTAAGGCCCTAGGAAGAAAATATCAAGTGTTGCCTAATTTCGGGATCTGTTGCAAGGAGCTAGGGGGGGGCTCAAAGTTACGAATTTTCGCGCATGCGTACGCAGTTTCTGCTCTGTCTATCAACCCTAGAATTGTCCTTTAAGGTGACACGGAAGAATGTACAATCCAATTCTCTTTTAGTTCATGCCACAAGTGCTTTGAAATGCTGGGAATGTGAAAGTGCTGACAGCTGGGACAAATGCAAAATGATCAAATCAATAACTTGTGTGGATCCAAAAACAAGATGTGGAAAGTTCTATTTGAAGCAAGGAGCAGTTGAGACTTTCAAAAGAGACTGCTATACTGAAAATGAATGCGCAAAGCAACCTCAATGCCATGCTGGTGCATCAAAATGCAATTTAAGTTGCTGCAAGGATGATGCCTGTAATGCTGCGATACCTGGGAAAAGTATTCCAAGCGGATTATTAATTTTTGCACTTATTTCTGTCTTTTACTTGATTGTATTTAAATAAATCGTTCTCAACCCTTTCACCCCCGGAAGGGCCATATAGCCCAACAGTATTCATTGAGAACTGCGAATTTTTCAGGGGGTAAAGCTTTCAGAATTTTGATTGATTTGAAAGGTTATGGACAATTGCATTTATCTACTGCTTATTGAATCACTGATTATGATACCCCCTGGAAAACGACGATCTACATTAGGTTTTCCTGTTAAGCTTAATTTTAGCCGGGCGTGAAAGGGTTAAATTAGCCAAGCCAGAGCATCTTTTGACATACTGGATGGATCAAAAGAAGTTTACACGTTTGGCGAGCAGTGGAATAATATAGTAGATGTGGCCGATATTGAAAACTAAAATGTTAATCTATCAGTCAAAGGCTAACTTAGATAGGAATATTTTGTTTGGTAAATTACTCATCATTTAGACCTAGAAAGTAGTAAAATGCTTTTAAAGGGTATGTTTTGCAACAAGGATTCCTGGTTAAGGTGACGTCACAGTCTCTAAATTAATAATTGCCGCCATTTTGAAATTAATTAAGATATCAAAAAATTGCCATGGTAGATTTACAACAAATTATTCCAAATGTCTATAAGGAGTTTGTACGGGAATTGAGAATTCCACCTTCCATTCTGGTCCATGATATACCCGGAATTGAAATATAAACTCACTACGATTGGCAGTTTCAGAAATATTTCAATAGCAAGTAAATTATGGACCACTCAAAGATAAGTGATTTTACCAAAAAAATGTTGCTCATCTAAAGAAACCTTTGACTGATCGATTAACATTTTAAAGACTGCGTTCACACGATGCCGGCACATTTTGAAAACGGTGAAAAATGTGACGGATAGGCCTCCCGTTCACACGAAAACGGCACATTTTTTGCCGGCACATTTTGAAAACGGTAGATTTTGAAAACGGAACCGTAACCGGCATAAATTTGAAACAGCATCGTTTAAACACTCAACAAAGATGAAAACAGAACATTTTTCGACACTTTTGGATCGAGACAGGTCTATTCTTAGGGTGTAGGTACTATTCTTTGGCATCAAATCCTGTAACGAGTTTTTATCGTCAAATGTCCTACCGTTTTCAAATTGTGCCGGTATCGTGTGAACGCTATCTCAAATTTTGCTACCGTCACTTTTTTCATCGTTTTCAAAATGTGCCGGCATCGTGTGAACGCAGTCTTAGTGTTGAATATTGAAACACATTTTTTATTCCGTAGCCGATAAACGTGTAAACTTTTTTTGACTCACCCGGTAGAAAGTGGTGAGGGGATTCCCCAATATCACCTTCAATGTCCCTTCCAGAATACCTCAAAACCAAGCAGTCCTAAGAAGGGCAATCAGCCTCACTCTTAAGGACTCTCAAATTAAGCTTATCTCATTGAGTTGAATTCCTGTTGTTGTTGTTGTTCCACTGAGGGCCTTATTTCCCTAGAGCTGTAAAAACGGCAAACAGTTTCAATCGGCGACGAGTTTCTGTCGCCCTGTCGTCTATATGTATGTATGTATGTAATATTATGCCATTAAAATTAAAAACTTAATTATAAAATTTACTGCAAAATAAACATAAAGCTAATTACATGCGTAGAAAAAACAATAATGATAAAAAGAAAAAACAAAAAACTAAGATCTGATATAAAAACCTAAGTATAAAAACACCCCCAGTTTAAAATGGCAGGGATAGCATTAAAAGGTCAGTGTGACCTTGTTTCCATAATGGTCCCCCCAGAGGTGCCATTAAAAGAAAAGTTTTCTTGAAAGGAAAGTGTAAAAAAAAATGTATATTTTGTATCAAAGTAGAAAGTAATGGTGGAGTCTTGTTTTTTTGCAATTTTGGAAATTCAGTAATATTCATAAGGGTTGTCTTCTTGATTTTGGAGGTCCTTAAAGAAATTGTTCTTAATTTTATGTTTGAAACTGTTAACGCTCTCAGCTGACTTTAGGTCAGAGTGTAGATTGTTCCAAATTTTAGGTCCTAGGTAGGAGAGACCGTTTTGCCCCTTGTTACTTTTTCTAAAAGGTTGGTTTAATTTGTTTTTTGATCTTCGAGTAACCCGGCTTTGGCCAACTGGTAAGAACATCTCCGACATCATTTGGGAACCGCAGCTTGATGATAAATCTTAGGGCGAGTACGACGACAAAAAACATGTTCTTTTGCATATTTCAATGATGCTATATTGACAAATCCATTTTAGTAATAAAATAAAGATGACAAGTCCATTTTAATTATTGACAGAAGACAAGTCCATGATGACAAAATCGAGTGGCTAAGCCATAATAATTATTTAGAACGTTTCGAACCTTCCTAGGTCCATCCTCAGCAAGTAACTGGGTGGAAACAACGATTAAATACTTGTTGTTTTTCTCCCCTGGTTTGCACACAGCCTTTCTTTCTATGGCCATTTTGCCCTTTTTTGGACTATTCCCAAGTCCCACTAACGTGTAGCTCGTCTAGTATTTAATCGTTGTTTCCACCCAGTTACTTGCTGAGGATGGACCTAGGAAGGTTCGAAACGTTCTAAATAATTATTATGGCTTAGCCACTCGATTTTGTCATCATGGACTTGTCTTCTGTCAATAATTAAAATGGACTTGTCATCTTTATTTTATTACTAAAATGGATTTGTCAATATAGCATCATTGAAATATGCAAAAGAACATGTTTTTTGTCGTCGTACTCGCCCTAAGATCTCCGACATATAGGATGGGGCCGAGTTATTGAAAAATTTGAAAACGCTTGTAGCAGTACATTGTTCAAATCTCTCTTTAGTAGGGAGCCAATTTATGTTTTTAAATTCCCTAACTCCTACATGTGCTCTGTTATTCATGTTTAAACAAAATCTGACACATTTATTTTGGGCGGTTTGAATTCTCCTGGTTAATCTTTTATTTATCAAAGGGAACCAAGCACTGCATGCATAGTCAAAGTGGGGCTGGATCAGTGCATTTGCAAGTAGCCTACGAAGAGGGAAGTCAAGAAAATTTTGCTTTCTATAGAGGAACCTTAGCCTGCCATTGATTTTACCAAGGATCCTGGTTGCCATCGACTCACCAGACAGGCTTTCATCAAGAATGCAGCCCAGATAGGTCACTGACGTGTGTTGTTTAATCTTGATGTCACCCCTTCTGATGTCTAGTTTCTTATTACCACTTTTCTTGTTTGTTTTTCCAAAAAGTATAGATTTTGTTTTGTCCTCTCCAAAGTGGTCTACGGGTTAGAATGTGGCTTAGAGGAAGGCGATTTTGCTATTATGGCAAGAATTATCCTTTACCGAAGTACTGATACCTAATTTTATGGTACAACAGGTCTAGAAAATTGATTCTAAAGCATTTTAGACCAAAAAGTAAAAGTTAGTTGGTTGTGAGAAAAAGTAGTAGATGATTTAGGCCGAATAGATCTTTTTACTTCTTAAAAAAGAGTTTTGGGTCGAGCGTCCAAACCTGGTAAATTTGTGAAGGAAAACAAAAGCATGACCCCCGTCCGTCCTCGGTATAATAATGCTAGCTGTGGCAAGAATTTGCTTCGGATTTCAGAACACTTTGCAGATAATTAATCAACGATAAGTTTGATTCAAGTGAATTAGAAGTTATTTAGTTGATACACAGGGAAGTTCTATTTGCCTTCTGGCCTTGTTCCTAGTTGTTTTCCATCATTGTTAGCTGATTTTGTAGTGTAGTGTAGTGTAGTGTAGTGTAGTGTAGTGTAGTGTAGTGTAGTGTAGTGTAGTGTAGTGTAGTGTAGTGTAGTGTAGTGCAATGTAATGTAGTGTAGTGAAAAGTGCGGTTTTGGTGATTTTTCAATAATGAGTACTCTTTAGCACACCCTAGACTTGCCCCAAGTCTATTTCATCGATTTACAAATGACGAAGTAGACTTGGGGCAAGTCTATTACATCAGGGAGGTGGATCCATTTACATGAATCTGGTTCCTATTTCGTTCTTCAGAGCACTCTAAATTTGTAAATATTCAACTTTCTCCCAAATATTGTTTCTTCATTATTGGGAGAAATTCGTGACGGAGTGCCTGGAATTATCAAGAATTAACATAACATTTAGTATTAGATAATCAATTACAGTAGGTCAATCAACCAACCAACCAACCAACCAATCTATCAATCAATCAATCGATCGATAAACTGCGATGTCTCATGTGCCTTCGAATACCTGATAGCTGCATTAACATTGTTAAGTCAGTTGTGCTATTAATTCCCTCCTCCAAGGCCAGCAGAATATTACTCAACAATGATAAATGCTAAGCCAATAACCTCCTTACCAAGAAAAGCCACTTTCCACGCAAGAGGGCGCTTTAAAGAACAGCTGCAGATGGGTCTAAATCAAGAAATTGCCTTTGTGTTGCAATGACTTTTGGCATGTATTGTAGCACAAAGGAACAATCATTATCAGACTGCGTTCACAAGAGATGCCAGCACATTTTCAAAACTGCACTCAACTGTCAGGAATGAGCCTCCCCTCCGTATGCAAATGACCCACTTTTTGCAGCCATAATTTGGAAACGGCAGAATTAGGAAACGGAAATTTAAGCGGCACAGTCTGAAAATGGTTTCGTGTGAACAGACTATTTTTCGACGTTTTAAGTGTGAGGCAGATCGATTCTTAAGGATAACACATTTTTGCAGTCAAGTCCAGCATCTTTGTCACAAACATTGCAAAACAATTAATATTGGCGAAGTTTCAATCATTTTCTAGTTGGCCCTGTATCATTAGTCTGTTTGAGTGGCGTCGCCACAGAGGGACTGGGGGGACTTGTCCCCCCTAAATCCCAAAAGTCTGAAAAATTATCAAAGAAAAAAAAATGACATAAAATTAGTCGGCTATACCTCTAGATTGAAAAATTACGTCAAAATCCTCCTCCCCCCATTTCTCTCGGATTTTCAGGGCTGGCGCTGCCACGTTATGACTAAAGTCTTGGTACTGTAACATTTCTCACTGTTTTCAAAAGGGCCCTATGTGTGACCGAGGGTAAACATAGCGCACGAATGGGATATTTTTTGAGTTTCTCATATTTTCAGTCGTAGATTGCACCAGTTCTGTCATTTCCCAAATTTGATCCGCTCTAACCTCATTGCAAATAATCGCTATGAGCAACGCAATAGTTTACTCACTTATGTATATAGAAGGACAGGTGACAGTTGCAATAACTGATCAATATTTACTTATATTTGATGTGATGTATAAAATATGATAACTTAATGAGCCAAATATATCTCTGATTTGCTTTCTTCTATTTGCAACCACTGTTTGCCCTTTTTCATCGAATCAAACGAGAATTGCGTGATATAAGAATGAACTTGTGCAGTTCCTCTGCTGATGTCCTTGTTCAAGAACGAACATTTGCAGTTGGTTTTTAACCTTAAACTATATATTGTATTGTATCTATTCCATATATTATAATAACTCGTAAAAGTTTTTATAGTGGCTACAATACATATAAAAATACAAAAACCGTATCTTTCCAGGGTGCAAAGACTTAGAATATACTGCCCATTGATGCCAAACAAGCAACTCCCTAGCATTTGCGACTGTTTATGAGGACATCGCGTAAACCCATTTTGCAATAACTGCTGAGTCATGATGATAGCTTACGCCAATCTGATTGGCTATTATTCAAACTGCACACATGATATGGCCTTGCAAGTATCGTTCGGTCATGGGGATTAGCATCCTTCCCCTTTGAAGTCAACAGGGCGTAATTTCGCATAGCAAAGAAAACAAAAAAGATCTAACGGCCATCTCTCGTGGTGTTATAAGACAACTGATAAAGCGATGATTGGAATGTAATTTATAGCAAAAGTAAAGCTTTAATCGCTACCAAGAGACTAGAAACAAAAAGCCAAGGGATTCAGTGAAATATTAAGTTTTTTTTATGCAAAAAAAAGAACTTGAAAACGGGGAACTTTCATAATAATAATTATAACATTGTCACCCGTAGCTGAAACGTCTGATCACATGAAAACAGACTGATCACATGAACCCAGACAGACCCCAAGCAGAGAATCGCTATTCACCCTGACTCAATACCTTTCAAAATGTCTTTTCATTTTTTCTTAGCCTAACTCCATTTTTTTTATTTCTATATTGTACAAATAGATGTAATTCTTAATCAATCTCCTTTAGTAGTAATATCATAAGTCGGACATGAGAGTGAATAATGAACAATGAGCATGAACATTTTGCTACGACGTAAGTTGTGCAGCATAACATCAATTCAAAGCGATTAGCAACTGCAGACAAAGGAAATTTTTTAAGCAAATCAAAACAAACACGGCTGCAAAAGTTGCCCCAATCTGTATGGCAAACTCTCGCTTTGTGAAAGCAAAAGGTGGTTTTTAATAGCAGTTATGTCCCTGTAACAAAAGAAGAAGGGTGTTATCGCGGATTTTGTTTATTCGACTCAGGAATTGTGTGGTAATTGCTTCATTTATAAGCCCTAGATATCCCAGAATTACAGAGCCTTCTGCTCGGCATCTGATACAAATAAAGAGATCTGCGAGACAGGACTTTAGACTTAGCCTTCTTCTCTCCTTTAAGTGCATAACTCCTCTTAGCAAATTTTGTTTTCACAGGGAGAGGTTTGTGCTACTGGTTTCAGGGCAACTTTTGCAGCCATGTTTGTTTTCATCTACTGGTTGAGAGAATTTGCTTTGTCCACAGTCGCTAATCGCTTTGAATCGAGGTGTCAATTAAAGCAACTGTTGCCATTGCATTACAAAATCTGTCCTTGTTTTGCGGCACCTTGACTGCAGTAACAAATAAAGTGACACTCACCCACAACTTTTGCTTGATTTTTTGGCTTCTCAATCGCTGTGTATCTGAGCGCAAATCCTTTGCTTACTTCACTTTCATCTGATACGAACTTCACACAAACTTTATTGCTTGATGAAAAGAATATGTCTTTGGGGATTTCTTTGCCACAATATGTAGAAGACGGTTTGTCAAGCCGGTTTTCGCATCCACTATCGGTGATTCGTATGAAGTCACCTTCACAAGAGAAATCGGAACGTCTAGAACCATTTGTCTTTAACCTGGGTAAACAGAGAACAAATTATAAGGAGATAATCATTCTAAAAGATTACGCCGAAAAGTTTTGATCGAGCAAAGTCGTAAACTCTAATTTTGGCTTATTGGAATCCTTATTCCTTTTAATCTTAAAATTAAAGGAACTGAATTGAACTAAACTGAACTGAACTGAACTGAACTGAACTGAACTGAACTCATTAGCTGTATCCAGTGTTGTACAATAATTCTAAATTAAGTCACTTGCATCAAAACACAAGAAGTATCTGCTGTGCAATTAGTATTGTTGATTGTTACCGATCAATGGTAAGCAAAAAGAAAGCGTTTTGAGCAATGTGTCTATTACAGAAAAGGAAGGACTAATCTTTTGCTGAGTACCTACCTGAAAATGAGATAAATTATCCAAAATTAAGAGCCAAGTCTCCGAAATTAAATTCTGTCTGAGGGAAATCTAGGGATGTGAAGCCTTGGCACTTGGTACCATTTGACACTTCAGAGGCTTCTAAGCATATGTGAGCCATTCATAAATATAACGCGTGCAGATACTATAGATATCAACCAGTGCCGACCCACATTTGGGTAATTTGGGAAACAATCGATGCAATATCGTTCCCAGAGTGAGTTCCCAGAGTGAGGTCTTGTTCCCATTTTCTGGGGAATTTGATCGAAGTGTTCCAGGGTGCTCATTCGGCTTCGTCATCAGCGTATGAAGTAAGAATACCCTGGGAACGAGGTTGTGATCAATGTTATCAAGAAATGCAGCTAAAATCTTGCTGCATAGACTATTAATACTATTAATAAATTTCAACTACTTACTCTATAAACTCGAGCATGAGAACCTGCCCTGTTGTTGCTGTTATTTCACTGACACATTCTTTATTGTTTGGATAAATCTTTGGGTACCCAGGTGAAAACAAGATACCAGTGAGTTCAGTGAAGTTGCCTCCGCAGTTACCTATGAACGAAGAACATAATTCATCATAAAGGTAATCTGTATGATCATACTAGACTGATTACAAGAATCTCAGTTTTCCTCATCGAACTGGATGATGGTTATGGCTTTAAACTGAGACGGTTCACTGTGCAGCAATTAACTTAATGTACCGAAATTTCAATAACTTTCTTAAGGAGAATTTTGACAGGTAGATGATGCATGAATGCACAGTAGATTATTAACTCTCACTTTTCATTAATACACCGTAAGCTCTAGTCTGAACGACAACCACATGAGTCAAAGGAGGTCAAACATTTGAAAACCTGTAGTTTGCTACCAATGCATCAGGTTCCTAAAATATCAATCACTTTGTAGCGTAAAATGTAAACTCAAAAAAAGTAACAGGCTGAAAAGCTGCAAGCATTTAATGGAACTGTTTCATCTTGGGAATCCTTCAAAAGAGACCTTACATCTTTGATCTTCTTTCCAAAGACGAAATTTGAAGATCGGTGATTTTTTAAACTCAGGCATCAAGTGTTTTCAAAATTCTTCGATCGTCACCTAGACTTATGCCTTTGCGTCCCTTGTTTCCCTGCGTTCTTTTATGTGCTGATATCACTTGACCAAGGAACGCAGGGAAACAAGTGACGAAAAGGTATCAATCTAATCGTCACTTTTTGAATATTAGGTGTCTCGTTTATAAAATGAAAAGAAAGAGAAACTTACCATCACCAGGACATGGATTATGCACATTGCAAATCAGTTCTTTCTCTGGTCTTTCAACAGCGTTACAGTTACTGTCATCAACTATAATCAGCCCTCTAGTAGGAGCATTTACTTTGCAAAACACTTCACGTAACTGGATGCCTTGACCACAAGATGTTGAACACTGTAAAAGATTAAATTCTGCAGTGACTGAATTTAATACAAAAAGAGGTCCTATAATTAGTACAAAAAACATGGAGAAAAAGGAGGAAAGAATTTGAATCTTAAAGATCATTTACCACTTTGCAAAAGTCTCCATGGAGAAGCTATGTTAAAGAGAATTTCTAAAATTCCTAAAGAGAATTTCTAAGTTTTTGAAGGTTTCTAAAAAGGGTCTTCTTAGGACATCCCTTGCAATGTCTGAACAAAGTGATTGATTTCAGCCTGGAAAGATTCTAAAAATAATTGAACATGTGAGCTATTCAATCAGATATTGCAAAATATCATTGCTTATTTACTCAGGAAGCAGTAGCCCTTCAAATGCCAGGCATTATTTTTCACTCAAATGGTAGAACCATTCAATATCATTTCAGAAAGGCGTTGTAGCTTTTTAACTTTTTTTACGAGGAATTACAACATAAATTTTACCTTTCCAAACGGCTCTGTCACCCACTTAGCAGGACATTTCTGTTTGTTGCAGATCTGAGTTGAAGCAGGTTTCAACGGTGCATGACACAAAGCATCTGGAACAATGAAGTTATCCTTTATTGTCTTAGCACAGTACACGTCACGTGATTGTATTCCAGCATCACATGACTTACTACATGATTCCCATTGTCCGGTTATCCATCTGGAAACAGATATGGAAAATGCTGGTGAAAAATCTCTTGGAACTGTAATGCCTCAAAACCTTAAGTCTAAGTTGGTGATGTTTGCCCGAAATATAAACAAACGAGAAAGGAACAAATGAAACTGACTCTCAATGGTTGCTGGAAAGAGAGAATGTGATGAGAATTCAGCAGATCTAGGTAGAGGGATGAGTGAAGGTCAGGTCGGTTCAAGACCAAGTATATCAAGGTTTAGCTATGGTATCGTTGACTATACCAGGTGTCCCGAAAATCATGGCAAGCATGAAAAGCAACTTTTATGCTCGAACAGATAGGAATACCATGCCTTTTCGATAGCGTGAAGGAATTCAGTTGTTCAGAAAGCACTGTGACATGGTCCTATTTTTCGTTGAGCAAGCTGTTTCGATTTTTAAGTGTCTATTGCTATTTAAGGATCATCATGATTGTTAAAATTTGAAGATTACAAACCAGATCATTTATGATGATTTTCAAACTTGCGAAAGTTCCTGCATGCCCAATAAAGCCAGTAAAATTGTTCCTCATACCTTGTTTTACAAGATGGCGTTCGGCATGCCTTGGATCTCTCAACGGGTTCTGGCTGCATGCTGCAAAACTTTCTTCCAACTGGTGAGCCATCATCAACTCGTCGGCATTCTGGGTAAAGAGCTTCAGTTCCTAAAACAATAAAGGTAAAATTTTAAATGTCTTGAAAGATATTGGAAGACTTTTTCTGACGAAATAACGACCTTCAAAACTCAAGTCAAACCTGGCGTAAGGTTGACGTAGCCAAGTCTAACTCCCTTGCTAAATAAAGTTGGAATCAAATAGGATGCCGAGTGAAAATTTCCGCGAATAACAGCAATTTTACTGTTTAGAATGGATAGTTCTGCGTTATCACCAATCCCACCTGACATCTGACTCGCGAATGAGCCAAGAGCACTATAATTCAGAACACCAAAATAATGGAACAAAGTCAAACACAGAACTGTCTCAAAATTATTCAAACTTTACACATAACTGATCAAAAGGTGAGTTTAAAAATAATTCAAAATTCAGTTTCTCAATTTACACAAATCCTATTTTCGAGCTCTTCTGATGTTCCAATTTCATCCTTCGAATCATTCTTTAGTAATTTCAGTATTGATTACTACCAGCATTTCACAGATTTTGCAGTTTCCTGCTGTACGGTGGATCCTCCACATAACGGACACAGTTGGACCACTGTTTTTGTCCGTTGTAGAGAGGTGTCCACTGTATGGAGATGTCGTCCTTTCCCATACTGCATTCAAAACCAAAAGATTTACCTGTTGTTCGGAGGTGTCCGTTGTATAGAGGCGTCCGTTAAATGTCACTCCACTGTATACTTTAAATGCTCCATTTTTTGCTCTACTTCACAAATCTGAGATCGCTGCTTGACTGAATTTTACCTTGTCTGCTTTCTAATTAATATTCTGCTAAACAAGAACATTTTGAAGGCAATATGTCTAAATGACAATGACAAGGAATCATTAGACTTACCAATGCCACAAGTAACACTGCAACCAGTAGATATAGTTGCCCATTCAAAAACTTTAGGCCGAGTGATTTCTGACTTCTTGTGCTTTAAATCAAAATATTTGTATCTTGCCATACATTTCTCATCACTTTTACATTTCTTGTTCAAAATGGCTTTCATCAGATTCCGCAGGATTTTCAGCTTATGAAGAGCATTGAAAAGATGGTCGACACCTGAAAATTAGATATTGAGTGAGGTAGCTGTTCTGCCGACTGAGTCATTAAAAAAATCCCTGTTCGAAGGGCTGCTGGCTTCTGGCTATCGAGGCAATCATATTAGCAAAATACACCATTGAAGAATGAACCTATTCAATATTCTACGTCGCTTTAGTGGTCCTGTTCACTCAAATTGATCAACAGAGATGCAAACTATGGAACTGCGCAACTAATGGGTAGGAAATTTTATAATTATTCTCTTCCCTTCCCGAAAAATCGTTGCATTACCACCCATAATCAAAGCTGTATTTAGGAGGCTGTCATTAACTGAACCTCACTGCCTTCTCTTCTTCAACAAAGATTAAATATCATGCTTTGAACAAGCATGGAGACTTACCAGCAGCATTTTCTGTTTTGTTTGTCGTCACTGACTTCGTTTTATTTCCAACCACTGTAAAGTGTCGATTACTTATCTTCTCTCCAAACTCGTCTCTTGTTACATTGTCCGATTTTGTTGCATTCAGCTTCGATTTACTGGGCTTTCTGTCGGTAACATTGACAAAAATTGCAGGGCTCCGAGAAATTGCTTCAAATTTGCTTTTGCATGAAGTTCCATCACCTTTGCACACACCACATCGATCGACTTTTTCTCTCGATTCTAGAACCAAATCACAACCAACGCTCTAGGAGGCAAAATGAAACACACATGATAATATCCATGTCAAAGGCTCTCACAACTGCATCTGTTAAGAAAGTATTGCAATTGTATGTCTGTTTACGTGAAGAATACTGATTTAGCGTGTGTAAGATTTGTTCCAGTTTCCTTGACTAAAAACGCCTCTCCAAGGAAGCAAGCTATTTCGTACTACATAACAAGTTCATAACGGGTGCGTTGAAACACTGTTTTAACATGAAACTACATTTAAGCGGCATAATCACTCAAAATCACGTAACCCTGCCACACCCTTGGATGAATTGGCGCCTTAGCAGGGGAAGCAGAGATACAGACAAAACATCAGTTAATGAATGTCTCGAAAAAGGAAACAGGCATGGTAAGGACTAGTGATGAAAATTTAGATTTGATCACAGGCTGATCATTTTTGGGACGTTCCTTGATCATTCACTTAAACATAGGTCTCTCGTCTGTTGATATTTGTGTGCTTTGACTGTTGAAATATTACTATCTAAAGTTCGATTTTGATGTTACCTCCCAACCGGAGGTTTAGCCTTTCGGCATAAGTAAATTCGTGAAGAGCAGCGAATATTCAACAATAGCCTTGATAAAAGTTTGGAAAAAATTAGGCCATACTGTTGTAGAAATCGTCAATTGTGCAGCTTTTTAATTTTTCTCAAATTTATACTATCAATTCGATGTGCATCAGGAATATGATATGAGCCCAAAAGTCCAAAGCTCTGCTCTGGAAGCGAAGGCAAATCTCAACTTTCACGGTCAACATTTGAACTCTGAAAGAACAGATATAAACAAACAAGGTATCAATGTTCAGCATAACTATCGAGGAATGCTGCTTCGTACAGTTCCTGCTATTTCATTAAGTTCATACGTACGATACATTCCCCAGCAATACATCTTCCAGGTAGATTCAGATTGTAAAGATAACACTCAGTTCCATCCATGGCATGTCCAAAAATATTGGATACTTTAGGATTGCCTTTTGCAGTGCACTTAAGATCACAACTTGATTCTGTAGGCATTCCTAGGAATAAATAAAAAGTCGTAAGTATTCTGTTAAATTCTCGCAATGCATTTCAAGTCAAATCTTTCCCTAGAATGCTTTTGATCTTCGGTCCACCTAAGAGGCACTATCGTGGCTGTAAACCGGGGGGGGGGTACATAACATGTTGAGGGTACGGGTATGTGCCGCCCATGCGTGTGGGTTTTTGGGCCCCAAATTCTCTAAACAAGGGTCCCTTTTTCGGCAGATTTTCCATAAACAAGGGTGGGTTATCAAGAAATTGGCGAAAAATAGCAAAAAATGGGTGGTTTTCCGCCAAAATTTATCATAAAAGTGGGTATGATGGCAACTTTTGGTAATTAGAAGAGGGTACCCTTCTGAAAACTGGGCAGCAGATCCCCGTCCATCCGCAAGTCATGTACCCCCCCCCCCACCGGGGGCTGTAATCAGTTAGATGTTTCGATAAAATAAACAATAATGGACCAACCTTTTAGGCTTTTGGGGTAGCCAGTATCCATTGCAACTCTTTGTGAGGTTAGCCTTATTCCATGCTTTACAATCATAATATTGTGATGTGGCGTACGAATCAAAATGCGTTTAACATCCAACTCTTTATCTTCTTGTTTTGTTAAAAACTTTTTACCTTAAAAGCTTCACGACGAACTATTTGTTTTCATTATTTTCTTGACACACATCAATATTGCAAATTCCTTATGTAATAAAATACCTACCGGGTGAGCCAGAAAAAAGTTCCCACTTTTGAAAATTCATAACACCAAGACTAACTCACAGATTTGAATGATTTTTGTGATTTTTCTCGCTGTCCTACCAGCACTACAAATATAGGTTAATTCAACTTTGCAAAAATTTCATGTTTGCAAAATGACTGAAAAATGGCATAAAACATCGATCAATGCATAAATGACTTCTCGCACAGAATAATGAAGGAAATGCGATTTCTTATGGATGAGAGATATCCTCTAGGCATTAATTGCCTTGGGATTGAAAATCTTTCGTATTTGTTTGAAAATCAATGTCTTATAATTCTTGAGGGAGGTGAAACGCCCATGGCCTATCGTTCGATTTGAATAGAGTCCTTACAATTTGATCAATGTTTTAGGCCCTTTTCCCGTCATTTTGCAACCATGAAATTTTTATAAAATTGAATTTACCAATACTTCAAGTGCTGGTTGGACAGCGAGAAAAATCACAAAAATGCTTCGATCTTTCGACTTTTAACCAGAATTTGAATGATTCAAATCCGTGGAGTAGTCTTGGTGTTATGAATTTTCAAAAGTGGGAACTTTTTTCTGGCTCACCCGGTATTCTGCATACCTGAGGTGCCATTGTATGTCCAGTCGTACTTCTTGTCTCCAAGGAATTTTCCAGAATGCTTCTTGCATTGCAGTTTTCTAAAATTCGTCGTTAAATCCACGCAAGGCTAGGAATAAAACATAATTTACTGTAACACCCACGCGAGGCTAGGAATAAACCATAATCACAGTGCAGAAATTAACTTAATGTACCAAAATTTCAACGACTTTCTTAAGGAAAATTTTGACAGGCAGATGGCACATGAATGCACAGTAGATTGTAAACTCTCGCTAGTCATTAATATACCGTAAGCTTTCGTCTGAAAGACGACCATGTGAGTCAAACGAAGTCAAATGTTTGACAACCCGTAGTTTGCTACCAGTGCACCTGGTTCCTCAAATATCAGTCACTTTGTAGCGTAAAATGTCAACTCAAAAAAAAACTAACATGGCTGAAAAGCTGCCATTAATTATATAGAACTGTTTCATCTTCGAATCCTTCAAAACAGACCTTACTTACTTGATAGAATTTGCTAACAACTGAGAATGACAATGCAAAATCGCTGAAATAAGGCTGAAAAAACTCTAAATTGTAAAGAATAAACAAACCTTTCAAAATAAAAAAATTAAGCCAAGCTTGGTACCAAAAAATTTGATCCCCTATCCTTACGGATATCATCGGAATCCGTGTTTACAATTTTGAACAGGTTTAACAATTATTGAGGTGTACATAGCAGCGAGAAAAACATTTGAATACAGTAAAAAACCGCGTATAAGAACCAAGTCATTAAGAACCTACAGGCTGAAAATTCTGAAATTAGACCGCCAATATATAAGAACCTATTCAGCCAGAAATTTGAAATAGGTTCTTATTCATGGAAATCATCAAACTAAATCAAAGCTCTAGTTGCTTTGTCATTGAGCTTATACGTACTGATTCTGACATATGTGCAAATTGCAAAGAGCTCTAAAGATGCTTTGAAAGCTTTTCATTGTATTCTATAAAAGTTCTCATTCTTCCATGGACTGATGTTTTGAATAAGGCCTTGTGAACTCTCAACTGACAGTAAATAATGGGCTTGAAGTTTCAATCTGAACAAAAGGAATATCTGGAAGCCTTGAATGAATTAAGAACCAATTTAAGAACCTGAATAGCCTTATTTCCTACTAAATACTCTATACATAAGAGCCCAATTAGGCTGACTTGCGAAATTGTAGGTTCTTATACGCGGGTTTTTACTGTAAATCATCCTTGTCAATCACACGTCATCATACATTTAAAAGACTGTCTGGGTTCATTCATTATGGCTACCCAGTTGTGTTTGGGGAGAATTGTACAATAAATTGTTATGAGATTATACTTACTCTTCGATTGCAAATATCGTATTGCTGCGATTCGCCATCGCAAAACTTGCCACCGTGCATTGGCCTGCAAAATAACATTAGACATTGAGCAAATATAACAAAAAATATGATTATGGTGACAGTAAAGAAATGACAAAGTTTCAAATTTACAAAGTCTGTCTTTCTGATCCACACAGAAAATTCAGCGAGCGACGTAGATTACACGTTTTTTTACAAGAAACTGGTTTATAAGAAACTAGTACTAGGATGGCCAAAATTTTAAGAAACTCTAGTACTATGTCTGAGAAGTACTAAGAAACTTTTCAAAGTTAAAAGCATGAATTTTATAGCAAATAGATCGTTGAACCTTTATTATTGGGCAATATTATCTAACCATTTGTGTTTTCAACGTAACAGAACACTGTTTATTCCTCTATGATGTTTTGAATATCAAGAAACATATCTGCAGCAGTGTTAGCGACCACATCGACCATTCATGCATTCAAAAGATAAGAAACCAATTAAGAAACTTTTAGTACTAAAATGGACAAAATTCCTTGTTAAATTAAGAAACTTTTAGTACTATGGCCTGATCCTAGTTTCTTATAAAAAAAAACGTGTAGTCAACAACACAGCAGATGCACCTTTCCCATACTTCAGTGGTAAAATTTTGATGATCTATTCGTAATTCTGCTCCTGGATTCAGTGACTTGTCGCAGAACATCACTTTCCAGACCGAGCAAACAAAACTACGATGAGCAAAACAAAAACAGATAATAGAAACAATCAAATTAGCAAGACGAGATCTGTTTGGCCATGAATTTGTCTAACCACAATGGAAGCCTACGAGGAGCCTCGTTCTAAAATCTGTTGTCCTATAGAGATCCGAAAGTCAGAGAAGAAAGCCATTCCATTGTTGAATAGTATGTTGAATGTTTTCGAGAGCAGATCTATCATTATGGGCAAGATGCCATTGTTTTCTTACAATGCTAACCAAGTGCACCCCCTTCACCTCCCCTCTCATGTGTAGTAGGAACGTTCATCTGCACACTCATCACGTGTACACCTTGGATCACGTGCACCTAATATCACGTGCGCTTGGTGTCACATGTATTCTCAAATGCGCAGCCTTATTTAGTTAATCATTAACACATCTATTTTTATTAGTAATCTTGTAAAATCGTAATCTATTCAGAGTAGCACACTCAATAAAACCAAAGACATGCCTCGTCACTGCTCGCCGTATTTTTTCGAATCTTTTCGTATCTTTCGTATCTTCACTGCTTGCCGTATCTTTCCGAATCTTTTCATATCATTCGTATCTTTTCGAATCTTTTCGAAATTTTTCCGTATCTTTTCGTTTCTCTTCGAATTTCGATCTGCTTAGACCAGCTAGGTCATCTAGCAATCAGAGGGGCTATGAGAAAATCAAAAGCATCACCTACCTTGGATTTTGGCATTTCCTCTCCCTGAATGTAATTCCTCCTCCACAAGGACGGGTGCATTGATTGTATTCGCCCCAAGATGACCATCCTCCGTCAACGTATGTTGGATCTGGATTGTGTTTTGCCACGCATTGCCCATGCTTACACCACTGAAAGGACAAAGACCGATTTAGCTGAAAACAAATCTTGGATCGCCTCACAGCACAAAAAGCCTAATAAGTTCCGGAAAATCTACCTGGTGACCTAAAGAAGACTTCAAAAGCTGGATCATGGCTCACTGTCTGAAATCGAGAGCTACAGACAAATATTTTTTTTCACCGTTTAGTCGTTGGATTTATTAGCTAAATATTTTAGCGATCAGTTATTTTTTGCCAACGGAAAAGAAATTGATAATAAATAATGATAATAGTTGAAAGGCTTGGCTATCAGAAATCAGATTGAACGAAAATTTCGAATCCTACATTTTATATTTAGAGTGAAATAATCATCACCCTTTTCCAGGCAATATCTTGTGAAAAGTTAACGTAGAGATGGATTTGAAGTCGTCTGGCGGAAATCTAGTGCTTGCAAAATGAGTGTTCTCTACAACAAGGGCAGATTTTGTAATACAGTAGCATCAGTCACTTTGGTTCACACCTCAATTCAAAGAGATTAGCGAATGCAGAAGAAAGGAATTCTCTCAGCAGTAATTCAAAACAAACACAGCCGCAAAGTTGCCCTGAAACCAGTACGGCAAACTCTCACTTGGTGCGAGTAAAGGGACGTTTTTAAGAGAAGCTAAGTGCTTATGGCGAAAGAAGAAGGGTAAATCCATAGTTCTGTCTCGCGGATTTGGTCTATTTGACTGAGGAGCTGAGGAGTAACTGTTTTAAATTTGAGCAATAAATTTGCAAGAATAGTAATGCCCTCTGCTTGGCTTCTGAATCACGTAAACAAAATCCGCGAGACAGAACTTCAGACTTACCCTTCTTCTTTCGTCTTAAGCACATAACTTCTCTTAAAAGCATCCTTTTGCTCGCAGCAAGTGAGAGTTTGCCGTACTGGTTTCGGGGCAACTTTGCGGCTATGTTTGTTTTGACTTACTGGTTGAGAGAATTTCTTTGTCTGCATGTGCTAATCGCTTTGAATTGAGGTGTGTAACCAAAGCAACTGATGCTATTGTATTACAAAATCTGCCCTTGTTGTTCTCTACTCCTTATTCCATTTTCGTGCTCCAAAGCAAATTTGGAATTCGGCTATCCTCAAATCTTGGAAAACATGATATTAAATGATACCCTTGAAACATCACGATACAACAGATCAACAAAGATTCGTTAAATAGTACCTTATCGTCTCCGCACATTGTTCCATCTATAGGTGGCTTGCCAGTTCTGACGCAAGATGTGATATTAGGAAGGAAACATTGCAGTTCAACGCAAGCCTATAAGAAGAGAATGAGACTGACAGTAGAAATATGATTAAAACTTCATCCATGAGGTTTATAGTTTTACAGGATATACAGGAATTACTAAAATCTGACTTTTCTTTGACCACAACTGCCAAAAAGCATACGCTTGCCCAGAAAAATGTGTCAAAAAGTATACCCTAAGTCCGAAAAAGTACATTCAAATCTTCTACAAAATGTTAAAAAACATCGTTGATGCAAGCTCATTTTTAGAATAACTCAATTCAAGTGTCTATTCCACTGGAGATGTCAGGAAATTTCTCACCATGATCCTTTGCGTTTCATAGTAAATTTACCAACCAAATTAACGGAAATTCTTTCAGACACAAAGAATAATGGTAACAGATTCCCTGACGCCTTCTTAAGCACAATCGTTTATCAACATACCTCCATGGGATCTCCGAAATAACATCCTTTAGCTCCTTCACCAGCGACCAGCTTACATTGCGATGCAAGATCGTAAATAGTGCCTGCATTGCGGTAGACATTAACATTAGTTCTCTTCTCTTTCGATGGTACATCATTGAGGCAGTTTGATTGGACCGTTCTGAAATGAAAGTGAGCAATATTACTACAACTTTAACGAAATCATCTACAAACCAGAAGCACCAAAAGAGCTCGATTGTTTGGAATTTCATAGCATCTACAGTACTGAATGGATTCGAATGGAATGAATCTTTATGAAGACCCAAAACTGCAGTATGTTGCATCTTTTCTCTTCTTTACGAGTACTGAGAATAAATTCGACTTTACAAAAATGCCTTGGTTGCAAAGTGCCTGTAAGAGATCTGAAGTGTTTGAATGAATCGCAAGGAAACTTTCTTACTCAGAACTGGCTGCACTTTTCTGCACATTCATTGCCACTGGATCGAAAAACTCTAGTAGTCAATAAAAATTCATTCTTTACGATTCCTTACAGAGAATCAATGTCCTTGCATATTGTTCTGTCTAAGAGATTTCTTACAATCTGATCGAGTGTTTTTTCAGCTATTTCCTAACCAACGAATTTTCGTAAAGTTCAGTTTATCTAATTTTCCCCTGCTCATAAAAACGATAGAAAAATCAAAAAGATAAATCAGTCTCACTGCCATGAAGCAAAATTTGATTCATTCAAATCAATCCTGTACGACCGTTTTCTGAAACTGTTTTTCTTGCACCCAACAGATGATACGGCAAAAACGTGAGTACACTTGCAAAGCAATGGTTTGGTCTTACGTGATATAGGAGAATGGAACTTAGGCTGCGTTCACACGATGCCGGCACATTTCGAAAACGATGAAAAATGTGACGGTAGCAAAATTTGAGCTAGCGTCCACACGATGCCGGAACAATTTGAAAACGGTCAGAAATTTGCCGGTAAAAAGCTCGTTGCAAGACTTTGGTGCCTCTTAAGTAAACCTAAATCCTAAGAATCGTTCAGTCTCGTTCCAAAAGCGTCTGAAAATGTTCTATTTTCATCATTTTAAAGTGTTTACACGATGCCGTTTCCAAAATGTGCCGATTAGAGTTCCGTTTTCAAAATCTGCCGTTTTCAAAATCTGCCGGCAAAAAATGTGCCGTTTTCGTGTGAACAGGAGGCCTATCCGTCGAATTTTTCACCGTTTTCAAAATGTGCCGGCATCGTGTGAACGCAGTCTTACTTGAGAAAATTTTGAAGTCGCAGAGCACTGCAGACAGACCAAATATAAGCTCCTTCGCCGTAGCCAGAATGAAGATTCATTATATTGTTTCGTCCTTTGCAAGAATTCCCAATACCATCATGTTCCATGCCTAAACTGAACAAACATTTGGGATTAGATATGGAGACAATGACTGTCACGAATAATATCTATGACAAAAATGCCCTCCAGCCGGTGAGTCAGTTTGCAGTACGCAATAACATCTAATTGTAGGTTTGTAGATGATTTGTAGATGATTTCGCAATAACACTTGATTACAAACTGAATTTTGATCCACATATATCAAATATTTGCAAGAAAGCTGCATCGCAACTAAATGTCCTGAAAAGACTTAAGTCTTTCATTGGTTTTGCCGAGAAGAAAATCTTAGTCCAAAGTTTTGTATACTCGAACTTTAACTACTGTCCTTTGGTTTGGTATTTTTCGTCAACTAAATCGTTACAGAAAATCGAAAAGATACAAGAACGTGCGCTGAGATTCCTGCATAATGATCATGTAAGCTCCTATGATGACTTACTTCTAAAATCAAATAGATCCACAATGCTGGTTTCTCGTCAAAGAATACTTTGTATTGAGATTTTCAAAACATTAAATAAACTTAATCCAACATTTATGAATGATATCTTTAGTGTTAGGACTTCAAATTATTCGTCACGAAATCCGAACAATTTGAATCATTTTCGGCCAAATCAAGTAACCTTTGGTTCCAATAGCCTGAGAGCCATGGGACCTAAAATATGGAATTGCTTGCCAAATGAATTAAAATCAGCTGAAAATTTAAAGAGCTTCAAGAATCTGATCAAACAATGGGATGGCCTGACCTGTAAATGTAATGCCTGTCACTTCAGTTCTACAATGTAATCTTGCCCATATATGCCTTTTATCAATTAATTTCTTCATTCCTTTATTTATTCATTTGTATATTCGATTTAGATTAGTTGTACATATGTAAATATGTATAGCTAGGCAAGAATCGAATTAAAATAAGTTGACAAACAAACAAACAAATCTAATCTTTCTCGAAATTCCAAAAGTGAATCTCTCGAGTTCTGAAAGTGATGCACTGCACTTGCAGTTCTTCTCAGACTAAATATACTTCTTGAAAATTTCTATCAAGTCTTAGTACTTTTGCCTCTTATAGGTCTGTTACTGATCCATAAAGATAACAACAGAACATGTTTAAGTTATCATATCCATTAAAGTATCAATGCAGAATGCTCAAGAACAATATTTATTGTAAGTAACACGTCCACTTACTTATGCCCTGTGTGATGAGCAAGTGAAAATCCCGACATTAGTCCATGATCTTGAATAACTGAAGCAGATGATGGAAACCTGCACATCCCTCCAATATGAGAAACGCCTTGAAAGCAAGATGAAGATTTTAGCTACATAGATTCTATGGCCTATATAATATTAGCCATTACCTTAGATAAAACTAGTATATACAACAAAATGATATCAAAATTGAAATGCAAGAAATAAACTGTCTAATCTGTTGGCAAACTGAAGCCTTTCAAACCTATGTTATCATCAGAATAGATATAATCATCATCACCAGGTTTGGAATTGGATGCAAAGATAGGAAACCATGCAACGAAGAGCGCAGTTTCTTTAAAAAAATGCGTTTATATGAAAAGTTGTAAACTAATGTAAAAAGTACCTGAAACATCACAGGGCTCCTCTTTATCTTTGCAAATGTTGTATCTGCAGTAACAGATAAATCAATCTAACAAATTTCTTCAGTTAGCCTCAAAAGTCTCTTTAAAGGCACACTGTCGTGGCACTGATTGGGTGAATAAGACAATAAAAAAGAATAGAATTTGGTAACCTTCAGTAATTTCGCTGCACACAGAAATTCATGAAGACGATAACGATCTGACAGCTTTTACTCTCGAAACAAAGTATGACCCAAGGGCATAAAGGCTTGGTAATTGTTCAGAGGCCATGTCTTTTGTTGGTAATTTCAACACCATGATTAGCCAATCAGAGCCACGACAGTGTGCCTTTAAAATACATTTCACGAAAGAGTTGCGCTCGTGACGATATCTTATTCATTTTCCTTGAAACCCTGACCTGATATCAATAGTCAGACAGAATCTTATATGGCTCACGTTTTTTATAAGAAACTACGATCAAGCCATAGTACTAAAAGTTTCTTAATTTAACACGACATTTTGTCCATTTTAGTACTGAAGTTTCTTACTTGGTTTCTCGTTTATTGAATGCAGAATTATCAATGTGGTCGCTAACACTGTTGCAGATATGTTTCTTGACATTTAAAACATCATATAGGAATAAACAGTGTTCTGTCATGTTGAAAATACAAATGGTTAGTTAATATCGACCCAGAATAAAGGTTCAACGATATATTTGCTATAATATCCATGCTTTTGAGTTTAAAAGTTTCTTAATGCTTCCCAGAGGTAGTACTACAGTTTTTCTAAATTTTGGCAATCTTAGTACTTATAAACCAGTTTCTTATAAAAAAAACGTGTATTCATTAGTTTTTAATCGCAAGTAGTGCAGTTGTATGTAAGTTTAACGTTGCGTGTCTTTCATTTTATTGGCCATGGGGTAGTCATTGTCTTTCGTTCCCCATGTTGGCATCGTCCCTTTGGCATAGAATGGTATTTATAGTATATACAGTAGAAAGTAAGATTAGTCTGTATGGTAGAAAGTAAGATTGTAATTGTGATATTTTATATGGGTATGAAAATTCTCTTACAGCTAGGGTAAATAATATGAATTTTCTGTGTTGCATTCTTCTACAGCGAAGACTTACAGTATTAAGTCATAGCTTCGACTGTCCTGGGCAACAAATTCCCGCGTTCCTTTACTGTCTGTGATTCTCTGACGAAAATGAGAGAGCATTATTGTTCAATTAACACAGAAAGATAAAAAAATAGCGAGACGCAGATGCAACGGACCTTGTTAGTAGAACAGCATAGTCGAAGCTTCCCCCATTTTGACTATCTGCTGACGATTGCAAACCAGCCCATTTGCCAAACGCGATTAATGTGTTTCTAGCATGATGGTTGATAGTAAGGCCTTCCTGTAAGCAACAATGTATCATTTGATTAAAAGTTAGATAAGAGATCAAGCATTTCACATCACAATCATTGGCAGAGGATAATCATTATTAGTTCAGCTAGTTCAGCTGCATCATAGAAATTTTCAAGAAATTTTACAAGAATTTCGCACGAAGTTTCATAAGTTTGACAATAAACTTACGCAGTCATTTAACAGTCATGCTTCAAATATGAAGTTGTTGAATTAAAGGAATCCTTATTCATCATCAATCAAACTCCAAAATTTTGCTTTTAAGCGAGGGGTTACTCTCTCCTCAATTAGTTCACCAATTGAGAGAGCTCTTTGTGCTAAAATCACAAGTAAGTTCCTCTTTGGCGTTTACCTTGGGGGAGGGGTGTAAAATTCTTCACCTAGTATGGATAACTTATTCGTGGGGATTCCGTTCCCCAAAGGGGACAACATACATGAACACATCTAAGTATCATTATTCCTAGGAAGGAGAAGAAAGGGATGTCTTCCTCGTTGTTTTCAATCGACTTTGCCGGTTCTCGAAAGGCGCTCTCTGCAGAAAATCTCCAATTTCGACAGGAAGAAATGGACGATTGAAAACGGGTAAATTACTCAACTTGATTGGACATATTAGGAATAAAACAAGACCACTTTCAATATGATTGCTTTGATATTCAGGGATCAGCATTAATTCAAACGCCGGGCATTTTAATTGACTCACCCGGTATTTGTCATTCATTCTGAAATTTAAAAGTAGTAAAACACGCAACAAAACAAGCATTGTTAGTGTGCATTTGATATCAATTACCTGAGCTGCTACAAGGACAAGAATTTTCACAATAACCAGGTTGATTGATGTAGGACCAATAGTTGGATCTCGAAGAATGTCATGAGCCTTGGACAAATAAGAAGAGATGAGATTATAACAAAGAATAGATCAAATACCAGAACTTATCTAAGACAGAGCTCTGATGGGAGGCTTCTCTTAAGTTACAGCCGAGGTTTACTCAAGGGGGGGGGGGTACATGACAAGTCGACGGTACGGGTAAATACCCCTTTGTGGGGGATTCCTGGCCCAAATTCTCTAAACAAGAGTTTTCCGGAGATTTTCCTTAAACATGGATGGGTACGGCTGAAAATTCGCCAAAAACTTTTAAAAATTGGTAGTTTTCTGTTGAAACTCATCATAAAAGTGGGTAAGTGGGTACCTTTCTGAAAACCGGGCGGCAGACCCCTGTCAATCCATGAGCCATGTACCCTTCGGGGGTTTACTCCGAATTGTAGGATAAGACTGCGTTCACACGATGCCGGCACATTTTGAAAACGGTGAAAAATTCGACGGATAGGCCTCCCGTTTACACGAAAACGGCACATTTTTGCCGCGTGTGAACGCAGTCTAAGTAATAAGCTTTAGCTGTTCTGCAAAAGACCCCGGATCGAAAGATAGTTGACACATCTTTATAAGAGAGGTTGGATTGAATTTTGTTAGAGCTTTTATCACTGTTGTGTACATTCGAAAATTCTTCAACATGTGTAAAGATATAATTCAAATTCAATTAAGATTATTTTTAGAATAGCTCAAAGGTCTATTATTGCCGGGGGGGGGGCACTCATATATTATTTCCGACCGGGATGTGATGGAGAGTCGTCCTTTGGCATCTCTTGCTTATCCTATGCCGTGGTGTCGGCAATAATGCGCAGGAGATGCCAAAGGGCAATTTAGGCCCAAACATTCTGAAAGCACATGTGACAGAGCTCATGAGTTCCAGGCCAAGAAATATGGCTAAGTAAGGCTGCCAGTGTCAAGGAAGAGAATTTTATGGCATTTCAAGGTAGGCAAAGAATCTAATCCGATCTAATTAAACCTAACTGTGACTACCACTCATAGTTTAAGAGATGGAAGAAACTGCGCAGAAAAGATGGAAGAAACTTCTCTCACAAGAGCACCCACATTAAACCAACGTAATTTATGTCACAACAAATCGGTTGTTTTCAAACAATAAACTTTAACTCACAATGTTGAAGACTGTCAGTGCATACTGTTTGGCAGCATCTAGGCCATAATATTGCGTCATTTTCTGATCAATTACCAACAATGTCTCTATGGTCTGTTCACCAGCCTTCTTCGACAAAACACTCCTTCTACGACGAAGTCTCGTTGCAGTTTCTACAAAGAATTGGAAAACTCATCAAAAATGGTAGGAAATTGCTAGAAGCACACAGATAGGACTAAGTTTGAATTGCAAAGCCCCTTTTGACGTCATACCAAATATGAAACTTCAAAGCAGATATGTTGGTACCTTAAGGACTAAAACTTGCCAGCATAAGGATGCAATGCTCCATCTAACTACCTTGAGCCCTGACAAAGAACAAGCAAACATGTTTTGCCACACATTAGAGATTTGCTTCTCAAACAAAATATTTGTCCATTTTGGCCACCTTGCAACGATTTTCTTGCCTGTGACGGTCAGAAAATATTTATGATTTGAATTCAAAAACATTACCGAACAAATCGTGCTCGATTCTACTGACCAAGCACTGCTTCGTAACGTAGCCAAACAGGAGGACATTGTTTGCAAACAAATAGGAAACATTTTGCTATCAACCCATAGCCACAATGGAGAAACTAGGAAACTAAATGATTTATGACTACATTGACATTCCGTCCGCTATCGCTAGAAATCCACGTTCTTAACTGACAAAAAGGAACGATAAAGAGCGACAGCAAGAGTCAGAGACACATTTCTATCGCCAGATCGGAACACTTTTTCCCACTCATTAGTATAACCCAGAATTGAGCAGAAAGAACAATAAATCATATAAAAAAGTTTCAGTGTCAGGAATAAAAGAATCTGTTCGTTTTGTCGGGTATCGTTCGTTAAATCATCCCTTATTGTGGCTTGATGAGAATAAGGCCTAATCTTTTAAAAGTATGAAATAGCATTTGATTACCTTTGGCACTGATAGATGCAGCGTGAATATCATCATGTGTCCTTACTGAAGTAGAATTCCTTTGCTTATGTATTTGCCTACTAATCGTATGAGGAAGAGCAATTCCACTGTGACTTGTCCTGTTTCTTAATGGCTGTAGGAAGTACCTTGCTTTAAGAGTTTCTATCGTGCCTTCCTGAAAAGAAATCAATGGGAAATATCAGACTTACTATCTAAGATCCCTGTTTTCCTTTTGTTTCGTTGAGTTGAACTACTGGCTCGTCCGTGCGACTTTGCAAAAATTTCTTATCTAACTTAGTCATTTGCAACTTTGCAAAAATTTCTTATCTAACTTAGTGAATTGCAACTTTACACAAAAATATTGGAAGTGAACAGTCAGTCCCAGACAAGCACTCCATTTTATGTGGTTTCAACACTGTGAAATACACAATACAACGATTATAACATAAATTGTGGTGTGTGATGCCGGTTCAGAACAAGAAAATTTTAAGAGAAAATTAGTAATAAATGCTTCAACATAAATAAAAATCTTAAGATCCTAGTGTAGAGGAACCTTCTTATTATGGGGGGGGGGGCTATTCCTCGCTTTTATGAGTCAACAATCCATTGAAATTGTGGATGAGGGAGTTTTGTGAATTCAAAGATTGGCAGTTATGTTCAAATACTGATATACACCATTCTCTCCCCAGTATAATTCCAGCCTCTTTGGATAGAGATAAATGAGCAAAAAATTAGTAAGCAAAAAATAAATGAATAGATAAAGACATGCATACATGAATGAATATTTTGAAAGAAACATTTTGAAAAAATAGATTTAGTTGCCACAGAAAACGTTGTTGCTGTTGGTTGCAAAAACGGAAACATTTGCATCAAGTTTGTTTTTTGCTTTAAAGTATCCTCATAGGCCAAATTGCACCTATGTTGGTAATTGATAAAATCTTACCAATCCATCGCAGCTAGCCAATGAAACAACAGTCGTAGGATCATCAACAAGCTTTCCAGTGTAATAACAGTTAGTAACATCTTGTTCATGTAATACTCTTCCTCTATCTCCGATAACTTGAGCTACAGTATTACGAGTCAGTAAATTATTATTTAGTTTCAGTCTAGCATGAAATGGTTCGCCAAATGCTTCGAAGCGAATTCTAAGATCTTCTGTTTCATGTTGGTTTGTTGTTTGACGCCGTCGTCTTTTTGAGTCGGGTAGAACTTCAGGAAAGATAATCTGCGTATCTACAGCAAATGGTAGACAGATTTGTTAATGGTTATTCTCGATTTAAAATGGAATATTGCTCCAGGGTACAAGCTATCAATGCCCTATACATTATTTAGTGCATCAAATCTAAGGCAATTACTGCCAAACAATTAAACAAAATAACATTTGCCAGTGTGTCATATATAAATTTCAAAGAGAACTGTAAAAATTTGAGAATTTTTATTCAAATGACAAAGCCAAAAGAGCCAAGGGTGTTAAAAGAAGAGTTAATTTTCCAACTTTAGCTGTTAAAGTAATTGTCATACTGCTTGGTACATATCAGTTTTCCACGGCTATGATTAATACTCAAGCTACGATATCCTGAAAAGCTTCAAGTAGGATGAAAATAATACAGTCGAGTATCTATTGGCTTAAGAAATATCAGCAATTGCAAGACAAGCACTTACCATCAACTGAAGTCTCTTGCGTAGCAGTGAACAATCTGTTGTCAAATGAGATCTGAAACTGAAATGAGAACAGGCAAATAAATGAAAGACACTTCATAAGTGGAAAATTGGCATGATGCTACGAAGCAGCTTCGCAGGAGGCTAGTTTGTCCTGAAAGAAGAAACGGCAAGAAAAAGAACAAGCTGAATAAAGGAAGAGACAAGAACAGAGACTAGGAAAGGAAGAAACAAGAAATGAAAGGAATAGGAAGAAAGGAAGATGAGGAAGAACAAATGAAAAGGGGAAAGACTAAAGGATGACAAAGAGACATTAAGTTTGAAAATGTAAAGAGAAAAGCAAGAAAGAAAGAAGGACAGAACGGAAGAAAACGGCGATGTTTGGTTGCGTTTTATCATTGCAAATTTGCGTTGTGCAACAGTTGGATAGCATTTTGAGGTCTGGTACCTGAAGAAAATTGATAAAATAAATGGAAGAATTGTATTTTAAGGTCGCTTCACAAGAACGTAAATATTTTTCCACTACTGTCATACCTTTTAGATATAAATTTATGCTGAAAATTTGCGTTTTGAAAATCTATTATTGGGTCCTTATTGGGTCCCATTTATTTCCCGTTCACGATCGCCAGACCCTAGGAGCGACCGTCCTGATCGAATATACCCGTACATGTTGTCGTCCATATTTGGTCGGCCCTAATTCAACGTTGGCCGTCAAATTCTCGCTGACAAAAACCAAGCATCGGCTCATTTTCTGCTGGAGAACTAAAACAAGCATCAATATGGGCCAGCGAAATCCGGGCTAACAAGGAAATTCGTAAAGCGAGAATTGGTATTCAAGGTACAATACCAACCTAATACAGGGCGTTTCAGCAAAAACGCAACCCACTTTCATTCGAGATTCTTCAGGAAATGATAAGATTTGAATCAATTTGAGGCATACCATCTGAAAGTACAGTCTATCTTCTTTCCAATAATATCCAGGTTGGGTGGATCAATAGAAATTTTCGTTGCTTGATTGACGCTTTCGAAAGTATGGCCTATTTTAGATGCCGGAAAGTGACAGGGAATTTACATAGACGATAATCCACCATTGTAAGAGCATATCTGATCATTATCTGCAAATGCATCTCATGAGGATGAAATTGCCTTTTTCCCTCCTCAAGGCATCACCTCAAGTGCCTCTAGGCCTGAAACATTTTGAAAAGGTTTTTGTCATAATTTTGACCAGTAAAAGGGGTTAATTTGCTTTTGCAACATGCTGCATTTGAAAATGGCCATACTTAAGAAAGTATCAATTTAATGATAAATAATTCCATTAATGTATCCAAACTGCATATCATTAGATAGCAGAAAGATTGTACTTTCAAATTATATACATCACATCCACTGAAACTTTGTCAATTCTTTAAGATTTAAAATCATTGCTGGGTTTCGTTTTTCTGAAACATCCAGTATAGGCTATCTCTCAACATGGTGAGTGTGGAAAGGACAGGCCACCATGTCGACGGCGTTTGTCGCATCGAATAAAGCCGGATCTCCATTAGGCGGAAAAATTTCGAGGCGAAAAAATTTCCGGCAATCTCATTGGTTTATCGAATCGTCGCCGCGGAAAAATGTCGAGCCGTGAATACTAGGAACACGTTCTACTTTTCGCAGCTCGACACTTTTCCGCCTGGTAGAGATCCGGCTAAAGAATGCTTTTAATGGTGACATAGCAGCCCTGCAGATGTCCTACATGACAGGATGAAATATTGGCAATGTTTGCATATTCGTTATTAATCATACCATATTCGCTGTTGTTTTTGTCGTTTTGTGATGTTCCCGATCTTTACTTTACTTTGGAATGGCCGGTTTCAAAACCAAACAAGGTACAAATCGCTCATTATCAAATCCACTTTCTTTAGGTTAAGCAAGTGTTTACGATAGTTAAAGAAGTTGTGAACTATTTCAAGATTTCTCAAATAAAATAAGTAGCGCATAAGACATACCATTACCATTATGAATAACCTAGCAATGATATGAGATAGAGGCCATGCCAGCATGGTGCTTCTATTTATTTCTGACCTTATAGGTGCACCATTACATAGTTAATAACATAGTTGGCCTATGAAAAAGAGAGATACATCGTCAGTTTTTATGTAAGTACAGATTTAAAGATAATGTGCGATTGTAAAAAGGCTTCTCCATTAAAAAAACAAAGAAACACTCACACACAGCATTGTTTCTTTGGTTATCCATTGTTAACGATGCATGCGCAGCTGCAAACTTTGAATGGGATTTCTTACTTTCACTTTGCTCTTAGCAGATACAGGCTTTTAACCTTGCAAAAATACTTTAAACTTTGTCTCGAATTAGAGGTCACAAGAAAATGCCGATCACTAACAAAACAACATATTTTTACATGGGAAATTTAGCGCTATCATTCACAAATCTTTGAAAAGACAATGAAAAACAATAGGCTGCGATTGAAAACAGTGTTTTTTATTTGCGGGTACCAACGATAAAGGCGGGAATTGTTTCTGGATGTGGCCTGAAGGCTCAACGGAAGCCTTCAAAGGATCATTATAGCTTCGGTCAAGCACAGTATGAAGCATCAAATTTCGTCATAAGGAGATGACCTAATATATGTTATCTTCCTAATTAATATCTATCTAATCTAAATATTCCCCTGTGATTTGAGTCCTTTTTCGTGGCTAAGAATGTAAATAATATACGCTGGAATTATGTAGCAAAATGATCCCTGAAGAGACAAGAGAGATTCCTATCGCTCTACCTTCACAGATAAAGGCCACATTGGAAATACGCAGTTTGGGTTATTTACACTTACTTCTTTAGCTATTCGGCCATATAAATCAATTTGTTTGCTTTCGGAAGTCTTGTTTGTCGCACGTAAATCAACTGAAACGTATGCTACAAGGCGATTCTCTTTTAACTTTTAGTTGACCGTTAACTGTAGAGGACTATATGAAGATAAGTATTGACTATTAAAATCTGCACACACATAAGTCTCCACACAAAACCAGTTCATAAAGTTTTTCAAAAGAAAAGCAGACAGTAGGATGAAATCTAGCAAGAAATGTGCTAAATTCTTTATTTGCTTTACTTCTGTTGACTAAAGAGACAGGACGGTAAAAACAATCCCGAAAATCAATTCGATATAAATTTCGTTGCACAGCAGGCGTTAAAGAAAATTTACAGCATTGTGAAAAATTAACAGTTCAAATTATTCAAATTATAGTGCGTCTAAAAATAATGATTTTTGACATTCCTTACGAAAATAAAGCAATGAAGCTTTCCCCTTTCCCCACTGCGCTTTTGGCCTAAAAATCTCACACGAGGAAGAGGACTTCAGCGATACTGTCAAAGCTAAAGCGACAGACACTAACTTTGCTAAACCAAAAAAAAACAAATCTAACTGTAAAATTGTAAGTTTAATCAACTATCGGGAGCAGCTTCAATAAATTCATTCATTGATCACAGGTCGAGAGATCAAGCTCTAACAATAGCGGCCTAAATCTAAAAGAAAAACAAATTATGCTTACCAAGAGTAAGTCGCTTGTCCCCAACTGAATCCAAAATCTTATGAAATACCAATCCAATATGTTTGCTCTTTCATCTTAGTTTCCTACGGTATAAAACTAAATTTAATGTAAAGGTTGATAAATCTAATTTCGCCATTTAACCTTTCATGGATATCAGACAATCGCTGTTTGATTGGTACCTGGTGGAATTAGTCGCAGGTACTTCATAGTTGCATGTCAGCTGAGACCCAGCTATGGCCTAATTCTGCGTACGGGAATGCCACTATGGACAGGTGCATACTTGCTCGTTCAGCGAAGAGACTATCTTTTAAGCGAGTGTGTCTGCTCACTTTGAATAATGTGACTGAGACATGAGTATCTGAGAACTTAATGGATTTATTTGTCAGAAGGAGGCAACTATAAGATTTTAAAGACAGGATCTTTCCACTGTCAATTCACGTTGGAATGAGCAAGTGTATGAGAAACAAAGTCTCTCGAGCCTTGGGCTTTCTGAAATAAGCAAAGAAATCTCTCGCAGAGGAAACGTTGAACCACACTTTCGTCATTTTGGCTCAGTATGGGAATGTTATGGTAAATCTCAAATTGATAACCTCCAGAAATTGCAAATCGAGCTGCCACAATTGATTTAATTAGCAGCTATCATCTTTCAATAGTGGGTCTGATTAAGAGGCTGAAATGGCCAACAATCTTGGAAATTATTTAAAGTGAAACAGCGACTATAATGTACAAGCCAACAAATAGTCTTGCGACTGAACATCTGTCCGAGTTATTTGTAAAGAACTTAGCTCTTCACACAATGAGACCAAGAAACATCGAATCTGACTTGCGTGTTCCTCTCTTCAAAACGTTAAAGGCGGAAGTCTACTTCATTTCGTGGGCCTAAGTTTTGGAACCAATTGAGCTCAGTTGTCAGACCTGCACTCTCTCTTCTTACCTTCAAAAAGAGGCTAAACAAGAACTTGTACAGGGTTGTTGGTATTTTTTGTATATTTTTCCTTTGACTAAATTCATAACATTCTATTTACTATTCTAAGATTAATTGTTTATCAGGTTTTTAATTTGTAATATTTTTGCTCGGCTCCACGGCCCTCTGCAAAGCAGTCTCTGCAGAATGACGGGAGCTCCGTAGTTAAACAATAAAAATCAAACACAATTAAAAAAAAATGAAACGTTTCCCAGAATCATAAAACATTCTCCCAAACCTGAAACGCAGAAGTAGACAAAATGTGCTGAAGCGACATCTCCCGCGTTTGCCATCTCTTTCGCCCCTTAAAGACAATTGACGGATATATAGCGTCTAGTTTAAAAATAGAACAAAAGATCGGTGCCTGCCATCATTAGTCCAATTGTTTTGATAATCTCTCTAGATCAACAAATACGATGGAATACAATAGACTATATTTAGATTGCCCAGGCCCTTGATTTAAGTCGCCTTATATATCCGTCATTTGTCTTTAAATTCGACATGTGGGTTTTGTTTTTGCTTTCAAAGCAATCAAGCATACAACAAAACAACTAGCATGAAAATATTATCAAATTCCCGTTTGCATTTGTGACATTTACCAGTTGTTCAATGTAAACAAGAATTCAAAAGTTGATACGCAACAATAAATCTTCGTCTGTTTGTATCTAATCTTTGGTAAAAGTCTAGCAACAGAGGACTTGGGATTTAGAACAACTCTGGAACTCTATAAGGCCGGTTCATATTCAAGCGAATGGAAATTTGGTTGCTATATTAGCGAAAGACGTAACGAATTGGCCAGAATGAGCTGCTCAAAAATTTTTGATGGTTGCGAAAGATTTTCCATTGTTGTTGGTTCTACACAAGATGAAAATACTATAATCGGTTTAATTTGAAGGATTCATCCATGGGTTGCTAGACAGCGGTTATGTTTAAGTATATTTGCTTCTGCGGATGAAAAATTATACGTTTCTGGGGAGGAGCGTCTTACGCTAGCTCCTCCGTAGTAGCAGATAATTTTATCCTCCGCAAAAGAACAAAGAGGCAGCAAAAAAGCACAGTTTCTTGGCAGATTCTTAAAGTTTTGCTTTTTAAAAGTGGGCCACATAGAGGTGTCACAAAAGCACATAGATGCGGTCGACCATGACCATAATGATAAGCATACAGCGTGAATCCATCCAAAATAAATTTCAAAACATACCTTGATTGATGCTGGTGCATTGAGAGTGAAGATATCTATCTTCAAAGGACAAATTTGTCTCCATCTCTAAACCAGAGCTTTGAAGTTTTGGCCTAAGCAAATTCTTGAAGCATCGTGAATAAAATAAACAAAATTTCACGTCAAACTTATCGTTCAGGGAGTTCCGAAGTCAACTTTGCTCACCTCAATGTCAACAATTTGATTAACACATACCAATCACCAGTAAAAGTACTCCCTTGAAAATCAAACACTTTTAGTCATCCCTTCCTTCTGCATCAACTCTTTTTAACCCATACCGCAAAAGCTTTATCTAACCTCCCTCCCTCTTTATTGAGCTCCCTTTGCGTACGATTGTTACGATTGGCCGCCAAATTTCAGCCAATTGTGTCCAGTAAAAGGGTAGTTGGGAACAGCATTGTGTGCTAGAATAACTTTTAAGCCTTTATCTTTGAAACATTTTATTGTGTTTTACTATTTGTTGTCATTTTTACACAAGCAATCTTGACATTTTCAATACGAATTTGAACATCGATTGTTGAAAAATAGTGGTTTCCTTTTCTTTCTTTGTTGTTTTCCTACTTACAGCCAAAATTCGGCCAACTTTTGAGTTTTCAGCCAAATCATTCTTTGATGGCCATGGGTTCCAAAAAACAACAAGAATCGAGAAATTTGGCCATCAAATCAGCCAAATGGCAATCCTGTTTGTTTGTTTTGTTTGTTTTCAATTTGTTTTGAGTGAGCTTGTCAGGATTTCTAGCTACTGAAAGCTAATTTAGGCCCACTGTGCATGCCGCATCCAGGCATGGGACCCCTAGTTTAACGTCCCTTCCGAAGGACGACAAGGTGAGTTGCGAGGTCAGTCCTCAGAGGTCACCCATCCGAAATCTGACCTCACTCGACCAAGCTTAACTTCAGCCACCTGACGAAGACTGTATAAGCCACTCGGCCACTCACCCCGCAGTACATGCACATTGCTTAGTTAAGCCTGGTTTCCATATGATCATGACAGTCAGCAATACATCGCCTAGGCAGGCTAAGGAACACATCAGGGACAGTTGTGTTAACCGGGCCACAGTTGTGTTAACCGGGCCACTCACCCCACTGTACATGCACATTGCTTAGTTAAGCCTGGTTTCCATATGATCATGACAGTCAGCAATACGTCGCCAAGGCAGGCTAAGGAACACATCAGGGACAGTTGTGTTAAATGGAAACATCTTCTAAGTGATGTCTTGGATGTCACCGATCAGACAGGGACAGTATGGAGATGCATCAAAAGAGTTGAGATGAGTTTAAAGCCTGGCTTCCATATGATCGTGACAGTGATCATTTCCATATGTCACCAACTGATCAGGGACACGTCGCCAATGTGTCGCAGTAGGTTGCCAACTGTTATGATCATATGGAAACCAGGCTTTCGAGGAACAACAGTTTGCATTGGCTTTTCTTAGTCCAATTTACAGAGTGCCTTCATCTATCACCATCAACATCATTTTTCTTTTTCAGATTTATGATAAAACTTTTTAGCACAACAAGTTATACATTAATGTGAATCACTAATATTCAGACTTATTTTAGCTTAAGTATGTGTAGGATGAAAAGTGGTAATTTACTTGACTAAAACATTTCTTAGTACCAAAACTCGTTCTCTGCTACCAACACACTACACTATACTACAGTAAATAAACTGTATTTTTTTAGCCTTTGAGTTTGATATATTGTTTCCTACTTTCAATGGCCTGTTGAATCCATAATAATTCCATTTGCAATTCCCTTTTCTTTTTGATTATTTCATTCTTATCCAAAGATTTCAGCCATGATGTGCCTAAATGTTCATCTGGTGTACTCCCTGACATACATTCATCAGTGTAGCCTTGAACAAGAGTTGGTGCAAGTTTTCTCATAGATATTCCTTCTGAAGGCTCTTCTGTTGAGATCTTAGGCTGCAAAATGGAATCTGAGAAACTGTCCCTGATTTTTAGAGAATGGCATGCAGTGTCCCTCTCTGGCTCAAGGTCAGATTCCCTTTCACCAGTTGCCTCGTTTTTGTGAATGATCTCATTCTCAATATCACTTGCAAGTTGAGCCACATCAGAATTTGCTTTTGCTGATGAATATATGGATTCACCATACCTAATCTCGCTTTCTGGAACTGTTTTTGGTTTAAGTTCAAAGCTATTTACATTTTCATATTTTTGAGTGTGAACCAAAGCTTTACCGTTTTCCTCCTCGTGCTTTTTCGTAGTTTCTTTGTTGGACTTCTCTATTTCACTATCTGTTGGTATCATATCCACGCTCTCCTCCTCTTTTCCATTGTCAACACTTCGCTCATACCACACACCAGATTTCGCAGTGCCACCTTGCCTAATTTTTGGCCTACCGAATTTCCCGCGCCAAGCAACACAATTTTCGCATGCATTTTCACCCTCTATTTCATCATAAGTACTACGAAATTCATCTCTTACCACAGCGAGCATCTTACGTGTTCTGTATCCACGAAATAATGCTTGAAATGATGTTACACCAGGCAGAATAACAGTTTGAAGAATGTTATCTTGTATCGTTTTCTCCTCTCTTCCCGCCATATTTTCGTAACTTGTCTTGGCACCCTCGTTCTGAAGAGTAAAAGTGAGGCTCCAAAAATTTGACATTTCAAAATTGTTCACTCGTTTTGTTAAAAAAACACACTTTATTTGCATGTTAACTTGTTAAGTTTTCTTTACCGAAATTAGTTGCCATTCATCTACTGCCCTGTGGAAGTGGATGTTGTGGAATTTAAAAATCTGATGAACCTAAACCATACAATTCTAGGCTGCGTGAAGATTCATGCTAGCAAAATGAAAACAAAGAGAAAATTTTTGTCCCTCCTCCCTCGTTTTTCGTTCAGCTTGAGAGTCTGCACGCAGGCTAAACAATTAAGGTTTTAAAAAATTTTCAACTTTTGGCCATGAGTGGGCTTGCTACAAGTCTTTCTCGTCAGCACAATACGCAAAAGATAAGCATAGAGCAGAAAGAGGAAGGAAAGACAACTCATATTTATTCTAACATTGTGCATCTTACAGCTCGTGCTAAGAAGAGTCTTGTGTCTTGTGGCAAAGCCTTTGTAGAAAGATGCAAAGTATTTTCAAAAATTTGCGTTATCGATCCATATGATGCCAGAAAGTAAAATTTTTTCTCTCATGTTTTGGTTGGTCCTTTCCTTTGGTGCACTTCTGTAAGTTCAAAAACTTATGTGCGACGGTCGGCAGTCTAATTAAGGAATTAAGGATAAGCTTTGCTGAAAACTGCCCAAGAACAAAATTATTCTACAGATACAGGAACAAAAGCGTGAATGATTGGCAGGCACGATTGTCTGATGCAACGAGGGCCTGCCGATATAAGCGGATTGATCCGTTACTTTATCGTTACAGACCCAAAGTTCTTTCCGAATGGTGTAAACTTTTCACTACAAATTTGAATCTCCAAGGACCTTAAAATAACTTTTTCCATCGTGTTGAGAACTACACGGCACATTAGCGGAAACGCCATCCAAAACAGAAAGCCTTCGCAAACCAAGTTGTAGGGAAAACTCCAATGAAACAACAACTTTTGCTTTATAGACAATATCAAATGCATCTTCAAATTGTTTGATTTCTAAAATATTGATATACTTTTTTACTTCTCGTTAACCTACAATACAGTTCAAAAGACTTTGCAAGCTTATGAAATTTTCTTGATTTTTCCATGCACTATCTGCTCTTACTGTCGATAATATAATCTCAATAACGAACAGGTTTCATGAAGATGCATCTAAAAATAAGCAGAATTATACCGGGTGAGTAAAAAAAGGCCCGGCCTTTGAAAGGTTCCCTGAATATGAGCAATAATATTTTGCAAAAGCGGATTGAATAGGTAACGTGTTCAATTATTTTTAGAATTTTTCATGGCTGAAATTGCACACTTCGTTCACATTTTGCAAGGGAATTTCTAAAAAATCCCTTTTGAGAAACCTTAAAACGTGCTAAAATCATGAGCAAGTTTCTGTAATATGTTTACGTCAAAGCGACGACTTGTGCACGCTTTGGCAAGAGCTATCCTCCTTGGGGAATGAAAAAGTCTCTCCTTAGTATGAATAGCTTGGTCAACGGGGTTCTATTCTCCCAAGAGGACAAAATGCATGAAGTGTCATTATTGATTGGAAGGAGAACAAAGGGATATTTTGCAAGCTGTTTTCACTCGTTTTGGCAGGTTTTCGAAGAAGGTTATTTACAGAAAATTTCCCATTTCAACAGGAAAGAATGGCCGATTAAAGCCAGGTACATAATTGAACCTAATTTGACATATTGGGAATAAAACAAGAGACTTTCACTATTATTTCTTTCATATTCAGGGAGCAGCATTTTTTCAAACGTCGGGCCTTTTATTGGCTTACCCGGTACCTTGTTAAACAAATGCCTTATTCAAAGGGATGCTAGTGGCCCCGTACGTTAGACTGATGACGATGAGTCCATTGTATCCCTGCTGTAAACCTTGCTCAAGAGGGACTCATAATGAAACAGTGAAAAACTTGGCCCTATTTTCTTCAATCATCAATGGAATTACGAAAGAATCACGGCTTCGAATCTCCATCCCGTGGGAGCGTTTTCAATTCTTCAATCGAATCGAAAATTCTATCACATTTACACCTTAACAATTGTAATTCACAAATCTCGCAATCTGATTGGTAATGGAGGAATTGCGAAGTTTGGGCCTAAATAGGGCCAAGTTTAAAAAAAAAGAGAACATTTCAACTTAAAAAAAATCATGTAAAAAAAATTATTATATACATATATATACATTTATGTATAACTTCAATTTTTAAACTTTAGAAACTTGTTACTTTTTACTTTTACTTTAACAGGTCCCAGAGTGATATCAGCTTTTTAAGCCAAATCTGGTCGAGGGGCAACTCACTTCTCAAAATAGCGTACGTGATTTTCGTGATTTTGAAATCACATGATCTTTTCTCTGTGATTTTTTGTGATTTTAGTGATTTTTAGTGATTTTTTCGTGTGATTTTTCAGTAATTTTTCAGTGATTTGTGATTTTGATGCTTTCTGTATGTGATTTTTCTTGTGATTTTGTGATTTTGTATGTGATTTTTTTGTGATTTCAAGGGAGGTGTACGAAAAAAAAATCAGTGAATTGCCCCTCGAATCTGGTGACCTGTATAAATATAGTGTTATTATTATTGCACGAAGCGTCATCATCAAGTCAAAGACTCGTCGTCATAAGTCTACCCGTACATCCGCCATGATTTTACCATTCGATTAATCGTATTATATTCCAATTGTCGATTAATTGATTAATCGAAGGCCCGAAGTAATAATTGTGTCATAGGCAGGAACAAACAATGGTAGCAAAGGAATAGAACTGCAAGTATAAAAGCTTTCGAGATAAATATCTCTGAACTCAACGGACCAATAGACTTTTTAGCTATTCTGAAAAGAATCAAAATCGAACGATATTTTGCAACAATTTGTAGAATATTCGAACATTCACAATAGTGAACGTATAACAATGTATCCAAGTAACGCTCGATCAAGGCTCTTTTGTAGAATAGCTAAAAGGTCTATATCAACAAATGAGGTACCTATCTATGTTGAAGTTAACTATTGAGAAACACTTTGAGAGTGCTTAAAATTGACTAAAGCTAAAATGAAATCTCTGACGCCAGCCAAGTTAGTTCACTTTTTCTGCGACACCAAGTATTCGAGCGTTCGTACTTAGCAATTTCTCTCAATCATCATATAGCCTCTGGCTCACCCAAATACACAGCGATTTCTACGAAAGTATCAAATGCTAATAGCTACTATGACGCTTGGTTGTTATTTAAGAATTCCCATGTCGATAGCCATTTCCTCTTACTGATTTCTGAAGTGGATAATGATGGTGTTCCATAAGTGAAAGGACTAAAATACTTAAATGACGTCATGGCGATGAATGCAAACCCAACGCAAATAAAGCCAAATATCTTCTGCAGCAGTGGGTACTTCCTGAAATGAGAATTAGTATCATGAGTTGATTATAAACAGTTCAGTCAAGGGTGCCTACTGTACCAAGCCTACGAGTAGACGAATTACCCAAAGAAGAAAGGCTCTGGGAAACAAAGAGCAAAGAAGCCATACTACGTCGATCACTCAATTACTTAAATCCTCTATTTAGATAATGTGTGAAACACGTCTTTTTCTATTCATGATAAATTAAAACCAACACAAATACATAAATACAGTGTCACGTTTCGTGTAGGAAGACACAAGGACACAACGGTCAAAAGAAAACAAGGGGACTGGCAGTTCCAAACAAAACCATGCAATAGGTCTAAACCTTATTCATCGTAGACTTCCATCAGTTTTGAACCATCAAACGGATCTAAACAAGGGCAGCATAAAAATTAATCCAGAAATCAGGAAACCATAGTAGCAAGCTTTCGCTTTTTGTTTCGTAGAGCATTCCTTCTTTTGATATTGGGTTAACTCGTAGGCTAACTGTACCTTGCCTGTGTGTATTTCAGCCCTCGTCCTATGACAATGGAAGTGAAAGGACTATTGAATGTAATCTTTCATTATCAAAATAAAGACACTTACTTTGAAAAATTCGAGAAAATTCACAAAACAGCTTCGGTTTTTCGGCCTTTGACTAGAGTTCGTCTCGTTTAATAAATTCAATAATCTTGCTGCTATGAATTTTGAAAATTGAGAATACCCGATATAAACCAAAAAATAGCCCATTTCATCCAGGTGCCAACCTGACATCAGCTGGAGAATCTTTAGCTTATTCTTAGTTGGTCCCAACTTAATGTCATATTGTTTCACACTAACAGCTATTCTTTTTCGGTGTACCCATAAAAAGTACTCCTGTTTGAAAAATTACCGAAATTAAATAGTAAGGTCGATCTTCGAGCTTCGTTTCTTGGCAAGAAGATAAAGCATGAAACTACTTTCCTAGGAAAAGCTGATATTGAATTTATTTCAAAACTAGCAAGTTTAACTCTTTTTCAGGATGCCTGGTTCTAAATTCTTACAACAATAATCAAACTGCCACTATTTCGAAACTAATCAAGATATCAAGAAATTGCCACGGCAGATTTACAGCAAATTATCCAAAGTTCCTTTCAAGTCATTCGATTCATAAAAAAATGATACAATTTGACAACCACCTTTTTAATGATTTTAAAAGATTTGAACTCTAAGCTGCTTTTAGGACACCCGGTAATACGAATTTTAAGGAATCTATACAAACCCTAAAATATGGCGTTGAATGTGATCAGCTAAAATTGGTATTAGCAGTATCTTAAACATCAATGCAGGCAAGTAATGATGAATAAATAGTGTTCTTTCCATCATGAAGAATGGAACGAAATGAACAAAGTAGCCAACGACGATTAGCAATCCAATAAAAACGAACAGTTGCCATTGACCTAAGAAAAAATATTTTCTTTTAGAACAGCAGCAAATAGATAATGCATAAAAATAAAATATATAAAATATTTCTTACTCTTTTGACACACTTAAAGTCAACTAAACAGTTATAAAAAAGTTGTAAAACATTGCGTCATAACAACGTTACATGGCGTCATAACAACAATATGGCGTTGACTGATGAGGACCAGAAGGTCGAAACATGTTTTAAAACTGTTTTATAACTGTTTAGTTGACCTTAAGTGTGTCAAAAGAGTAAGAAATATTTTACATATTTTAATTATTATGCATTATACAAACTCTTTTCTTGCCTCGGCAAGAAATTTATCTTCACGAAGCAAATAGATAGACACGCATAAATGGGCATGCAGTTTTAACTGCAAATATAAAAGACTGACCTTTTTAATTTTTCCAGAGCGACTTGCTTGCGAGGGCATAACACCATGCATTAGCCACCTATTTTACTTGTTGGGAAAAGGGAAAACGAAAAAGGAAATGTACTTGAATTGGTATGTACTTACTTTGTTATGGGACTAAAGGAAATTATGCCAAAGGAGAGCTATTGATACGAGACTACTTAGCAAGAATTAATAAAAAATCAGTGTAAATAATGCACTTTTTCATTTTTGAAACGTTTTCAAAACAGATTTGTATGCAAGGGAACTGCCTTCATAGTTGGGTATAATATAAGGACATGCCCCTACAAAGTGGTGGCCTTAAATCAGCGTCTCTGCGGGTAATAAAGCAATTTATTCAATTTGTTTTGAGAAAGTTCTGGCCATTACTCCCCATAATCCATTTTGGATCATTCCATTTGAACGATCCTATCTGAAGGCGATTCCAGCTGAAAAATATGGTCTGAGCATCGCCTTTAAAGTTACCCAACTTTCCGCAGCGTATTCTCACAATGTATGGCAATGGAAACCTGGCCTAAAATTGTAGTTAGCAATGTCCGACTACTTCACTCGATGGTAAAATTCATGTCTTACTGTTCTCCCTTGGGAAAAATTGACACTGTTTACGAAAAATGCACTAAAGAGCCTTGAGCGAAAAATGAGGGTAATACACACATTTCCCCTGTCAAAAGAAAGAACGATTTTATATCTCGTCCCAAAGGCCTCTTTACTGATACGAATCTTAACTCTATGAACATCACTTTAACAATCTGTGTTCCACTTCTAAAAAAACAGTCTTGGGTTAGCATTACTTATGATCAAATAAAAAATCATCATGATATGAATAGTTTCCTTGTCGTACATCAATACAAAATGGCATCCCGAATCAAGTTGGCTTTAAGCTATCAAAGCTTTGCTAAAGACTGCAGTTAAGAACGTGACAAAGTGATATGACATTTAAATCTTTGCTAAAAAGAAGGTACGCTTTTTTATGACATCAGCTCAAACAACCCAAAATTTGTCGTTTAAACGGAATGCGAAGAGGTTAAGTTCTTAATCATACATACATACCGAGACTAAGATCAAGAACAGCTCTCCTCCTTCGCAGTAGATACAACAATAACAATCCGCAATAACCAATAATCGCTAATGTTCCAGCCCACCAAATCACTGGATTACCAATGCAGAAGACTTGAGCCTAAAATGAAAATGACGAGAGTCAAAAAGAAGAATTCTTGCCACACAAGGTGTCATGAGCAAACGTAAATTTTGCACGAAAAAAGAGCAAGCTCTCTGATATCCATAGGCGACATGCTTTTCTGAAAATGCAGTCGACACCTTTGAGCGATCAAATCTAGACATATGGTGAGCGAGAGTGAATCTTGTAAAACAAAGGATTAAAGGATACGGTTCTGATTAGCACAAAGCGATTTGGCTAAGATTTCACACCTTCTACACTCTGAACCATATTGTTTTGTTCTCTTTGTTTATTTCTTTCTTTGTTTATTTCTTTCTTTTTTTATTTGTTTCTTTGTTTATTTGTTTCTTTGTTTATTTCTTTCTTTGATGCCATTCAGTTCAAAGAAATACCTGGGTCACTGAAGTTTATAGTCACCTTTTTAAAGATTTGGAATCTATGCTGTGATGAAATGTAAAACGCAGGCAAAAACAACCAATACCTATGCAATGTTTTCTGTTGTTCTTGTTATTACTCTCTCAGCCAGAAAGTCCTGTTGTTCAAGAGGCAGGGGGTCTATGCAGGTACTTACATTTGATGCATTATTGATCCAATATGCAACACCACGTTTCATCAATGGCCATTCAGATGGTCTCGATGCAAAAGTATGTTCTTGCTGAAGCTCACTGTTAACCCTTAGCATGCGTGTCTACAAAGATTGCGAAAACAGATTCAAAGTTATACTTTAAAAAAAATGTACCGGGTGCAAACGTCGACAAACTCTGACTTCTTAGTATAATCTACAGAAGTATAATCTCAGAGTAAAGGATCTCGTCCAACTTCCAGATACGAGGACTTTGAGATACGGGAATGATTCATTGGCATTTAGAGGAAGCATACTTTGGAACACACTCCCTGACAAAATAAAATCTGCAAATAGCGTCAGTCATTTTAAAAATAATATCGAAGACTGGACGGGATCCAAATGTAATTGTTTGATATGTAGATGAAAGAAATTGTAAATAGGTACGACCAGTTGGCATTTATTAGTTTGTTTAACTATTCCTTTTTTAGCCAACTATAAATAAATGTATTATTATTATTATTATATTATTATTATTATATTATCTTAGAACACATGTATTGTTTTGTAAAAGATTGCTTATAACAAACTCAATTCTAAGATCACTAAACATTAAGAAACTCCAGTACTAGGAAAACATAAGTTAAGCAACTATTCATTTTGGTGAAGGAAATACATAACAAAGCTTCACTCTATTTTTACTTGTGTCCTGTATGATATTACTCCTAAGGTACTTGAGTATTATCTAAATACTGGAAAGGGTTCAAAACCTTGTTTTGAAATGTTCAGGACGGCGCAGGTAGAGGACACGAAGACTGTTATGGAACCTATAAGAAACTCGGAAGAGACTCTGAGTTCTGAAAAACTGATAGTTTTAAGACTGTTATTTTTACTGACCCCAATTCTTAATTTCTTATAAAAAACACGTGTATATGTGGAAAGACAAATTTTCATATAAATATTGCATGAGATTATATCTATTATCGAAAATCACAACCATGACATATTTCCTTGCAAGAATTATGAACAACTATATGACGAGCAATAAATGCCGATAAAATTACCTGCAGTTCAAGAAATTTGGCGAAAAATGACATCGAAGCTACGTTTGTAGATTTACTTGTTTGCAGTTTTTGTTTGACTTCTGACTGATCCATTCCTTCAGCTGTGGGAAAGCGACACAACGTAACAACGTAATCAAATCAATGGTTGCAGTCAGACTAGGTGCTTTACGCTATGTTGCTAGGTGCTAGGTGGTTCCTGTCGAAACAACAGGCTTACGACGCTAATGTATGTGACCGCTTTGCCTGTTCTCGTACAACACTGTTACGAGGGTCTTTAAGAACTTATAGCATCCAAACAACGGGATAAACAAGGCGCCGAACTAAATTACAGCGTTACTTAGGAAAAATTAACAAATCACGATTTACCACGATAATCACGTGACGATTCTTTTCGCGCCAAAAAATTAGCCACAGCAAATGCAGCTTTGCAAAAGACGGAACGAGCACCGTTAGACCGGGTGTCTTTGTATCGTCATGATGCCGTACCTTCAGAAGTCAAAGATAAATTTCAAGAAAGTGAAACAATGCAGATTATAACGGGATTAGATTCTGGTGTGACCCCCTCTCTAATAAGCCCCTTCCCTCAGAGCAAAAATTTCAAATAAGGCCCCTCTCTATTTCAAATAAGCCCCCCCATTTGTATCAAGTCTAGAAATTACCAAAGATTTTACATTTACTTTGCTAAATAAGCTCGCATGTTTATTTTGATGTGGTTTGGGACAAAAACTGTGCCGAATCTATGCATTTGACTCGTAAAATTGTATGTTGAATCCAGAAAATATGGAGTAAAAGAACTGATGAGCTATTATTCCTATCCATGTCATTTGATTTTGTAAATAAGCCACCCCTCTCTAATAAGCCCCATGTCTATCAAGGCCCTCTTTTGGAGTATCCGAAACTAAATAAGCCCACCGGGGTCTTAATAGAGCCCTCAAAGTGGGCCATCCTTACCGAAAATGTCCGTGAAATGATAAATACTCCAATTAATATATCAAAACTGCATTGCATATCTTTGGAAAGAAGATAGATTGAGCTATAGACAAAGCTGGATTGCATTTTGAGACAATGTACAGCCGCACCAAAATTGGAAACAATGCTACTCACGAACTGTTATATTTTGGTTGTGTTCCTCAGCATTCCATATGGATTCTTCCGTGTTTACGACTTTGCCAGTAGCAGCCTAAAGTGGAAGTTGATAGACTCGTTGCTCAATTATCTATCCGCACTGTCAACTGTTTTACCCCAAAAGAAATGCTCGAAACAAGGAATAATAATAGCAGGTAGGATATTGGGCCTCAGTAAAATTATCATAACAATATTTTTGCCTACCTAAGGGGCCTTTTTCGAGTCGTGATAGGTAATGATACTAAACCTGAAAACATTCTGTAGCAGTCATGACATAATGACTACGAAACTGGTAAGGGATTTGAATCGATCTATCCTTATATATCAAATTCTCATATACCTCATATTGATGGAATCCCCAATCTGGCAACACAGCACCAGTGACCTAAAAAGGATGATTGAGAGATTAGAGAACGCACGTAAAACGTCAAGAATCCTCATCCCGTGATCAACGAACACCTTCAGTACAAAACATTATAAACAAACTAACTTCTTTTATGCGTGTTGCACAATGTTAAATTGATGACAAAACAAATAAAGTAATATTAATGGAGGATTGCGCTAAAGATGGCGGCGAGGAATTTTTTACCGAGATGCATTGCCTTCGAATTACAAATCTTTAATGATTCTATAGGAATTCGGCTAAAGGACGCAGTGCATCTCGGTAAAAAATTCCTCGGCGCCATCTTTAGCGCAATCGTCTATTGCGCTACGTGCTTCTTCTGTGCAACAATTCAAGAATAAAATCAAATATTGGAACAATGAAGGCTGCGACTGCAGACTTTGCAGGCAGTATATTCCTCGGCTCGGCTTTTTATAGTTTTTATAGTTTTACACCATTTTTAATATGAACTTTGTAAATTGATATGAACTTTGTGAATTTTGTAATTTTTATCGACTTATTTTTCTTGTATATATTCATGTAGCATTGTATTAATTTGTTGGCTTGAATTAGCTTTTTTAATTATATATAGCTATGTAAGGTGCCAACGTAAAACAAATTGATAATAATAATAATAATAATAATAATAATAATAATAATAAAAATAATAATAATAATAATAATAATAATAATTAATCACTGATTACCGCTGCACAAGATCAATGTATCCGCACAAATTACATCAAGGCAAGAATAGATAAAACCCAGGAAAACAGCCTCTGTCGTATGTGTGGACAAAAAGAAGAAACTGTAATGCACATCATTTGTGAATGCACGAAACTTGCACAAAAAGAGTACAAAAAGAGACACGACTTGGTAGGAACAACAATCCATTGGGAATTATGCAAGCAGCTAGAATTCAATCATGCTGATAAGTGGTATGAACACAAACCAGAATCTGTACTTGAAAATGAAAAAAGCCAGTTGTTGTGGGACTTTGAAGTGCAGACGGATCATCATATAGAAGCTAGAAGGCCTGACCTCATATTTGTTGACAAAGAAAAGAAGACATGTCAGATCGTGGATTTTGCAATACCTGGAGATCACAGAGTTGAAATGAAAGAAAGGGATTAAAGGGAGAAATATCAAGATTTGGCAAGAGAATTACAAGTACTATGGAGTACGAAAGTAACTGTTACCCCAATAGTGATTGGGGCTTTGGGAACAGTTCCAAAGTCATTGAAAAATAGATTAGACCAAATCGGAATCCGAACAAAAATTGAAACAATGCAGACCACAGCGTTGCTGAACACAGCCAGGATCGTAAGGAAAGTCTTGGAGCTCTAAGGAGGCTTGTTGCTACTGGACCTTCAAGAACAATCCACCAATAACGGTGTGAAATGAACTCATAATAATAATGATAATAATAATAATAATAATAATAATAATAATAATAATAATAATAATAATAATAATAATAATAATAATAATAATAATAATAATAATACGAACAGAGCTTTGTAATATACGGCGTTTCGGGCTTAAACCCATTATCAAGACATTGTAACCCAATCGGCAAAGGCATCAGAATTCCGCAAAATTTTGAAATCAATAGTAAAACTGTTATTCTAATATTCTTTCAAATGAATGCTACCCTCATCATCATTACCATACTAACGTTCACACAGAAAAAACTACACTTGATATCGTAGGCAAAGGGTGATTTCGTGTCCAACAAATCAATGTGCTGCGAATCTGAAGAGGTATAAGTCACTGGCTTAAATTAAATTCTACAAATCTCTATCTATTGAGGCTTTTCTCTTAAATCCCTGCAAACTCTACCGATGTCAAGATGTGCATTCTTTGGCAAGTTAAACTTTGTCTGGGTATTTCGTTTTAAGAAAAATTCGAGACTTCTGGTGTCTAAAAAATACGCCCACACTTAGTTAGACTTTCACTGATAAGATAACGCGAGACAAAAATCTTTCGAAAGGCCCGTTCGATCAACTACTACAGCCAGTATCTATCAAAATTTTTAACTGCATCATACAGTCAAGTCTTACTTTCAAGGATGCAGATGTGTTCACATGAACAAGCCTTATTTGAGATTCAATAACTCTCCAAACATTCGATGGATCAGGATTTAGGATTTCTAATCTCCAGCCAAGCTGTGGAGCCATTGAAACATTGTGATCTATATATCCAGAAACTTCCATATTGTAAGGATTCATTGGTGCGGCAACATCATGACTGTAGTGAAAGGATAAAAACTATAAGAACAGCAATGTTTTGCAAAAAGGCAACACAGTCTTCTTCAAGATTCTACAGGAAATAATGATATTCTAATCAATTTGACGAATACCATCTGAAAGCACAGTCTATCCCCGGGGTGGTAACTTCCATATGTAGAGCAACGGGTAAGTGCCGCCCGCAATGATGGGTTTTGAGCCTTAGAAATCCCTAAATTTGGGTCTCAAAATGTCACTGTTCCAATAGAAATGGGTGGCTTTTTGAATCGTAACAAAAACTGTTATTTTGGATTTTCTTGGTCTTAGTTGTGAAATCGGTTTGTGATAACCTTATCTTCCATTTCAATACCTATATAGAAAATGAAACTTGATTCTTGGCAATTTCAATAGGCTTTGCCCCCTAAAATCCTTAAGAAGGGGTATGGAAATCGATGGAAAATCCTTAAATATGGGTATTCCCTTAAAATATTGGGCGGTACGTTCCCGTCATCCCAAGACTCGACTTACCACCCCCCCCCCCGGAGTCTATCTTACATCCACTGTCATCTAGGATGAGCATATTAATTGAATCATTCACCATTTAATTGACGTTTTCGTAAGTATGGCCTATTTGAGATAACAGACTGCGATAGGATATTCACATTGACGAAAATACATCTTTGTGAGAGTTTTTTACGGTTATTGATAAATGTAGCTAATGAAAATAAATTTGGCTTTTCCCACTGTAAGGAATCGTCACAAGTGCTTCTGGGCTAAATTTTGTGACAAAATCTGCTTCCTATTTTCTATGGCAAAAAGGTGCTCTCACAGCATGCTACATTTGAAATCGGCTATTTGCACCAAAATATCAATTAAGGGTGTGTTTGATTGGTAGCAATTCTGAAAACGGTAGAATTGGTAGACTCGGAATTTGTGTTTGATTGACTACCAGATTCTGAAAACGGCAGGTTTGGCAGGTTTGGAAGGCCTGCTGAACCTTCTGCTCCAAAAGGCAGAAGGTTTGGCAGACTTTGGAGAGATTCTCGTTTTCATTGCAAAACTCTGAAAAACGAGGCGAATTTGCTTTCTTTACCATGGTGGTAGTCCGTAACTTTACTAGTTGTTTCCAAGCACCAGACTCGTCTTTGTGATTCTCAGCTGGAATGCTCTTTGGCCAGGATATGTCTGGAACCTGCTGCTTTGAAGAATTTTGTGTTTGATTTAGAACTGTGTTTTCGTCTCTGCGAAGTCTACCGTTTTCAGAATTTGGTAGGTTTGGAATTACCAATCAAACACACCCTAAATAACAAACAATTCAATTAATGTATCCAAACTGCATATCATTAGAAAGAAGGAAGACTGTGTTTTCAGATGGTATACATTACATCTACTAAATTTTGTCGACTTCTACAGATTCCCAATTACGGCTAGGTTGCACTTTTGTCTGAAACATACTATAGAGTGGTACAATATCTAAGAGGCAAGTAAAATGGAAAAGTAAGCGTTAAAAGGTGTATGTTTAACAATGATCAAACTATTCTAGCTTAGAATGAGTCGAAAATGCAAACCTGCTTAGGCCTCTGCCAGTTGTTCCATGGACTAAGTTGATAATATCACCATTCTTCACAGGACGAGGAGGAAATTCAACAGAAAGGCCATCACTAAAGTGAGAAAATTCGACCTAAGAGAGCACACATTGACAGAAGATTTTCACACATATGGAGCACCACAGAAGATTTAAAAACAGTTGCTTTCACGTTTGGCATTTGCTTTTTCAACAGAAGTAATCTACACTACATTAAATGCAACGTCACTCTGTTTTCTGTTTTCTCGCAAGGTTTTCATTTGATGACTAAAAAGGTTTATTCATGATAAGTTAACTTTTGGATACCACCGTAGAAATTATGAATGTTCCAAAATGGTGTTTGCAGAAACGCGGATGCTCTGGTTAGATGGCAAAAGTAACAAACATAAAACAAAGCAATGAGTCACATAAATTCATTATCTAGTGTCGTCAAAAGGTTAGCAATAGACTCACTGCACAGTTCCACTTATCACAACGGCAACAATACTTCATACATTTAGACTTATGATTGAATTGAATAATTCACCCAAACCACTGTTTGAGCGTCCATCAGTCTTGCTAAAAGAACATAGCTCAGTCAGGCCAATAAATAAGGTATGTCCCAAAAACGCAAAGTGGTTAAGGCCTAGCGATAAAATTCAGCTGTAATCAATGGCTAATTATCTTTACGATGTTCCTCGATGGTTCGCAACTTGTTTATTGATATCGGTGCTTTGAGGCTGACTGTATTAATCTATAAAGTTCAAACTTGCCTTCGCCAAGCCAGGGAGTTGGCTAAGAACATACCTGAAGCATATCAAAATTAAAGATCAGAATTCGAGAAAGCACAATGGGTGAGCTCTAGGAAAAGAATATATGATCTAATTCTTTTCAAATTCCATCAAGTTTATTGCTGATTTATTTGCTGCATTTATACAGGGTGTCTCAAAAAAAATGCTCGACGTTTGATTAAATATTGAAAATAAGGACAACATGAACAGGCTCATGGAAAGATAACCCTGTTCCTAAGATTATGAAATAATTTTAGAGATTAAAATCGTGCAAATCGGTTGAAAATTCACTGAGTTACGAGCTCTCAAAGATCAAAAATATGCGATAGCTGAAACCAGAGAACCCTCAGATTATTTGTATTGCAAAAAGCTCGAAGACGGAGGTAAAAGCAGCTTATCCAGTTTCATACCTCTCGTTGATATCAGAGCAAACCAAACGGGACTTCTAAAGTAAATTATTTCTTGCAATCATACTAAAAATTTCCTTAACATTGCGTAAGTCCAAAAACAGTGGTTCAAAACATAATCGACGAGAGACTGAATCTGTTTTCTCAAAGCATCCATATGCTTGACATTTACGTTATCGAAAACCTGTTTGAATCCCATTTGGTTCGCCCTGAAACAATTGAGAAATAACAGAAACGACGGCCTATGGGACTTTTACCAAAAATGCCTTTCCGAGGCCTCTGGTTTCAGCTTTCGGACAAATTTGAACTTCAAAAGCTTGTTACCCCATGAATTTTTAGCGGATTTTCAAGATTCTTGTGTCAAAAATTAATTTAAAACCTCAGGAAAAGGGTGACTTGACAAAGGGTCCATTCAGCATATCGTTATTTTTTAGTATTTAATCAAACGTCGAACAATTTTTTTGAGACACTGCCGACGCCAAAAAGCCAAAGCTCTAGTTCGAAAGTTTCAGCAAGTTTGATCTTTTAATATTAAATATTTCCACATTCAAAGAGCCAATATCAAGCAACAAGGTATCTATGTTGAAGTTAACTACTGAGGAGCATTTCAAAAACCATAAACAATTGATAAAAGCTGAATTTCATCGCTAGGCCTGAGGACAGGAAGCAGTGTTGTTTACCTATTAGAATACCAGCAAGTTACATCGTATCGAACTCTCGCATTCGAACAATTACACAGTGCAACGTTGAAGTCAATGAAACACAACACAGCTGTGGAGAGGTGCAACAAAAAACGCACAAAGGTATTATGCAATTAACGATTTTAAGATTTTAAGATTGTAAACTTATTATTGTTCAGTTAAGGCCCGTTTTATAAGTCGTGCCGCGCCGCGCCGAACCAGGTGAATTTCGATCAATTTTGCCTGGTTCGGCACGGCGCCACGCTTATAAAACCAACCTGACACTTGGTTCGACTAAGTCGAACCATACGCCAAAGGCCTTTCGACTGGGTCGACCCGGTGCGACTTATAAAACCAATTTCAGTCGCGCCGTGCCACATCATACTCACACGTGCATAAAAGAACTGTAATTATTTCAATAATGTCAATAGCATATGAAATTAAAAAGAAAATTTTCTTAAGTCAGTATTGTGCGCATTCGTCATTATGATTCGGCACAGCAAAGCACGGCAAAAGTTTTGTTCTTATAAAACAGAAGAGCCGCTCCAAGTCGAACCTCAGTCGAACTCAAATTTCTATGGTTCGGCGCGGCGCGGCACGACTTATAAAACGGGCCTAAGTTAACGGCCTGGGCTTCCTGTGGCCTGATCAAACTGTTTACTGTGTTTGGTGATATTCATTACATAATCAAAGGAAGACAATACTTACGAATCAGGCCTTTTCACAATCCACCAATTGTTGATATCTTTAAAGGCATAACACGTGACTTGCTGCTGCGCACTGCTTCCTCTGCCATCAGGATATTTGACAGGATATAGATGGGGATGTGAATGGAGCCAACATTGCTTTTTGTGAGTATTTCGTAATGTGATTTGTGAGCCATATGCCACTTCTACGAATAAGACATGACTGTGGGTAGAAACGTTGCTGTTAGCAAAACACAGATAGCAGTTTGCAGTCAGTGAAGCGAATTTCTACGGTATGTCTGTTCACGAAGAGCAAAAATTGCTTCGTATTGTCTGTTAAAAATAACTTTTTTGGATTCATATTTCTACACGATATCACATCACAACTTTTGATAATGTTAAGCATAACCAATGGTTTAAGAATTGAAGTATGACCTAAGATTGGATCTAAGGCCCCGTTCACACGAGAATGCAATCGTTCCGTTCCATATCGTTCCGTTCCGAAAAGTGGAACGCTCAGGGGTTGCGTTCACACGGGAACGCTTGAAATAACATCGTTCCGTTCCAAAAAGTGGAACGATAAAATAAGTGATACGAAAAGTGGAACGATACGCAATCATACCGTTCCGTTCCCGTGTGAACAGGCAATGAGGTGCAAGACTGGTCCAAAACACGGAACGATAAGATTTTGCCCTAAACGCATGCGTGGATGTAGTTGTTGCTGGAAAAACTGGCAAGGACTAAAGAGAAAGCTGTGGAACGGAAGGATTGCGTTCCCGTGTGAACAGAAACAAAAACCGATACGCAATCGTTCCGTTCCCGTGTGATCAGTCTATTTTTGCGTTCAAAAAACTGGAACGGAGATGGAACGGAACGATTGCGCCTAAGCTAATTTCTGATTTTCCTTGCAGTTGTATTTTAGAACTACAAATAGGAGATCATTTGTTCTCATCTCAACTGTTATTAAGACACCTAGCATTTGTACCATAGTTTTGCAGATAGATCATTTACCGATGCAATAGGGCTCACAATCCACAAATATATCCCACGTACTTTATTACTCTTACTACGCTATGATGACTGTGGGGGTGGTCGTTGTCATCTTCTCCCCGTTACATCATCCTTGTCGTTTAGTAAGCTAATTCATGTGTACTACCCTCAGTTCATTATACCTGTGAAAGCTTTGATTGCATATAAAAATACCGCCCTGTTCAACTCGATCAAATATTCGCGAAGATAAGCCTCACTTTGCCAATCTACAGCATCAGAAACTTTCTCTGCCATATGCTTGGCAACCAAAGTCTGAACATACATTGGTACAAATGGACAATTTATATTTCGATTAACTTCATTTTCTCCCAGTGTGGTAAACGCCAGATGTCAGCACCAAATTTGAAAAATCAGTTCAGTCCAAGCCTAATGACAGCATGGAATTGCTCTGATCCCTGTTTTACTGCCAGATGAAAGAAGGACAGTTTTTTGTCAGACTTTGGTGTTGCATGTTTCCATGTTCGATGAAGTAAGGGCTGATAATAAACAACAAGATTATGAACAAACAAACTATTGAATAAAGTTACCGTCAGCTTGGTTCTCTGTAATTTTGGCAAGCCCACCCTGCGAAATAGAACAGAACTAGGCCTTAAACTTCTATCATAGATCATCAAGAATATACCTCTTTTGCTTAACATAAAAGTTTTCTCTGGTAGTAAATGAATCATATGAGATGGTGATTGGACTATTCAACGAAACCGTTTGTATAATCACTTCTTCTTGAATATTCTACTTCTCTAAAGAAAACAATATATGCATCATTAACTTTGGATTGAAGACTTCAAAACAAACGAAAACTTGAAGGAAGCAAAGTCAGAGAACCTTCTCCTTCATCTTCTTATGTTTCGTGTCTCATATCTACCGGGTGAGCCAGAAAAAAGTTCCCACTTTTAAAAATTCATCGCATCAAGATTACTCCACAGATTTGAATCATTCAAATTCTAGTTAGAAGCCGAAAGATTGGAGTATTTTTGTGATTTTTCTCACTGTCCTACCAGCACTTGAAGTATTGGTAAATCTAACTTTATAAAGATTTTACGGTTGCAAAATGACGAGAAAAGGGCCTAAAACATTGATCAAATCATAAGGATTCTATTCAAATCGAACAATAGGCCATGGGCGTTTCACCTCCCTCAAGAGCTATAAGACATCGATTTACAAACAAATGCGAAAGATTTTCAATCCCAAGGACGTTAATGCCTAGAGGATATCTCTCACCCATGAGAAATTGCATTTCCTTAATCATTTTGTGCGAGAAGTCATTTATGCATTGATCGATGTTTTGGGCCATTTTCAATCAATCAACCATGAAATTTTTGTAAAGTTGAATTTACCTATATTTGTAGTGCTCGTGAGACAACGAGAAAAATCACAAAAATACTTCAACCTTTTGGCTTTTAACTAGAATTAGAATCATTAAAATCTGTGAAATACTCTTGCTGTTATGAATTTTCAAAAGTGGGAACTTTTTTCTGGCTCACCCGGTAGTTTTCACATGATTTACGTGACAGGCATCTGCCATTTCTTTTGACAGTTCAAATTCCTTGGTTCTAGGGTAGAAGCCCCTCTACAATAAATAACGATTTTTTACCGAGAATATCTTGTCAGAAATTCATTCTCGCGAAATTTGTTTCTGTTTTACGCACCTTTTGAGATACCTGGTTGTAAGTAGGTGAATAGGTGTAAGAACTTACCCGCAATGTCCTTTGGAATGCACTTGACATGTAATCATCATGAGGGCCAGTTTCAGTGAGAACAGCAAACATGATGTAGAATTGTAATAAATATAGTATTACTGGTAAACAAAACAAGCAACCAGCTCTCGCAAATATGTGATGCCATAGCCGTTTCTGAAATAGATAGGTACCAAGTGAGAAAAGGAAGTTTATGAATACCCTTACGAATACCTTTCGAAACATGCATGATGTGAAGCGTGATTTCTAAATTTGATACAATTTGAAATATGTTTCTTTAGAAAGTCGCACTTGAAATACATATAAACCGCACAAGAAAACAATGTGCGTCGCCTGAAAGATTTGTTTTCCTATACATAAAAGCAATGATGAACGCCTAATGTCGAATGTCTTGGTCTATGTCTTCTTGAATAGCCAACACGTTTCATTGATTTTAGAAATATACCTGGTTGAAATCAATCAGTCTGTTGCGACGCATGACAGGTTTGGTCCTATAGGATGAGTGGCAGAGCGGCTTATACAGATTCCATTAGTGCATGTCACGTCAAAACTCAGATGGGTGACCTTCCCAGTGCTTGACCAAGCAACTCACTTCATCGCCATTCCGAAGGGATGTTAAGCTACGGGTCCAATGCCTGGATGCAGCATGCAAGGGCAAGGGCAAGGGCAGGGGTTCTGTTCAATATTTGCAGAAGGAATATGACATTAAGCGCCGGCCGCTAAACTGCATTTGTCCCAAATCACGATCAAAATTTCCCTAAATTTCTGCTTGACAGCAATGACTTGGATAAGCCTGAGTATGTTCCATGAGTACGAAAAAGCTATCCTTGCCAGCATAGAAAAAATTATTCAGGAGATTCCATCTTCCCATCCCAAGTAGTAAACAGGCGCCAATATATGCAACTGTAATTTCTTTGAGGACGGAATTGATAGTCTCCTTTAGCTGCTTTTAGGGCTTTTTAAGGGGTCTTCTTAAGAAAACCTGCCGTAGCTTCGGAAAGTGAATGATCGATTCCAGCAAGGTTGATTTTGAAATGTAATGAAACATCTTGGCTATCAAACAAAACATTTACCAATTGCCTTGGTATTCAGAGAACGGTATTTTGTCAAACGTTGCATCTTTTCATTACAAAGTCCTTTGTAATCTAAGAAGTGGCTTCGATGTCAGTAAGACAGTCAGGCACGCTTATTAATGCTATACTCATTACATAAGTCTCAATAGTATCGCTATTTTCTTTTATTTTTTTTTTTAATTTTTTCGCTCATTTTTTTCGCTTAGTATGAGTAAAATAAAATATCAGATTGAAAATAATGAACGAATACAAGGAATCACGTCGTCAGTCTACAGTAATGCAACGTTTTATCTTTTATTCAACCGATAGGTAAGCCACGATTAAGGTAACAATTCAGCTACACTCGGTGTAAAGTTGTTACTCATAACGTTACAACGGATGAACGTATCAGCTTACCACAGGTATTTTGACATCACCAATTAATCGCCAGATATCGAGGAATGTGAATGCTCCGATCAACAGAGCAGTCAATATGCCATTATATTTTACACTGAAACGAAGAATAACCGACGTAATGGCACTGTGGTATCACGAAGCAGTCAACATTGACACTTGCAAAAATTGTGCTGGGTTAGTCAACAACGCTAACACGTTTGGTTGGCTATGGAATAAAAAGCATGAGGCCGATATTCAAAACCAAAGATTTAATCTATCAATTAAAGGCTAACATAGGTGCAAAAAATTCGTTTGGTATAATCACTCATCATTAAGACCTAGAAATTTGGAATCTGCTGGTCACAGTGGGCATAAATAGGGGTCATGAGGACATTTCACATGTACCAAAAGTAGCAAGATTTTATATGGCATCTAGTTGCAGCAACTGTTTGAATTATTTGAATAAACATTTTATCAGAGATTGGCAACTAAAATATGGATGTTTTATTCAGTTAAAAAACCAGCAATAGTTTCTGTGAAGTTTTTTCACATTACACACTCAGCAACAATGAACTGCTCTTTTGGGAGTTTGGCAACCTCCGCATTAGAAAAAAGTCAGAAGTTCACTACATGTCATCTGAGACTCCAGTTCCTCCTAATTTCAAATCTGAAATAAATTTTTCAGAAACATATACACCTTATGAACTATGACCCAAAGACTGGACCCTAATTCTCGCAAAAAGCATGTCTTTCCGGTACAATTAATACCTTATAATTAACAAACTACACAATCTACGAAGAAATGAAGTTCAAATTCAGAATCAGGGTGACTTGGTGGTTCAAATGACATATTGGAGATCTTGAAGCTTTTTTGCTACAGGCGATTCCAGAATTCCCAAGGGGCTAATTTCTTGTTTTATTGAATTTTCAAAAAGGCCCAAATTGGGCCCATATTTGGTTAAGCTCATCTGAATGCTGATAATTCATAGATTCAGAATCATATATGGTTTATATGGGCCAAATTTGGGACTTTTGAGCTATTTACAAATATTTGGAAAAATTCACCCCTAAAATGCGTACATTTTTCTTAAAAATCTGCATTTCTATGCCTAAATTTGGCACAAAACAGAAAAATTCTGACCGAAATCCTTTTCTAAAAGGATGTAAACAATCATAACATTAAGTTGAACACAAAAAGTAAAATTTTAAATGATTTTCTTTAGCTTTATGAATGAATATCCAAAAAATGAAGAATTACATCAAAGTGAAAAACTTTCTATATTTTGGCAAATTCAAATTGCAATATCTCTTGATCGGAAAAAGATAAATGCATTTTGTCTTTTCTATTCAATAATGTACTCTTTGGGCTTGCAGGATATCATAGTGGATAATGTGGTTTCAAAAAATAATTTTTTTGCGAAATGTCCTCATGCGTGCCCACTGTGCTGGTATGGAATATTTGCGCGTGAGATTCTGTTCTAGGATTTACTGGCCAATGAAAGCTGAACTCTGTTTCTGAAAACAACAATGGTATTGAAATTGAATTTCAATGACATGCAGATCAAGAAAGATTTTCACCTGAATGATCCAGTCAAAGCAAGTCCAAGGCAAACAAGATAAAACCACCACCTTGATTGAAAAGGTCTGTAAGAAAGGAACAGTATATGTCACAAACAAGGACTGATAATGTCATATTGGGATCTGCTACTTTTGAATCATACCCAAGCACACAGGGATCAGTGACTGCAAACAAAGGGAATTTAATTCCCGGTTGCTCTAGCCAAAACACAAAAAATAAAGCAAGCCGCAAAAGTTATTCTGAAACGAGGTAGATTGCTCACTTGTTGTGCATTCCAGCAATGGCTTTAACGAGGGAGGGATGGAAATTATATTCTAATTTCTGGGACCAACACAAGTCTTGAAAAAGTTTTTTGGAGAATTTCTTCAAGAAAGTACCCACTTTTAACAGGTCACGATAAGCAATGAACTGGACAGAATTTGAAGACTAATTTAATCTTTTAACTAATTTTAGACTAACTTTATACTAATTTATCTTTAATCGTACATCATAAATGATGCTTGTTGGGCAACGTTTGTTGATTTTTCTGCTGACCATGTTCAGACTTATAAACAACATCTGTTTTGTGAAATTCCTTGGTCTGGCCTGAGAATCTGCAGAATTTTGACGTGAAATTGACTTCCCTTTCGTTCACTTTTCGGTCAATATTCCTTTTCCTTACTTTTTTTTCATTCTATCTGGAGATATGAAAAAAATTCTAGGACCACTGGTGCTGTGGTCCGTGACCTTTTCCACCCTTGGGTTTCAAGAGCAAGCACTGAGCATATATCGAAGGAAGGATACACGTAGACTTCTGCTTTGAGCATGTTATTTGTCTGGCTCAGAAGTTGTGCAGTAAGTGTTTCATTACGGCTAAATATACGAAGATTGATTCGCTTACAAAAAGTTGCTGAGCCAGAAACATAAAATGCCTGAGGCAGATGTTCAAATAAATTCTTCATCTTCCTATATATGCTCATGTTTGCTCTTCAAACGATTTTTGGAATGCACAACAAGAGAGCAAGATGCTATGGTTTCAGGCAATTTTTGTTTCAAACACACAGGTACAACGAAAATCCTCCGAAGATAATGATATTAATATGGACGGATAGTTTACCTGTTATGTTCTCTCAAAAATTTCAAATAACAGCAAACTGATAGTGCAATAAAGAAAATTAGCATCGAATCCATTAGTATAAATCTGCCTTGAACAACCATCATATTTTCTACAAAATAAGGAAAACAAAAACAAGCTTTAAATCCTATAACTCCAATTGTGCCGACGGCACGAAACAACAAAGCCATAGAAGACACGACGCCGATTTTGGGGTAAGTTTCACGGCAAATTGAGTGGCTTTCAGTAAGAAATTTGCGAAAAAAAGTTGCTCTTATATTTCACGATGGCAAACAGAAAGAGGTTTACGTATATAATATTCTCAATGATACATGAGCAACTAAAATGATTGCACAAAGAAGCTGATTTTTAAAGCAAACAGAAACTTAGATATAAAGTGTTTGTTGGTACGTTCGGCTATAATAACCAGTAAATACATAAATTTCATTAAATAAAGAATATAGCCTAGAGCTTGAATTACTAAACATTTCGGGCTTGACCCTTCATCAGTTGTCAAGCCCGAAACGTTTAGTAATTTAAGCTCTGGGCTATATTCTTTATTCAACGAAATTTATGTACAAACAGAAACTTACCCCAAAAAATTTGCGGCGGGCTTGATTTTCATGACAACAACTGTGTAAAAAGCATTTCAAACTTCAGCAATTAAAGACGCTTGTAGTTTTATTTCAATGGATTCTTTTTTGACTTTCAGTTACGTATCTTCGAACGTTGTTTAAAAAAAATGCTTATTTCCACATTCAAGAGCAGGTCAGCAACCTCGTTCCCAGGGTGTTCTTACGTCATACGCCGATCACGAAGTCGAATGAACACACTGGTACACTTCGATCAAATTTGCCCAGAAAATGGGCAGATTTGGAAGCCATTGTGGATTCCACCGGTGTTGGCTAGGCAACGCCAAGCGACGGAAATGCCCGTTGCTCTAGCGCCTTTTCTGCAATAGATAAATCGAAATACTAAAAACGAACACTTTGAGGACCTTATTTCAACCTTTTTAAGGGTGTTCGAACAATAATCTGGGGTTAGCGAGTGTGTTTAATGTGAAAATAAGCACGGTTTTTTTGGGGCGAAAATGGGCCTAAGTTGAAAATTAGAGAAACTTTCACCGCAGCTTCCAAAATGAAATGGCTCGTTATTCTTCGAATTTCGGAAATAAGTTGCAAATGATGGTCGGAATAGGTAAAGAATATGGTTTTACGTCGAATTTTGACATGCTGCGGCCGTTTACCCCACGAAAAACGGAGTTAACGCGTGAGATGGAGAGCAGCCAATCAGACTGCAGAACGGCCTCTTGTATCCCAGAGTAGAGGTAGAGCAGGCAACTCACTCTGGGAACGAGATTGGCAGGTCAGATAACCACTGCACAGCAACAATCAAGAAACAATTTATCAGTTTGTCGGATCAGTACTTTTGAAGAAGCCTCGCATGACAACTCTTACTTACAGCCAACACTGAATCTAAAAGAGTGATTGTTGTTGCCTTCGCATCGCTTTGCGGTGTTCCTGCCTTCGAACATGGTATCCACAACCCTTGAGTGCAGCAAAAATATATTAGCATGAACGAAAATTATGCTCTAACTCACCAAATATAACCAAAATAGCTCCAAGAATAGCCATCCAATAGGAACAACCAAATTCTAATAAAATCTACAAAGGAATGATAACATTTATCTAAACAATTACAGATATTGCTTGGCGACATTATTCAAACAATGGCAAATTCTCAAATGGTAACGTGTGATGTCTGGCAGTAGACAATTGTAACAAAACAGACACAAGCTTGTAGAAAGTCAAAGTTACGTGCAAGAAAGGAAACAGCGATAAGATAGATGTGAAGGAGGATAAGCCAACACTAAGTTAACAATGTCTACGAAAACCTAAATTGACAATATTGATAAAATAATAAATAACCTTTCAGTTATCCTGAAAAATAATCTAAATCGAACGATATCTTGAAAAGTTTGAAGAATTTTCGAATATGTCCAATTGAGACAGAAGCCATAACACCACTAAATCGAACCTATCCTACAAAAGCACAGGGCTCAAATCTTTCAAATCATTAAAAATAAAGGTGTATGTAAAGTTGTATCACATTTTCTACGAATTTAATGACTTTAAAGGAATTTCAGTAAATTTGCCGTAAATCCGCTGTGGCAATATTGGATATCTAGATCTTCTTTTAAATGGCGGAACTTTGAAAAAATTGAATTCTTCAACAAAATCATAGTTTATGAAGGTCTACAATATGGTGTCAAGCAGAAATCTGTAGCTCTTATCGCTAAGGATTTAGAAATTTGATGACATCACAGCCTCAACATTGATAAATGCCTCGTTAACGAAGACGAGAAACTCCCTTAAACAAAAATGATGGATTCATCGAACACCTGCATAACTGTCAATAATTTTCAGCGAGAAACAGATAAGATTAGAAGAAAGATAAACTTTTCGAAGTCTTTGAGATAAACCGTCTTTGACATTTGAGATTCCTGGGTGCCTTTCAAAAGTGCAACGCGATTACACCCTAGAGTCTGGGATACTTACTATGCAATTTTAAAAAATTACGAAAACAGCTGGTTTGCTATACAATTCCTGGTAGATGTCGATTGCGATATCGATGAATATATTACTTGAAAATAGATTTCGGGTCCTCGATTCACAGCTGCTGTGGATCTTTAATAAAATGTATTGATTGTGTAGATTCAAATTAATGATTCATACTTTTTTTATTCATATAAAAATTTTACAACAAATCTCACATTCTACAAAACTTCCCTAATTACTTTACAACACTACAGAGACGACACCATGGGAAGCGAAAGACAATGACTACCCCAAAATTCATACTCATAAGTCCAGGCCTTGAAACGAAAGATTCCGGTGAAAGAACTGAGTAATTCAGGATTTCAAGGCTTTAAGTCGTCAAAGACAACTGCAAGAAGTCGTAAATTTTACATTGCATTCTGGGAAATAAAAGTGAACGTTTTCTATTGAATTTTCTTGGGTTATTATGCTGTCATAACACTTGGAAGAAAAGAGGCACTTCCGTGAGCGAACAGCAAGGCGCCATAACTAAAGGCTTCCAAGGCCTGGTCAAAGAAAAGCGTTCTTGGTTCCTTAGTTAGTTAGTTAGTTAGTTAGTAAGTTAGTTAGTTAGTTAGTTAGTTAGTTAGTAAGTTAGTTAGTTAGTAAGTTAGTTAGTGCGTTTCACTACTGCACACCTCTATGTATTCGTTTCACTTCGTACAGAAAAATGATGTCTACATATCGGGGAAGAAGCAAAGGTTTTTATCAGAGTGCAGTTCATTAAGACTGGCGCTAAAAATATTCTTACAATTCAAAAATTACCAAGAAGTATTTCCAAGTGCCAAACGCGATCTGGGCATATTTTGATTTCCAAGACTACGTACAACAACAGCCTTATTGGCAGGGCCATTGGTACATTTTTGTGCCAGAGAACAAAATTCAAAGAGCAAGGCCAAGTTGCAGGCCAAGTTGGCAGGCCCATTAGTACATTTTTGTGCCTGAGAACAAAATTCAAAGAGCAAAGGAACTCTACAAAACAAAGATAGTCTTTCCAAGCAAATCATCGGAAAACTTATACCCCCTCCCCCCCCCCAATAACAACCCGCTGAAACGATGCCCTGCCACGATAGAAGGATGACCCGCCAAGGAAATTTCTTCCCGACTAAGTTTGAATTTAAACTCTTTCCCCGCTTTGTTTCTGTTGCTTCCCCCGTTGATTTTCTGTTTCCCATCAAAAATTATACGAGTGCCATCATAAATAACAGCCGAAGATTTCCTTTCCCTTCCATAATATTTCTGATCCCAGCAGAAAGTGTATAAATTTCATAATTTCCTCGCTTTATTGTTAACATCCGGCGGAGTCCTTTAACGATAAGCTCTAAAAGAGTACTTCCTTGGAACCTGAAATCTGAAGTATATCTTGAAGTAAAAGTTTCACGGAAGAACCATTCTAGTATGAACAAGATTATCCTTCTTGCTAAGTTAACTCAAATTTTCATATATCATTTTCTTACCTCATACATGCATGGTACCAGCAGCGTGCTGAAAACGGCAGGTAATAATCTCAAATACCATATATGCCCCTCATGCTCTCCAAAACCTGCAAAAAATATTAGATAGCTCAAATGGCAGCTGGTCACATACCACAAAGGATCTTTAGCACAGGGAATATGCGCTAAAAATTATGCAAAGAAATGTCCAAAAAGATGACAGCCTGATTGGTTTCTTATGTCAAGAGATACTTCTTGAAAACTGGGTATGTATACCATGGTATAAGAAACACTTTTATACTTCAAACAGCTGTCAAAATTGTTCAGAAAGCGTTTTTGAAATATGCACTGTTGTGCGAGGATCTAATGGCCTGAGCCAGTATTGAAGGTTTCTTGAAATTATAATAATTTGGGCTTGAAACTTTCAATCTTGTTTCTAGAGAATTGAGACCTATTGGAGACATCTTATAACATAGGCCTTACAATATTGCTATGTACCATTGTATAAGAAACTGAGCATAAATCAGCTTGGATGGTTTCTTGCAAAGAGGTATTTTATTCAGCAAAATCATGCCTGAGTTTCTTATAATGCAGTTTCTTAAAGGTGGGACCCTACTGTAATGGAATGTCTTCTTGCAGTTTTTAAAAAACCGTCTGCTAGGTTCTTGGAACAGCAAAGGAATCAGTTATGAATCATTTGATTTCATCAAAACTTCCAAACAAACCTTAGTGTTGGGAAATCTATAAAAGAATTTAATATGACCTGACCTTGACCAATCTGCTCAAACATGAACTTCCCGTCAAAGCCAGCTAAATATCCTACAAAGAATAATCAATCTTTTAAAATATATTCTATCATCTCTGTTATATTGATTTTGAAATACAGTAGTTACAGTACATTGTACTGGCACTATTTCCATCAGAATCTTAGTTTTATTTTGTCGTTTTACTCAACGGCTCAGGCTTCATAAACTAAATGCTTCTCCGGGGTCGTATAGAGTACAATTTTTATAAACAGCTTTGTATTAGGTTGTACATCTATGAATAAAATTTAATTGAATTGAACTAAAAATCAAATGGTGTAAGGAAAAGAGGCAATGATAATCATAAACTGGTAAAAAGGAGACTTTAAGGAGCAATTAGGATTAAAAAACAACAAGAATATCATAAACTCCTCACAAACAATCAGACAGAAAACAAAGATTGAAAAATTTTTTCATGGTTTTTCACTAATATCATCTAAATCTGTCCATAAATGCTAAAAGAAGTTGCTTCATCCAAAACCTTATTGAATAGAAACATTCAAAGCTTTGCTAAGAGTAACTTCACGGATATGCAGAATACGTCATACCCTTCGAGTCAGACTCTCTGTGTTATTTTATCTATGGGGTGAGTGAAAAAATTTTATATGTTTGGAGGGCTGTGGAATAAAAAGTATGTGGCCGATATTCAAAACTAAAGTGTTAATCTATCAGTCAAAGGTTAACTTAGATGTGAAAATATTTTTTTGGTAATAGCACTCATCTTATAGACCCAAAAATGAGGGAAATGATGGAAAGGGGTTTGTAAGGGAGCCAAGATTCCACATTCCATTCTTGTCCATGATATACGTACTTGCTATTGAAATTAAATTCATTTCAGAAACTGACAATGCCATTAGATTTCAATGCAAAATAATTCATGGACCAGAAAGGAACATGGATTTCTTGATTCCCATGGGAACCCCTTACGGGCATTTTCCTAATTTTTAGGTCTTAAAATGAGTGATTTTGCCAACAAAAATTGCTCATCTAAGTTAGCCTTTGATAGATTAGCATTTCAGTTTTGAATATCTGCCACATACTTTTCATTCCACAGCCCACAAAATGCGTAAACTTTGTCTGACTCACCCAGCAGAGTAAACTAAATTTTCACAATTTAACATCTTCACCCTTTAATCTTGGTACACTTGAGTTGTGCCACTAATTCTTCTCTTAGAAATGTCAAACTACATGAATTACAAATGGTCTAATAGCCCTACAATGTGTAATTAAATCCAGACAATAAAGATATGCTTCAAGAAAGGATCCCAAGACTTGCATTCCTACCTACAGTGACACAGCTCTGTTCAAATTTTCATATCTTCTGTGCCAAAATCAAGAAACTTAAAAAGCCACTCACCTACTAGTGCAAAGAGCAGTTTTCCAAGGGGTGGGTGAACGTCAAAAAAAAATTTATTTTGCATAAAGTATGATGTAAATCTGCCAAAGTGGACTTCGTCAAATCTGAGGACAAAAGAAATGGAATTATCAATGCAAAAATGATATTTTGAAATAGTTATTTTTGAACAATTTTAATCACCATTCATTCAATTTGATTTTCTTTCAACTTAGGTCATTACCAGGCCTTTAGATAAGCACCAATCACTTGCCTGAGGATTCCTAAGAAATTCATAAGGATTCTTGATAAAAATCAATGCAGTTTTCCAGTGCAGTAATCTGCACTTTGAAGAATAAATTTCTTGGACAATCTTCATCGTTAATGGGAAAAGGGCCACCATTCTACTTGTACAATGCAGTCCTCTCAAAATAAAAGTAAAGTTCTTGGAAAGATCCATGCAAATATGCAAGGTAGCGTCAAAATACTAAATAAATCCTAAAGTTGCAAAAAAGTTTTATTGCTTGGAACAGAGTTTGTCAAAACCAAATCACTCCCTATATCAGAACTCATCAAATGACTGTTATACAAATTGCTTCAAATAATATGATTTCACACATATGCATACAAGCTAGGGCCTGGAGCAGCAGCCCCCAAAGCAGGAAAATTTCTGGAAATCAGCCCTAGTATGGTAAAAAATCTGCCCTTAGTTGAGCAAAAATGTTGGTAAAGAATGGACTTCTTGTTGAGCTGGCCCTCTAGATTTTGTCAGTATGCATAAGTATGATTTCACATTTGATGATGTAGATTTAGATTTCACATTCTTTGCTACTGAACAGCTTGCAAATGAAGGGAATTTAAATAACACTCACACTACTGAATTAGGGCTCATAAGATTAAACATTCTTGTTCCTGCAGCAAGCCCCAATAATAGCAACCACATAACATCAAGCTGTGGATTGTAAACAAGTGGAGGTGGCTTTCTTTGTAGGTTGAAAGGTTCTTCTGGTTCATCTTCTAGTTTTGAAGCACTATTTCCCTTCAACAGTTGAAAATAGATCTATACTGTAAATTTCTATCAAGAATAACAAACCATAATGATGCCCAAGCATGAGCTCACGACTGATAAGACACAAAAGTATTCATACAGTATTTGGTCAGCATAAAAATTAAAAATTTTGGCCAGCTGTATTGGTAGAAGCTAACTTCATTTATCAGTAATCTTTCAGCAACTAAGATTTGTCTTAAAACACCCATCTACCATGAAAGCGCCTTACACGTTTTTTTTTTATAAGAAACTGGTTTATAAGAAACTAGTACTAAGATGGCCAAAATTTTAAGAAACTCTAGTACTATGTCTGAGCTGTACTAAGAAACTTTTCAAAGTTAAAAGCATGAATTTTATAGCAAATAGATTGTTGAACCTTTATCATTGGGCAATGTTATCTAACCATTTGTGTTTTCAACATAACAGAATACTGTTTATTCCTATATGATGTTTTAAACATCAAGAAACATATCTGCAGCAGTGTTAGCGACCACATTGACAATTCATGCATTCAAAAAATAAGAAACCAATTAAGAAACTTTAAGTACTAAAATGGACAATATTTCATGTTAAATTAAGAAACTTTTAGTACTATGGTCTGATCCCAGTTTCTTATAAAAAAATGTGTACTTTAGTATTTCCTGTGAATATTTTAAGGTGCGGTAACAATGATGAAACTGTGATATTTTTGCAAAATGCTTATTGACGTATTTCATTTGAGAGACAAGATTTTTCAAACATTATCTTCTGATATTAATGCATGAGAAACAATATGGAAGGAGTATCATACACACATAATTAGCTAAAAAGCTAAAAAATATCTCTTGAAAATCACTGGGGGGCTAAATCTGTCCAGCCGTCCCCCCGGCTCTTCTGCGACTGCAGTCCCTGTCCAAGATGCCTTTCTATGATCACATGGTTCGTATGTCTGAACAAATAATTTTGCCACAAAGGTTTTGTTTACTCATGACAAAGATAGGAGAAGATTAGTAAATTTTTTTCCTGGGTGATTTCCTGGCCACCTGAAGCAAATCAAATAAACCCACACCCCACCCCCAAATTAGGCCAAAAGGCAGTCTCCTTTGCCTCTCACCCTGTATATCAAAGCTTCAAAATTAGCGAAGTAACGGAAAATACTCTCCGCAAAGTAAACTATCATGAATTCATTATGCTATTTCTAAGTTTTGAAACGTTTAGGGCAGGCCAGCGGGGGTGGACGGGGAAAGCGGTCGTCACAACTCGTAAACAAAGTAATGCAGGCAATAATGGTAAAGGAACTCATTTACACAAACACTGATGGGCCAAGCTTATACCTGATCTCTTTTATCAGAACTTTCATGCTCAGTTTCTTTTACTCTTTCATCACATTGTGTATCTTTCTTTGTTTCGTTCTTCTTCTCCATAACAGCATCAATTTTGCCAGCAATACTCTGCATGCCCGCCATTACCTTGCCCAGCCAAAGCCAAACAAATTCAAAAATTCAATTTGGATTTGAGTGGATTTGAGACTTCGATGTCACTGCGAGGTCGCTCTACTATGTGTCATACTTGTGAAGGCGGTTTCTTCGGGATAGCTTCAGAATCTGAATTCTTTGGCCTAGGTTTTCATTTCATATTTTTCATTTCATTTCAAACTTATTTATACAGGGTAACAATTCAGAATATGCATCTGCTTTACAATTGGCCCTGTGAAAAAGACAGAAAGAAACATAAAAAACGTTACAAAATAAAGTGTTCAAACCTACTGATAAACAACTAAAAACTTATTTTCACTTTAAATCTATTTTATCTTATCAAACCCATGCCAACTAAGGAGCGAAATAAAGGGAGAAAAAGAAAGCGGAATTTCCCAGCATTAGAGGCCCATGTAATTTTGAAAGGAAAGAGTTCTTCTCCAGAAAGTTGCCTTCTTTTGATACCCATTGAGATGTATAGTTATGAGCTTTTATTGGATCCAACATTCTTTCAAAATGAGAAGTTTTTTTATTTACTACTAAGCTACCAAATCTATTCACAAGACCCATATTTTCACGTTTCACAAAGTGAATACTGGTTTTTCACGCGTTTCAAGTGAAAAAGATTTGGCCACAAAATATGGCAAATCACGTTTCACGAAATATCTTTTACCGCCCCCTTGTTTGTAAGTGTCATCCAAGTAAAGTAGGGACCAGGTGACCTCGTGTCTTGTCTTGTTTGTGCATACGTATTGCAGTAATGCCTAACAGAGTGCATTTGGTCAGTCCTACTCCTAAATCATGTGAATATTCCCTCATGCCTCATTGTTGTGAAAACACGACTCCTACGGAGCGTGTTTTTTGAATTCATAACAGAATAAAGTTCTTTTGTGGTTTTAACTTTTTAATGATCATATCAAAAAAGTCTTCCATTGAAACTATATAAATTTAATACATGAGGCTACCCCATTCCTCAATAAAATCAGCTTGAGGTTTCTTAAAAAGCGTATTCTATTTTGCGGGTTCTTATTGTACAAAACATCGATTTTTCTAGGATGTTGTTAGGTTTAGCTTTCAAAGACTCCTTTGTAATTCCCTAACCAGAGCTTCTTTCAAGTTTTGATTTTCCTACCCTAGTTTCTTGTAGGCTATTTTCTTTAAGAGAAAGCTTGTAAACACTGAACCTCCCATGTCCATCCTGACTGAAAATCTTGTCCCATGGCCGAGCATGACATTTATAACAAGCAATTCAGAAAGCTGTCTTTCCAGATTCACAGTCAAATAAAGACTGGGCACTAAGGAGTAATCTGAAACAATGGAAGCCCAACGTGAAACAACATGTTTCAGAAAGCACCCCTGTTTCCTTGACAACTTGCCAACGTGCTGCAGTCCTCGAATGGCAACTATTCTGCCGCTGAAAATGCAAATATCCAAACACCGGCAAAGCGAGTTTACGTTTGTCCAGCCAGGCTGAAGCAAATAAAGCCTGGTTTCCATATGATCGCAACAGTCGGCGACGCGTCGCCGAGGCAGGCTCGGGGACACATCGGCGACGGTTTTGTTAAATGGAAACATTTTCTGAACAACGTCGCCGACGTCGCCGATCAGACGGGGACGGTACGGGGACGCATCGAAAGAGTTGAGATGAGTTCAAAGCTTTGTTTCCATATGATCATAACAGTGATCGTTTCCATATGTCGCCGACTGATCGGGGACAAGTCGCCGAAGCGTCGGCGACTGTTACGATCATATGGAAACCAGGCTTAAAGATTAGTTGCTTTTAACAAACATGGTAGTTGTTGTTCCTGACACAGTTTTACTCCTAGCTGCGTCCCGTGCTCGAAAATGCTATAGTTGTTGCTATAAGCCGGTTTTCCACTAGACGAATTTTTCCGTGCGCAGCGGAGCGGCCGTTGTTTCTAAAACAATACACGCCTATTTTCAGAGCTGTTTTTCGTCAATCGCCGTGGCTTTCCCGCTCTCGTGGAATACTGAAGTCATGTGTCAGAACCTTCGAGCGATTTGATTGATTGGCGCCATACGCGGCGGAAAAGTTGAAGTCAATCCGACTTTCAAATACGCGCGTAGCGGAGCGACCAGAAGTGACCATTGTTAGAAATAAACAATGCAATTACAACAGCCGCTCCGCTGCGTGCGGAAAAATCCGCCTGGTGGAAAACCGGCTTTACAGGACATGGAGATACAAGAGAAACTAAACAAAGGTACACGGGGAGGGAGCTGTCTAGATACCATACCGCTCGATAAGGTCATTAAATATTTAAAATCCTCGTTTTCATTCTGAGAAATGAGTGCGACCCACTGCGCAGCACACTTTGAAAATGAAAAAGCAAATGCCTACAGCAGGCATGCGCAGAATCAAAAAGTTGAACTTCAGTTTTTGTAAAGTTTCTTGGGCAAATCTTAGATGCAAGATGAGACTTTGTTCGAGGTATTGAAACAGTTGAGATTTTCAAAGAAAAAAACGTAGACATTCAAATCTTTAAGTTCGAAATATGAAATGATAAGATTTATTTATTTTCTTTATTTTTTTTTTATTCAATATAAAAATTTACAAAACGAGGTACTTAAGACTTTTGGACTACAAACTACTAAACTACATAACAAGAACGATAACCCGGGAAGCAAGAAACCATGACTATCCCAAGGGTCATTTTGGTAGAAACCCTATAACTTTCGATCAAATTCCAACTGTTTCGAGTTATAAGATTTATAACTCGCAGTTATAAGATTTATAAAATATCTTTAGGGGAGGAACAAAACTGCTGTAGGAGCAACAACAACGTTGACTTTAGAAATATACCCTCTCTCCCTCCAGTAACGACTAGACTAGCTACACTCCAGTGCAGCTAGTCGATGGTGTAGCTAGTCAAAGTAATGACCCCGCTGGACACCAAAATTTGATTTTGCCTCTAGTAATCGAGAACAGTGACTAAAGTTGGAGGCAGGTTTGGAATATGGCTTTCCTAAGAGAAAGATGTGGAAATTACGCCGAATTTTCAAAACACTTTCACTTTCAAAACACAAAAAAAAATTTTCACAAATTTGATGAAAAATTGTTTTTTGAGTGGTCCCATACCTTAATGTAACTTTTCAAGGGTGTTTTTTACAGAATCCAGTCTTTCAAATACAGAATTTCGTTTAAGGTTGGCGAAGGTTTCAAAAAAAATGCGAGTCTCTCATTTTCTCATTCTATAGCCATCTGAAACTATTTTCAATCCAACTTGATATTCATTCTCCTGTTGCATCATTATGGCTTATGTTCATTCCTCATATTCTTCGCCGTAGTTCTTTTCTTTCTCCCTATCGTTGCTCTTCAAGTTTGCATTTCCTTTAGGCCCACTTCCCCCCAAGTCAGGCATTTGCTGATGAAATAAGCTTCTTGATACCAGATTTTCTCGACGCTTTTTTCTTCTTCTTTCCTGTTGTCGGTGTATCCTCAATTTCGTATGATTGCCATCCACTTGACCCGTCAACCTCGTTGACAGTAATGGGCCCAATATAGGGACCATAAATTTGACCTGTGCGCCTTTCCTTGTTGTACCCTGTCACTTGTTTTCCTCCTGGGATTTTTAATGATTTGATCTTGTTTTTCACGTTACAATGTCCAAGGACCTACAAAACCAGAACAGAGAGGTTAACTGTGATTCAGTAGCAAAGCCAGGACAGGGAGCTTCCTCTAACTAGCTAAGAACTTGCCTAACCTTTGAGTTTATGCTTGATTTTTTACCAAATCGACCATGGGAATTAAAATCAGACTTGGATACATTTGAAATTTGACCTGAAGTACCATTTTTGATTACGTCAATAACTGCCTACTTTAGAACTAATGCCGCTATATAACTCTTTGTGTGCAAGTTTAACATCTTGGAAAATACTGCAGTTAAACAGCATTTGATTAGATCTTTCGATTGATATATAGATTCTTTGATTTTGGCAAATTTTGACAAATTTTCATGACGTCATCGTTAAAATGACGTCACAATGCAGATTCTTAATCTGCAGTCCATGAACTGTTTACATGCTTAGAAATAACGTCATGGACCATTTCACTTTTCCATTGAATTGCTGATCCTAAAAACAATGGGGTTTATGATCACGTATAAAATACAATTTCTGCACATAATAACTGTCACTGGATAAAATCGACTATGGTTTGCTTACATCTATTTCAAGTCACGTGATCAATCTCTTGATAAAACATCTTCTGATTTCTCTAGAAATGTGGCTTCATAGAAGACTGATGAAAATCCCATGGACAGAAAAGCGAACCAACGAAAGTATACTTAATGAACTCGGTAAAAAGTTAACACTTAAAAGCAAAATAAGAAAACAACAAGCAAACTTTTTTGGGCACGCCATGAGAAGACAAGGATTGGAAAACCTGATAACAACGGCGCGAGTACTGGGAAAAAGATCTCGAGGACGACCAAGAGAAAAGATTCTTGACGGTGTCAGAAAATGGGCAGGAGAAGAACGAACAGTGGATTTGATCACAAAGACGCAGGACAGAGAGCTGTGGAGGAACATGGTCTCCAACGCCTTTCGGCAAGGAACTTGATGATGATGATGATGATGATTTCTCTAATGTATTTTGTGCCATGCAAAGTTGCACCATGGGTGCAAAAAGCAGGATAATACTAAAACTTCCCAATTGTGTGGTCACACGACTTGAAATGGGTAAAATAAACTTCAGCCAATTAGGTCTATAAGACCTTTTAGCTATTCAGAAAAGAATCAGAATCGAACAATAGTTTGCTACATTCTGAAGAATTTTCGAATGCGCAGAATAGTGATAGAAGGCCCAACGCCACTCAATCGAACCACGCGTATAAAAATGTATTAAAATAACGCTCGATCCAGGCAGGCTCTTTTGCAGAATAGCTAAAAGGTCTATTCAGACTGCAAATTCGGAATCTAGCTACATGGTTGATTTAGCTGAAATCAAGGAAAAAATTCGGGATCCAACCTCATTTTGAAAGACTACATAATTACCTGGGTTAGCACAAGTCTAGCCAAAGCATTATCTCTGAAACATCTTCCTTTCAAGTCTACTTCGTCGCAAAATAACACCATTTTATTTGCATCATCAGCATCCGGACGTGCGTGCATAATGTGCATAATGTTCCATTTACTATTTGAAGAAGTGCAAACTTTCTTCACAAGTTGCGGTCCAAAGTATGGTCCAAAGACTTCTCCGCTGGTGTCACTTACAGATCCAGCCACCATTTTACCGGAAGGGACATAAATCGAAGAGATTTTGTTATTCCAAGTACTAGAGCCATGAATCTTGTCTGTATCTCTCCCTCTAACTGACGGTGCAAGATAAACCTTTTCAACAACGTCAAGTGAGTCACATCTTTTGCTCGCGTTCATGTTCTCATTTTCACAAAACCGAACATGCGTGTCAATGCTGTCTGTTGTGCTCTCTACTTTTAAAGATTTCCAACTGTCTTCTCCAACAACCTGACCGTGAACAACAGGCCCAATAAATGGTCCTAGTTCAAGAGCTGAGAAATCATCACCTTGCCAGGCTTTGATCAATCTTCCCCGGGGTATGAAAACAGATGAAATTTTGCTTGCCATCTCAATGTCTGAGAGTTTCTTGTACTCTGTTGTTGAAGCAAACCTTATGCAAATTCCTTGAAGCATTCTGTGTTCGCAGCCAAGAACATAATCCTTGAATACTGAGCCACCGACAACGTTAGCATCCCCCGTTTTCTTGATTCCATTCTTTTTCTCATGGAGCGTTTGCATGTATGAATTCAAGACATTGTACTCTTCAATGGTTGTGTATAATATGGCTATTGTGTATCTCTTTTGTTTGTGGTTCAAGGGGTCAGCAAATGGTGCAAGTATTGCTTTGTCATTCTCTTGTTCTTTCTTGATTATATGCAGAATGTTGTTTCCAGTTGTCTTCAAATGGGCTTGAGATGGTTTCAATTCAGATAGCTCAGAGAGGAGACTTGCCATGTCAGCAAGGATAAGCTGCCTCAGGATTGAAACTTCACAGTACAATTTCACGAAATTCAAACAAGCAGTGACTTTTGCGTTATCTTCAGCCTTATCACCCGGTTTCTCACATTTCTCGCCAATCCTTGCTTTCAATTTACCTGAAATGACAGAAGCTCAATAATGATAACAACAGAAAAAACAACCAGAATAAAAATGACTGTTGCTACTACTGACTGCATGCTTTTTGAACATTATTCTTTGGTTTTCTGAAATATTGTAGAAAATGCAATGGTTTCTTGATCCTTTCATAATTTTTCTAGAATTCTTGGAAAAGGAGAGAAATGCTCTGGTTCTGAAAATATTGAAGATTTCTGTAGAGTTGAACGGGAAAATTCTAGGAAGGTAAATAAAGGCTCTGTCAAGCTTGTCATTTCAAAGCAATAGATATCTTGCACCTTGCACCGCCTTTTGCGAATATTTGGAGAGTGAATGAGTGTGGTTTTAATCACATTTTGTGGTTCTTAAAAATTAGAAATGTGGTCTTGAAATTTAATAGTGTTGATAGCCCTCAAATCATTCACACGCATGTTTACTTCCCTGCAATATAATACTGTTACTTCTTGCTAATACATTTGTAAGACTTGTTGGCATTTACCTTACGTGCACTCTTTTCCATGGTTGGCCTATACACTAGTTTTGTTTGAATTCCAGACGAGACCATTTTCTTATCTGTGACACCTGTCTGGCAGTCCACGTGCATTCCCCCTGTTAAAGCATATGCATAGGGATTCGCCAGACGTTAAAACCAAGGTAAAAACTTTGAAAATGAAAAAAAGATATGAAATAAGTCCTTGGAGGACAATTTGCACAGTTAGGAATATGTTTTCTACTGCTTAGGAGAGTGTGATCTTAGCAGTGCCTTCTTGAAGATGTCTCAGCCACCTAATTTCTTCAGATTGTCGAAATGTGTATTTAGCTCAAAAAATGCACTGGATTTAGAGCCTTGGTTTTGGTTGAGGAAACTTACCAAAAACAGGGAGCCCCATGAATATTTGATTGTACAATTCTTCAGCTTGTGATGCTGACATTTCTGTTTTCCTTTCTCTGAAATTCTGAACTGAGCTGCTCAAAGACTGGTAAACTTGCTTCACTCCTTCGATGTCTTCTTTCATGTCTTTATCTCTAAAGTCACTGATAGCAGCTTCCACAACCCTCTTTATCATCGACTCTTGGCTCTCAGATTCACTGCCACCAAACAACCCAAAAAAGCTTGACATCATCGATAAGATACTGGATGCAACCATTCCAATAGGACCAGCGAGTGCCACGATGGATGAAACAATGCCTATAAACAATAGAATCATCAAGAGATTTTGTAACAATAGCAGGTAAGTCGAAAATGGACCCAGACCTAGGGGGGAGGATTTTATATTCTCCAACGAGGATAGTACGTGCTGTGCTAAGACGTGCTCGAGTCATTACTGCAAAGGCCTATTAGGGAAACTTGCTCGTGGCTTTAGCACGTTTTTCAAGTTTCTCGATGGGAACTTTTTTTGAGAAAAACCCCTTGCAAAATCTGAAAGGCATTACCGATCTCCACGAGAAGAAATTTTAAAAGTAATTGAACATGTTAGCTACTCAATCAAATATTGCAAAATATCATTGCTCATGTAGTCATGCAGCAGTAGCTTTTCAAATGCTGGATATTTTCTTGTTGATTCACCCTATCACCCTAGCAAAGAAGGGAGACCCTTTAACATGAGAAATCGCATTCTGTTGTTTTCCTTGTCTTTACAACAAGTGCTCCAATAGACGCAACAATGCCTGTAAATGATGGAATGTTAAAGATTTTAATCAAAAGGATCCAAGTAAGTCCAGAACGAATCAGCCAGAGAAAAACTGACGCCAAGAAAAGAATGTTGCAACTTTTCTGGGTGATTCAAAAATCAATTTAAGAAGCTTTGGCAAGTTCTGGGCAAGTTCTGGGCAGAAAGAACGCTGTTGAAAGAAGTCTCATTTTAGAAGGTAATGAACTGTGCATGCACAGTGAACCTCGGTGCAGTGACAAGGGGCGGAAGAAATGCAAAGAAACCATTATTACCTAATGCGCCTTGAACGCCTTGAACCCAGTCTCCTCCTTTAATTCCTTGAACCATTCCAACAAGCCCCTCTCCAACTCCTTCCAATGCTCCACTGATTCTTTCCGCTTTTCCCTCTGCATCATCGTCAGCTTCTCCTAGCAATTTCCTCTCCAAATTGTTAACCTTCCCTCTTGCCGTTGAAAGTTTCTCGCTGAAGGCATTTGAGGCAACCAAAACCTGAGTGTAAGCATTCGACGCCATGCTTTCTGCGACCCTAGTAGCCAATTGTAACTTTGACTGAGATCTCCTGATAACAGCACTTTGATCGTCAGTAAATGTCACCGCACTGATCTTTGCAACACAGCATACCAGAAAGATCAACTTGATCGCTTTGCACACTTCCATTTTTACACTGACGAGAGTAAGCAAGAAGAACGATTTAAAAATTTTTGAATTTGTCCATTTGGTACCATGAGGCATAATTTGGTTTCCTTGAAGAGCTGTTGTCACTCTAGGTCCTTTGTGGACACGCTGTCCCTACCGTTCTGTTGTGTTGTAAGCAACCAAGAACAGATACGCTTTGCTTCTTCTGTGGCGTATGAAAGCAAATGTTGCTAGTTTTAATTTATACAAGGTGAGCCAGAAAAAAGTTCTCACTGTTGAAAATTCATAGCCCTAAGATTTTGTCATAGATTCTAATGACTCAAATTCTAGTTGAAACAGAAAGATGGAAATATTTTTGTAATTTTTCTCTCTGTCTTACAAGCACTAGCAATATAGGTAAGTTCAACGCTACAAAAATTTCATGGGCCTCAAAAATGTTTTGTTGCTTTCAGGTTGGGCCAGCAATTTTTTGACTCAGAAAATTGCGATTATCCCTCCTCCTGCTCATGATGCATAAGGGAGCTGTCATAAAGAATGAAACAGAGGGGGGCGGAAGGGATTTCAAAATTTGTTGTAAAATCATATAGCCCGATGGAAGAAACAGAAACTGTTTTCATAGTCCCTTAAACATCTGCAAAATGATTTGATGACCCCACCAGGGCTTCAAAATGAACTCTGCCAATACTGTATTTGTGGGATCCAGTATAACGTTTTAAGAAGGCAGGGAGGTACCTGCAGATACCACTGTATCAGACACTGAGATAGAGAACAACATCAATGATCAAGAGAACAAAAAAAGTGACGCTGACAATGTTTAAAACATTTGTAAAATATTGAAAACAAATCCGAAGAAGTACAGCTTCATGGCCCATGTTTATCACTTGCAGTAGTTTGTTACCCCAACATTTTCCATCCAATAATTTTGGTGACCCTGTCAAATCCCTTCCGCCCCCCTCTGTTCCATACTTGATGACAGCTCCCTAATAGCAGATACTTAATGACCGGCGGGTCCCTTCTCAGGAAATTGTGACTATCATGGGCCATAGACATGTGATGTTCATGTTATTGAAGTTAATTCATTGCATGAATTGAATAAATTCAAGCATAATTTTAGGGATACCATAAACCCAATGTGTCCAACAAACGATGGCATCGAGGATAAGGAACACTTTTCATTGCTCTGCCCATGTTCAACGACAAGATCTTCTTGCTGGAATTGTTGAATTATCACGACCAATTGTACAAGTCACCGATCTTTCAAATGATGCTCTGACACAAACCTCACGAACAAGTTGCGCTCGTGAAAACATTTCATCTATTTTCTTTGAAGCCCATGTCAGAAGGAATCTAGAATGGTATCCATTAGTTTATGATCGTGAGTTGTGTGGTTGTAAGTTAGCTTAACGTTGCGAGTCTTTTTTTATTGGCCATGGGGTAGTCATTGTCCTTCGCTCCCCAAGGTATGGTCCCTGTTGTGTAGTTTAGTAATTAGAGCATGTACAGTAGAAAGTGAGATTGTTATTGCAATATTTTATATGAATAATAGGTAATAGGATATATTGATTTATATTATGTTTTGAAAATCTATCAGAGCTGCGAAAATAAGACCATAATAGGGATCAATAGGAACACAGCAAAGAGAAAGGCTGTATTTATTAAGAAACTGTGATTATTAAGAATGACTTACCATTCATGCGTTGTTCATTCAAAACTTGCAGTCCAAAAATGATACAATATGATACAAGAAAATCGTTTTAGGATCAAGACAGGCGGCTCATTCTTTGAAATAGAGTGATTGTGAGCAAGTGAGCTGAAGAGATCAATAAAATGCATACACAACCAGGTGCCTGGTCAAGCCTAAATTAAGAACCTGGCTACACGTATTTTTTGTAAGAGACTACTTATAGCTCTAAGATCGCCAAAAGATTATGAAACTGCAGTACTGGGAAATATAACTTAAGAAACTATTTGTTTTGATAAAAAGAAAATCCTTATCATATTTTTTAATTCATTTTCAGTTGCTTCCTGTATCATAATAAGCAGAAAGAAGATAGCATCTTAGTCAAGTGCTAGCAAATTCCACATAGATAGCCACTTGTACATTTCATTACTTTTAATGTTCTTGCTCCTTTGTTAACAGTTGGTATGTTAAACCCTTATGGTTTTTAGCCGTGTACCAAGGTATAGTGCTGTATTCCAAAAATAAAAAAACATTGGAAAGGCTCGAAAAACCTTGTTTTGAAAAGCCTTGTTGTTTTCTGCTTCGAGTCATATCGTAGATATAAATAAACTACGATTACGGCTTTCTTGAAGATAATGCCATTTTTCCTCCATTTATTTAGGATGATTTTTTGAAACTTCCATGATTTTTTCAATGGAAAGAAAATTCCGAAAAACTACGATGTACCCAAGGTTGCATTAAGCCAGACTGTAGAAGCAATAACCATCCATTTTATGTAAACTTTGACAGAGAAATTATCAAGTAATTCATATGTCTTGCTAAAAATGTATGAAGACTTGTTGCAGCTAAACACATAGCTGTAGGAACTGGGGGGCACTGGGGGCACGTGTCTCCTCAAGATTTTGCAGTAAACCATATAATGGAAATGCTAGCCAGATAACACTAGCCTGATGGATCTGCGCCTGGACGATCACACACCTATGTCTTATTGTTTTTCTTTTTTCAGTTTATTCAAATATTCCAGTTCCTGTTCCATATGTTTTAGTTTAGTTGTTTTTAAAGTTTAGTTTAGTTATAGCTGCCATACATAATTCTATGTAGTGTTCTATAGCAATGATGATGATGATGATGATGATGATGATGATGATGATGATGATGATGATGATGATGATGATGATGATGATGATGATGATGATGATGATGATGATGATGATGATGATGATGATGATGATGATGATGATGATGATGATGATGATGATGATGATGATGATGATGATGATGATGATGATGATGATGATGATGATGATGATGATGATGATGATGACGATGATGCTGATGATGATGAATAAACAAAGAAGTACCCCTTTTATTTTCAGGAAATGCCCCGTTAGCTTAAGGAAAAAAGTGCCCTCGAAGTATCTATCATGCCCCAAGAAGTTTGAGATGGTTCCTACAGCCCTGCCTAAACACCAAGTACGGATGTAGAAAACACATTTTTTGCATAATTTCATGTAACCTGCTCCTTATTAACCAAACTAATTGTGAGCAAGAGAGCTGAAGAGATCAATGGTATGATGATATACACAACAAGTTGGTGGGTTGATGCTAAAATAAGAACCTGCGTGTCAGACAATATCGCGGAGACATTTATAGACACATAAATACCATAACATGTGTCTTGATCTTCACTGATTGTGAGAGCAGGTTAATGGATTGGCTACCCTGGGTACCAGACTTTCCCAAGAAAGAAAATTGATAAATTTTCTTTCTTGGGAGAGTCTGGTACCCAGGGTATGGATTGGCCAGACACCGAGGGAGTAACTCCTGTAGGGGTGTTGGTATTTATGTGTCTGTGAGAATCCAGAATGGGAACCCATAAGCAGGGAAATAAAATATTTAAAATATAGCCCTACAACCATGGCACTATCTTGAAAACTGACCTCATAAACAAGGCTGAAGTTTTCACAGGAATCTTGACAAGAATAAGGTACAGTAGGCAATTTTTCATAGAGCTAAATTCATTTTTCACGAGAATAAGAGACTTCTCAATTAAATTCAATTCAAATTGTTTTGAGTGGGCTTGTCAGAATTTCTAGCTACTGAAAACTAATTTAGGCCCACTGTGCATGCCGCATCCAGGCATGGGACCCTTAGTTAACGTCCCTATCGAAGGACGACGAGGTGAGTTGTGAGGTCAGGCCTCCGAGGTGACCAATCCGGAGTTTGATCCAACTCGACCGAGCTTAACTTCATCCATCTGACGAAGACTGTATAAGTCACTCGGCCACTCACCCCTTGAATTCTCGCTAATAATGGCAGTAAGAATATGAAGCATCTTCTCATAAATCCAGCAAGTCGTCGAAAACAGACCCATAACCTTGGCAAAACTTCACAAAAAGTGGCCCAGAACCATGTAAAAATATCACAAAAGAACCTAATCCATGCCTAAACCCAGCCAGGAACATAAATATATCGAACCATGAACAGGAATGATCTTAGGGCCAATATTAGTGGGGGCCTGAGGCAGAGCGCTTCCTAGAACCTAGAAGGCAATTTATCGGAAATTTTACCCTACCTGTCCGATTTTTTGTGATTTACAGGCCAATATTTAGAAGATTTTGAAGAGGAAATGATGCACAGAACATGAATCTATTGAATTACGAGGATAAAACTTGATATGAATTTTGAATGTTAACTAATTTTGAAGAATCAAATGTTAAAACTACAAAACAATTCCAAAACTTATTCATCAAGGAGTGCATCCGTCCTTTCAGGCATGATTGTAGCGTATGTTCTAAAAATTTGTTGTTGCTGTTGTTTTTGTTGTTGTTAATTTTGGCACCAGAAAATTTGGTTCTCTGCCCCCCCCCCCCCAAGAATTAAAAGCTGTATTCGGGCTTGCCTTCACCTAACAGAGGGGATCCTGAATCAGAATCGCCAAGTTAGACACATTTTGCGGCACCCGTTATACCATAAAAGCTCTATTAAGCCCCCTTCTCTAAGCTCCCTCTCTAATAAGCCCCTCCCCTCTGAGCAGAAATTCTAAATAAGCTCCCCTCTCTATTAAGCCCTCCCTCACTTCTATCAAATTCCAGAAATAATAACGATTTGCCGTATAGTTCGCTAGGCAAGCTTGCATGTTAGTCTTGATATGATAGTGTCTGGGATGGAGAATGTGTCGAACTTAAGTATTTGACTCGTAAAATTGTATGTTGAATCGAGGGGCATTTCACTCATTCGAAATAGCGTACGAGATTTTTTCAGAGCAAAGGGATTTTTACGGATATTTCTTGAAAACAATAGGACTTTTGCCAAAGGTGTACGAGATTTTTTGGGAGTGAAATGCCCCTCGTGTTGAATCAGCAAAACATGGGGTAAAGTACGCTCCCCTCTGGAGTGTCCGAAATCAAGAATGAAAAAGCTCCGGGGGCTTAATAGAGCTTTTACAATGGACAGACAACGATGAGTTGCGTTGCCTGTATTCTGCCCTGATTGTGGGCAACAGAGCTAAATCCTAAAAAGATAATCAAAATCCATATACAACCAGGTGCTGGGTCGCAGTTAAATAAAGAACCTGTTGTTTCAGAGAAGGTTGCTCAAGATTGCTCTTTTCCCCAGACGGTGAAACAAAATGATAAACATTTTTGATGAGTGATTGATTGATTCAATAACAAAACAGGTCTCACAGAGAAGTGTTTGCCGCGTTTACCAAATCACTGGTGTATTGACAGGATGCCCCAAAAAGTTGTTCAAAGTTTTGATTAAATATGAATGAATAACGTTATGAAAAAAAAACTTTATGATAGATACCCCTAAAATCTTGAAGGGCAAGCCTGGGGTTCCTAAAAATATTTAGACTTATGACGACGAGTCCCTTGTATCCCTGCAGTAAACGCTGCTCAACAGGACTCATAAGGAAACAGTAAAAACCTGACCCTATTTTCTGCATTCGATCTATCGAATCATGATCGAACGACTGCTTTAGCTCAAAATGAGTCTTTCAACGCTGCACTTTCCATGTTTTAAAGACGAAAACAAACCAAGATTACCTGCCGCAGCAACTTCTTTCAAAATCAAGTCAACTGCATCCTTCGAAAGCATTATTCTTTGCCAATTCTCGCAGTCTGATTGGTAATCAAGGAATCACAGAGTTTGGGCCTAAATAATAGGGCCAAGTTTTTCAGAATAATATCATTATGAGTCTCTGTTGACCGAAGTGCCATCATCAGCATAAACCAAAGAGTATTGTCAGATAGGAAAAAATGCTTACACATTGCAGATGAAAGGTATCAAAGAAAGAAATGTTACAAGCTACATACATTGTGTGTATCTTAGGATTTCACCTTTTTTATTCCCTTAAAGTTTAAAGTCTAGACCAGGTTATAAAACTGTTATTTCAATAAAGAAAATCTTTCACATAGTTTTGCTTATCTTCATTTGTTTCCTGATCATATTACGCGGAAGGTACTCAAACATGGGAAAGGCTTGAAAAAAACGTTTTATAAAATGTTTGCAACGGCACAAGTAGGGAATATGAGGATTGTTATGGGACCCTTAAGAAACAGGTAGGAAACTCTGAGCAGGATGAGCGATATGACTCCTAGTGTGAAGCAGATTGAAATTTATATCTGTAACGAGCCACCTTCTACGATTAAGGTGGATCTGCACTTTAGGTGGCTCACTACCGAAAATTTCAAAAATCATGAAACAGTGAAAGGTAAGTTCAAAACACAGAAAAACGCTACCTTAAGGTGGCTCGCTACTTATATGAATTTCAATCTACTACACACTGGATGTCCTATTGCTTATGCTCAGGGTCCTAAAAATCTGATGATTTTAATGAAACTTTCAGTGCTAGCCCAAATTCTTAGTTTCTGGTTCTTACGTGTATTGTTTGATCGCCAGGCTCCTAAATCAAGTTCATCTTAGCACCTGACTGTGTATGGATTTTGTTGATCTCTCCAGTTCACGCGCTCACAATTAGTTTGTTCAAGGGGCAGGCTACTCGTCATGGCCTTGACTTTGTCTATTGATGATCTCTTGCCAAGTATAGATCATCGTGGCACATTGAAAGCGACTCTGCGGGAAACAGACGCACGGTAAGTTATGATTATGAATCTTAATATAGAACAGACGTCAAGGATCATCCTTGATTTTTTGACAGATTGCTTGTCTCAACTGAGAATTTTCAACTTCATAATTGACAATCTTCGCGAAATTAGTGCAGAAACATATGTATCTGAGTGTGTTTGGACGTAAATTTGTGGCAACATGCTTGTATCTGCTCTCTATCATGTCAAGGAACAGGAAAACATTGATGTCAATTTTTTAAACAGTTTTAAAGCTATTTCATCAAATTTTAAATTCTTGGGAACGCATCATTGAGGAGTATGACATTTTAAAAAACAGGCCTAAATACAGCTCTTTTGGAGAGCGGATTACGCCATTTTTTGTTTGTCATGCTTCTATAGGAACATAACTTTCAGAGCGCGGTACGGACTCTGAGTCTTTGTCTTCTGGGTCTTTCTGCACTACCTTAACGACCCAAACTACCTAGTGTAAACCAAGCTTTAACATATCAATCAAAGGTCAATTTAAATATAATGCTTTAAAGGCGTAACTTTTTGAGTACGGTATATGTATTAGGGTCTTGAAAATCTCTCATAAATTGTCTCTTCAGGCAAACATGGAAGTCCTCAAAGCAGTTCAATTCATCCTTTTCATGTGCTGTGTTGTAAAGATAAATGGCCAAGGCGATGGAGCACCAGACTTGACTTTCTTAAACACAGAGCAAAAGGCAGTTGTGAGAAGGTCCAAGTCGAAGCTACAACTGGCCACTACAATAGCAGAAAGCATGGCTCAAAATGCATACACTCAGGTCTTGGTTTCCGCAAATTCCTTTGCTGACAAACTTTCTGCGGCGAAGACTAAAGTTAAAGATTTGGAGAAAAATATTCTTGGAAGTTCTGACGACGATGCAGAAGGAAAAGCGGAAAGAATCAGTGGAGCATTGGAAGGTGTTGGAGATGGGCTCGTTGGAATGATTCAAGGAATTAAAGGAGGCGATTGGGTTCAAGGGGTGCAAGGAGCTTTAGGTGATGGGTTCCTTGTCTTTTATCCTTCCTTTGTTTTTGATGTTAACCCGAAATTTTGAAGATGCTGTGGCCCCAGGGGGGCACTTCAATATTGAGTCATATAGGGTGTTCGTTCCAAGAATTTCTGTTTTGACCCGAACCCAGAATTTCGGTGGATTTTGGAGACCCAATGCAGAGTGCTAGAACATGGATGTGGTTTCTGATCAGTGTTTGCACTACAAAACAATAGGAAAAAATATTAAATATCCTAAACCTGGGCATTCCCAGAATTTCTAGCAAAAATAGGAACACAATCCGAAAATTATCCTTTAAAAATGCATTCCATTCCCAGAATTTTCATACCAAAAACCACCCAAAACTGGCGCACATCCCTGTATGATCGCATAGTGAAATACCCCCTAGGGTTGTGGCGCAGTGGTAAGCCCTTGCAGCCACAACAGTCAGGCAGGTAAGGATAAATCCTAGGTAAGGGTTAGGGTAAGGGTTAGGGTTATCCACCACTTCAGCGTGATGATAAGGGCTCGTACATTTGACTAGATCTTCTCTAGTACCATTCGATCCCAGAGCTTGTTGCTAAAACCGCATTTTCACCTTGGTTCTATAAACTGTAGGGAAGCTGTCAAGTGCTATACGCATTGCAGTTGCCAACAAATGGGAATCTGACCCTGTTAGATCCAACTTACCTAACTACATATCCAAGAAGACTAAGTATTCAGTTGATACTTTGGCAATCATTTCGCGAGAAACCTGCGTACCAGACTCTTAGTTGCTACACGTTTACTCACAATTTGTTGGATGAAGCGTCTACATTAAACCAAAAATATCGGACAAATAAATTTCGGACAAAATGTTTCTGATATATTTTGCAGAGGACTGAACATCTGAAAGAACGGCCTGAAGTTTCTGAGATGAAAGGCTTCTTTCCCATGCTACCGTATGAGTCACAAATCAATCCCCGTTTGAAAGGCCACTGATCCCTCGAAATTAAGAAGATTATGAAGGCAAGTATTTTTGGGGGTCTTTTATAGTGTGGCAGTTAGGTGGATTCGACCGTATTTTGGATGCGAAATACAGTATCTGCAAGAAACTCAGTGCGGTATGCGGTTTTTCTGTCGCTACGCGCTTGCAGGAAAATGGAATTTAAACGAACCGTTAGCGATTCTTCGTTTACTTCGTGGCAAAGGTATGCCGAATTTCTATTCGCTCCTGCGCAACCTTTTCACAACATACGCGCCTCAGCCGGTCTGTCTGTGTCCTTTCGCTTATGACGATTCCATTGTTTACAGGCACTGCTTCATTCACTGTGGCACTTGCAACAATGACTGAAAGAACTGGCTGACATTTCTCATGCAAGAGAAATGTCTCTAACTTCCATACTATTGTTACCATGGGCAATAATGTACCATGTTTGTAGCTAAAAAACAAAGCTTATCACCGCGATATTACCGTTTTGTTGCTTTCTCTCCGGCTAAAGCCTAACCAATGCTAGGAATCAAATTCAGATGGCTCCTGCGCTTCTGAACAGTTATTTCTTATCACAGCGTTGATCCTCGTTTCAAACTTCCTCTACAAAAGACAGTTTGGAATGAGCATCAACGCTGTGCAGGAACAAACAGTTCAGACGCGCCGGTGCGATTTGAATTTGCTTCCTAGCACTGGTTAGGCTTCAGCCGAAGCAAAAGAAACAAAGTAAAACAGTAATATCATGGGCGTTAGGAAAGGTTTGGATTGACTTTAAATTTTTGCGGTTGGAGGTTGCGGTTTCAAGGTTGAAAATAGCCGCAATGCCTTTGTGGCGGCTTTGCATTCTACTAGCCACTTGACCGCTGACCCGGCAGACGCTAATCTGCTTATTGACTTATCTGAACACAGGTAGCGGGGGAAATTAGTGTATAATGGAATTAGTGCAAAATGAATACAAATACCTCTCTTTCTTGTCTCAATTTCTGTCAAGTTCGTCTGCCATCACAACAGTAGGCCAACCGCCATTTTCTTGCATGCAACTAGTTCCAGTCTCCAAAAAAATTAACACGGCCAAACAACAGCTTGTTTGGCCGTGTTAATTTTTTTGGAGACTGGAACTAGTTGCATGCAAGAAAATGGCGGTTGGCCTACTGTTGTGATGGCAGACGAACTTGACAGAAATTGAGACAAGAAAGAGAGGTATTTGTATTCATTTTGCACTAATTCCATTATACACTAATTTCCCCCGCTACCTGTGATCTGAATCTAAATTTTAGTATTGAAGTCGATTGGCAAATGAGCGTCTGTCGGGTCAGCGGTCCAGTGGCTAACAAATGAAAGGAAGCCGCATAGAATATAGCGCGGCTGCTTGTAGTCTTAAAACCGCAGCCTTCGACCGCACAATTTTCAAAAGTCCAATCCAAATGTTTCCTGACGCTCATGGTAATATCGAGGTAATAAACTTTAATTTTTAAGCTACAAGCATGGTGCATTATTGCCCATGTTGTTACCAAATCTCTTGATGATTCTATTGTTTACAGGCATTGTTTCATCCATCGTGGCACTCGCTGGGCCTATTGGAATGGTAGCATCCAGTATCTTATCAATGATGTCAAGCTTTTTTGGGTTGTTTGGTGGCAGTGAAACTGAGAGCCAAGAATCGATGATAAAGAGGGTGGTGGAAGCTGCTATCAGTGACTTTAGAGATAAAGACATGAAAGAAGATATCGAAGGAGTGAAGCAAGTTTACCAGTCTTTGAGCAGCTCAGTTCAGAATTTCAGAGAAAGGAAAACAGAAATGTCGGCATCACAAGCTGAAGAATTGTACAATCAAATATTCATGGGGCTCCCTGTTTTCGGTATGTTTACGTAAGTCTTGTTTCAAAAGTCCTGGTACATTCAAATTAAAATTTTCGGGCGATCAAATCTCTGGACACAAATTCTGTCTGAAAGTTTCAAATTCCTTGAAAATCGACGAAAAAACCTAGGGGAAAACATAAATTTCTACCATGCCACTGTTAAAAAGTGATCTACCGTCATCGCTGATCCTACATCCGAAGTATGTTTCCACATTATAGTTATCGGGGTAACAATGTTTTCGAGTCGAAGAAGGGACCTCTTGGAGTTAATGGCCGCCACAGGGAAGTCATCATCTCTTGAATCTTGTGGTTGTCCCCGTTGTGTCCTAAAACTGTATACAAATTAGAAAATATTGTAGAAGGTAGATGTAGCATGTATAGTAATCTTTTACGTGGATAGAAAAAACGCTCTTAACATCTTTTCAATTAAGCAGCTTCGCGTTGGAACTTTTTAGAATTTCTTCAGCTTGCATCATATGAAATTTCTGACCCAGACTCACGTTCAGCACCCAAATTTTAGTTTTACTATAAATTTTCGTAACCTTAGCGTTAGCGATTTTAATTTTATGAGGACAATATATTTGAAAATTTATAAGGGATTTGACCGTGAATAATAACTAAGGGTGTAAAGTTACACCCTGAACGATTTCACGGTCAAATCCGTTATAAATTATCAAATCTATTTTCACCATAAAATCATAACCACCAACTCTAGGAAAATAAAAAGCTGCCATAAGACTAAACTTGGGGTGCTGAATCCAAATCCATGGTCGGAAATTTTGTATAAAGAAATGTTCAAAAATTTCCAAAACGAGGTCGTTAATTGAAAAGGTGTATTATGAAACTAATCAAGATATCACGAAATTTCCACTGCAGATTTACAGCAAAATACGCTAAGTTCCTTCCAAGTCATATAATTCAACTAACTTTTTTAAGATGTGAGCCCTTTACAGTGACACATTTGTGCACCTTTAAAATATCAATAAGTCAATCCATCATTTCAGGTAAATTGAAAGCAAGGATTGGTGAGAAATGTGAAAAACCGGGTGATAAGGATGCAGACAAAGCAAAAGTCACTGCTTGTTTGAATTTCGTGAAATTGTACTGTGAAGTTTCAATCCTGAGGCAGCTTATCCTTGCTGACATGGCAAGTCTCCTCTCTGAGCTATCTGAATTGAAACCAACTCAAGCCCATTTGAAGACAACTGGAAACAACATTCTTCATATAATTAAGAAAGAACAAGAAAATGACAAAGCAATACTTGCACCATTTGCTGACCCCGTGAACCAAAAGGAAAAGAGATACACTATAGCCATACTATACACGACCATTGAAGAGTACAAAGTCCTAAACTCATACATGCAAACGCTCCATGAGAAAAAGGATGGAATCAAGAAAACGGGGGATACTAATGTTGTCGGTGGCTCAATATTCAAGGAATATGTCCTTGGTTGCGTTGATCAAATGCTTCAGGGAATTTGTGTGCGGTTTGATACAACTGAAGAATACAAGAAACTCTCAGAAATCGATATGGACAAAAAATTTTTTATCTGTGTTCATACCCAGGGGAAGATCGATTACGGCATATAAGGGTGAAGAATTCGCAGGTGGCACATTAGGACCTTTCGTTGGACCCGTTGTTCATGGCAAGGTCGATGGAGAAGACAATTGGAGATCTTTGAAGGTTGAGACAACAACTGACAGTATTGATACACAAATACGATTTTGTGAAAAGGAGAATATGGATGCAAGCGCAAGATGTGATTCTATCAAACACGCAGGAGGAATTCAAGAGGTTGATCTCAGCTCGGCCCTTGAAAGGTTTACCCCGTGGAACAATAAGATACAATCAATCTATGTCCCACCCGGTAAAATGGTGACAGGGTTTACAACGAAAGGTGCAGATCCATACGGACCCTACATTGGACCACAGCTTGTCAACAAGGTCTGTCACCCTTCTAACAGCAAATGGAACTTTCTGAGTATCGGTTCGACCGATATTGATGCACAGACACTGGCTTTGTTTTGTGAGAGCACCAACTTGAAGGGAAAATGCTACAGAGATCAAGCGTCAGCTAGATTTGTGCTAACTGAGGTATGAATTCGAATGCTTATCTCGATTGAGCCCGGGGGAAGTACTTCAATACCCGATCATACGGGGCTTTGCGCCAGTTTTGAGTGGTTTTTGGTACAGAAATTCTTGGAATGGGATGTACCTTACAAAGAGAAATTCAGTGATTGAGGTCAAATTTTTGGGAAAAATTCTGGGAGCACCAAGGTTTGGGATAATTAACAATTTTCCGATTGTTTTGTGCAAACACTGGACGGAAACCACATCTATATTCTGGGACTGGGTCTCAAAATTCCACCTAAATTCTAGAATGGGGTCATGACAGAAATTCTTGGAGAGCACACCCCGTGTAACCCAAAAGTGAAGGGCCCCCCAGCGATTGAGCTAATCTGGCCGGACGCGCGCTCCACCTTGAAAGTTGAAATATGTAGAGTTGCCTCTCTAGCAACCAGAGCCTCAGCGCTGCCCTTTTACGATCTATCGTCTAAACTGTGGAGACATCTGCAGTGTGTGTGAGCTCTCAAATGGAAATTTGCCAAATTTACCTTTAAATACTAGCAACAGGTAGTACGCTAGTCGTACTCCAACTGTAGTACGTTAAGGCAGCACCTCCCGATTTTAACTGCCAAGACAGTGCATAAGGGCCTGGCGGAGCGAAACCCTGCTTTAGATGTTGTCCTTTCTGGGGAAATGCTGGGGTGACAGCCATTAAAAATTGCAGAAACTTCAAAATCATGCTGTAAAACTGGTCATTAAGAGTCCATTTTATGTGAGTGCTTTACCAGATATCGGACACTTTAATGGCCCATTGTTTAGGAATTTATTGATTTGAATAACAAAATGGTTTCCAGATCCCTTCATGGCGATCTACTTCCTTACGTGAAGGACATGCTTACGACAGAGAACAACTCTACTGCTCGTTCTCTTTGGAAAGCTGATGTAAAAATCTGGTTGCCATTATCAAAATCGGCAGTGGGCAGAAATGCTTTTGGTATCGAGGCCCCAAACTTTAGCACTTTCTTGAAACTGAAGTTTAAACTGCTTCTTAGCCAGAAAGCGTTCAGTAAGGAGAGGTTTATTCTATTTCAAGCAGTAAAAGAGAACTTCAGAAACGCTCCTTGCCTTTCAGGATATAAATCATAAAAACCTATAAATCATTTTTTTAGGTTTTTTTTTTTTTTTTTTTATATTCCATTAAAAATTTACAAGACGAATTACCTATTACAATACCTACTAATTACTCTACGAAACACTACAAGGACGATAATACCACGGGGAGCAGTAGACTATGACAACCCCGTGGCAGTTAACATAGAATGAAATAAAAACTACCGGGTGAATCAGGAAAGATGCACCACCCGCCCGCAAAGCCGCACCCAAGAGCCACCAACCGACTCGCACAATTCATTGCGAATTTAACGTTGCGTTTTTTAGGTTCTTGGAATCTGCAACGTGAAGGATAAGATCCAATCGCTGAAAATTCCTGGAGGAAAGCAAGTGACAGGATACAAAAAGGAAAGGTTGACAGGCCAAGCATATGGCCCTTATATTGGACCCATCACGGTCAATGAAGTAGATGCGAAGACTGCTTGGAAATCATACAAGATCGAGGACACGCCACCAATACCAACGGGAAAGAAGAAGAAAGCAGCCAGGCGTTTTAAAGTCAAGGAGTTAGGCCATGGAAAGAAACACAAGAAGCATCATGAGGAAACTGAAGAGGAATAACTCACAAGGAATAGAGATTTAGCAGAATGACGCAATGAAATTAATAAGATGCAAGAAAGATGCAGATGTTGTATCTATAGAATGTATTCTATAGTCCTTTCTGTGGCTTAAGTTTTTCATTGCCAAGGTAATAAATATGCAGACAGTATCTCTCACTGCGAAAAGTTGTACTTTCTTTAAGCCTAGTTCACACTATATCATTTGGGTCGTTAAGGTCGTGCAGAAAGACACAAAAGAGCAAGGACTCAAACTCTGAGTCTTTGGCTTTTGGGTCTTTTTGCACGACCTCAACGACCCAAACGACCTAGTGTGAACCAGGCTTTATGGTTCTATGCGAGAATTTTGCTTATGATTTGATCAAGCATTTTCGCCCTTTCCAGGAACTTGCCATTTCACCACCATAACCTCAACAACCTTGACATTTTCGTGAAGACAAATTTACGTTAATCATGATAATCATGAAAACGTGACAAAAATTACAAATATACTTCAATCACTCGGCTATCAAGCAGAATTCGATGAATTCAACTCAACTCTTAGTGCCATGAATTTTCAAGAATGGGAGATTCTGATTTGACTGAGTGCACTCAGAGGTGTGGAATCTATCCTTCATAAAATGAAATCTCTGTATCCCTTGGGGGACCTAATTTTCTTGTATACAAAGTTCATCCCTTCTCCGTCAATGAAGATATCCCGAAAACAGAGCAGAACTGCGTAAAAGGACGTCATCGAACAATCTGAGATAAGGAAGTGTTTGGATAGATAAGCTTTTTGAAATGATAAATCAAGAGGTTAAGGCCAAGGGAACAAAATATCAACCGTTGCCGAATCTTGGGATCTGTTGTAGGGAGCTACGGGGGATCAAAGTTGCAAGTTTTCGCGAATGCGAGTGCAGTTTCTGCTCTGTCTATCCTGATAGGATTCAGGGTCTATTTGCATTAGGGAAGCCAATTCACTTGAGTGGCCCACAGGTAGGATCTCACCTCACAAAAAGTGGAATCTAACAAGATGAGGTGAATTTGTTTATTGGCTGATTGTTATTGGTTGCTTTGCTCACATTTCGTGGATGGCAGACTTAAGAAGATTGATGCTTTTGGATAAGAAGTGACTGGTTCTGGCTAGACTAAAGCCTTTTCATCCCTTGTTTCCCTGCGTTCTTTGATTTGTTGATATCACATGGTCAAAAGGGGCTCATAATATTACTCCGAACACACTTAATGCGCACACTTGTTCAAAATCATCTAAACTAGATCGTTCACTCAACAAAATCGCTTCAAGTCTGGTCTAAAGAGCTTAACATTGAAAAGCAAACTTTTAGTGCAAACAATGATGTTTTTCGACCCATTTATCGTAAAACATATACCTTCCAAGCAGTTATCTTCCTCTGTAAAGCAAAATAGATCCATCGCAGCTTCGAGAAGTCCAGGCTATATCAACAGTTGTATGTATGTAACAACAACAACCGTCTAAATAGCGCCTCCTTATTGGTTGAAAACTAAATTCTAGCAGCTTGATTGGTGAATACCCTACGCAGAACCACCCTATGCAGGCCTAAAGTAGGCCTACCTTTTTAGAGTAATACAAAGAGTCCATTTTGAACGAACAACAGCAAATCAAAGAACGCTGGGGCAAGGTACGAAAAGGCGTAAGGCTGTGTTCACATTGCACAATCTTTTGTAAGCGCTTAAACACTCGTGCAGAAATCCGCCATACTAATCTCTTTAAGTGTTCAGAGTGTAAAATATTTGAATGCGGAAAGAACCTTGCTCATACAAAAAAGCTTGAGGGTTAGCAAACAGGTTACTTACACGCGCGTACAAGCGAGATGTATTCTGAACTTTTCATTTCAGAAGTAAAAAGCGACCTGCTACCTCCAACCTCCGAGGGACATGTCAATCTGAACGGGAAAACGAAAACAAAGGCGCGTTTACGCAAGCAAAAGCATGCAGCCTAAGTCTACTAACTGGGGACCGCAAAAATTTTGACTATCAGCGTTGATTACAGTAAAATCCAGCACAAAAGAAACTACGGATTAAGAATCCCTAGGCTGATTTAATTAAGCACCGACAGGAAACTAGAAGCAATACCTAATAAATCTGAGCCATGCCAGCCTGTTACAGAAAACCATCTGTCCTTTCTTGAAGGTTTTATATCAATGAGAATATTCAAAAACGCATTTTTTACAAGCTATGAACTTTTCAAAGTTATGCGCATTTGGTGCACCAGTATCTCAAGTAAACACATAATCCAGATGAGTACAGTGCAAAGATTGTAACTATTTTTCAGTATACAAGATCATGATCACAACTTATTAAGAATATTATATATAGAAGATGACAATAACATTATAAATAACACGAAGAAGACAATTCCCTAACTTAAGCAGCAATAAATTATCAAAATTTTACAAAAATACGTTTCAGGAACAAAGTTATCGTCCAAGTACAAAAAGATCAAAATGGTACTTTCAGAATGCAATTAAACTTTTCGAATTACCTTTTAGCGTGTAAACTTCAGCAAATAAATATTTTGTCAAAATCTCGCTGCTTTTGACAACGAATGATTTGTCTCTATCTTTGAAGTAAATAGAATCAGTGCAGGTTCAGTCTTTGTGTGGCTGTAAAAATACGTTTTTCCTCACAATTGCATTATATTATTGCGAGGACAGCGAGTGCAGTGTACAGTATGAATAGACCAACAGACCACGGTACTGTCAGTTTACAAAAAAATATGCGGTAGGCAGTCCACATGACACACATACACAGCTTACCGGTTGAGGCAGAAAAATGTATCCATCCTTTGAAAAATCGTGCTACAAGCACTACATCAATGATATGGAAAACTTCAACGCCTTTGCGTATTTGAAGGTTTAACTCAATTTTGAGAGACTACGCATAGTTTAGAACCATTCTACAATGTATTAAGTTATTCTCCAATAAAGAATTCCTGAAAACTACTTTTGCAGGACTGGCCAAAACTGTAAGCTGTAAGTGAGTAGTTCAATGCGATCCATCTTTCAACGAATGAAATGGTAAGATAATGATTTTCTCAGCGCAGGTATTGCTTTCTGACGAGAAAACTGTTGAAATGCTAGCATGCATTCACTTCCATGCTATGCAACAAGCAGTCGATATCGATGCGATAGTGAAAAAAGTGATTTCCGCTGTTTGTTAGGTATATAGAGAACATAAATTTTGCTTAGTTTCAGGAGGAAATTATGAACCTTGAAACTTGAGTAAAATTTGAAAACTAAATTGAAGCCGGAGTGAGAAGATAGATTCTGCGAGTTGCTGTCCCCGTACGATTTCTCAAAGAGAAGATATATTTTTGTACTTACCGGCACAATAATAGAGAAGACAAAAGCTTCTGTTACAGCATAAAGCACCTTTTCACGGTAAGAGGCGCCAAACAAAGTCTTTTGTCATTTAAGATCTTAAATTATTGAGGCTAGGATCTTGTTCTGCGTACAAACTTTAATAAATCTTCACTTTCATATCTGCATTTATTTTGAAAATATCGCACCATAAAGGGTTGAAGTGACGAAACGAATTTTCACCTTCATACCTGTCTTTATTTCGAAAATACGGCGATCTAAAGAATTTGAATTTACAAGAGCATTTAATGTGAAATCAAAGTTTGGACGAATTCAAATGGTTCATGTTGCCATAAGAACAACAAAAAGACAGAAATGAATGTGAAAATTGGCCTCAAATTATACTTTGTATGCACAATTAGATCTTTTAGCCTCAAAAACGCAAAATATCAAACAACAAAGGGCATCTATTTTCTGCCGCCTTATAGTTTCAAATGGTGGATTGACTCTACGAATCAAATTTCTTTCAAGCACATACGTTACGAAAGGATCTGTCAGCGAGGCAACGAGAAAAAGAATATTTATACTTAACAACACTGAGAAGTTTTCGTTGCATTGAGCGAGATAAAACCTCAACCACTGGGAGATGGTGCTTTGTTTTTCACATCCATGATCTTTTTCAGACTTTCTGTCATGAAGTATGGTTTCTCTTCTGATCCATCGTGTCGTTCTAGATCTTCAACTGAAAATATAATTGAAAATCAGTCATAACAAGGAACAGAAGGTCGATGATGACTTCAGTGGCAGGTACTAGGGGGCGAGGGAGGGGGCAGTTGCGCCCCAAAGTTGGCTGGAACGAATATCTTCTGTTTGAAAACGATGGTGACAAACAACACTTTTCGAATGAAAAATAGCTTTGCCCCCTCCAATATTTACAAAGCGTCCACCACTGGATGACTTCATCAACTACAGTGCAGTTTTCAAAAGTAAAAGTCACAAAAACCACTTAGAAAAATTACAAGTCACCAGAAGTACGGGTTGGCAGTAGCCAACGTCTACTTTCAAAGATAATTTGCAAAGAGTATTTACTCTGGCAGCACTTCACAACATTTTTAATAAGCTGGACTAGTAATCCATAAGGGATAATTTTTGCGATGAAATATGATATAACGCCATCACAACTACTGTCATTAGGCTAATTTATCCTCAAACGCCAAAGACACTAGGAAATAACAACGAAAAAAAACCCCAGTGCAAACGAAAGAAAACAACAACAAAAACGTCTTCCAGTGTTTACACTATTGAGAGCAAGCCTGCTTTGCTGAGCTACCATCTAGACTGCATATGCTTCTTTCAACAATGATGCAAGTGAGTATGAAAACCTGGCAAATTTGCTAGTTCATATGCATGCAATAAACCTTATCAACGCCAATGGAGAAAGGCACATTTACATAAAAAAATTCTGGTTGGAAATGAGTCTCACCAGTACACACCTTATAAACGAAAATTTTAGATATTGCTCACAAGATTATTAAAATGAGTCCAGAATAAAATGCAACATTTAGAGTTATCATTTTTGGTACTAAGCTGCCTTAATTTGCATTGTTTTGGTTTCCGTTACTGGAACGTCATCCGTAAAATGTAAAAACTTTTCTTGTGTTTGAATTCCTTTAACTGTTTAATTTTCTTAAGGGCAATATATAAAAAAGGAGACAAAACAATTTCCGAGCACTTAACAACGTAAGACTTACATGAAACTGACAAATAAAAATCGATGAGAGGTATACAACTTACGAAAACTGAGGAAAATTGTATCGATTCCCATGTCATAAACATTGAAGAAGAGAACAGTCACAATATATGCACCAATCACGCAGATCTACGAAAGAGATGTTGTTATATTATACAGCATCTTATAACACTCATTTTCTCATTTGCACCTGGGTGTAATTTGAACAGAAACGGCGAAACAGATTGCAAACTAATTTTTATTTTAGCTTACTTCGTACTAAAAATGTCATAGATTTAAAAATCGTGCTTCATTTTAGGGGCGCTTGGTCAGAAATTTTCACCAAAGATCACCGTTGAGGATGATAAGAAATAGAATTGTTCCTAAAAAGGATTTAGTTTAAGAAAATATAATATTTTGCACTAATTAAAGTTTCCACCACTTTCCTCTTCAACGAAAAAGGTTTATTGTGCAAGAAATTTATGTTTTCAAACTGTGGAAATGCTTTGCTGTGATTTTCTCTGCTGCAAAAAAAAAAATGCCAGACAAGAAGTATTTCGGACAACAAAATCTCAAACGCATGAAATATTGGAAATATTAACGTCCGAGGATATGGGGTTTCAATGCACCAAAAACGCTATCAACAAACAAACAAAGTTAATGCATCATAAAGCTCATCTAGAACACGTTCACACGATTCCAGCACATTTTGAAAACGGTGAAAAATGGGACGGTAGCAAAATTTGAGCGAGCATTCATACGATGCAAGAGAAATATGAAAATGGTAGGAATCTGACAGTAAAAAAACTCACTGCAACGCTCTGATGCCAAACAATGTACCTACACCCTAAGAATCGAACAGTCTCATTCCAAAAGCGTCAAAAATCTTCTTTTGTCATCATTTTCGAGTGGCCATACGATGCCGCTTCAAAGAATGTACCGTTTTCGTGTGGCAGGAGGCCTATCCATCACATTTTTCACTGTTTTCAAAATGTTCTGTCATCGTGTGAATGCTATCTTTGAGGGGCTCTGTTTTAAAATTGTAAAAAAAATCTGCAAACACAACTGTTGTGTGCACGGATACATTGTTTTCCTCAGCTTGTTATGTGTCTTCACCCATGTCATCAAAGGTAACAGCCAAAAAGCAATTTATATCCGGGAAATCACAGGAAATATGAATGTATGCTTTTTGCTCACAGGAGATATGAATGTATCCCTCTCAAATACTGCAAATTTTCTGTTTCAACAAAGCTTAAGAGACGGAAGCCCTTTAAGGGAACAAAACGAATTTTGGTACATTATTCATATCTATTTAATGAAACAACTTACCAGTATTGGAACAACGGAATAGTTGAGCTTGTCGGGAAGACTTGCATTATACTTGTTAAACCAGTAAAAACTACCAACACCTGTGAAGGTACAAAACTTTTTTAAAAGTTGCAAAAAGCTTGAAAAGGTAAACAAAGTTGGTAGGCAACTGAACAAAATGCATGAAACCATCCGGCAGCCGAACAAATTTTAAGCATTTTGTCCATTGCAAAGCCATTGATTATTTAGCAATTTTAACGAAGTATATATAAGTCATTATTGCCCTATGGTCAGGGTAGCAACTCTGTTATGCAAGCTGATTGGCTGAAAGCGTTCGAATGTGACGTAATGATAGGGCAATGATCAGGTAATGCCCGCTCATTACGTCAAAACTCAGCTTCGAATTCAAAACACAGATCTGTGCTTCGAACACACTGAGCAACAGTTTTGAATAGCGACAAGTAGCTATCGTTGCAATGGCTTCATGCTAGGCCAACGATAATCATGGCTTTGAACTCATATTTTTACTTTGTTAAAAACGAAAGGCCTGCACCCTGCCCTGACCATAGGGCAATAAACTATATAATAACTGTTCCCTTCGAGCAATGCCGAAAATATTAACCTTCAGCCACTGTACGAAAAGCTCGGTTTTGTACTAACAGCTTCGGGTTAATATTTTCTGGTATTGCCTTAGGAAACAGTTATAGGCTTCATACATAGTGAAAAGGCCAAATTTCAAAATACGGGAAGAAATAAAGTCTTAAAGGACGAGTCCGGGATTGGTATAACTGTTGATAAAACAAAAGATTACACTGTTGTCAATGGTGTGTGGTACTTTTTCTGTAATTTCTCTGCAAAGTTGCGTATTTCAATCTATTTCAATCTACAAAATGAGCAAATTGGCGTCATGAACACACGATGTCATACCTAACCCTCGACCTAATCTCTAAACCGATGCTAGCCTCTCTATTGCATACTCTAACCAAAATAGCGATGACACTTATGAAACATGTTTAACGAAATTTAAGCCTGGTTTCCATATGATCGTAACAGTCGGCGACGCTTCGGCGACGTGTCCCCGATCAGTCGCCGACATATGGAAACGATCACGGTTATGATCATATGGAAACCACGCTTTAAACTCATCTCAACTTTTTCGATGCGTCCCCGTACCATCCCCGTCTGATCGGCGACGTCGTTCAGAAAATGTTCCCATTTAACGCAACCGTCCCCGATGTGTCCCCGAGCCTGTCTCGGCGACGCGTCGCCGACTGTTACGATCAGATGGAAACCAGGCTTTACAACCGTTAGGGATGTCAAAACTTGGAATCAAACTTCTCCCTCGCTATCAAACTTCAAATTTAAACTAAAGGAAGGATTATAAGGCAAACTTTACGTACTTCCTTCCATCAAGAACATATATTAATTTTTCCTCTCTGTTGCAATTTAATTTCCTTTTTTCGTTTGGATAAGAATAATCAAAATTAGGTTTTTTTTTAGGGAATTTATCTGACAATGCATTAAGTGGTATTAGGAATTTCTTGAGTAATTAATTTTTTCTTTTTGTTTTTCTTTTCTGTTTTAACAGGGCACATTGTAAAGCAGTTTTTTTCCCGTATGAACTTAATGTTTTTTACCCTGTATAAATAATTTAAAATGAAATGAAATGAAATGGAAAGAACCTATAACTGGTCTTCGCAACCTCATTCCCAGGGTGTTCTTACGTCATACACTGATCACGAAGCCGAATGAACACCTTGGTAGCTACACTTCGATGAAATGCGCCCAGAATCTGGGTGCATTTGGAAGCCATTATGGATTTCACCGTTTGCTAGGCAACGCCAATCGACGGAAAATGACCGTTGCTCTGGCGCTAATTCTGCAGAAGATGAATAGAGAAATTGAAAACAAAGACTTTGATGACCTTACTTGAACCTTTTTGCAGGTATTTAAACAACAATCGGGGGTCGGCAAATGTGTTTAATGTGAAATAAGCTCAGTTTGTTTGGAGCGCAAATAGGCCTAAGTTGCGAATTCAGGAAACTTTCACCGCAGCTTCATTTCATTCATTCCTTTCATTCATTCATTCATTTCATTCATTCATTTTAAAATATTTATACAGGTATAAGTTTCATATATTTATACATGTTTTTCAAACTGACCTGTTAAAAAATAACATAAAATAAAGGAAAATAGGCTAAACTAAGAAGAAAAGAAATTTATATGCCTAATTTACAATATACAATGCTATAATACCTAATTTACAATAAAACATAATAAAAATGAAGTAGAAAATAAAGTTACACCGCCCTCATAGTCGTTCCTTGAAAGTTTTCAGGGAGGGTGCCAATTTTGCTTCTTTTTCCAAACTGTTCCAAAGTTCTGCACCGCGATATGAAAAAGCCTTTTGGCCATTGACAGTCTTTAGTAACGGTAACCTTAGATCAGTTTCTGTTGAGCGCAAAGACCGTTCTCTATCATCTGAATATTTTGTAAATAGTTTTCTCATGTAGACTGGGGCAAGTGAATTCAAAGAATTATATGTTAGCGTGGCGGTCTCAAAAATAAAATGACTCGTTATCCTTCGAATTTCGGAAATAACTTGCAAATGATGGTCGGAATAGGTAAAGAATGTGGTTTTACCTCGAATTTTGACATGCCGAGGTCGATTACCACACGCAAATCGGAGTTACGGCCCAAAATGGCGAACAGCCAGTAAGACTGCCGAACGGCCTCTTGTATCCCAGAGTAGAGGTAGAGCAATGAACTCACTCTAGGGACGAGATTGTGGTCTTCCTAACTTGTCGTAACTTGCCTTCGTAATTTGTCGTAACTTAACCTGTCTAACCCCATACTTGTCCTTTAAAATTCAATTCTTTGGAAAGAATGAGAACCTAAGAACAGATTGGCTTATTTTCTTGTGAATTAGCATCTATCTTAGTTCAAAAAGGAATATTCCTTATTGCAAGGAAAACAAACGACAATCCATTCGCGGCCAGCTCGCTCTGAAAAACTGCTGACAGACCTAAGCGCTATCGAAGATCCTTTGCACATAAAATGCAAAACACAGCAAACAGAATTTAGACCAGAAATGAATGTTATATCATGCGAAAGTCTCCATAGGTTCCCACTCTTTAAAAGGGTGCAAAATTGTGGGTGTAAAATGGTATGACCTACTTCTTTGAAATGAATGGTTTCAAGGAAACTTTAGCTAATCATTTATGATTTTACCGTTGGACTTTTAAGAAACTGAATATCTTGCAAAATTACAGCATATCATATTTTTGAACTCACTGGAAGACGTGATGTGACGTCATAAGATTTCTAAATCTTGCACCAAAAGAAATACGAACTGTTGCTTGATACCATATTGTTGACAACCACAAACTATAGTTTTCATCAAAAATAATAAATGCTTTGTCCACAAGTTTAGAAATTACCATGGGCTAAGTTTTTTTAAAACTTCTTGAATTCTTAAAAACTTAAAAACGAAGCAAAGACATTTGCAAATATTGAATATTTAAGAAAAAGTCCAGCAGGAGTATAGCAATGGCTAAATCTTTTTTGAAGCCACTCAGTTCAAAGAAATAGGTCATATGATTTTACACTTGTTCACACCAAACTTTGTGAAGATCGGCAACCCAAGCTACGTAAGTTGACTTCAGGGCCACGAAGGATCGTGGTTATCTATGGGTATTTAAGTAGAAACTGACTGGATAAAATAAAACGCATCAAATAAAAACTACGGGTCTTACCGATTATGCCAGTAACAAGAAGTTTCCCAAGGAAAAGCACAAAGCCTGTCACTCCATTGATTGCTAACAACCTGTCAAAATAAAGCAAGGGCTGAATAGGATTTCAAGAGGGGCATTTAACATCAGTGGAATTTTCCGAGTGGGCAGAAATTTTTTTGTTTACAAGACGCTTCAATGAATAGAGATTTAAGGCTGAATAATTTTCGATTGTGTAAAATTCCGTCCACTGCGAAAAATCTGCTAACTGGAATCTAGCCTCAACAGTTACACCAGAACACAGAAGAATATTTCAAAGCAAAGTAAAATGTTATTTCAAACGATATTGAATCACTCAGTTAACGTCATTAGGCGGACAGAGCAGAAACTGCGTAAAATGACGTCATTGCGCAATCTGAGATAAGGAAGTGCTTGGATTGATAAGCTTTTTGAAATGATAAATCAAGAGTTTTAGGGAGCTGTCATAAAGTATGGAACAGAGGGGGGCGGAAGGGATTTGACAGGGTCACCAAAATTATTGCATGGAAAATATTGGGCTAACAAACTATTACAAGTGACAAACATGGGCCATGAAGCTATATTTGTTTCGAGATTTGCTTTCAATGTTTTACAATTGTTTTAAACACTGTCAGCATCATCTTAGCTGTTTTCTTGATCATTGATATTGTTCTCCATCTCAGTGTCTGACACAGAGGTATCTTCATGTTCTTCCCTACCTTCTTTAAACGTTATACCGGGTCCTGCGGATACGGTATTGACAACATGATGCATAGACAAAAACTTAAACTGTAAAGTGCTGAAAATTTTTCTTGAAGAAGTTTCTGAACTACAGAGTTCATTTTGAAGCCCTGGGGTCGTCAAATAATTTTTGCTGATGTTTAAGGGGCTATGTAAACAGTTTCTGTGTCTTGCACTGGGCTACGCAATTTTATGGTGAATTTTGAAATCCCTTCCGCCCCCCTCTGTTTAATTCTTTATGACAGCTCCCTTAGGCCCAAGGAACAAAATATCAAGTGTTGGCGAATTTTGGGATCTGTTGCAGGGAGCTAGGGGGGCTCAAAGTTATGAGTTTTTGCGCATGCGTGCGCAGTTTCTGCTCTGTCCATTAGGCGATGATTGCTATGAAATTTTACAATAACAATCATAAAATTTTGATTCATAGGTAAATGATCAAAATTAAATCAAATCGAAGAAGGCATGGTGAGAGCACAGTGAGAGATGAACTAAGAAGGAAAATGAAATGTATTGAAAAAATCAATGCACAATTTACCGAGCTGGATTTCGAAGGAATAACATGAATACTTCTTTCGCTGATGTGCAAAATCCTTTCCCATAAATAGCGATCTGCAAAGAGATTTTTTATGACAATCATTGCATATTGTCAAGGCAAGCGATGACAATCATTGTATACTTCATTTCATCGACATTCCAAGCATAAAGTACGGTAGTTGACTTTAAACGGTGGTTGACTTAAACGGTAGTTGACATAAACGATTGGGAAAAAAAATTTTATTGACTTAAAAACATGTTTTGTACGTTTCGAACCATACTTGGTTCATCATGGTTAGTAATACCAATGAACAAACAGGATGAAGACGCGGTAAACAAATGTGAGTCACATTTCCTACGTGTAAGGGGACCCAATATCTAAGTCCCGAGTGGATGAGATGGGAACAAATCTCAGTATATCAAAAATCTTTGGTAGCCTCTGGCAACTTATATAAATTGGGGGAGAGAGGGTTTAGAATTTTGACTTAGAATGGAGAGACATCTTAGAGATGAAGCTTGATCGAGATGAAGCTTGATCGAGATGGGGCTTAATAGAGAGGGGTATAAATATAGCTTCTTCGTTAAGTCTTATCTGATAATCTTTGCTTCAGAATATAATTTCAAATGTCAACTCACCATAATGTAAGCGTTCTTGTTCAGGAATCTAAGGCATTTTTCCAGACACCAAAAGCAGCACTTCAGGCACCTTAAAGCGATGGTAAAATAACCATTGAAAAATCTATAGAAAGATCTTCCTTCTTGCAAAAAGGTATAGTTTACAGCTGACCCTCAAAAACGGAAAATCTGAGTGACACGGCCTTTCAAAAACCGTAAAATCGCCGTTTTGGAACATGATTGTTTACTGTACGTGACACAGCCCCCACCCCCCCCCCAACAAAGGTAAAACGGCATAATCTTAAATAGCACCACAGTTTATCAAGAACTAAAAGATGGTGGCAAGCAGCAGTAATCGTTTTTCTGGTTCATGATTTTATAATTACCCACATGATGTTTTTCATATAGGTAATCAAAGTCCTTTTGTCTCTTATTAGGATAATTTACGTCTGCTTCGCAGTTGATGTCAGGCGTCACAGCTGACCTCCAAGATCCCAACCTTACTAGCACTGGCTCAGTGCCTTGGTTTTCAAAAGTTTAGAATTTGTTAACTCGACATCTACTGCGAAACAGGTTTCAGTAGTTATCGGTAAATTGTTGTATGTAGCTTTTTGTAATCGTAGATTTAATTTTAGTTTAGTTCTATGTTTTTAATGGAATGGTGTCGGGGTAGTCAGGATATTATGCTCCCCGGGGTATCGTCTTAGTAGTGTAGTTAAGTGTATTGTAAGTAGCGTCTTAGGTAATTCGTCTTTGTAACAAATCTTTAAATTGAGTATTAAAAAACATGTTTTTCATAGTATTAAGTCTTCAACTTGTATGAAAAAATTTTTCTCCGAGGGACAATCATATGACCTGAAGTGGGCGTAAAGCCTGGTTTTCATTAAATCGTAATTCATCGGTGATTCATTTTCATTTCATTTTATAATATTTGTACAGGTTAAAGGTTCATACATATATATGTTTTTCAACCTGACCTGTTTTAAAAGATAAAAATAAGCACTAATACTAATAACAAAGGAAATTTACTAACCTAACCTAATTTACAATTTACTAACCTAACCTAATTTACAATTTACAATTTATATAACTAAGGCTATAAAAAGAGAACGTAAAGATAAAATAAGAGTTGTCCCCGACTATAGATGATCTTTGAAGATTTTCAGGGAGGGGGCCAATTTAGTAGCTCTTTCTAGACTGTTCCACAGTTTTGCACCTCGATAAGAAAAGGCCTTTTGGCCATTGATCGTTTTTAGCAGCGGTATCTTAAGATCGGCTTCTGATGAACGCAGAAACCGTTCTCTATCATCCGAACATTTTGAGAATAATTTTCTCAAGTAGTCTGGTGCAAGCGAATATAAAGACTTGTAAGTTAGCGTGGCTGTCTCCTTTCTTACAAGATTACTGATAGTTGACCATCCAAGATTCTGAATTATCGGAGCAGCAGACGCATCGTATGGGCTGCCAGTTACAATTCTGGCAGCTCTATTTTGGATTTTTTGCAAGACGTCAAGCTTTGATGCACTATAGCAGCCCCAAACGGAACAACAGTCCCATCGCCGATGATCGCCGATCTTCTGTTTTCATATGAAATTGTTGACTTGCAGCATCGGCGATGAACGCCGATGTGCTGTGGATTGATTCTGAAAGTTGATCGGAGATGGTCGCCCATGCTCCCAAGAACTTGGTTTTTATAAATTGTAATTCATCGGCGATGGCTGCCGATGAGATCGCGGATCCTTGGCGATGAATTACGATTTAATGTAAACCAGGCTTAAACAACGTCAGCTGAGCTTTTCAATTAGCGAATAAAAGTTATACATACTTCATAATGAACTTCGCAACAGGATTATCTGTGGCGTCTGTTTGGGAGACAATACCGTACATTACATAAATAATGTACACAATAAAATTTCTTGGACAGAACAGCAGTATACTGAAAGACATTTGAAGGATCAGTCCATGATTGGCATGATTGTTAATAAAATAAAACAACACACTGTTGTGAATCGTTTGAAGTAGTTTTTCCAACTTTTGTCTCCCTCTTCTCTGTGAAATTAAGTATTTCAATCTGCGAAATGAGCGAAGTGACATAAAATTCACAAGGTCATCGCCTTTGACCTAACCTCTAAACTGAGGCTAGCCTCTTTATCGCGTACTTTTACGAAATGGAGATGATATTCAACCTAACTTATGAAAACGAATTTGCAGTTGTTTCGGATATCAAAACGTAGAAAGAAGTCACAACTGGTTTTCGGCAGTTCTTAAGGTTGTTTTCAACATAACTCCGGACTTCTCCTTTAATGAATGATAACTTTTCTGTTACTTTAAAAAATGGCGGAAAGGTCAAACGCTTCATGAAGTCCTTTTGTGAACTAAGTGAGAAAGAAAAAGAAAGTTGTAACTTCTGGGTAACTGAGCAACGTGGGACAAGGCGGGCAAGAATGGGTAATTGAGAAAATCTTGGGTTTTAGTGTTTGAAAATAAGTTTCAGCCATGAACAAGGGCAATTTTAGTCATTTAAAAGCTGCACATTATTTGAATCAATATGAGGCATACCATCTGAAAGTACAATTTATCTTCTTTCCAATGATAGACAGGTTAGGTGGATTAATTGAATTTTTCGTTGCTTAATTGACGTTTTCGTAAGTATGGCCTATTTTAGATGCTGGAAAGTAACAAGGCATTTACATAGACGATAATCCACCTTTATGAGAGCATATCTTATTAGCCACAAATGCATCTCATGAACATGAAATCATCTTGTGCCGTCCTCAAGGCGTCACCTCGAGTGCTTCTAGGCCTAAAATACATCGGAAATGAAAAAATTTTTTCATAGTTTTTACCCGAAAAAGGGGGTTGATTTTGCTTTCACATGATGTTGCATTTGAAATTGGGTATGCTTACTAAAATATGAATTAAATGATAAATAAATCCATTAAGGTATCCAAACTGCATAGAATTAGAAAGAAGAAAGAAAGTACTTTCAGAAGATGGTATACATTATATGTACTCAATCATGGCAATTTTTTTAAGATTTCAAATTATGGTTGGGTTGTGCTGTGCTTTTTTCTGAAACACTCTGTATAAATAGATTAAAGAAAGCACTCAGACACAACATTGTTTCTCTGGCTATCCATTATTGGCAGCACGAGAGGGATACTGATTTGAAGAGGCTATTTGTAGATTCTTTTGCTCTTTGCAAATGCAAGTTTATAACCTTTTATAAAACCTATAATAAAACCATCAGGCAAGCTTCAAAACAAGACGATTACTGCTTGAAGAAATAAATGTTCTTGAAGAAAACTGTAGAAAAACATATACAAATGATTACCTTTAAGTTTTCGATCAAGGTACTCCAGTGTTATTCTGATCAGCTGCACAATAGCAATTATGGCAGCACCAAGTGCCAATGATCCAGAGTGGTTTCTGGAAAAAAGATGTTATGTATTCAATAAACTACTGTTGATACACTCTAGCATAGAATAGCCTGATAACCAGACCCAAGTTCAAAGAACTTATTTTGAACTTGGATCTGGCTATCAGGCTAGCATAAACCTAACCGGCTAAGGTTTGTTTTTCCAATCTCCAGTCATATGACCATACTCTTGGGAAGTTTTAGTGTTATGCTGCCTTCTGCACTCAAGGCAAAACGTTGCATGACACGAAATATATCGGAGAAATCAAAAGATGATTTATCAAGAGACTGATCACATGACTTGAAATGGGTGTAAACAGACGTTAACGATTTTGTCTTGCAACCTCATGACGATACAACCAAACATATCACCTTTCCAGATTTCCAATAACAATACCGGGTGCCCTAAAACAAGTAGACAGATTTCATCGCGTATAGCGGCTAAATCTGACTGTAATCAATAGCAATCAATAACAATAGCAATGTAATCAATTACTGTCCTTTAGTATGGCATTTCTGTTCATCAAAATCCACGCACAAAATCGAAAAGATACAAGAACGTGCACTTAGATTTCTTTATAATGATCACGGCAGTTCGTATAATGATCTTCTACTGAAGTCGCAACGATGTACGATGCATGTTTCCCGACTTGGATCTCTTTCTTTGGAAATTTTTAAAACTTTGCACAATTTGAATCCATCCTTCACGAAAGATATTTTTCAAATTAGAACCTCGAACTATTCTTCGCGAAATCCTAATAATCTTATTCACTATAGGCCAAATCAGGTTACTTTCGGTACAAATAGTCTTAAATCCTTGGGACCTCGGATTTGGAACTGCTTACCAGAGGAGTTAAAATCGGTGAACAGCCTCAATATATTCAAAAGCTTAATAACTCAATGGAATGGTCCAACATGCAACTGCAATGCCTGTCACTTTATTGTAAATATTGTATAAACTGCATTGAAAATAATCATTAGCTTTATTTCTTTTTTTATTACATCGATTTTGATTAGTTCGCTTGTACATATGTATATAGCTGACTAGAAAAACAGTATTTTTGTAAAAATAAATCGATGTAAAATAAAGTCACAACAACAACAACAATAGCAAATCAAGGCCAATCATTTTCAAACCGTTCCTAGTTGGTAAACTGTTGAAGCATAGCGAACAAATCAATCATAGCCTTGACAAGCCTGAACAAAAATTGGATAATACTGCATCATATATACTAGAACTCAACTAATGTGCAGCTTTTTCTTTTTCAATATTTATTTTAAATTTCAATGCACTTCATGAATCTGCTAAGACCAAAAGGCGGAAGCTCTGGGCTTGTGGGAGGCAGCTAACTTTTAACTTTTAGCATCAATCTTTCAACTCTCAAATCATCAATGGTATAAACAAACAAGGCATCTATGTTCTGGTAACTATCGAGGAACAATTTTGAATATGAGTAGCTATTGATCAATGCTGAGTTTTCATCACTACGTACACTCAAATCTGTTTACTTTTTACTGGGATGCCCAATTGTTTCTCAGGGTGCCAATGTAAAAATAAAATATACCAAATTCTTGTAAGGCCACTCAACGAAGGAAAACAATAGACCTTTTAGCTATTCTAAGAAAGAATCTGGATCGAACGATATTTCATTACATTTAGTAGAATTTTCGAATGTGCAAAATACTGATAGAGAAGCTCTAACGCCACTCAATCGAACCTCGTGTATAAAAATGTATAAAAATTTCGCTCAATCCAGACTCTTTTGTAGAATAGCTAAAAGGTCCATGAAAAGATCTTGGTGTGACCATGAAAAAATCTTCTCCACCAACTTGTCGAGATTCATCTCAAACTTGCTGTCTAAGACAAAGCCATATAACTCCCTGCTGGATCTGAAATTTCTCGAGTTGCTAAACACAACTGAGATCATCAATACTCACAAAATGGCTCTATTCATCGATGCAAAGACAGGTAATGCAGGAATATCCTAAAAAGAAAGACAAATCATTTCTGTGTCAACATTGTACGTATAGTGGGCAGCAGTGTAAGTTGGTCGGGCAAACACACGTAAATTGTATGAAAATTCCATTTCTTCGAAGCAACGAAGAACGGATAGGTAATGTCCTCACATGAAGTAACATACAGCCTGCTGCATGTTACTTTATAAACTCCTCCTACTTTACAAAAATCTGATTACTTCTGTACAAATTCCTCGAAAATAAAAAAATATTAAAATCATTGTACATCTTAAATTACTTGAGGCAAATGGATACAAACTTCAAGCAAATCATAGTTCATGAAGGGCTACAATGTGATGCCAAGCAGAAATCCGTAGCCCTTCAGGTTTTGGATTAGAAATTTGATGACGTCAAAGCCTTAAAATAAATAGATGCCGCCATTTTGAACTAATCAAGATATCAAAGAATTGACAGGGCTGATTCACAGCAAAGTATGCAAAGTTCGTTCCAAACACTTTAATTCAAAGAGAAATATAATACCGGGCGAGTCAAAACTAGTTAACAAATTTGGTGGACCGTGGCATAAAATGTATGTGGCCGATATTCAAAACTAAAATGTTGATTTATCAGTTCACGGTCAGCTAAGATGAGAACATTTTGTTGGTAATACCCCTCATCTTATAGACCCAGAAACTAGGAACTTTTGGTAAAGGACATGCTTGGTAATAAACGTTCTACATGCCATTCTAGTCCATAATTTACCTTCTATTGACATTCGAATCCTGTATCTCAAACTGGCAATGTAAATTTCAATGCTTCATAAATCATGGATCAGAACGGAGCATGGAATTCTCGATATCCTCATAAGAACCCCTTACAAACATTTTTCCAATTGATGGGTCTTAAAAATGTGTGAGTTTAGCAAACAAGATTTTCTCATCTAAGACTGCGTTCACACGATGCCGGCACATTTTGAAAACGGTGAAAAATTCAACGGATAGGCCTCCCGTTCACACGAAAACGGCACATTTTTTGCCGGCAGATTTTGAAAACGGTAGAATTTGAAAACGGAACTCTAACCAGCACATTTTGCAAACGATGTTCTGTGAACACTTGTAAATGATGAAAACAGAAAATTTTTCGACGCTGTTGGAACGCGATTGATTGATTCTTAAGGTGTAGGTACTTTTCTTTAGCATCTAAGTCTTGCAACGAGGTTTTTTGCCGTCAAGTTTCTACCGTTTTCAAATTGTTCCGGCATCGTGTGAACGCTAGCTCAAATTTTGCTACCGTCACATTTTTCATCGTTTTCAAAATGTGCCGGCATCGTGTGAACGCAGTCTAAGTTAGCTTTTGACTGATAAATAACACTTTAGTTTGACATACTTTTTATTCTGAGTCCGCCAAACGCGTAAACTATTGACTCACCCAGTAGAAGTTTACGTCCATCCTTTTAAAGATTTCAGCTCTTTGTTCTCCACATCAAGAATGTTCAAAAGTGTTAAGCTCATTGTGGTCCAACCGGTATGGCACTCACAAGATAAACTATTCCAAATATTGTCATAACGCTTCCTTAGGCATGCTTACCTTCGGTTTATTCCATGCCCAGTAGTAAGAAGCAAAGGCACCTGCCAACGTACATTCTCCCAAAGCAATGAGGAAATTAGCACCCCACAGCCATCCAAATATATGCACAATTTGTAAACGTAGAAGGTTATTATTCTCTTTGTACTTGCTGAAAATGCATGAAGCAGTCGTGCCTGGGTATTTAGTTGCAAATGTCTTTACATCGCAACTGCTTCCATTTGTCATGCCTTTGCTTGCCTCGGCATTCACGATGCGGTATTCTTTCTTTCCGTTTGAGGCAAGGAATCTGGTCCCTAGTTAAGGATGCTTTAAGTGTTGTTTAATTTTTTTTATGCAATATAAAAGGTTACAATGATTTCTACATCTAACTATACGTTCCTAATTACTATACAACACTACAGGTACGATACCATGGGGAGCGAAAGACAATGACTACCCCATGGCCGATATAAAAAGACACGCAACGTTCAACTAACTACGACTACACTACAAACGATTGAAGACTAATGGATAATGTACTAGATTCTGTTCCACACCAGACGTCAGGTCAAGGCTGCGATGACTGGAAATGATGTCGCAAGCACAGCTCATTTCGGCTCATTTGTTGCAGTAGATAAAGGGCCCGACGTCTGATGTGGAAAAGAATTTACAATTACAAATAACGTGTTATACGTTAAGGGACTTGGTGGTTGCATAGTTCTCAGGTTGCAAGAATCTCAATCAAACCGACCAGTTTCATGGATAAAACTTAAAGTTAATTCTAGTATGCTTCTATTCAAGTTATTAGAAAGGTCGTTATCGCCATATAACAAGAGCTGGGTCAAAGCATCATTTGAGAGATCGGCAATTTGTAAGACTGGTCGTAATAATTCAGCAATTCCAGCGAGAAGATCTTGTCGTTGAACATCAAATGAAGGGCAGAGCAACAAAAAGTGCTCCGCATCCTCAATCCCATCGCTTGTTGGGCACATCTGCTCCACTCAGTTAAAAGAATAAGGCAATAACATTGTACACACTTAATATAAAAGTTTTGTAAAGAATTGAGCCCTAAGTTTGTTGTCATGTAATAAATTTATAATTTACTTCTTCGCTTAGGCCCCTTATAATTTGTAAATAGACGCTGAATTTCTTTGAGTTTTTAACATGTAATTCTTTAGGCTTATTGTAAATAGTTGGTGTAAATTAGCTTTATTTTTGTAAAACTATGTAGATAGCAACTTTAAATAAATATATGAATAAAAGAATGAATGAATGAATGAATGATTGAATGAATGAATGAATGAATGAATGAATGAATGAATGAATGAATGAATGAATGGATCTCCTGTCTTGGATGATCTGCAAGTTGCAGAATTTTTAACTGCTAAAAGTGGCTCACAGACTAGCATGTTTGCTAGGAAAGCAAATTAAATTCTATTCGTTTACCAATTCGCTTATAAATTTGCTGAAAGGGTCTGTTTGAACCGCCATGCCTTGCACAAGCAATGTCGGCCTTTGTTGTCGCCATTTTTAATGTTTCAGTAAACAAAATCCGCCAGATAGAACTTTAGATTTACCCTTCTTTTCTCATTATGAGCACATTACGTCTCTTAAACGCCTCCCTTCGCCCGCACCAAATGAGAGTTTACCTTACTGGTTTCAGGGCAACTTTGCGGCTATGTTTGTTTTGAATTACTGGTTTAGAGAATTTCTTTGTCTGCATTCGCTAATCGCTTTCAATTCAGGTGTCAACCAAAGACATTGATGCTATTATATTACAAAATCTGCCCTTGTTAGGACACAAACAAATTATGTACATCCGTAATTTGAAGCAACGAAAAGATACAATAGCACAGCAATGAACCAAGCAAACCAAACCAATTGGAATACCCAAAGAATGATGGGGAAGAAAAGCGTGGAAAGCATCGAGCAAACAGCCCTGAAATTAAAAGGGAAACAATGAAAATGTAACAAATAAGAGTTCAACTGCGAATAAAGCATGGACAATGTTTTAAGACGTTAACTAAACAAATAAAGTAATACTGATAGACCTTTTAGCTATTCTAAAAAAGAATGTGGTTCGAACGATATTTCATCACATTTTGTAGAATTTTCGAATGTGTACAATAATGATAGAAGCTCTAACGCCACTCAATCGAACCTCGTATATAAAGATAAAGTAATAGTAACAGACCTTTTAGCTATTCTAAAAAAGAATGTGGTTCGAACGATATTTCATCACATTTTGTAGAATTTTCGAATGTGTACAATAATGATAGAAGCTCTAACGCCACTCAATTGAACCTCGTATATAAAGATAAAGTAATAGTAACAGACCTTTTAGCTATTCTAAAAAAGAATGTGGTTCGAACGATATTTCATCACATTTTGTAGAATTTTCGAATGTGTACAATAATGATAGAAGCTCTAACGCCACTCAATTGAACCTCGTATATAAAGATAAAGTAATAGTAACAGACCTTTTAGCTATTCTAAAAAAGAATGTGGTTCGAACGATATTTCATCACATTTTGTAGAATTTTCGAATGTGTACAATAATGATAGAAGCTCTAACGCCACTCAATTGAACCTCGTATATAAAGATAAAGTAATAGTAACAGACCTTTTAGCTATTCTAAAAAAGAATGTGGTTCGAACGATATTTCATCACATTTTGTAGAATTTTCGAATGTGTACAATAATGATAGAAGCTCTAACGCCACTCAATTGAACCTCGTATATAAAGATAAAGTAATAGTAACAGACCTTTTAGCTATTCTAAAAAAGAATGTGGTTCGAACGATATTTCATCACATTTTGTAGAATTTTCGAATGTGTACAATAATGATAGAAGCTCTAACGCCACTCAATTGAACCTCGTATATAAAGATAAAGTAATAGTAACAGACCTTTTAGCTATTCTAAAAAAGAATGTGGTTCGAACGATATTTCATCACATTTTGTAGAATTTTCGAATGTGTACAATAATGATAGAAGCTCTAACGCCACTCAATTGAACCTCGTATATAAAGATAAAGTAATAGTAACAGACCTTTTAGCTATTCTAAAAAAGAATGTGGTTCGAACGATATTTCATCACATTTTGTAGAATTTTCGAATGTGTACAATAATGATAGAAGCTCTAACGCCACTCAATTGAACCTCGTATATAAAGATAAAGTAATAGTAACAGACCTTTTAGCTATTCTAAAAAAGAATGTGGTTCGAACGATATTTCATCACATTTTGTAGAATTTTCGAATGTGTACAATAATGATAGAAGCTCTAACGCCACTCAATTGAACCTCGTATATAAAGATAAAGTAATAGTAACAGACCTTTTAGCTATTCTAAAAAAGAATGTGGTTCGAACGATATTTCATCACATTTTGTAGAATTTTCGAATGTGTACAATAATGATAGAAGCTCTAACGCCACTCAATCGAACCTCGTATATAAAGATAAAGTAATAGTAACAGACCTTTTAGCTATTCTAAAAAAGAATGTGGTTCGAACGATATTTCATCACATTTTGTAGAATTTTCGAATGTGTACAATAATGATAGAAGCTCTAACGCCACTCAATCGAACCTCGTATATAAAGATAAAGTAATAGTAACAGACCTTTTAGCTATTCTAAAAAAGAATGTGGTTCGAACGATATTTCATCACATTTTGTAGAATTTTCGAATGTGTACAATAATGATAGAAGCTCTAACGCCACTCAATTGAACCTCGTATATAAAGATAAAGTAATAGTAACAGACCTTTTAGCTATTCTAAAAAAGAATGTGGTTCGAACGATATTTCATCACATTTTGTAGAATTTTCGAATGTGTACAATAATGATAGAAGCTCTAACGCCACTCAATTGAACCTCGTATATAAAGATAAAGTAATAGTAACAGACCTTTTAGCTATTCTAAAAAAGAATGTGGTTCGAACGATATTTCATCACATTTTGTAGAATTTTCGAATGTGTACAATAATGATAGAAGCTCTAACGCCACTCAATTGAACCTCGTATATAAAGATAAAGTAATAGTAACAGACCTTTTAGCTATTCTAAAAAAGAATGTGGTTCGAACGATATTTCATCACATTTTGTAGAATTTTCGAATGTGTACAATAATGATAGAAGCTCTAACGCCACTCAATTGAACCTCGTATATAAAGATAAAGTAATAGTAACAGACCTTTTAGCTATTCTAAAAAAGAATGTGGTTCGAACGATATTTCATCACATTTTGTAGAATTTTCGAATGTGTACAATAATGATAGAAGCTCTAACGCCACTCAATTGAACCTCGTATATAAAGATAAAGTAATAGTAACAGACCTTTTAGCTATTCTAAAAAAGAATGTGGTTCGAACGATATTTCATCACATTTTGTAGAATTTTCGAATGTGTACAATAATGATAGAAGCTCTAACGCCACTCAATTGAACCTCGTATATAAAGATAAAGTAATAGTAACAGACCTTTTAGCTATTCTAAAAAAGAATGTGGTTCGAACGATATTTCATCACATTTTGTAGAATTTTCGAATGTGTACAATAATGATAGAAGCTCTAACGCCACTCAATTGAACCTCGTATATAAAGATAAAGTAATAGTAACAGACCTTTTAGCTATTCTAAAAAAGAATGTGGTTCGAACGATATTTCATCACATTTTGTAGAATTTTCGAATGTGTACAATAATGATAGAAGCTCTAACGCCACTCAATCGAACCTCGTATATAAAGATAAAGTAATAGTAACAGACCTTTTAGCTATTCTAAAAAAGAATGTGGTTCGAACGATATTTCATCACATTTTGTAGAATTTTCGAATGTGTACAATAATGATAGAAGCTCTAACGCCACTCAATCGAACCTCGTATATAAAGATAAAGTAATAGTAACAGACCTTTTAGCTATTCTAAAAAAGAATGTGGTTCGAACGATATTTCATCACATTTTGTAGAATTTTCGAATGTGTACAATAATGATAGAAGCTCTAACGCCACTCAATTGAACCTCGTATATAAAGATAAAGTAATAGTAACAGACCTTTTAGCTATTCTAAAAAAGAATGTGGTTCGAACGATATTTCATCACATTTTGTAGAATTTTCGAATGTGTACAATAATGATAGAAGCTCTAACGCCACTCAATTGAACCTCGTATATAAAGATAAAGTAATAGTAACAGACCTTTTAGCTATTCTAAAAAAGAATGTGGTTCGAACGATATTTCATCACATTTTGTAGAATTTTCGAATGTGTACAATAATGATAGAAGCTCTAACGCCACTCAATTGAACCTCGTATATAAAGATAAAGTAATAGTAACAGACCTTTTAGCTATTCTAAAAAAGAATGTGGTTCGAACGATATTTCATCACATTTTGTAGAATTTTCGAATGTGTACAATAATGATAGAAGCTCTAACGCCACTCAATTGAACCTCGTATATAAAGATAAAGTAATAGTAACAGACCTTTTAGCTATTCTAAAAAAGAATGTGGTTCGAACGATATTTCATCACATTTTGTAGAATTTTCGAATGTGTACAATAATGATAGAAGCTCTAACGCCACTCAATTGAACCTCGTATATAAAGATAAAGTAATAGTAACAGACCTTTTAGCTATTCTAAAAAAGAATGTGGTTCGAACGATATTTCATCACATTTTGTAGAATTTTCGAATGTGTACAATAATGATAGAAGCTCTAACGCCACTCAATTGAACCTCGTATATAAAGATAAAGTAATAGTAACAGACCTTTTAGCTATTCTAAAAAAGAATGTGGTTCGAACGATATTTCATCACATTTTGTAGAATTTTCGAATGTGTACAATAATGATAGAAGCTCTAACGCCACTCAATCGAACCTCGTATATAAAGATAAAGTAATAGTAACAGACCTTTTAGCTATTCTACAAAAGAATGTGGTTCGAACGATATTTCATCACATTTTGTAGAATTTTCGAATGTGTACAATAATGATAGAAGCTCTAACGCCACTCAATTGAACCTCGTATATAAAGATAAAGTAATAGTAACAGACCTTTTAGCTATTCTAAAAAAGAATGTGGTTCGAACGATATTTCATCACATTTTGTAGAATTTTCGAATGTGTACAATAATGATAGAAGCTCTAACGCCACTCAATTGAACCTCGTATATAAAGATAAAGTAATAGTAACAGACCTTTTAGCTATTCTAAAAAAGAATGTGGTTCGAACGATATTTCATCACATTTTGTAGAATTTTCGAATGTGTACAATAATGATAGAAGCTCTAACGCCACTCAATTGAACCTCGTATATAAAGATAAAGTAATAGTAACAGACCTTTTAGCTATTCTAAAAAAGAATGTGGTTCGAACGATATTTCATCACATTTTGTAGAATTTTCGAATGTGTACAATAATGATAGAAGCTCTAACGCCACTCAATTGAACCTCGTATATAAAGATAAAGTAATAGTAACAGACCTTTTAGCTATTCTAAAAAAGAATGTGGTTCGAACGATATTTCATCACATTTTGTAGAATTTTCGAATGTGTACAATAATGATAGAAGCTCTAACGCCACTCAATCGAACCTCGTATATAAAGATAAAGTAATAGTAACAGACCTTTTAGCTATTCTAAAAAAGAATGTGGTTCGAACGATATTTCATCACATTTTGTAGAATTTTCGAATGTGTACAATAATGATAGAAGCTCTAACGCCACTCAATTGAACCTCGTATATAAAGATAAAGTAATAGTAACAGACCTTTTAGCTATTCTAAAAAAGAATGTGGTTCGAACGATATTTCATCACATTTTGTAGAATTTTCGAATGTGTACAATAATGATAGAAGCTCTAACGCCACTCAATTGAACCTCGTATATAAAGATAAAGTAATAGTAACAGACCTTTTAGCTATTCTAAAAAAGAATGTGGTTCGAACGATATTTCATCACATTTTGTAGAATTTTCGAATGTGTACAATAATGATAGAAGCTCTAACGCCACTCAATTGAACCTCGTATATAAAGATAAAGTAATAGTAACAGACCTTTTAGCTATTCTAAAAAAGAATGTGGTTCGAACGATATTTCATCACATTTTGTAGAATTTTCGAATGTGTACAATAATGATAGAAGCTCTAACGCCACTCAATTGAACCTCGTATATAAAGATAAAGTAATAGTAACAGACCTTTTAGCTATTCTAAAAAAGAATGTGGTTCGAACGATATTTCATCACATTTTGTAGAATTTTCGAATGTGTACAATAATGATAGAAGCTCTAACGCCACTCAATCGAACCTCGTATATAAAGATAAAGTAATAGTAACAGACCTTTTAGCTATTCTACAAAAGAATGTGGTTCGAACGATATTTCATCACATTTTGTAGAATTTTCGAATGTGTACAATAATGATAGAAGCTCTAACGCCACTCAATTGAACCTCGTATATAAAGATAAAGTAATAGTAACAGACCTTTTAGCTATTCTAAAAAAGAATGTGGTTCGAACGATATTTCATCACATTTTGTAGAATTTTCGAATGTGTACAATAATGATAGAAGCTCTAACGCCACTCAATTGAACCTCGTATATAAAGATAAAGTAATAGTAACAGACCTTTTAGCTATTCTAAAAAAGAATGTGGTTCGAACGATATTTCATCACATTTTGTAGAATTTTCGAATGTGTACAATAATGATAGAAGCTCTAACGCCACTCAATTGAACCTCGTATATAAAGATAAAGTAATAGTAACAGACCTTTTAGCTATTCTAAAAAAGAATGTGGTTCGAACGATATTTCATCACATTTTGTAGAATTTTCGAATGTGTACAATAATGATAGAAGCTCTAACGCCACTCAATCGAACCTCGTATGTAAAGATAAAGTAATAGTAACAGACCTTTTAGCTATTCTAAAAAAGAATGTGGTTCGAACGATATTTCATCACATTTTGTAGAATTTTCGAATGTGTACAATAATGATAGAAGCTCTAACGCCACTCAATTGAACCTCGTATATAAAGATAAAGTAATAGTAACAGACCTTTTAGCTATTCTAAAAAAGAATGTGGTTCGAACGATATTTCATCACATTTTGTAGAATTTTCGAATGTGTACAATAATGATAGAAGCTCTAACGCCACTCAATCGAACCTCGTATATAAAGATAAAGTAATAGTAACAGACCTTTTAGCTATTCTACAAAAGAATGTGGTTCGAACGATATTTCATCACATTTTGTAGAATTTTCGAATGTGTACAATAATGATAGAAGCTCTAACGCCACTCAATCGAACCTCGTTTATAAAAATGTATAAAAATAACGCTCGATCCAGGCTCTTTTGTAGAATAGCTAAAAGGTCTATTGCGCTACGAACAGAGCTTTGTAATATACGACGTTTCGGGCTTAAAACCATTATCGAGTCACTTCATAATGGGTTGAAGCCCGAAACGTCGTATATTACAATGCTCTGTTCGTAGCGCAATTACTATTGCTTTATTGGAAAGTTCAATCACATTCCGGGGTGAGTGGCCGAGTGGCTTATACAGTCTTCGTCAGGTGACTGAAGTTAAGCTTGGTCGAGTGAGGTCAAACTCTTGATGGGTGACCTCGAAGGTCTGACCTCAAAACTCACCTCGTCGTCCTTCGGAAGGGACGTTAAACTAGGGGTCCCATGCCTGGATGCGGCATGCACAGTGGGCCTAAATTAGCTTTCAGTAGCTAGAAATCCTGACAAGCCCACTCAAAACAAATTGAAAACAAAAAAAACAAACTTCGAAAAAATCACAAAAATTCGATCTTGCTTATCAAATCGGCTTTACCCATTTCAAATCAGGTGATCATACTTTTGGGAGGCTTTACATAATTTCGTAAAAGCTCTATTAAGCCAAGGGAGGCTTGTTTGATTTCAGACACTCTTAGAGGGGAGCTTATTCACGAAATCAAATGACAAGGATATTTATGCTACCTTTTCAGTTCTCTTACCCCATATTTTGCAGATTCAACATACAATTTACGAATCAAATACATAAATTCGATACATTCTAACATTATCAGAACTAAAAAAACTCCACTTAAGTGGTGGGGCTCTACCAGATATCGAGCCCACTCCTCCTGACTGTTCTGGCTGCAAAGCCAGAGGATTACAACACTGTACCATTGCACCTTAAAGGGTCTGTTTCATCCGGCATGCTTTGCATGTGTCGTGTCTTGGTTTGCCTTTGTTGTCGCCATTTTCATAGCCCATGAAATGGCGACAAAAAAGGCCAGTCAGGAGACGACAAGTGCAAGGAATGCTGGATGAAACAGACCCTTTAACTGATAAATCATCAAGACAATCACGTATTCACGAATTGAATACTATAAGGTTGAAGTGAGATACCTGCTTGCCTCTGCAATTAAAGCACATGCGATTCTGACTCTGCTAAACAGGAACGCCATTATCAAGAACAGAATGACGAACAAAACAATCAAGGCAATCCCTGAAAAACATTGAGATAAAATGCAAAATTTAATCAAAGTTCAAACAAACTGATAAACTTTTGCAATAACAACTTTCAAACTAAAGCAAGTCCTTGCGGTCAATAATTTTCGTGATAATATTTCGTAATGCATGAAGAAAGAAGAATTGAATCTAAGGTGCTGCTTACATGGAGGAGGGCTAGCCCCCTTTGCCGACTTCTCACGTTCAGGTCTAATCCTTTATAAAAATATTCTTCATTTATGTGAGAGGGGGGCTAGATCGCCTAGGAGAGATCTCGCTATTGAGTATCCGAGGAAAGAAACTCTCTCTGATGAGCTTTCTGAGACCCAAAACAACTTCTTGCCACAGCTAGCAGTGTTTATACTGAGAACGGGCGTCGTGCATTTGTTGTCCTTCAAAAATTTACCAGATTCGGACGCTCGATCCAAACCTTTTTTTATGAAATAAAAAGGTCTATTGGCAGAAAGGGGCTGATGCGAGCGCGGCCAATTCCGACAGCCTTGGCAACAAGTTGGAAATGTAGAGGATCCCCTCCTCTAAAATGACCACCAGTGTGCAGCTTGTGGCTCTGTCCCTATGGAAAAGTGAAATAATTTTCATTCATCTATACCTTTCGTGAGTTGCACGATACTTATTTAGCATGGTACCCCTGAAGGTACAAATAAATAAAATTAACTCGCATTTATAGAGAAATGTGACTAAGACACTCTAGAGGAAGGGATTCCCCACGCTGTCAACTTGTTGCCACGGCTGTCGGAATCGACCACGCTCTCCTCAGTCCCTTTCTCAAAATTGAGAAAGGTGCTATTAGATGAGGTTCTACAATCTTCCAAAGCAGATTTTCGAGAAACGAGTTTATGAAGTAAGCCAGGAATAAAAACTCTATCACCTGTAAAGATCAATAAAAGTACTCACCGAAAGCCATCCATGTATTCTTCGATTGCGTGTAATTTTTAAGATTAAAGCTGATCTTCCAAACAATATCTTTGCTAGTTTTTGTGTTAACAAGAAATTTATATTTCTGAAAGCAGTAGTACATTCCTGCAAAGTAAAACAAGCCTTTAACATTGAAATAACTCAAGGAGTATCTCTATAACAGTGCAATACAATTCCATATTTTAAAGAAATGAAAGAAACGTGCGTAAAATTCACTTGACATTACTGGTGACATTCCTTGTTGAAAGGCATTATATTACATTTGAAGCTACTGGAAGCAAAAGGAAAGGACCTTTTATGAGCACTGGAAAATACCGGTAAAATCGAATTTACTTAAATTTCATGCCTGCGAAAATTCCTGAAAACCACCTAACGTACTTGATCAAATCATCAAGGAACTCCTCACACAGGCCAACAAAGGAAGCACAATTTTCACAGGTGAAAGCTATTATCTGCATATTTATTGCCATAAAATTACAAGTCTGCCGTATTTGATTGAAGATTTGTTTCTTATAACTCCTGCGAGACATGAAATGCCCTTATGCCTATTGCACGATGTGAGACAGTATCACGTGTTTTAAGTCCACAATCACGCATTTTTCAACCAGGCGATTATATATTCTCAGTGCTCACGAGAAAACGCGAAAAAATCACAAAATATACAGTGGCCTTTTGGCTCCTATCTAAATATGAATCATTCAAATCTGTCAAGTATTCTCGGTGCTATGAATTTTCGAAATCAGGAACTTTGTCTGGCTTACCTGATAACTACAAAAACTTAATAAGCAACAGGGCATCTTCAGAAAGACTGCACAGAGCTACTACTGATAAGAAACAGATGCAATGCCTTTCAAATACGGCATTGGTCAGGGAGCGCCGACTTGATTTCATGACTATCCGAGTCCTGATGTGCTACTTGAATCTACCCGACTCCGATCCGATCCGATCCGATCCGAAGACTGACATTCGGTCGGTAGAAGTTTTGTGGAATTTTCCGAGCAGGCGAAAATTCTATTGGTTACAACAATATGGTTCCGCAGCTCAACAGGAAGGTACAGCTAAGCGACCTTTTATTGTGTAAGGTTCTGCCAGCTCAGAAAATCCCACTGACACACTCACTAACAAAGATTTGCACAGAAAGTACTCGAACTCAATGTAGAAAAGCTAATCAAATTCTACCGATCAGCTGTGACCGATAAGGTTACGAAGATGTGCCCAGAGAGCATTTGGGGCAAATTCCCCCCAGAATTCCTTGCATTCAAACCACAATACGAGAAACTGCAAGGACAAAGGCAAGATTCAGTTCATTACATGTTAAGCTGTAGTAAAAAAGCAAAATTTTTACTTGCCATAAACTAAGAGGCCAAGCAAACCAATTGCAGTTCCAATAACCAGTGGGAAGGTAATCCACCTAAGAAAAAAAAGGTCAGGGACTAAATCGAAAGTTGCCACGTGAAACAAATCCTCCTTATGTACAGGTTGAGTTAAAATTGTAAACACATTTAGTGGGCTTTTGAAGAATATGTAAATGGCCAATTGGCAAAACTTAGATGTTAGTATATCAATTGATGGTTAAACTACACTGCATTCACATTGACACACTTAAACCAGCTTTATCTAAACCAGGTTACATTTCAACCAATCAAATGCATTCGAACTGTTGGATTGACCAATCGGAAGGCTCCATTCGATAACCTGCTTTAAAGTAAACTGGTTTTAATTGCAAGTGTGAATGGGGTATTAGATGTAAAATTTTTTTGGCAAAATCAACTATCTTTTAGAGCCAGAAATCTGAAACAGTCTGGCAAAAGTTTGTATGGGAACAAGAATTCTGCATTCCATTCTGATTTAAAAGATGAATACTTTCACCAAACAAAATTTTTACATCTAAAGTTTCAGCCTTCCACAAATGGATCCACATTCTAATTTTGAACGCTCAGGGCGAGTACGACGAAAAAAACATGTTGATTGGGTCATATTTCAATCATGATAAATTGGCAAATCCATGTGACATTAGAAATAGAAAGTTAAAATTAAAAGTGACACAAATCAGAAGACACGAATCGAGTGGCTAAGCGATGATAAGTTAGTACGTTTCGAGCCTTCCTAGGTCCATCATCAGCAAGTTGACTGGGTGGAATTGTGATTAAATACTAAATGAGATATATGCTAGTGCGAATTGGGAATAGTGCAAAAAAGAACAATAATTTTGAACGCTGGCCAGGTTCTCTTTATTCCACAGCCCACCAAACCTTTTAGCTTTTATTTGACTCGCCTAGCAGATCGTAGCATATTTATCTAGGATCGGAAGTTAACAAAAATTAAGTAATGTCATTATTCACTTTATTTAACGTGAAATTACTGCATGGCCTCCAGTTAAAAGGAAACACTTGTCCCAAAACACTTGGCTGCCACGGAGGAGCTACACAAACGGCGCACAATTTTCTTGGGACAAGAGGTATGGAATACCCATTGTACATTCTCTTACCTCGATAACACTATGTATATCAGTGACAGAATCATTGCGGCAGCAAATCCACTAAAATAAAATCAATGGCAATCGCACGTTAAATCGTAAAAAAATTGACAGACAATCCCTGCGTTCCTTTGGCATTCAAAACAATCAAGATCTCATTCAAAGTCAGCCAGCTGGATTTAAATTCTTTGACATGAAACAATGCTAAATCTTCAACGATACAATCGTGATTGTTTTGATTGCTAAAGGAACGCAAGGAATATCTGCGAGGTTATAATTAACAACAGATTTACACTTCGCAGCGTTTGATTGACACTTCCAGCCCGGAGGAGGTACTCCCATGCTTAACCAGACGGGATGTACCGCTCAACAGGGTGTCCTTTTGTGGTAAAAATTATGCAACAGGGTGTCCTTTTCTGAAAAAATTATGGGACCGGGTATCAAAATTGACGAGAAAATCATGCGATATATGCGATACGGTATTATGTAGAAATTTGTTAGAGTTCTCTTAGAACAATTAATGATGTATCCTTTCGACAAAATTTGATGCAATAGGGTATAGTTTTGGGGCATTATTTTATGCGACAGGATACAGGGTTTGGAGAGGCCTTCCACACACCCTCTCACTTCCCCATTTAAGTACCCATGGGACTTCTAGTCTTTTCTTCAGGCATTTCATAACTTTAACAAGTACTTGCAACCACAGTCCCTGCCCGGAAATAAGCAACACTGTCTGGAATCCTAGCGTATTGCTTGAAAAAATAAACATTGTTTTGTTATTGTCTTAGGTCTCTTATGTTTGCGTTCCATATTCGCAGAGAGCGTTTGGGCTTAAACTAAAACCACGTTCAGTTGCATATATCAGTTTGAAGACGAAACAGCGCAGAAAAGACAAGAAAACAAGACACAAGGACCAAAACATGGTAAACACATAGTCAATCAAAACATCCGCGTCCTAACACCCTTGATTATATATCTAGCAGAAGGAGCTAAGCATAACATGTCCATACTTACACAATTATCCAATAGTAAACAGCTTGCAGTTCACCCATTACCTAAATAGAGGGACAAACAAAATTAATTTGAAAGGCAACAAAAAAGTATCTCAACAAAACAAGGACATCTATAGATATCCTAATTCGTGAAATCTTCCCTGTAACAAACACACTTGAGCTAAAAATATAGTGCTGGAAGTTAAGAAAGAAGAGCAATTACCTGAATGCCAATATTCTGGAAGTTGAGAAGGGCTGCCAAGGCTCTGTGAAGAAAGAAATGTAATTGTTATGAAAATCGAAGAATTGTTGGCAGCGAGAATTGCCCAGCAAAAGTTCAACAATTATCTTATCACATACTTGGTGTGCCGTAAAAGGTTCAGGCGCTACAAAATTAATAGCGCATTGGTGCAGTCAGTATGGTATTGCAGTCCTCTGTTTCAACAAAACATGGCGTCAGTATCTTGTAAATTGCCTTTCCAGGCTCCATATAAGCAGGACTTTAGACGTGATCTTTTCTTCACTCGATCATGTTCCTTCTGATCCATTGTATTTTATGAATTTTGAAATGAGAAGGTGTTTTTAAAGCCTGATACCGGAGGAAAATTACTTACAATTCACTTGCTGCAACCTTTTTTCCAGTGATTGTATTATTGTTTTTGTCTTTGAGTTTCAAAGAATCGATGACATTCGAAACAACAGATGGCAGACATCGATAGAACACTACAAGGAGACAGACAAGTAATAGTAGGAAACGATATTTTAGCACAGGCATCAAAATCTATCACGTCTTTCTGCATGGGAGGAGGGAGGGGGGCCTTGTTTCCGCTGCACTACCACTTACACTGCAGCGATCACATATTTTTTCCTACATACTTCTTAATTTTCCTTCCTGTTACTTTCGTTTTCCTTTATTTTGCTTCAGATTAAGAAAGCTGCATATTGTATGATTGCTAGCACCATTTGCAATGAGAACTCGATGAAATTATGTCTCCTCCCGCTGTGAAAGGTCAGGTGGTAGTTGTATTGTAGTTCATTTTAGTTGAATACAGTAAAAACCCGCGTATAAGAACCTATTTTCATAATATCATAATAGTTGCATTTTCATAATATCAGGTTGCAATTGTAGGATCTTGTTACCGAGTTTATATCGTAGGGATAAAAAACTATAGTTTCTGGAAATATCTTGATGTTTCTTTAACGATAGTTCCAATTTCCCTTCTAAAATTCTCCCTGAATTTGAAACAAGAAGAAACACCCTCCAATTCTGATAATAACGGGACTCTCAAACAGGAAAATTGCACCAAAGTAGCTTAAAGGGCATGTCGCATTAGCAATTGGTTAATACAACAAAGAAGTGTGGAGTGGAATTCCGTTGTTTTGCGACCTTTTATTTCTCCTTCAAGAATTTTCATTGCAATGAAAATTCAGCCTCGATCCTGTCCTTCGTAATAGACAATGGGGAGAACTGCATCGTGCGAATCAATCAGATTAATGACATACATACTTTAACTACCTTTCAAGACGTTAAGTCCAAAACAGAATTAATACCCATTCACACTTGTCTTTCAAAGATGATGCATAAATTTAAGGAAAAAGACGTGCAAATTTGGGGAAACTGTATACATGCTCTACCGATAGGCATCAGTTTTAACCTTTTGAAATGAGCCGTTGGGTCTTAACTGGCACGAAACTGATCGGGAGGTCAGGACAATACAAAAGATATGAGAATTGAAAGCTAGAGATCCTACTGACTTTCTACAAAAGTAGAAAGTGCTAACAATCTGCCCTCATCTGTTTGAAGAGCACAGATTCACAAAGACATCCGTTGTGTTGAGCTCTCACTTTACCGCCACTAATCTGAGGCGTGAGAGGCTGCCTCCAGCTATGATTTAATTAGCTATTCTCAAAGTTTGGATTCTTTAAATTACGGAATCAAAATCAATCACTAGTGAGCGGACCTAACACCAAGAGGTTTGTAAATTACTTGATGAAAAACCTTGCAAGCAACACAACCCATGACAAGGCAGACAAATGAGGCATAAAGGTGCAAAATATGATTCATACCTGGCTTTGACTGTAGATAATATGCAACACATTTTCCATCTTTAATCAGCTTCATCTTGTCTGACTATTTGAAGTTAATAAAAAAGAAATGAAGATTTAGAATACTGGGAGTCTCAAAAAAGTACCCCCTTTTGACTAAACAAGGGAGAAAAATGTAAAAATACAGGGATATTTTGAGTTTATAGGCCTATATGTTGATCTTCAAATTAAATGCACATACCTTGCATCTTAAAATCGTCAACCAAACACCAGAGATATGAGTTCACAAGGTCAAAATTTGGAGTACACTCGAAACCAGACCTTTTGTGAAGGGGGCCTAGTCATGACTTTAATCACAGGCATTTTGAAAAAGAATTTTAAACTTAGACCTTTACTTTTTACTTTTGAAAAGAATTGTACCTTGAAATGCTTCAATTGTTCTTAAAACGACTTTTCCTTGGAGGAATTGGTCCTTGCATTGTATTCCATCCCCAGTGTAATTTGTAGCAAAGAAGAGGAAAAGAAGCACATGCACGCCTATTTTGGAGATAGAGCACAATTTTATCATTCTTACAACATTTCTATTATTTTCACTTAATCAGGGCGATTCCCATTTGTCTGTGACTTGTTCCAAAAGCGAAGAACTGAAAATCAAAATTTACAAGTGTTTTGGAAATATCCATAACACATTTCATGGCTAAGCCCCTACTCAAATCTCTGGTTTCGGGTGCACTGAAAATCTTGACCTTACGAGCATGTATCCCCCGTGTTTGGTGGATGATTTTTAAATGCAAGGTATGCGCATCTAAATTGAAAATTGATAAGTATAGCTGTGCACTCGGAGAATAATGATATGTTTTCGTTTTGTTCCTGTTTCCAGTCAACAGGGGGATTTTTTTTGAGACACAAGGTACATTACCATCAAAAAGTTTCAACCTGTTCAAAGTTTAGACAAAACTTCATTAGAAAGTTCGCCATACAATTTGCTCACACAATTACTATTCTAAGCTAACAGTGCCAATCCTTGACCAAAGCTAAATTCTATGAAAATATGACGCATTTCAAGGGATGGATTTGATGAATAAGACATTAAAATGAAACTGTTTCCGATTTTTTCAAACAGTTTCCGTTAGGTTTGAAGTATGCTGTCAATTTCTATGATAATTACAGTGGTAAAACGATCTCAAATGCGATACACTCTTCAATTTCTACAAACACTTACAAGACAGGTTTAAAGGGACCATCCGTATACACCTTTTCAACTAAGTGGCCTCGTTTTCGAATTTTTCAAAATTTCTTTAGCTTGTACTCCTGACCCTAGATTCACAATAAGCACCTTAATTTTAGCTTAACTACAAATTTTCATAATCTTAGTGTTGGTGATTTAATTTTATGAGGATAGCAAATTTGCAAATCTATAAGGGATTTGACCATGAATAATGACTGAAGGTGTAAAGTTACACCATGAACCATTTTCACGGTCAATTACCATGTAAATTCTCAAATTTATTATCGCCATAAAATAGAAATCGCAGACTCCAGGAATACGAAAATTTGCAGTTAGACTTAACTTGGGGTGCTGAATCCAAATTCGTGGTCAGAAATTTCGTATCAAGAAATTTTCAAAAATTTCCAAAACGAGGCCGTTAGTTTAACAGGTGTATTGATAGGTTAACTCTCAGCAAACTGAAATCTCATAAACACTGATAGGATTGATTAACATATGATCAAAAATGTTATGATTAAATTCCGAGACTAGGTTGATAAAATGTTTTGACGACTTTTTGCCAACGCTATGAAATGCCACATGTTTCGATAAAATGTCCATAGGCTTTGATAGGTTTTGATCTTTGGCGGCGCGGCTGTTAATTGAGTTTAGCCAATGTAGGACTCAGGTGTGATGTACACGTGATTTTCGAATTTCTTTTGTTTGTCTGGTATTAAAGGGGTCTGTTTCTATCATTAATTTGTTCTTCACATGAACCGAACTGACAAGAGTGCGATGAAATGCGTTTTTGGTTATTCAACGTTGTTCTTTATTGCAGTTACTTGTGAGTTACTAACTTATTTCTTTCCTTGCATATATTAAGATTAATTCGCTTTCTGTTGCACGTTTCAACAATTTTCTCTCCTGTTACAGGTTTATTTTGGTTGTTTTTCTTTTACAGGAGTTGACAGTCTTCCTTTTACGAATTACCGTGTTTTTGTTGCATTTAGGGGACTAGTATGATGAGAATGCCATCAAGGCTACTTTTAAACTTTGTACCACAAATCATTTGTTTACATAAGATATCTAAAAAGACAACCTTTTCAGGCGATATTCGGCTGTTCATGGCTGAACAGCTGAATACGGCAGCCACCTGACTGATTTCCAACACTGCGATATCCAAATGCTTAAAATGTACAGATAACATTTACTTTCGATAGAATTCAGCTAAGACTAATAAACAACGCATCAATAGACCTTTTAGTTATTCTGAAAGAATCAGAATCGAACGATATTTTACTAAATTTTGTAGAATTTTCGAATGTGCACAATTGTGATGGAACCTGTAACGCCTTTTGATCGAGCCTCGTGTATGAAAATGTATAGAAAATAACGCTCGATTCAGGCTCTTTTTTAAAATAGCTAAAGAGTCTATTCAGCCGATTACTAGGACTATAACCTTAAGAAAGCCTGACTTAAGGAATGCCTGTAATGCATTTAAAGCAATGTGTTACGTCTATCATACGATATGAAACAATGAGTTCCTCACCATAGAGGTTGATGCTGTGACAACAGTACCAGGTGTGCAGATCATTTTGTCATAAGCCACACTTGAACCAATGGCGTTGAAGTTTGGACAAGTTTTCACGCAAACCTATAAGAATAGATTTACGTTACTCCTATGAATTTCAAGAATTGAATTCTCTTGTTCGTAAATTACAATAAAGTGTGCAGCGAAAAATCCATGGTACCTCATGAACCCCTCCGACATTAACATTCAAACCTTAAAGAACAAGCGAAATTCTTAAATTCAGAAGACAACAATTAAAATTATCAGACACAAAAAAATTGAAAAAAAGGCATGCCATGTGTTCGATTTTCGCAACAATCTCATCTAAAATTGTTACTGTAAATCCCTGCATATAAATACCTACTTATTCGAGAGTCAAGCTGAAATAGGTTCTTATTTCATCTGAGAGATACCATGACTAATTTCAAGGTATAATGGTTCTGATTCGAAGGGTGCCTTCCAAAGGTCTTTTTAGAGTCTTCACCAAAGATGTTCAGCCCTTATATGTTTTAGCAAAGTTAGCATGGACCTAGTAAATAATTATATATAAGCATACAAAGAACAGAGGAGGAGATATATATATATATTTTTTTAAAGGTATCTAGGCCAAGACGGCCTCTAACCTAATTACAACAAACATAACTCTAACTACGGAATGAAGTTAATTAAACAAAAGAAGATCAATTTTCCCAACAAACAAACATAACCGTAAGCTAATTTCCATGATGACAGTTACACTAGTAAACATAAATGTTGCACGTTCATTGCAGGCTAGATTCAGATTTCAGTTTGCAGCATTTTAATAAAAAAGCTGCTACTAGATTTAAACAATACTTGTCCTCTTGACTCCCTAACCAGACAAATTTATTCCAAGCATTGAGTTGCTTTACGTTTGGATATACGTTGGCTATTTTGGTTTCAAGACATTTCCTGTCCTCTTGAAACTGTGGGCAAATCATGACGAAGTGAACTTCATCTCCAAGAACTTGTATTCCCAATGAAAGGCAGTGTTTGCAATGCCTATCAGATCTCGGTACTCTATTTTTTCCAAACCTTCCAGCTTCTATTTCAAGGTTGTGTGCACTCATTCGTAACTTTGAGAAACATTGTCTCTTTTTAAAGTCGTTTATTACGTCCAAATAAGTTTCAAATTTGAAAACCGACTTTATCTGAGCATAAGTACAAAGTTTTTTGTCCTGCACTAAATGATCATTGAGACTAGACAAGGTTTGGCTTTCAAAGAAGCATCTAACTTTTGATTTGATAGCAGAGACGTTGTCACTTGGTAAAATATCATATCTGGCTTGCAATTCACGAACTCTGGATACCCAGTTAACAAAACCTAAGTCAGCAGCTTCACATAGGAAGCGAAAGGATTTACAGGCAAGTCGATGTGGCTCAGAGACATTCAATAATTGCAATCTTGCAAAGAATTTTAGCATGCAGACGTGTCTATTGGATTGAAGGGAAATTCTTCCTAATTCAGCATAGACTGCATCCGTACAGGTTGTTGATTTTACACCCAAGATGTATTTGCACGCAGAAAGGTGCAGTCGTTCTAATGTGGCATATTCGTCAAAGCCCCAAATTTCAGAAGCATAAGTCAAAATAGGAATGATTGTTTGATCAAAGAGGTAGAGAAACAATCTGGGTTGCAAGCCATTAAAATCTTTGCATTTTGATATCAGAGAATAATAGGCCTTACCAGCCTTTAAGTTGATATTCTCTATATGTTCATTGAAAGAGCCGTTAGATTTGATTGTGACACCAAGATATTTGTATGAATCGCACTCTTGTAATTCTTGTTCACCTAAAAACCATGTTTTCTGTGAATGAGACTTTCTCTTGTTTTTTCTTAAAACCATGACTTTAGTTTTGCCAATATTGACCTCCCTCTTGATGTCATCTGTAAAATCTTTCAGAATATCAAGTTGTGTTTGAAGGTCTTCTGGAGTTTCTGCTACAAGCACTAAATCGTCTGCATACAGCAAAGTGTGTACCACATCAGCACCAAAACTAATTCCTTTCGCTTTGGAACTAATAGCTGCATTTAAGTCATTTAAAAATAATGCAAAAAGCATATTGGACTCAAGACACAACCCTGTCTTACCCCCACGAGAGCAACTGAAAAAATTTGAAAGGCCATCTTTGGCACGAGCACAAGATTTGACTTTAGCATACAATGTAGAGACTATTTTGTAAAATTTACCCCTAATTCCCTTGGCTATCAACTTTTTCATTAACAAAGAGTGGTCCACAGAGTCAAATGCTTTTTTGAAATCAACGAAGCAAACATAAAGGTTAGAATTATTTTGATTAAAAGCATTTTGCATAATTGATATAAAAGTAAATAGATGATCAGACGTTTGGTAACCTTTCCGATACGCAATTTGATTATCTTCTAAGATTTTGAAATTATCAAGCGCTGTAGTTAATCTTTCTAAGAGGATGCCCAAAAAGAGTTTCCCAAATATGCTGAGAAGTGTAATACCTTTAACAGGCAACTGGGACACAAAAAAAACTTGGCAACGACTAATCAAAAATCAACCTTATTACCTCTGCAATTGAACATATTTTTCATAAAACTGAAACAGGTTCCTGACGACAAGGTGCACAATATAGGAGAAACATAGAACTTCTTCAGTAGAATAGCCTTTTCACAAGAGGAGCATTGACAATGAAGAACCATACAAACCTGAGGAGTTGGGCAACTCAGTCCATTCTTTACATATGTGATTGGATTCATTGATCCTTTGGTGATGCATGTTGTCAGGTCAAAGAAAACCAAGTATGGCTTGCCTGGTCTAGAATGGGATCAGAAAGATTTGGAACCTATCAAATGACTGAACTATGGTAAGCAAGAGCATTGTCCGCTAAAGACAAGTCCAGGGTTGGTATAATTGTTGATAAATTAAAGATTATACTATTGTGATTGTTGTGCCGCACTTTTTTCCAACTTTTTTCTCTCTTTTCTCAGTGAAATTACATATTTCAATCTGAGAAATAAGCTTACATAGTGCAATCAACTTTTGATTACCTTAATGTCTGTCAAACAAATCAATTTCTTTGATAACAATACAAAGTCCGCCGACTAATCAATTAGATAAATTGACAAAAATAGATAAACAATAACAGAAGTTTCTTTTTAAGCTTTCAATCGTTACAAGGTGTCATAAAACGTTTGCAAGACAGCCACACAATCCACAGTATTTCCTTTAAGTTAAGGTTTAAAACAAAGAGGCTGATAAATATCAACCAATCGTAGGAGTTGTTGGTGTTACTTACATATCAAGTCCACAAATCTTGCCTGCAAAAGAAACGATAAGGAGTTACCAAAAGAGCAAAAACGATGGCATGATGCAAATTTGTATTGATAAAGTTAGCTGTCTACTCTTGCTTAAATAGGATTATTGATACTTTTCCTCTATTAATCATTCTTTTTGCACATTTTTGCCCTTTTTTGTACCCTTCCTTACCGCCCTATTTAATGGCTGTTTACGCCCTATTTTACACACTGATGATGGGTCTTGGAATCGATCCGGAACATCTTAACTAATTACATCACTTGGATTTGTCAAATGTATTTGTCCTAATTAATACTATATAACTTGTATTTGTCAAGTGTCTTACTTATGCTGTCTTAAAGACAAATGACGGATATATAGCGGCAAGTTTAAAAATAGAACAAAACTTGGGTGCCTGCCATCATTTGTCCAATTGTTTTGATATAATCTCTGGAGATCATCAAATACAATAATGGAATACAATAGACTATATTTAGATTTCCCAGGTACCTGATTTAAGTTGTCTTAGATTATGTCTTATAACGCCTAGCTTACAAAAAGAGCAAAAGATGGCCGCCTGCCATCATTTGTCCCATTGTTTTGACAATCTTTTGAGATCATGAAATATATAGGAATACAATAGGCTATTTTTAGATTGCCCAGGCCCCTGATTTAAGTTGCCTCATATCTCCGTCATTTGTCTTTAATTACATTGGATCAGTGAAAGTTATAGGCTCCGTTTACACGAAGCAATTTACATTTCATATCGGATTGGTTTTATATCCAATTGGTCGTCTATTTACATGAGAATGCAGCAATGTGATAATTGTACTTCATACAGTTTTCGAGTTTTCAAATGACAACGCTCAAAAAGTGGCATGAAACCAAGGCGATAGCGTGTAAACGGTCGACTCTGGTATCAACTCAATATGGAACTACATTATTAATTCCACAGGCCTCCCATTCACCAAGGGCGCTCGCAGAATGCGCAGTAGATGCAAAAAGCTTACAGTGAAACCATGCATACAGTGAAACCATGACAGCGCACAGTCAAACAGTGTCATATAAACAGAACCCTAATCCAATACGAAATGAAAATGGTGTTGTGTAAGCAGAACCGCAACCCGATAATATGAAAAGAGAATGGTATTGTGCAAACAGAAAAAGATTTCATATTGGATTGCCATCCCCAATCAGATATGAAATGAAACCAGTATATAATGTATAAACAGGGCCATATTCTTCAACTGTCATCTTTGAAAATGATGTGCTGAAACTTCTATGAAAACATGATATTGTTGTTGTTGTGCTTGTCCTCATATTTATCATGAGACTGTGATTTCTACCTGATGTTCCAATTTAGACTGACGACGTGATTCCTTGTATTCGTTCAACATTTATAATCTGATGTTTTAATTTCACTCATACAAAGGACTCACGACCAAACGGATTCTAAACAGGGATTCAAATCTTACGAAAAATCAGCAGAAACTTAGAACATTTTCCATCCTATGAATGTTGAAAGAAAATTCAAACGTCCCCTCGAAGGTTACTTCGAGTGTCGCTTTGCTTCGAGAAGTCGAACTTTGAACTAAGAAACAATCAAACGCTACAAATAGGCACGTGGGTTGACCATATTAATAAATTAGCGATCTGATTGGTCGCGCTGTGAACGCGGCGGGCTTGGCCTAATTAGTCCCTGTATTGAAACGTAAGGACGTAAGTCCCTCAACTGAAGCGATAACAACAACAACAACAACGAGTGCAAGTTAAAAAGCAAAACTACATGTTAAAAAAAGCTGAAATCTCCACATTATTCAATAAAGTGCAACTTATGCTAAGTATTTAGATGCATCAAAAGTATTCAACAAAAGTATTCAACCACATTTCTTATTCCACAAACTTCAAAATCAATAATTGTCCAAAATATCCTGAAACTCAACAGCATCAGTCACACAAAAATCTAACAGGATAATAATACCTTGTGTGTTTGTTGGGTACAGCAACCTTTTAGGACTGCCTTCAAGGAAAGCTAGAAAGGATTTAATTTATCATAAAATCGTGTATAAACACAAAGACCAAAAGAAGAAAATATGTCATCCTGATATTTGAAACAATGCTGCTCCATGAATATCAGAGAGCAATAACAATGAAAACTGTCTTGTTCTCTTCCCAATGTGTCCAATTAGATTCAGAAGTTTACCAATCGGCCGTTCCCCCTGGTGGATATGTGAGACATTTCTTCACACGGCTCTTTCCAAACCATGAAAAAATTAATGAAAATGACAAGCAAAAAGTCTTTTGCTTTTCCTTCCTTGCAGTAATGACACCCATATGCATTCATGTATTTTGTTCTCCTTGGAGAATGGAATTTCCCTGAATATGATATTCATAATTAGCAGCGGTGGAAAAGCATTGGAACCTAGAAAAGAAGCTCCCAGATAAATTTTTGGTTATGAATATTCTCCGTAAATTTCACAGAAATTGAGCCTTACAGATAATTCAGGTTTTGGCTGGTGTCAATTAGCATATCAGCAGGACTGATTATGTTCCTGGCGGCAAACGCCATGGGACTGGACACTCACAAAATGCCACATTCATGGTGACAAGATATGCAATTTTGAAAGCTCCTGGTGTTGTCAAATGCCCTGGGTGCAGGGGAATTTCTCAGTCAAATGGTTGGGGCTCAGAGTATCTTTTAACGAAAATATCCAGGGGGATGGTTAAGGAGGGAATTGAAAGAGGCATTACTAGATGACTATGATTTCAAACTACTGGAGAATATCATTTTAAAATGTTGATTGGTTTAAATGCAGTCTTTACAAGCGATGTCACAACAGGCAGCGTTTCCCCATATCAGAAGCATAAAGGAATACAGTAATCAAACTTACCAATTATGCCAATGACAATCATGCCTATCATGTACACACCAAAAATGATACAGCATGGGATATCTGTGCATCCTCTAAAAAGAAAAATACGAATATATACTATTAATCCGCATTTACTCATTTGAATCCTTCAGGTACTCTCGTTGGCATGAATTTTCGAAAATGAGAACTCTTTGTGACTCACCAGGTTGTAGTGAAAATGATATATACTCCTTGATTCCGATAAAATGATTCCAATTCTAGTTAAAAGCCAAAAGGATGAAGAGCATTAGTTCCAAATCTTTAAATCGGTGTAAAAAGGCAGGTGTAAAATTCAGTGACATATTTCTTTGCACTGAATGACTTGAAAGAAACTTTAGGCACTTTTCTATGATTCTGCCATTGGACTCTTTAGAAACCTTGAGTACTTGTCGAAATTACAGCCTTTTTTAAATTTTAGCTCATTTTATGATGTGACGTCATCAAATTTCCAAATCACGAACCAGAAGAGTGAAACAGTTTTGCTTGATACCACCTTGTAGGCATCCATAAACTATGGTTTTCTTGAAAATCATTTGATCATTCGATTGGTCAACTGGTTTGAAATTACGATAGTTTTAAATTTTTTTGAAAATGTTCTCCAATTCTTAAAAAAAAGAAAAACACTATAATTCTGAAAATATTGAAGATTTCAGAAAAGTCCAATGGCAGATTTACTGTAAAATAAGTTTCTTTGAGGCCGTTCAGTTCAAAGAAATAGGCAACAGAATTTTACACCCAGCTTTTTAAAGATTTGAAACATATGCTAGGTTGAAGTATTTTTTGCCATTTTTCTCCTTTTCTCATGAGCACTACAAATATGGGTAAATTCAACTTTACAAACATTTCATGGTTGCAAAGTGACTGAAAAATGACCTGAAACATCAATCAAAGCATAAATGACTCCTCGCACAGAATAATGAAGGAAAGGCAACATCTCATAGGTGAGAAATATCCTCCGGACATTAATTGCTATGGGATTCAAATCTTCCGTATTCATATGAAAATCTATATATGGCTTTTAACTCTTGAGGAAGGTGAAACACCCATTGCCTATTGTTTGGTGAGAAAAGAGTCCTTACGATTTGATCAATGTTTTAGGCCTTTTTCCGTCATTTTGAAACAATGAAATTTTTATAGGTTGAATTTACCAATACCTCTAGTGCTGGTAAGACAGTGAAAAAAATCTAAAAAATACTTTGATCTTTCGGCTTTTAACTAGAATCTGAATGATTGAAATCCATAGTAGTCTTGGTGCTATGAATTTTCAAAAGTGGGAACTTTTTTCTGGCTCACCCGGTACAGTAGTTAATAAGGGCAAAAATATGGCAGAAAACAGACATTGTAGTTCTTCTGGTTTGTAAATCAGGCATTTGATACGTCAGAGCCAAAATAGTTTTGATAACTTGTGATACCTATGTCCCTTCAACATAACATTAAAGATAAAGCATATCCTGGAAGCATCCCAGAAAGTGATTGATTGAGAAAAAGACCTGATCATACAGTACCTGTCCTGTATTGGGCCTTTGAAGTTTGGATCATACTTTCTTTTCTCTCCTGCAAGATAAAGTTCATTTCAGTTTTTCATTTTAAAATTCAACTAACATGTATATATACAAAATTCATTAACAAGCAATAAAGTTATCTAAAGTCACAATAACAAGGGGACAATTATGGAAATATGATCAGCTGGACCCTTGAATGCTATCCCTGCCATTGAAATTGGGATTATCTCAGCTAAATTTCAGGTAGGGTTGTGTTTTTTCTCATAGGGGTGTGTCAATTTCTCCATTAAAAGTGCCCTGAATTGGCATTTTCAAGACAAAACTTGCCAAATTTTTGCATTCTCAGGACATAAATTTTTGTTAAATTTGGTTTTCTTACAGAAATTACCAAACTTTTACAGTTCTTTGACCAAAATTGCCAAAAAGAATACCCCTGCCTAGACTAAACTCGACTAAAATTGCCAAAAAGCATACCCTTGGCTAGGCTAAAAAAGTATACCCTTGTGGACGGCACATCCCCAGGTACCTTTACTATGGAAGAACCCCTCCCCCCATGATGGGAATTAGGCTTAAAGGGTCTGTTTCATCCAGCATGCCTTGCACATGTCATCTCTTGGATTGCCTTTGTTGTCGCCATTTTCATGGCCCATGAAACAAAGAAGAGACAACTCGTGCAAGGAATGCTGGATGAAACAGGCCCTTTGAAAAAAGTTTCTCTTGAAACTGGGTCTGGTTAACAAACGGGCTAGATAGGGGTACAGGGGTTTCCTACAATGTCCAATTGCAAACCTTCAGACTCTTCCTGAGAATGAACCTTTTAGCTATTCTGAAAAGAATCAGAATCGAACGATATTTTGCTACATTCTGTAGCATATTCGAATCTGTACGATTGTGATAGACAGAGATGGCGCCAGGGAAGAAATGCAGGGGGGCAAAAACTGTCAGAGTGCCAACGGCGAGCGAAGCGAGCAAAATTTTTACGGGCCACACCTTTCAGATTGGCTTAAAATGCGACTACACTCTCTAAAAGCATAACAAGCAAGTTACGAGAGTGCCGACAGTGCACAAAAATTTTCAAAAATTCAAGTGCCGGCTCAGTGAATCTTTGGGGGGTTCTGCCCCCCCAAGCACCCCCGGTCGCGCCATCCCTGGTGATAGAAGTTCTAACGCCACTCGATCGAACCTCTTGCATAAAAATGTATAAAAATAACGCTCGATCCAGACTCTTTTGTAGAATAGCTAAAAGGTCTATTGTGTCCTCTTTTTACAAGAAGAAATACTTCCCTATTTGCCATTGTGGGAGCATCTGGTTATGCTGAAAAGCAGAGATTAAGTACTAAATCTCTCTGCTCAAAAGAAATCTCACATTTCATAGAATTTTCAACTTCCCGCCAAAATAATCCAGCTGCGCTATGGCCTACCTACCCTGTTCTATTTTGGAGCCACTAATGACAAAGCTGGGAATCAGAATGAAAATACGGCCAAGAAAGGGAAGGCGGCTGTTGCTTTGCGTCGCTCAGCGTCAACATGGACCAGATTAAACAATGTCTTCCTCTCTACTTCTGGGTCACAGCTCACGGCAAGGTCGCCTGCCATGATGTTATGTGATATGAAAACAAAAATTACCAAGCCTGTGTGCATGATCCTCTGTCCGCCTAATCTGCAGCGGGGTAAATCTATGCCCATGGCTTACCGAACTTTTTGTCGCCTTTCAATGCACTCTTCTCACTTTCCGACTCTGTGACTGTGCCTGCGTCTGTCTCATCCTCGCCACCCATCTTCTTCCTTCAAAATCGCTTCCAAGCGACAAATGCAGACAGGGTTAGCCTAGAAAGCTTCGCTTGCTCCAAGAATCTTTGCTTTGGGCGGATGCAAGTGACGAAAAACTTCTCGATGTGCTGAAGATATTTTGCATTCGTGAATGTTTTGAACACTGTTTTGCTTTTGTTGTGAACAACCTGCTGCTTCGACAGTTTCCAACAATAATAATTTGACAATTGGGACAATAGGACATTACAGGCCCATTCTATGTAAGACAATTGAGAACAAGTGAAACGACAAACAATCAGTTCCACTATCTACAAAAGAACAAAGAGAAAAGCCATGAGCGGTCTCAAGAGCAGCGGCGCGCGTTCCCTTGATGCAAGTAATCACTTCCAAACATGACAAAATGAACAACAGATTAAAGATCTTTGTTTTGGGGGAATCTATCGATCGTTTTCAATAATGTCATGCTGTTTGAGGTGATCTTTGGCGAACGCCTTCAAGGGCAAGGCCATTAGGCCCAAGTTTACCATAAATGCGTCACGAAAAATAAATAGTACTTTCACTGCAGCTATGCAAAAAGCTAAAATAAGCTTACCTTTATTCGGTTGAATTAGTTTGATGTTTTCTCCGTCTTGGCTGTCTGCCATGTCTATTAGTCAGGCCCAATCGCCTCGCCACAAGACTAACCGTCTTACTTCACTGCACGCTTGAAGTGACTGCAGCAGACAGCTCTCCTCTTCCGGGTAATCTGTTTGATTTAGAAATTGAGACGACACGCCCATCAGGGACAGGATTTTTCTCACGTTCCTTCAGTGAGGAACTCTTCAAATGAAAATCAACTCTCAGCCGAATTAACAAACTTGGGAAAAGAAATTTCGTCTGAAGGATAGCCTTTTGTTTGTTTGTTTTTGTTGTGTCATAATTCTACCGTTAGACTTTCAGAGATTTTAAATATTTTTTTCAAATTTCAGCGCATTCAAAATTTCAGCTGATTTGAGGATGTGACGTCATCCAATTTCTAAATCATAAACCACAAAAGTGAATGACTTCTGCTTGATACAGAAACGATAGTTTTCTTGGAAATCATTTCATGTTGGGTCCAACAGCATAGACATTGCAGCAATTTGAATTTTTTTGAAAATTTTTCTTGAATTCTCGAAAATGGCAATCACTCTAATTCGGAAAATGTCGAAGATTTCAGAATGAAATAGCTAAAGTTTCCTTGAAGTCATTCAGTTTAAAGAGATACTTCATTGAATTTTACATCCCTCTTTTCAAAGATTTGGAACCTATGCCTTATTCCGAGGGGCAAATCACTGATTTTTGTCGTAGAACTCCCTTGAAATCACAAAAAAATCACAAACAAAAATCACAAAATCACAATAAAATCACGTCGAGAAAGCACTAAAAATCACTAATCACTTAAAAATTACTGAAATATCCTCGAAAAAATTACTAAAAATCACAAAAAATCACAGAAAAAGATCATGTGATTTCAAAATCACAAAAATCACGTACGCTATTTTGAGAAGTGATTTGCCCCTCGCCTTATTCAACATATTTTTAGCCTGCGTGCAGGCTAGCATGTTTTATGCCAAACCTTTCCTAGATTTCTTATAGACATTGCTAAACCTCAACAAGTAAAATCTTTCCCTAGCTATCTAGTAGCTCACTCGGGCTCACCACCGTGGAGCCTTCTTTAGACTGTGTTCGAAGCATATCTTCCAAAACCAGGTACCTTGTAACCGAGGGGCATATCACTCCCAAAAAATCTCGTACACCTTGGGCAAAAATCCTTTTGTTTTCAAGAGGAATCCACCAAAAATCCGTAAGAATCCTTTTGTTATGAAAGAATCTCGTACGCTTTTTCGAAAGAGTGAAATGCCCCTCGCTTGTAACGAGGGGCGAGGGGCATTTCACTCATTTGAAAAGCATACGAGATTTTTTCTGAACAAAAGGATTCTTACGGATTTTTCATGGATTTTTCTTAAAAACAAAAGGATTTTTGCTAAAGGTGTACGAGATTTTTGGGAGTGAAATGCCCCTCGACGAGGGGAGTATTACTCTCCGATAAAGTGTAAGAGACTTTTTGAAGCAACAGGATTCTCAGGACAGAATTTTTCATAAATTTCTGTTGAAAACGAAGGGATTCTTACCAAAGGTTTACGCAATTCTTAAAGAAGGAAACGCCCTTCGCCTTGTGAAAGCACGAATCCTCATTTATTCATAGCCAATTCTACTCTGAGCACGAGGGTCCAAAAAAGCCAATTCAAGACCTTCACTATGTCTCCAATTAATTTGGTCCGTGCTACCAATGCATATGCAGAAATTCCAAGATAGGTCAGCGAGGGGCAAATCACTTCTCAAATTAGTGTATATAATCACATGATTTTTGCCTGCGATTTTTTGTGATTATAGTGATTTTTTGGTGATTTTGTGTGTGCTTTTTCTGTAATTTCTCAGTGTTTTGTGATTTTTGTGCTTTTTGCATGTGATTTATTGGTGATTTTGTGACTTTGGTATGTGATTTTTTTGTGATTTCATGCAAGGTGTACGAAGAAAAATCAGTGATTTGCGCCTTGGGTAATAGGCTAAAATTTGGCTGAATTTTTCAGACATTTCCCCTTTTTATTACATTAGATCATCCGGTAAGGAACGATACCCTTTCTGATTTACTTTGGAGAGATTTTGATCAACGGCAGAGTTTACAAAAAACTGGGACCTCTTTCAGGCAATCTGCTACATTTTATTGATAATGAACATGCAAAGCATGTCAGAATAAACACACTAACGCACTACAAAAGTTTTGAACGACGATTAATACTTTGATTCTACATTTACACTGAAAATATTGGTTACCTGGGTGTAAAAACATCTTACCTTTAACAAAGACAGATCTTGTAACACAATAGCATTGTTGCAAATAGGTTCTAAAATTATAGATCTTATCGTAATTAGGCTTTGATTAGTTCAGTTTTGGTATCTTGCAATTAATGTTTTCTCTGGAGGGCCCCTTGAAAAACGGCCCCTGTTGAAGGACAAACCTACTAAAATAAACCAAATCAATCCATCAGCCAATCAATAGCATCAGTAACTCGCTCATCCAGTAATTCAAAACAAATAAAGCCGCAAAATTACCTGAAACCAATAGGGCAAGCTGTCGTCAGGTGCATGCGAAAGTTGGTTTTTGATAAATGTAAACATCTACTGGCGGATTTTGTTTTAATTTGATTCCGGAGCTGGGACTCAAATAAACAACATCCGCCAAGCAGATCTATCGACTTTCCCTCGTCGTTCGTTTTTGACCACCTTTCGTGTGCACAAGGCGACAGTTTGCCCTGGTAGTTTTAGGGTAGCTCTTGCGAATTTTGTTTGCTTTGTTGAGAGAATTTCCTTTGTCTGCCACTGCTAATTGCTTTGAATTGAGGTGTCATTCAAAACAATTGATGCTATTGTGTTGCAAAATCTGTCCTTGTTATCTTACTGAGAAAAGGACGTTTCAATTCAAAGGACGTTTCCGTTATATTCAAATTCAAAGCGACCTTTTCTCACGGAAACAAAAAAATTCCACTCCGCTCGAAAATTCTACTGAGCAGAAATAAATCAGCCTTTGCACGAAAAGCTCTTGAAGTGTGCTGTACATATTGGGGCATCCACTAGTCTACGTCATAGCATCGTCTACTCAACGAACTTTCTCAGAACCATGTGTCATTTCAATTGGACTATTTTTTCTGAATAGATACCTTAACTCGTCGTCACTCTGTCGCTCTATAAAGGCATTAATGGAACTACTTCAGAGCATAGTCTGGAATTTTAATGATGAGACTAAACGAGGAAGCAGCCCACGATGACGCTTATTAAACAAAACTTTTCGTTCGACGAACTTTACCTCAGACTGCGTTCACGAGATGGGATACAGTGCAAACGATACCGGCACAATTTTAGGACGATGGAAAATTTAACGGTAACTAACTCGGTGCAATCTCTCCAAGAGTTTGATGCCAAAGAAATGTACCTACACTTTAAGATCTACCGTTTAGCCTCATTTTGAAAGCGTTGAAAAACGTTCCATTTTCATCATTTTCGAGTGTTCCTGTGATGCTGTTTTCAAATTGTGCTGGTTAGAGTTCCGTTTTCAAAATCTACCGTTTTAAGCGCGGTTTTAAGAATCTGCCGGCAAAAATTGTGCCGTTTTCATCTGAGCGTGAGGCCTGTCCGTCACATTTCTCACCGTTTTCAAAATGTGCCGGCATCGTATAAATGCAATCTCAGGCTACCATGGAAAAATCTCAGACAGAGTTGGGATCGCTTCACACACTTGAAATTGAAATCAGAAAAGTGTCTCTCCGACTGTTGCTAAACTACACGAATAGATGTCATAAATAAGTCCCCATCTTTGTGTTTATATCTCCACATGAATTCTGCAATGTACGAGTCACAACATTCTCTTTTTCTCCAATGTGTTGGCATGTTAGCTTTCATTTGAGCAAGTGACCTACAATTTTGTTTGTATTGATCACAATATGGACTCGTGAAGCATCTTTGTAAAGTGTCACAAACAAACCCAACTGCCCTAGGAAGCCCACAAATGAAATCCTCACTTAAATAATCAATAAATCACATGCTAAATTGTAGTATCTCAAAACCTATTTGTTCAAGTTCCTTAGGATTGCATCGGCATTCTTCAATGTGCTGTCCTCCTAGAAATCAAGAAAGAAATCAATTATATTTTATCAAGAGCTAACATAGTAACGATCCCATCAGACACAAAAGCTGCACGGTTTTTTATAAGAAACTAGGATCAGGCCATAGTACTAAAAGTTTCTTAATTTATCATGAAATTTTGTCCATTTTAGTGGTAAAAGTTTCTTGATTGGTTTCTTATTTTTTGATTGCAGAATCATCGATGTGGTCACTAACACCACTGAAGATTTAAAACATCATATAGGAATTAACAGCGTTCCGTTATGTTGAAAACATAACTGGTTAGTTAATATTGCTCAAGAATAAAGGTTCAACGATATATTTGCTATAATATCAATGCTTTTAACTTTTAAACGTTTCTTAATACTTCTGAGACATAGCACTAGAGTTTCTTAAGATTTTGGCTTTTGCATTCATCAGATGAAGAAACATAAAACTAAAACGTACCTTAATGAAACAAAATCGGGTGTAATTCCTTCCCAGTGGTCGATGATCTTTTGAATAAAATGGGCTAACTGGAATGGTGGCCAATCCCTAGGTTGGAAAAATCAATTTGGATAAAGCATGACAGGGCAGGACAACCCATCTGACCATGCGACTCGAAGGAAATTTCAATTCATAATGTCCTGCAGGTAATTTGCCATTGAAATTTCCTACCTCTTTCATGTAACATGTTCTGCTTTCTTTAATTTTCATAAAGAAAATAACGTTATGATTCACCGGCAGTGTATTTTAAGTGACCGGCTGATTCACATTCTGTTTCACATTGGATGTAAGGCGACTTTAATGTGAACGAGAATCCATCCAAGAAAACTCAAATGTTACAAATCAGTAATATTGCGACAGCACAGGTGCGGTGTTATTGAGCGGTGGGGACTCTGGGGGCGCAGTAGTGGTAAAAGTGGTTGTCTGTGGTGTTCTATCGGCCACAGTTTCTGCAGTTCAGCATTACCGCCTGTGCTGGCCTGACTTCCAATGCGAGACAGATCCTAGTGTGTATCTGTATGCAATCGTATTTAATAGTTTATGTGTAGCTCATTGTAACTGTCTTTTCCTTTTTGTTTCCCTTTTCGTTTGTTCCCTTTTGTCAGTAATTTAGGTTAGTGTTTGATGTAATGACCCTTGGGATAGTCATGGGTTCTTGCTTCCCGGGTAATCATCCTCTGCTATCAAGATAAAGTTCCTTATTTTATCTTGCTGCTATGTAGTCCAGTAGTTTGTAAGTACAGTCTTTAGTACCTCTTTCCCGTGTAAAGTTTTATATTGAATATAAAAAAACCAGTCTGATTCGGTAAGTTGTATTTGAAGCATACAAATGGTAAGATCAGTTCATTAAATAAGTGTAGAGCATTGACAGTCATGGCCACAAGTCTTTAAGGCAATCAGCAGGGCTGCGAGCTGCGTTCTTACAAATCATATAGAAATTTTTGACACTGGCACTTGCACGAGCTAAGGAGACAAAGAGAGCGAGGCCTTTTCTTTGTTCCACTTACTGATGGATCGGCTACCCCTCGATCTATCATGTTTAAAACAACATTTTAGTTTGTGGCATTTCCAGATTTCAAATTTCGATGTTGCTTTTGGAAATTCTGGTCCATTTTGCAACGCTAACAAATGCTACCGGTGGAACCGAGGTCTTGCATGGGACCAACATAGAACTGATTTAAAACTGCCTTGAGATAAAGGCCTTCCTAAAGAGAATTATTTCATTGTCAATATGTTTTTGGAGAGGCTGTCTGCTCTTCAAAAAAGCTAAATAAGGTATTAAAATGACAGATCCAAGAAACAAAAAAAGTCTAAGTAATTAGCACACTGAGTCCTTTCAAACCTGTTATGAAACAGGCTATATGGAATAAATTACTATGTACCACGGAAGCAGAGTGCCAGGAAACATAATTTAGGTGCATGAGGACAAAATTGTGAGACAGAGTCAAGATAAAGAAGTGATGTTCCAATTACCTTTTCTTTCAAGAGCCATTTCGAAAACCTTACATCGTACGTATCATTGCTTTCATCATCTTCAAATTCTATTTCTGTGGGAATCAGAATATCTTCTCAATACATCGGAACCGCCATTAACGGACACTTCTATATAACGGACACCTCTACCAGGTCCGCAAAAATAAACTATGCAATTTTGACAGGCCACGATAAATCGTATACTGGGGCGATTTTGAAGATTTATTAGTTAATCTTTAGCTAAGATCCTCAATTAGATGCTAGTATTTATCGCCTCGCCACAAGACTGACCGTCTTACTTCACTGCACGCTTGAAGTGACTGCAGCAGACAGCTCTCCTCTTCCGGGTAATCTGTTTGATTCAGAAATTGAGACGACACGCCCATCTGGGACAGGATTTTTCTCACGTTCCTTCAGTGAGGAACTCTTCAAATGAGAATCAACTCTCAGCCGAATTAACAAACTTGGGAAAAGAAATTTCGTCTGGAGGATAGCCTTTTGTTTGTTTGTTGTGTTTTTGTCTTGATACTCAATATGCACTGACAGCATACAGTAGGTTCCCCTTGGTAGGTTCCAAATCTTTAGTATTTTAGTATATTTTAGTATATTTTTCAGTCTTCTATTTATGGGCCTATGAGCGAGATTCTGGAAAGTTTCGATTTGAAAACACCGAAAGACGTTACTCAAATTTTCTGAAGACTTAAAATGAATGGACAATATGAGAACGTTTTCTTGGCGATTCAGGGATTTAGAAATTGACAAAAACTCCATGCTTGGTTGACTTTATACCTTTGCTTCACTAATGTTTGTCTTTTAACCCCCTTATGACACAGGAACGCAGTACCTGCATAAAATGATGACTTCAATGTAATTTGAAAACGAAATACATTTTTTACATTCCTTCCAACATAGCACAAATACACGAGCATTGGATCACAACTGACCAACTTCTAAATCCATAAATCACCACGAAAACTTTCTCTCTTTGTTCATTTATGCCGAGTCTTTAAAACTTTTGATCAATGCTTTTTGAGTTATTTTCAGTGTTTTCGAAACCGAAAATTTTAAGGATTTGTCCAGGGTCTCGGCTCGGCTTGCTTTTGCTCCCATAGCTTTTCTTGTCTAAGGCGACAAACCACCGATCCAGGGTACGCAAAGAGAAATAGCTAGGCAAAACTAAAATAGGAAATATTACAGAGAAATAGAACAGACTTACTCAAAGGTGACATGTCAGCCATCATGAAATAGCCTCCTTCTGGGATTATTGGGACCATTCCCGATGCTTTAACCATATCAGTTAATTCGTCTCGTTTTGTGGTCAAAGTGTCGACGAGCCACTTCCAATAAGAATCCTTTGTACCCAATAACTTGATCTCATGTTCCATGGCTTGGGCTAAAGCTTCCTGTAACAATGTTGAGAAAAATCAGAAGCGCCACTGAAAGGGATTTAGCCAAAGGAGGTGTTTCAAAAACCTGTTTCCCAAAGTGCATCAAATGTTTTGCGACGCTAAGTACAAAAAAAAGACAAAAACAACGCTTGGCTTTAATTTTAGAAGCACAAAACTAAGTAACCCATTTTTTGTCCCGCTCTGACCCACTAGTGCTCTCACCACAGCCTACAAAATACCATGCTAGACATATGGGTTGCATATCCTTACCAAAACCTCACTAACGTTGCAAGGGAGTAGCTTGCCAGCTCGCAAGCAAGGCAGCAAGCATGCGAGCAAGGTTTATTTGCTAAAGCAGACTGAGAACTTGGCAGCAAAAGAGGTGATGATGTGCGCCTGCGGCACTGTGACTCTTGCCTTCAGAATTATCTCTAAGTGATCAACGATCAACACAGAATATAAAGACAAAGTCTGGCTGACACGATGCAGGTCTTAGCAACAAATAAGGGCAGATGGGGGGGGGGGGTACAGCCCATTGGCAAGCTGGTAAGGTTATATACTCATCGTTAGACAAGAGTATTACTAACCTGTAATGGTGTTGCCATTGTGTAAATACTCTGGGCATGTATTGCAGCACAGTTAGTGATTAAATCTTGAGGTCCGATCGCCCAGCCAATCTATCATTCAAAGAGAGAACAGCGGGATGTAGTAACACAGTTAGCTACGTTAGAAAGGATAATAAATAAACCATTGCAAAAATTAACTTCTTCGCAATAAAAATCAAGAACCGATTTCATGAGAAAGCAAAATTACCGCATCAAGGTACCACTTCGAATGACACCTATCTGCAAAAAGCTAAACACTTGATAATCTTATTGTAGCTGTAAGAAAACATAAAATTCTTAACATACAATCCACTACGCGATTCTTAAGACAGACAGACTTTAAACTTTAGGTGGAAATCGCAGTCTAGCGATAAATCGGTGGGCAAGCACGATGAAAAATAGAATCACGTTTGGTTTTGGTATACTATTTTTTCAATGTCTCTTTCCAATTAATCCATTTTTTAAAAAGATGAAGAGTCCAAGGGTTCGATTCGTCAATTTTCATCAGAATACAATAAAAAGCCGCATAAGAACCTAAAATTTAGCGATTCGGCCTGACTAGGTTCTTATATATTGGGTATTTAGTAGAAAATGAGACTTTCCAGGTTCTTAAATTGGTTCTCATCTAATCCTGGGGCTTTCACGAATATCTTTTGTTCAGATTCAAAGTTCCAGCCTATTATTTACTGTCAATGCACAGCACTGGAGTTCATGAGGTCTTATTGACAACAAAAGTTTGTGGAGAAATAAAAAATTTTGGTAGAAGCCAATGAAAAGCTTTCCAAGCATCTTTAGAACTCTTTGCAATATGCATATATGGTATCATCACTTTGTACAGGCTCAATGACTAAGCAAGTAGAGTTTGATTTAATTTGAGGATCTCTGCAAATACGAACCTATTTCAAATTTCAGCCTGAATAGGTTCTTGTATAAATAAGGGTCTAATTCCAAAATTTAAGCCTATAGGTTCTTAATCAATGGGTTCTTATACGCGGGCTTTTACTGTGTAACTTATTCCTGAATTCATTACAAAAGTAATCATTCATTATTTACCTTCCACCCTGTAATACTAAATGTCTTGCCGGCACTGCAAACTGTGACAGTTCGATCCCACATATCAGGCAGATTTGCTGAAAGAAAATTATAACGATTGTTGGGGGTAGTGAATCAGATTGGGGGCGGGTCATTAATTCTTGCTGAGGAGGGAGTGGAAGACATTTACAAATACTTGATAGAATTTTCGTTTACCCTGTTTATTTACATTTTTCTGTCATGTCCAACTGCCCCTTTAACACATGTTATCCTCTTGGAAGGATGAAATCATCTAAAATAATCTAGTTATGCTCGTAAGGATAGCACTTTCACTCTCCCCCCCCAAAGGGATAATACATGCTTCAGCATGTATGAGTCATCGTCGAAAAGCAGAAATTTAGGAATGTTTGATTCTGACTTTTTGCCGTTTAACTGAAGGTTTTTTAAAAGGGCGTTTGCCAGAAAATCCCTTACTATTGCGAACGGAATGGCCAATTTTAGCCACATTAATTTAACATTAATTTTGAACGTGCCAATCATTTGATAATACATTTGCCAATATGATTGCCTAGAAATCTAGGAAGCAGTAGTGGCCATGCAAACGGGCGTCGTGTGTATTGATTCACCGGTATTGTTTTGAGGGGTATGACGTCATCATAAAAGTGAGTTGCTCAACTATCACATGAAAATAGAAGTAAGTTGGTCATCAAAATCTCAGGGGCACATCCCAGGAAAACTGTACTTCAAGCATGAGTCTATATTTGTCAAACATCATTACCAAAATCTACATTGGAGAATTTTCGTTGGCAGACATTTAGATAACAATCAAAAGTCAAAATTCCTAAAAATCTTGCAGAGAACAGATTTTTCAGTAAAAATTAGGTACAAATAAAATTAGAAGACCTACTTACCCATTCTAATATGTTCCTTTTCTCCATAAACAATCCATTCATATACTTCATCACTGATGTACAATACGTTATGTTTCTTGCAAAGTGACGCTAAGAATTCTAATTCCTCACGGCTAAAGACCTTGAAGAAAATGAAATTGGTTAATAAGAAAATATCAAATCGGAAAAGACTACGTTCGCACATGATGGTACGTGATGTGAAAAACAGCACAAAATTGCGGCAAGCAGCTCGAAACTTTGCAAAACTTCAAAATCAAATTTGCAAATGTTATTGCCTACTTCTTGCATTTGGATAGATCAAAGGGAGCTTTGAGCCGTTCACCATTACTCCAGAGAGAGAATTTTCGATATCATACTTATATTTCAAATGACAGCGGTGTTAACTTTTGTGCAAGGATGTATCAGATGAGGTATTGGAAGCTTCGTAGAAGATCAAAAGCACAATAAATGGTTAACTGATTGAGGAAAGCCAAAATGACCATTAAGAGGAGTACTCAAGTCTTTGAACATCTACAAGTAGTTGCAAGCAGAAGTCTGTAGTTTTTATGGTTGGCGATTTAGCAACTTGATGGCGTCAGAACTTTAAAGCCTGCAGAAACTTTGAAATGCCGTAAACCAAAAATTTTGACGACATCGAAAATTCTCCCTCTGGAATTATGGTGAATGACCTATAGAGGCAAAGATATTTAACACATTTGATTTTAAAGTTTTGCAAACATTTGGGCCCTATGCACAAAACTGCAAGAACTAGGCCTTCCATTCACAAGGAAAAATGCACCAAATGTGAAGACACAATCTGAAAATAGTACAGATGGAACTCTAAAACAGAATATTAACGGGCAGCATATGAAAACGGCGACGTGCGAAGACTCAGAAACGACGAAAACGGAGAAGTTTTGATTATTCTGATGCCATATATTTTAGCATTTTTTAAAATATAAATATTTCAGTCAATATATGGAGTCAGGAAAGAATAAAAGTACATACCTTTCCTGTTGGATTATGAGGTGTGTTTATAACAATTGCTTTCGTTTTGTCACTGAAAGCTTTTTCTAGCTCATCTTTGTCCAGATAAAGATCTGCAGAAGATGTAGCACCAGGTTTCTATGAATAAATGTAACAACTGAATTTCAACATCAGTCCTCGTCGAACTTACTGAACATTTTCAATCTACAATAGTTAATAAGATGTTGTCTAAAAAAGGCTGCAAGTGATGATCAAATTTAGACAGTTTTCTGCTCCGCCGGAATGACAATTACAAGTGGATGAAATCATCGGAGGATGAAATCTCCAGGTCAGCTAGGCTCGTAGAATTGGCACTTTCATCCTCCCAAAGAGATAACATGTCCTAAAGCGTGTGCAAGTCATTATATCACCAGGAGACATTATACCATATAGAAATACCAGGTGTCGGGTGTCCCAAAGAAGTACTCCCGTTTGAAAAATTGCCGAAGTTTGGCTATCAAGGCTTTGCTAGAATTTTCTTTTCGACCCCTTTTTGTCAACGGCCCAAAATAATTGGAGATGATAAAAATTCTAGTTTTTGGAACTTAAGGTAACCCTGCTTTCCACTCCACTGAGCAGCGAGTTGCTGTTTTAAGAAACCACTCTCCTCAGAAAACAGTTAATTTCTCCAATACTATTCGGTCTATCGAAAAGTGGTAAAAAGGACGTTGCTCTATATAGTCTTGCAATCGAAAGCTGTATAAATCGCAACGTTCCCGGTAAGGCAGGCTCCACAAATCATCCTTCAAAACCCTTTGTTGATTTAAGAAAAGTGGATTTATCTCCAAAACTACTAGAAAATTTTTTGGTTTTCTTTCGCTATATCTGTAGCTAGGAAGTTGATCTACATTCTCTGATTGAAAAAGCTGGGCTAGATTTCTTACAATTGAACTTTATATTTCTATTTACTGTTCGACAGTGAATGGTGTGAAACTTTCGTCAACTGATTAATTCATATGAGTTTGTGGCTTTTGCTCATGCCTAAAATCACTGTAAACTTTAACTCTCAGCTGTTTTAGAATTGGAAGTTCGAGCTGGCAACTTAGGCCTATCCGCCAAGGCCTGGAGTTCGTACAGTGTTGCTATGCTTTCCATATCTAGTTATGAAATCGATCGGGGACAGCTTCGTCCCAGTTTTTAATGTGAAAGTCCACGAGTCGTAGTTTGAGCGTCCATCAGTCTATCAATAACGATAACTACGAAAATGCAATTAGTCTAATATATTGCAACAAACTGTTTTCTTATGGCATCAGCTCCCAAAGCCAAAGCATTGTAACAATGTTGCATGTGAAAACGAAACGCAGTTTCACATAACAGCATAAATTAACCTGTTGTTTTGAAAAGATTCAACAATGTCAAAACATCCAGTGTAACGGCAGCCAAAGACACTTACAGCACGAAGTGGAACACAAACAGGAACACCACCAGCTAGCATTGTCATTGGCAAATAACAGTCAAAGAACGGCTCGATAAGGATGACCTGAAATAAAAATATAAATGAAATTATAGAACAGCAAAAAGTAGACTGGACAATCATTTCAATTGGAGAGGGGCTAAAAATGTGCAAACAGGGTAAATAGAAGTTGCGGTTTTTAGCGCCAAGCACTGGGATCGCCGAAGTAGGGAAGAACTAATTTAGTCCAGAAAAGAAGTTCTTTGTACGACATGGAACAAAAGCGGAAGAGAAACACCAGGAAAGGGCAGGAAAGGACACCAGCCATATCTGTCTTCAAAAGACGCACCAAAGTGGAAAACTTTGCTCGATGGAAATCATTTTATTCTCAAACAAAAAGTGCTCTTGAGTATTCCCCACGCGAGCTGAAAATGCAGCTCCACGGATAAAAGCATTTGGAACTTTAAACATTGGCAAGTTTCGATCTCAACTGTTAGCATTTGAAGGTCTAACATAATCAAACATCTTAACACTGTTCAGTTGAGCAAAATTCGATGAAGGCGAATTGGGACAAAACGGGGCAAAACGGGACAAAATGGGCAAGAATGGATGATGTGGCTCATTTGATTCTGTGCTTCAAAAACGAGGCAGTGTCCTTGGTTATAAACTTCCAGCTTTTTCAATGAACAAAGTTGTATTCGTTCACGACGGAGAATAATTTCTCCAGCCATAGCATAATAACAATTAAATCAGCGAATTTGACAATATACTTTCTTGTTTTATCCGAAACTAAGAACTTAGGCCAGCATTGAAAGTTTCTTAAAATAATCATATTTTAAGTACTTGGAGTTTCTTACTAGTCCCTTAAAGGTTCGAGAATAATCTTTATGTTCACCACCTGTGTCCTCCTGAACATTTCAACACAACGTTTTTGGAAGCCTTTCCAATGTTTAGCCATTGATAAAGTACCTTCTGAGTATACTATACAGGAAGGCAGTTGAAACAAAGCAAAAATATGTTGAGGATTTCGTTTGTCAAAATAAATAGTTCCTTAAGTTATATTTTCCCAGTACTGAAGTTTCTTAATTTTATGGCGCAATGAGAGCTCATTTCCTTACAAGCAGTTTCTTACAACAACACATGTATCCTATTTTGCCATACTCCAACCCATTTTACCTGCGTCACCCTTCGAGTAGGCGCAGGACAACCACTACATAAATCGAGTAGCTATTTCCATCGCATAGCTCAAGAGCACTAACTGTACATAACCCACGGATACAATAAAAATTGACTCTCATACATAACATGACACTCAAAGATGTACACTCGTGTGTTTATGTGTGCGTGAATGACAAGTATTTCATACACAGACCAACCTCATCTCCCTCATCAATCATTGAATTGAATATGCAGTATAAAGCTTCATAACCTCCAACAGTCGTTATTATCTAAGAGGTAACAAATGCAAATAAAGCAAGAAATATCATGGTGAAAAGTCACAGTGCTCATAACGAATTTAGTGTCTTTGCTAATGCTTGGCCAATATCAAGGATGCCGTAGGATACCTGGATGATGTTTTCAGTCACATTTCTGAAAATGATGTTGTCACGCAGTTGAATCCAACACAAAGCCTTTTCAGATTTTGCCTCACATTAATTTTTAACTTTGCGACACAAATTTTGAAAATAGCCAAAAACTGGAAATGCTTTACCTACAAGGTGCAGCATCTATACTACGGCCGGGCACTATGGGCCGGAAGCGGGCCTAGCTTCTGGCCTTAGCATTAGCAAAGAAGCATTTCGCTGTCATGAACTCTGCGACGGAAATGGTGCATTAAATAATATATCCTAATGGACAAACCTCGTCTCCAGGATCCACCATAGAGAGAAATATGCAGTACAATGCTTCAGATGCCCCAACTGTTGCAAGGATCTTTGTTTAAATAGTTAAAAATTGACTTTAGCAAAAGATCGATTATGAGTCAGGGGGAGGGGCAGGTTTATAATCTTGAATCCCTTGTTTCCTGTGGTAAATCTTGCCTAAGTAGTTGACTGACGTTGTATCATTCAAGGCAAATAACGAAGGGAAACAAGGAACTTACAGTAACAAAAATACAACTGGGGATTGAAGTACTGGGAACAGAAGAAAAGTCCATGGAACATGGGACACATTGTAATAGTGGCATGCAACTCACGAAGCCTGCAAGTTATGTACCAAGCAACTGTAAGGCAAGTTTGGAATTCAGACTTATTGTAAAAATATTACAGATTCAGTACTTGCCTGTGTCTATGTTGAGTCATCTGCCGGGTGGACCAAAAATAACTTCACATGTTTGAAAATTTGTTGCAAGGGGATTGCTTCAGATACTGAAGTAATCAAAAATTTTTCATAGCCGAAATAAGGCTACAGTACCTTTTGTGGCTGCTCTATTTTTTGTTCTGAGGATTGTTAATACAAGTAAGAAATCGGATTTATGAGCATTCCTTTACTTGGAAATGCATGAAAAGAATTGGTGGTCTTCTCAAGCATCATGTATTCATGTAATAATGCATGCAATAATGCATGTAATTATGCATGCAATAATGCATGTAATAATGCATGCGCTTCTATGATAGATACTACATTGTTGGATTTATGCACCCAGGAGGGGGGCACTTGGCCAATCTTGGTTTGGGACGTGCCACCCAAGCTCAAAAAAACATACTCGCAACTTTCACCACCTTATCATAATATACATCCAACCATGTACCAACTTTTCATGAATGGCTTTCTTTCTACCAAAATCGCAATATTGGATACAAAATCACTACCATCCCTTTTCCCCATATCATGAAAATCGATACTCTTTCCCTATACCAATGCATAATGATAAAATATATAAAATATTTCATACTATTTCGACACACTTACAAATCAACTAAAGAGTTATAAAACATGTTTCGACCTCCGCTCCTCATCAGTCGACGCCATATCCTATACCAGAATCGAGAAAATCGATACCCTTCCCGATGGCACGTCGTCACTACCCAAAATATACATTGTGCCCTCCAGGTAATGAATTATGACTTTTCAAAAGTTCTTGGTACTTACCTCTGTCAACGGATTCAATGCACGATTGAACATTGGACTATACAAATCACTTATGGCATTTACAAGTCTTGGATGGCCCTGCAAAAAACATGAAATATATCATTTGATTGCATTCTGCTGTACTTGCAAACAACATATATGTCTGACAAATATTGGGTAAGAAAAGTATGGGTCGTTTGTCAGGCTTTGTATTAGTGAGAATAGAGAATTTTTAAACGTTGGCTAGACTGATTCCATACTAGTAGTTATCGCTATTGATAGACTGGTCGACGCTCACGATACAGTTCTATATGAAAGTACGTAAGTCCCAGTTTGAGCAAAAGTAAAAAATGCTGTTGTTGTTGTCTTTGTTGTTGTTGATGTTGCTGCGATAACTGGGACTATGTCGTGAGTCTAAACTTTTGCTACTAATCTTTAATTCTCTCGTTGCACTTTGCAAGAACTTCTAATATTTTTCAAGACTACGGCGTAGTTTATTCATATTTCAACTCATTTGAGGATGCGACGTAATACAATTTCTAAATCGTAAACCAGAAGAGTGACAGAGTTTTGCTTGATACAATATTTCAGACATCCAAAAATCATACCGGGTGTCCCCAAAAATCGCAACGGATTTAAAAAGTTCTGATACAAGCTATTTCACATCAGTGATTATATAATTATTTTTCTCTAAATCTGCAATGGTTAGCTTAAATTTTGATATATTTTTCAGAATTTTTGGTGACTTGGCTGCAGAGTTAAAAGTCAACAAACCTTAAATTTGTTGTTAAGGCAAAACCAGAGCTGCCAGCATTAATGCAAAGTATACTGCAAAATTACAAGCATGGCATACATGCAATTTCACAGACAGACAAGCACATAACTTAATCAAGAAACTGTGACAAAGGGATCCCTTGCTTATTCGTGAGTTAAAAATGTATAACTGTAATGATAGCCTAATCATTTTAGAAAAAATTATTTTGTCTTGACCGACATCTTTATAAAAAGTGTTTGTTAAATGTTCAATTAACTTGCGTGTTGTGTGCTTGTCAGTGGTCTTCCCTAATTGCTGGGATTGTCATGTATTATAATTAGAAATTATAATTCACTATGCAGCAGCTCTGGTTATGACGCAGGGACAATTTTGAAGTTTGGTGATTTTCAACTTTGCAACCAAGTCCCCAAAAATTCTGGAAAATATACAAAAGTTATTCTTATCATTGCAGATTTCAATAAAAGTAGTCGTTTGATAATGAGTATGAAACAGTTAGTTGCCATTAGAATTTTTCAAATCTGTTACGTTTTTTCTGGGACACCCGGTAGTTTTCCCAGGGGGGGCACTCTATAAAATTTAAGATAGGGATGCTCATTTGGACAGATTTTTAATCTACCCAAAAAAATGACAGGCCCAAGATTTTCAACCCAAAAAAATGACGGAATTATTCGAGAGCCCCCATAACTATCCTTTTTGTAGAACAAGTTAAATTGAGAAAATCGCACCGTGCAATTCTGCACAATATAATCAAACTGATATTGCATTTGGAGACCATCACAGCAACTCTTATGATTTGTCGAAATCATCATGTTAACAACCAACTATTCTTTCTAAAAACCATATCAATGAATTGACACATAGAGTAGGCTGATTCAGTGTAATTGGGAAGAAAGAATTATTCAACAACCTACAGTACTTCCATTAATTGATTGAGATTATAATTTTCTAAATTCAAAGTTCAGTAACCCAAAAAAATGCCACAAATTTTCAATGAACCCAAAAAAATGACGGCAATTTTGTCAACCCCAAAAAAATGACGCCAACTTAGCGAAACCCACAAAAATGACATTTTCGTAAATTTCAAACCCAAAAAAATGACATGAGCATCCCTATCAAAATTTTCACAAGTGCCCCCCCTGGGGTAGTTTTCTCGAAAATCATTTCATGTTTCATCAAAAAGCTTTAAAATTACGATGGTTTGAAGCTTTTATGCAAATCTTTTCTCGAATTTTTAAGCAAAGGAACACTAACAACAGATGATAACTATATTTCTTCTCTCCCTGACGAATGAGAAGTATGACAGCTGGCTAACAAATTTCTGCAGGCATACATAGCAAGGCTTTACATAACAAAACTAGTTCACCTGGATATGCCCTACCTGACTCCTTGTGTACTGATTTAAATGGACAGTGCCATCTCCTTGAGTTGTAGATAGCCCATCAGATAATGCCTTTGGAGTCGCAAAATCAGGAAGTCCCTGAGAGGATATCAAAGTCATATTACTGTATATCAAAATTTACAGAAAATTAAAGCTTTAGACCCAGTTTACACGATGCCGGTAGAGTTTGAAAACGGTATGAAAAAGTGCCGTTTTGGCCTCTCGTTCGTACGATGCTGGCATGCTTATTCCATAGACAATAACAACAAATGTCAATAATCAATCAAGATAGATAAAACAACTACGATAATGAGGACAATGGGGAGCATTAAAGTATTAGCCTCGTGACGAAAGCGGCATAAAATTCTGCGGGCAAAGTTCGCTTACGCAATGACGGCAGAATTTGAAAATGGCAGAATTACAAACTTTGCTGTTTTGCTAACAGAAAAAAATTCAGCTGGCAGATGCCGGCATCGTGTTAACGGGAGGCCAAACCAGCACTTTTCATGCTGTTTTTAAATTCTACCGGCATCATGTAAACGGGGTCTTAATGTGAATTTAAAATTCTTAGTGTTACGTCTATAATCAGCCAAGCATCCTTTCACAATCTTAATAGAATTTATGAACCAAGTGACAGAAGGCATATAAAGTCAATTCCAAATCAAACGTATCCTCCCAAAAAAAGATGAATCAAAGTAAGGTGAAGGGGGTAAGGACTGGTGCGGCGGCAACTATACAATCATATATAAACCAGTTGCAGTGAAAATGATGTATTAAGCAAATACCTGTCCAAGATTTACAGGATTATACTTCCTTACGAGGCCAGTAAATTCAACCCTAAAACAGAAAGTAGATTATGTTGAAACAAGACAATTTTACATAAATTGCTTACTTCTGTGAGTTAAAATGCGAGTTCTTTGCATGACATAAAAGGCATGAGGTCAAAACTTTCTTCCGAGAGGACAATTCTGGAAGGATCATGTGACTGCTTTTGCTTTCATTCCACTTCTGCTCCGCTCAAAAATTATTTTCGTGCAAACCGACTCTTGTATACTTGTGCATAGAGAAGCTGCAATCATGCACAGAAGTGTAAGCGTGAAGGGATCTAGTGTGACGATGGACAAAGGTAATCAGTATAGAAACATTAGCTACAATGTCATCAGTGGAGAAAGATAATTTCCCTTCCTACAATATAGTGGGACTCAAAAAAATATTTTCCTTCCCGATAGCAAGCCAATCACCTTCGTTTCTTCTTGCGCACTTTCTTCTTCTTTCCTTTTATACCAACCCATCCCCCTTTCCTTTCTCTCCTCCTCCTTCCTTTTCTTCCCTCCCTTCGATTCTTTCTCTCATTGCCCTTTCCTTCCATTTCTATCTTGAGCATTTTCAGCTACCTCCCTAGTAGCGCTGCTACCATGCTACTTTGTTTTTTGAGCCCTGCAATACAGCTTCAAACCAAAATGAAAGGACAAGTGGAGGTAATCTATAAATGGATCATACTGCCTACGCTATCATTCCTCTTGCTAAACATTCACACACCATGCCAAAATCATCAAATACAACAGGCTAATTTTAGACTTGCACATGCAGTTCTTGAGTGACCTACGGTGTATTCATCTCCGTCAATTACGGGTGTATTCTTTAGGGTATCTTCTGAAAATGGTAGAGTTGTTAAAAGATATAATCCCATTCTTTCGGTACCATTCTACCAAAAAGGGTAGACTTCTGAGACTTCAGAATCGCTTTATTATAAAAGTCCAATTCTTTTGGTTTTTGGTAGACTTCCAAGAGATTTATGACATATTCTTTTGGGCGCTTCTGAAAAAGGGAGAGATCCAAGGCTTCAGAAACCTTCTGCTCCTGAAGCTAGCAGACTTCCAAAAGATAGCAGAGAGCATTTGTTTCATGAATGAAAAGGTTTCCAAAAACATTAAAAAAACAATGACACCTTGTTGATTCTTTCTTCCGGGCTTTTGCATAACAAAAGTACACTGTATTGCAATAGTGTCAACCAAACAACAACATTTGAACTCTCATTCTTTCAGAATTCTTGTATTCTTTTGGCAGTTTTCTCTGAAAAGTCCGCCAACTCCACCGTTTTCAGAACTTGCATTCTTTTGGTAACTGCATTTTCCTCTATGAAGTCTACTGTTTTCAGAAGACTTTGCAGACCTCAGATGCCCAAAAGAAGACACCCTAACTATAAGCATGATGTTTACAAAAGGATTTCAATAAAACCAGTTACCAACTTACCACACACTTGGTTCCAAAACATTAAGTCTGTCAGCTGGCTTGATAATTGGTTTAGAGTTTGATGTTGCCTGTTTAAAAGGAGAGCTGAAGGTGAATCTACAGTTTTTAGCATTACTGAGTCATGAGATTGTGGCAGAGGTGCAAAATGAGTCTGTTACCCACTGTGTGTCAGGCAGGTCAAGTACGGCTGCAAATATATGTTGCATAATAGTTGTATCATATAAATTGCTTGTCAAGAACTGACCAAGTATCATGAATTAAATGTGACTTTTATGTATGTGACATACAGAACCGACTTTGCCTCCTATCTGACTACAGTTGAACAGTCGACTGACGATGCTACTAAAACACAGAACAAGCAGAACAAGCCAGTAACAAGTGGAACAGGTGACTAACAAGCCAAACAAGGAAGGAATAGACCAGTAACAATCGGAACAGGAGCAAGCCAGTAACGCATTGAAAAAAGAATGGAATTAATCTGGGTGTGTGGCTGAGCCTGACTGGGGAATATTAATGTTGCTGTAAACAATAAGAGGGAAAAGGAGAAGAATAAAAGGGCAGTCATCCTGAGAATTCCAAATCCAACAAAAGCCGTAAAATCCCTTTGTTTTGAAAAAATCTCACATGCATATGCAAATGAATGAAATGCCCCTGGGGTTACATTCATTTCCAAGTCTTCTGAATTAGCATAAATTGAAAATTATTGGTTTGAAATTGCAAATTTCAAAAGTCTACTTTTGTTTCATTTACTAAAGTTTATTATCAACAAAAATGGGTTTTCAAGATGAAATTCCTACTTGCAAAAGCTTCAAAGCTGACAAATGTTGACTAATTTGTCAAAGAAACATTTACTGAACATATTCATCATGAATCACGGGCCAAACCAAATCAGGTTTTCTGGATGATGGTGACAGCTTGGGTGTTGACAGTACTCAGTACTAGCCCCTAGTGTACCTGGTACTGATAACTTTATGGTGCTGGGTACTGTGTGTACGGCAGAAATTTTTCAACAACTGGAACGTGGAAACTATCAATTAGCATTTCGAATTTTCCCCAGTATTTTTCTGTAATTTTCTATTTAAATCTAAAGTGGTACTGTTTTGCTGCTTTGATGGTCTCTGGTACTGACCTAAATGCCTGGCTACCAGAGGTTCTGGAACCTGGTAATGCCCCTTGTGGTTGAGGTACATTTTGCTTGTTGGGCCATCATCCTCTTTTCCAACCTACTGTAAGTGCCTGGAAATTTCTGCAACTGAACAAACAAAACAGAGAACATGTCACACCGTTTTGACAGCAAATTACAATTCCTTGTATCTACTAGGCTCAGACTTCACTGATCTTTTTCATTTTAGTCTCACTCTGATCCTCTAGTCTAAATGTGTGCTTTGAGGCAGGGTGGCACCAGCTTTGAGAAAGTGGGGTGGGTGAAGGAGAAGTTGCGGTTTTCAGTGCCAAGCTCTGGGATCACAGAAATAGCTAATCAAGTCCGTGACCCCAAGTCATGACGCTCAAAGGTGCTGGTGGGATTTGAACCCCGTCCGCCTGATTGTTCTGGCTGCAAAGTCAGTGGATTACAACACAGCGCCACAACACCTTCAAGAGGTCAAATTGATTGCCAAAAGGTAGGCTATACCTAATGGCTTTTATATCGTTTTTGCTTCAGAAAAAAATACCGAACTGAGGAATGTGGGGTGGACACATCAACATGTCGAACAAATCGATCGAAGGCCTACAAATCGATCGATTTATCTGCACATAACGATTCAATATCTGACGTCTCATCTGAAGTCAAGGTTGAATGAACTCATGGTACCTTTTTGTCATACTAGGCCTACTAAGATTCTACTTTGTGTCCTCTTCCGTTACAGGCATTTTCAACAAGTTTACAGGTTGTCCACGTAAAAACTTTACCCCTCCAAAAGTAAAGTGGCCTCAGATGATACTAACATTGGCATTGAGAGGATAGGCCACATAACTTGTCTTAAAAAATGGTAAGTTATAGTTCCCTTATAGTTACTATCTATTCTGCCAGACTGGTGGTCTATCCCTACCAAGATAGGTTGTTTTAGGCCTGCTTGCCCTTACGGAGGTTTATGCATACTCACAGACATCTTTCTGCTTTTCTGTGCACCGTCTGCCAACCAGGAACAACTTGCACTTTTGGCTGCAGCCTCGTTCACTACCGGGCGTATTGTTCTAGCAAGCATCCCTCTCTTTTCTTCCGTTCAATCGCCGGTAGTTGCGAAAGCAAAGAATTTTGAACTTGTGGCCTCCAGCTGAGGCCTCATGAGACACGCACGAAAGAACGAAATTTTGATGCGCACTGCGCACGCACGTGTTTTCTCAAATCGAGGTTGATTTGGAACAAATTCAAAAATTTGGCGCTAAATGTTCGCTGAAATGAAAGAACCGAAGCTTGCACAATGAGTACTCGGTACTTCTTTATATTGGGGAGCGGGCATTAAGTATGTGCTATATGGGGGTGGGTGATTTTCCAGGAATCTAGATAAAAACTTCATGGCCCATCCTAGATTCTGATTAAATTCTTTTTGGTCCAGTAGCAATAACCTGGATATTTTTCATGACCCCATAAAAATTATTCAGTTTCCAGAAAACATTGGGTGTCATCATCACTAACTGATTTTGGCCTGTGTGCAAATCAAAAGAGTATAATACTTTTGATGCATAATCAAGTGTACCTCCTTGTAACATGCACTTGACCAAAATATCTAGCGGAATGGATCAACCATAAAATGCACTCTTTACTATAACCTAATGCAACTGATGCGGCTAGTTTGTCACCGTTCGCTCGAGTCAGTTTTTCACTCGAATCAGTTTTTCACTTTTCATGTAGATTCCAAAAATCCCTTTTTGCGAAATTAGCTACCATCTACATGTGACGTCACAATGACGTTTATAGGAGGCTTGGAAATTCAAGCAGTCAAGTCAGCAGCAGCTAGCTATGTGGACATGGTATCAAGCTCACATTTGCTGCAAGTAGCCAAAATTAGTTGCGTTGGATTGCAGTAAAAATGCATTTTTAGGTTTGTGAGGTATGATAAAGGCAAGAGAAGAAATGAATGGAAAAGCAATTGGAAGTATCAAGTGTGAAAAAAGGAATAGAAAAATGTTTTCAGCATTTGCAGCCAATGGCTGAACTTTACAAAATAAAATTTTACGACTAATTTTTCAAAGCCCCATAAAATACACTTTATCTTTTTCATGGCCCCAAAAAATATGGCAGAATTCTTCATGGCCCATCCAAATATCATCCACCCCCATATAACAGATACTTTATGACGACTCCCAAAAGAGAAGCTAAATATTTGGGCCAGTACTGAAAGTTAATTCAAAATTCAAATATCAGATTTTGAGAGAGAGAATCTCGTATGAGTTCTTAACGGCAGTCTGCTTTCCTTCATTGAATATTCCACAAATTTACGCTAACACCCTTTATTCAACAAGGAAAAAAAATTCATTCATGCTTATTAATTTTTTTATAGATCTAAAAAACATTAAAAATACAAAATAGATACATTTCCCATGTACCAGCCACAGCAGAGAAGGACACTCGGTCATCTGGTCTCCAATGCGGCTGGTACAAATTTATTAATTTTGATTGCTATGAAAATGACGCATGAATAACATTGCTCTTTTGGATGAAGCAAATTACCGAGGGGACAGCCTCGCGATTTCAATCAGATTTGGCACAATTGTAGATCAACTACCTAGCTAAGATGGGCCCAGATGGGGCAAAAGAGTTTTTCGAGCGGTTTTGGAGATAAATCCACTGATCTGAAATCAACAAGAACATTTCAATTGGGAGTTGCGAAGCCAGCGTTAATGTACCCTGGGTACCAGACTCTCCCAAAAAGAGTCTGGAGAGTCTGGTACCCAGGGTAGCGTTAATGGAAACATTGGGACTTATACATCTTTCGATTGCCTAGAACCCTAGACCACACAGACTCGCATCTTTTTTACCGCTTCTCGATATAGGCCGAATGATGTTGGAGAAATTAACAACCTCGTCCCAAAAGGCATCTCGCTGTTCACAGGAGCAGAAAGCAGAGTTTCATATTCACTGGATGTGCCATCGTAAACATTTCGAAACAAATGTTTTGAATCCCTTCTAATGTATGGATAACCCAAGATGATCGAGATACGGGAAGGGAAACAAATGAAACAGGTTTTTAATGTATTAGATAAAAACTATACAGAAGAAATCATTGATCTCATTCTTACAAACTACATTACAATGCTACGCGTATTTTTCATAAGCACTAAAAGAAATTCAGTACTGGTCAAAATTCTTACTAAGAATTTCGTTTGACAAAATTACTTATGCTATGTAAGAGGTTTGCATGGGATCGAGACTTCCACGTTCGATTCTGGTCTTTGATATACTGGTTTTGACATATGAATTCTGCTTCAGAAATACACGTATTTTTTATAAGAAACTAAGAATTTGGGCCAGTACTAAAAGTTTCTTAAAATTATCAGATTTTGAGTACTCAGAGTCTCTTACGAGTTTACAACAGGTTCCGTAACAATCTTCATGTTCACTACCTGTTCCCTCCAGGAAATTTCAAAACACTGTTTTCGAAGACTGTCCATCCAATGTTTACACATCACTCAAGTATCTTACAAGTACTATTAATAGTTTCTTAAGTTATATTTTCCCAATACTGGAGTTTCTTAATTTTCTAGCGATCTGAGAGTTGAGGTTCTTATAAGCAGTTTCTTATAAAAAATACGTGTAGACATTTTACACACTCAATTTAAAAATTTTGCAAAGACTCGAGCCCTATCTTTCTCAGCAAAAGACTTAAAAAATGCCAATGACAAGCAAATAATTGACCAGAATCGAACGCAGAAACATGGGCAGAAACATGTTTGAGTGTATATGCTACTGCGGAGAAAAATTTTGATGTTATTGTGGAGGAGGTATCGGAGCTACTTGGATCCGTAGTAGCAAAATATTTCAACCTCCGCAAAAGAACAAAGGGGCAATGAAGCACAAATGCGGTGTGGATTTTTCTAATGTCTGGGTCCAGCACTCTTACAACACAAAAGTTTTTGATTCACTCGGCAGTGAACTGAGTGGTCTTAAGTAGATCTTCCAGTGTGCAATATTTTGATGAATACCCAATGCAGTGGCGTGGCAAGGGGATGGTATCAGGGGGCAATTGCCTTACCACTTTTCAAAAATTGGCAAACATTGAGATTGAAAAATGCAATAAAAATGTCTGGGTATACCTTTTTGCCCCCCCCCAGTCTCCGAATTTTTTTAAGTTTTACCCTCCCACTAATTATTGTCTGGCCACGCCGCTGCCAATGCGTACAATTCAAGCTAATTTTGAAACACTCTTTTGTATATACTCAGACCAGTCCAAGTACACTGGGTTCAAAAGCGAAGCTGTATTAATGAGTACCTGATGTGTATAACACTAGCTTATTTTGAAATATTCTACTATAGTGTAATCACTTGTCTATTTTCCTGTGTAAATTGGATGAATACCCGATCCATACGAAGCAAGCTTGATCTGACTAATCATGTGGCATGTATTCAGACCAAACACTCTGGGGGCAAACGTAAAGCTTTCTGCGTAAATGATAGACTTGCTCCACGTCTATTCCGTGGTATATCAGCATTAAGGAAAATAATTACCTCTGCAGGGGCGTAAATTCATAATTGACGCCTCCGCAGAGGTAATTATTTTTCTTTTAGTGCTGATTTACCATGGAATAGACTTGGAGCAAGTGTACGTAAATGAGTACCTAATAAGTACAACTGAAGGTCATTTTGAATAATTCTGCCGAACGTTGTAAGGACATTTTCCTGCGTGCAGTATTTCGATGAATACTTTATGTGTAAACCTCAAGCTGAACTCAATCGAACAAATTCTGTTGGATGTACTCAGACCAAGTACGCTCAGGTTGAAAGAAAAGCTTTCTGCGTAAGTTTTGACGAACATCTGACGTGCATTTGTATCTCCCTTGGATGTATTCCGTTTTCTGTGCCATTTCATCTGTAACATCAGTGAGTATGGATTGGAGGTCATTTTCACGTGCATGACGTTGTAACATTTCACATACAGTTGATATGAACCATGATCCTTTCTCTGGACTTCTAATCGCCATGTTTCCTGCAAGGAAAATAAAACTAATACATCCATTGTTATCAATAAGGAACCGCTTATACAAAACTCAACTCTGTATTCGCAAAAAAGTTAAGAAATTCCAGTCCTGGGGAAAAATTAGTGAAAGAGACTATCTATTTTTTCTTCATCATTCAGAGGTACCTGAGTAATGTCTTGAGACACAATCCTGTTGTCAGTTGGAAACAAAGATAAATCGTTTAAAAGGAGAAGATTGTCATTGCAAACTAAACCGTGTTTTTATTCCGAATCTGGGCTTTTTATAGTAAATACTTTCGGATATCTGCTTTCCTACTGTATGTTTTTGATGACCTATGAATTATTTTATCCGCTGTTTTATCTAATATGTTTATTTTAGAGATTTAACGTTGGAATTAGTTAGCTGATTACTTTTAGCTCTGTTTATTGTAATCCAATGAAAGAGAAATTCATAATAAACAGATGTCTTAACATCGGTAGGCTTTTAAAAAAAACTTCCCTATGAAAAGTTCACATGAGCACAGGAAGAAAACATGAAGACAGTAAGAACTCGGAAGAAACTCTGAGTACTGAAGTCTGATAATTTTAAGAAACTTTTAGTACAAGCTCAAACTCTTTGTTTCTTATAAAAAATGCGTATACGGTAACAATCCGTGCTAAGGCACCAGTCACCTAAGAAAAAGTCAGATCTGTACGGTGGCCCACAGGTGTCACGGCAAAACTTTCTCTCTCACGGCAAAACTATCTCTCCCACGGCAAAACTTTTTCTCTCACGGTAAAACTTTTTCTCTCACGGTTAAACTTTCTTTCTCACGGTAAAACTTTCTCTCTCACGACAAAACATTTTCTCTCACGGCAAAACTTTCTTTCTCACGGCAAAAATCTGGTCACAAACAGCCACAAAATTTTTCGGCTCCAGCCATCGATACAACCGTGTATCGGGAAGCCGTATGGCTTTAGTTTATCGTATCCATCACAGTGCCACGCTGCACTGGGGCCCGGATTCTGGCACGCCCTTCTTCTCAAACGATGTGCTGTTCTTTCTCGAACACCCTGACGCAGTGGCGTAACGCACGGTGGTTGGGGTTAGAGCAACTCCTAAGGGCCCCCCAGCTTTAGGGGCCCCCAAGGGGCCCCTCATGATTTTCAGTAATGTACTGATGTAGCTTTGGCGAAACAGCATGTTTTGTTGATTTGCACTAAATTCTTTAGCGCCCGTCCAAAGAAACCCAAAGAATCCTAGTGAACTAAACACCGTAGTGAATTGAACTAAAGGCAAGTTTAGTTTGGGAAAAGTGATGTAAATTGCAGACTTTTAAAAAATGCCTTGCTATCTTCTACTTTTTAGAGCATGACTTTACCAAAATTCGTTTCATACTTAGGAAGTATGTCGTGGACCAAAATCCTTTTTATGAATTCAATGATGAAAGCTCTACGAAAGATGCGTTTTCAGATGTTCTAAAGAGCATGGTTCAAAAATTTCCCCGATAGGATACCCCAAATCTACCTCGCTTCGCTATCAATCAGTTTCAGCCACCGTCCCCAATATGTTTCTTGTGTAAAAGTGCCTTTATACACATACTTATATAGCGACTCCTCATTAGTTACTCCTCTCAAGATAATATTTACGAACTGCTTGAGACATGGTGTATTTCCTGAAATATGGAAGCGTGCAAATGTAGTCCCGGTTCATAAGAAAAATGAAAAAAACCTGAAGAGTAACTACCGTCCTATTTCTCTTTTACCAATTTTTGGGAAGATGCTGGAAAAACTTATGTACGACTCCTTGTACTCACATCTTGTTTCATGTGATTTACTCAACCCCAATCAATCCGGTTTTCGTCCCGGGGACTCAACAGTCAACCAATTAATTTCCATTACGCACACAATCTTTGAAGCATTCGACTGTAACCCCCCTCTTGACGTTCGTTCGGTGTATCTTGACATTTCGAAAGCATTTGATAGGGTTTGGCATGAGGGTCTTATTTACAAACTAAAACGATGTGGTATCTCAGGACAGCTTCTATCTCTCATTCAAAGTTTTCTTGATGGCCGTAAACAGCGAACCGTTCTGAATGGACACTGTTCTACTTGGGGAGATATTTTGGCGGGAGTGCCCCAAGGTTCTATTTTGGGACCACTGTTTTTTCTTGTATACATAAATGATCTCACTGAAGACCTGAAATGTAATGTTAAACTGTTCGCTGACGACACGTCCTTGTTTACGGTTGCCCGAGAACCTGGTGAAGCTGCAAATCATATGAACCATGACTTGGGGTTGATAAGACAATGGGCGCAAGATTGGAGGATGTCATTTAATCCCGATCCACAAAAGCAAGCCGTTGAAGTATTATTTTCAAGGAAGAGAAGCGAAATTGATCATCAAGTGATCCTCTTTAACAACATACCCGTTACAAAAGTAGATGAACATAAACATATAGGTATTATCTTGGACAAGAAACTTTCCTTCTCAGCTCATATCAAATCTGCTATCTCCAAAACGCGAAAGGGCATTGGTCTGCTAAAATATCTCTCCAAATATCTACCTAGGCATACCCTAAATGAACTGTATAAGCTTTATGTGCGACCCCATCTGGACTACGGGGATGTTATTTATCATATCCCAGCTAAGGTATGTGAATTTAGTCAAAACATATTTCTACCTAATCTAATGGAAAAACTAGAATCTGTTCAGTATTCTGCTGCCCTTGCTGTAACTGGAACATGGAGGGGAACATCACGAGAAAAACTGTACGCAGAGCTTGGTTGGGAGTCATTAAGTTCCCGTAGGTGGAGTAGACGCCTTATTCTTTTCTATAAGATTATGAACAATCTTACCCCCCTGTATACAAAGGAGTCAATCCCACCGCCCCATCAGTCGAACTACTCTCTCCGCATTCAGGATGTCATTGGGCGACCAAGGGCAAGGACAGAAAAATTTCAGTCTAGCTTTTATCCCAACTGCATATCTGAATGGAACAAACTCGATCCTGAAATAAGGCTTTCACCTTCTGTAAATGTATTTAAGACAAAGCTTCTATCATTAATTCGCCCCCCTGCAAAATCTGTCTTTGGGATTCATGACCCTATAGGTTTATCGTACCTCACCCAAATAAGAGTCGGTCTAAGTAGATTAAATTTTCACAAATTCAAGCATAATTTTAGAGATACCGTGAACCCAATGTGTCCAACAAACGATGGCATTGAGGATACGGAGCACTTTTTGTTGCTTTGCCCTTCATTCAACCTTTTGCGACGAGATCTTCTCGCTGGAGTTTCAAATTTAATACGACCATTTGCTCAAATCAACGGTTTTTCAAACAGCGCTCTAATACAACTTTTGTTGTACGGCGATAAAGACCTTTCAGATGACATTAATAAAGATATAATCCAATTGACCCTAAATTTTATCCATAGAACTGGTCGGTTCGGTTAAAATAATTTCAGGCTTTGACATCGATGCTAAGTCCTACTCCCCTTCATTTTTTTTTTCTCCAAATTTTTGTAAGTTTCTTAAAATTCTAGTAAGTCTGTTTCACATTGGATGTATGGCGGTGACTTAAGTGCGATGAATAACTGCCCTTCCAAGCAAACTCAAATTTACCAAACCGTAATATTGCGACAGTACAGGTGCGGTGTTTTTGAGCGCTGGGGGCTTTGGGGGGAGGATAGTAGCGGCGACTATGGTTGTCGGTGGTGTTCTCTCTACCGGGGCCTCTGCGGCTCAGCACCGTCACCTGTGCTGGCCTGACGTCCAATGTGAAACAGATCCTAGTATGTATCCGTATGTAATCGTTTAGCGCTTTAAATGTCTTTTCTTTGTGTTTTCAGTTTCGTTTGTATGTATTTGTCAGTAAGTTTAGTTTAGTGTTTTATGTAATGACCCTTTGGGATAGTCATGGGTTCTTGCTTCCCGGGGTCGTCGTCCTTGTTATGTAGTCCAGCAGTTTGTAAGTGTAGTCTTAGGTAATTCGTTTTTGTAAAATTTTTATATTGTATAAAAAAAAAGAAAAAAAAAATACTTTTATAGGCGCCGGGCTCAAGTTGATCTTGCCGACAAAAGCACCGCTTTGATGTTGGAAATTTGGCAACCTTTCGTTGATCTATCTGCCGCCTCAAGGGGCCCCTGCGTAGCTAAATTACTAAGGGCCCCGAGTTGCTCCGTTACGCCACTGCGACGGTCAAGCTCCCGAAGTAAATTTGCTACAGTATTACGGGGAACTCTGATGCCCCTCATTTGAAGATCATGCCAAACAGCGCAGTATCCAAGATTACTCTGGGGGCCATCTAACATCTCTGACACTGTTGCTCTTACAACATCCATGTCATAATCTGGCATTCGCCTACGCAGACCAAGTTGGTTAATTTTCCTCTTCAGTGTGCTGAGGCTAATATTGCATTCGTGATTTCGTCGAAGAAACAGACATATTTCCTTGTAGGTAAATCCCATGAAAAAATATTCCCTGATCCGATCATCTAAATTGTGGTCGTCTCTGGTAGCCATTTTTGACACGTTTTCCCCTCCATTTCGATTCCCTTTAAATGTCTTCCGGTCCGTGACAAAGTTTTGCCGTGAGAGAGAACGTTTTGCCGTGAGACAGTGAGTTTTGCCGTGAAAAAGAAAGTTTTGCCATGAGAAAGTAAGTTTTGCCGTGAGAGAGAAAGTTTTGCCGTGAGAGAGACAGTTTTGCCGTGAGAAAGAAAGTTTCGCCGTGAGAAAGAAAGTTTTGCTGTGAGAGAAAAAGTTTTGCCGTGACACCTGTGGGCTACCGTAGATCTGCCAATGCATGTCATTAAATCTACTTCTTAGGACTTGATTACGAGAAGATCATGGTTATTTCTTTATTCTGCTGGCGTCATTACAAGCAGGCCACAGGTAACCTTTGTACCCCAGTAAAAGACAGTTCCCGTTTGAAACGCCCCTGTTCTTTAGAAGTCCAGCCAATAGCATTATTGGCTGGAATGTCATTCAATAATGAACATGTTCAAATTAAATTCTAAAATCTAATTTACTGAAATTGGCTAATCCCTTCTGAAATAATGAGGGATCTTCTCAAGAAATGCCCTTCAACAAACCTTCAAAGGAGGCCTGAAACCACTTTTCTGCCTAAGAGCAATGAATTTTACATTCTTCAGCATGTAGCTATTATCCCTTTGGGAGGATGAGAGTGTCATACAGAGAAGCATAGCTAACAACATTATTCAAGGCGATTTTATTCTCTCAGGAGAATAACATGTGTGAAAACGTGTTGAAGTCATTGCTGTAAAGCATATGACTGAGAAAATTTGTTCGTCATTTAAAGGCACTGTATTGTGGGACAATGCGCGCGGCAATAATTTTGCAGTCGTGAGCAAGGAGGAAAAATCTTTTTGCGTGTTTGTTTACATTTTTGCGTGTTTGTTTACATTTTAGTGGGGCCAATCATAAGGCTCTTATTTTACACGTGACTTTGTGGTGCATTTGTAGCTAATGGCGTCGTATAAGCACAGAAGCTGTGGCGTGGGGCATTTGGAGCAAAACCATACTCCATATTTAGGCCCGAAGGCACATTAATTTCAAGAATTTTCGAAAGCTTTGAATCAGACAAGAAAGACTAGTATCTTTTCTAAAATTTTTGCCAAAACCTAAAATGATGAAATTTGAAAGCTCGAAAATATCGCAATTTGCTTTTTAAGGGTTCTTGCAGCCTTCCACTCTGCCTAACAAGGCCTACTTGACAGATGATGCTGTGTTTCCTTGATAAAGATTTGTTTCTACAGCACAGTTTTCAACGCAACGGAAACTAATATAATAAAAATACTTTTCAATTACTTTTACTTCATTTAACAGCACAAGCACAATTGTACTGGAAGGCCCAAAGTCTCCTTGCCTGTTAGATTCTAAATCACAGATCGTTGTTGAGATACGTGAGATTGCCTATGTGATTCTTCTTCGTTTTGAGTTATATTTTGCAGTTTGCGAAATTAGAAACAATCAGATGGAAAAGAAACGAAGGGAATAAAAAAGCCTCAAGGCACGAGGGAAAACTGTGAAACGTAGAGCTTTCTCTACTCTACTCGCAAGTATCTCTAAAATCAAATATATCCAGAAATAACTGAATTACCTTGCAAGGCGTTTAAAATTCTGCTTGACCTCTTGTTGACCTCATCCTCTCATCAGATTGGCCTTAGTCAGAAAACCGAAAGCCAAAGCAATTTGAAGAGGTAAATAAGTAATAACTCACCCTGTTTTCATTCACTTAGATCAAGCAATACTGAATAAACAAAGTTCCACTTGTTTAATTCTGAACAGAGCAAATTCTCAGCGATAAAATGAAACTGTTTTCACTTGCCATATTTGACCAACACAGCCTTGACTGTGCTCTCAGAATAAGTTGACGAATGTGAAATGTACATCGATTCCAAAATCTAGGAAGAAATGGCGCGAAAACAATCTTGTCGCCAGTCTCCTAAAATAGAAGATGTTTCCATAACAAACTCCATTCTATCTTTTTTACCGCAGTCATTTTCAGTTCATAACTAGGAAACTGACGAGTAAATGTATTTGATCGTCGATGTTATGATTAGACATTGCTGAAGTAAATTGGAAGCTTTTCTAACTAAAATAGATAAGCTCTTGACATCTCCAAACTTCGCCCATTAAGATATGAGAATTCTAGAATTAGAAACACACATGCAGTTCCAAACTTTAGCACTCTACAAGCATTTTTTTTCATCAACTAAGAATTTGGGCCAATGGTAAAAGTTTCTTATAACTATCACATTTTGAATACTCAAGAGCTGCCATAGCAATTTTCATTTTTGCTACCTGTGTTCTGGTGAATGGTTCAAACAATGTTTTTTATGCCTTTTCAACGCTTAGGTATTCACTCAGGTACTGTAATATGATAAAGTAAACAACTGAAAATGAAGCAAAAATATGTCAAGGATTTCCTTTGTCAAAAATAGATACTTCCTTAATTTACATTTTGCCTGTACGTGGTTTCTTAATTTTTGGCGATGTGAGAGTTGAGTTTCTAATCATAAGCAATTTCTTATAAAAAGATGTATCCTTACAAGCAACGGAATTGTTTGTGGAAAGGATCTTGTGTCTTCTTGAAATGGGACTGATTTTTCTAGAATTTAGTCTGCATTGAACCAATTCAATTGTAGAAAACACACCCCTACGAAAGCTGTTCCTTAGAAAATATTCAAGCATTCAAGTTTCTTATTTTTTGTGTAATCTGAGGGATTGGCTTCTTATAAAGCCAGAACTTTTTATTCTTATCAAATAAATTTGTGTATTTCATTACATATAAACATTTTTGGAGACTGGAGACAAGATTGTTTTCGCGCCATTTCTTCCTAGATTTTGGAATCGATGTACATTTCACATTCGTCAACTTATTGTGAGAGCACAGTCAAGGCTGTGTTGGTCAAATATGGCAAGTGAAAAAAGTTTCATTTTATCGCTTGGAATTTACTCTGTTCAGAATTAAACAAGTGGAACATTGTTTATTCAGTATTGCTTGGTCTAAGTGAATGAAAACAGGGTAAGTTATTACTTATTTACCTCTTCAAATTGCTTTGGCTTTTGGTTTTTTTGACCAAGGCCAATCTGATGAGAGGATGAGGTCAACCAGAGGTCAAGCAGAATTTTAGACGCCTTGCAAAGTAATTCAGTTATTTCTGGATATATTTGATTTTAGAGATACTTGCGAGTAGAGTAGAGAAAGCTCTACGTTTCACAGTTTTCCCTCGTGCCTTGATGCTTTCTTTATTCCCTTCGTTTCTTTTCCATCGGATTGTTTCTAATGTAGCAAACTGCAAAATATAACTCAAAACGAAGAAGAATCACATAGGGAATCTCACGTATTTCAACAATGATCTGTGATTTAGATTCTAACAGGCAAGGAAACTTTCGGTCTTCCAGTACAATTGTGCTTGTGTTGTTAAATGAAGAAAAAAGTAGTTGAAAAGTATTTTCATAACATTAGTTTCCGTTGCGCTGAAAACTGTGCTGTAGAAACAAATTCTTATCAAGGAAACATAGCATCATCTGTCAAATAGGCCTTGTTAGGCAGAATGGAGGGCGGCAAAAATCGTTAAAAAGCTAACACCGATATTTTCGAGCTTTCAAATTTCATCATTTTAGGCTTTGGCAAAAATTTTAGGAAAATATCAGTCTTTCTCGTCTGATTCAAAGTTTTTGAAAACTCTCGAAAAATTAATGTGCTTCCGGGCCAAATATGGAGTATGGTTTTGCTCCAAATGCCCCACGCCACAGCTTCTGTGTTCATACGACGCTATTAGCTACAAATCTACCACAAAGTCACGTGAAATGTAGGAGCCTTGTGATTGGCTCCCAAGAAAAACGTAAACAAACACGCACAAAATATAAACAAACACGCATAAAATGTAAACAAACACGCAAAAGCCAAAAGATTTTTCCTCCTTGCTAGTCGTGAGAGTTGTTTGGGTGAAACACCGAACTTTCAATGGAAGATTTTATAAGGGAAATGTCGCTTCAAAGTATCCGCTCGCATCGAAGACAGAATGCAGTTTTTTGATGTAATTAATGGTGTAAATGTTTCAGGAAGGATTCTTCGATACATTTATAACGCTATTTGTGACAAAAACGGACGGAATTACCAGAGAAAAAGAGAATGATTTGGACCCGCAAAATCGGTTTGTTTACAAAAATCCGATACAGCGCCTTTAAGGTCTATTTGAAGGTTTCTTGAAGGGCCTTTCTCCAGAAAGTCCTTCATATTTTCATAACGGATTGGCTGATTTCAGTCAAGTAAATTTTAAAATGGCTTTGAAGGCGCTCTGTCACGCGGGTGATTGGTTTAGAGAACAAAGCTTAGACAAAGGGAAGGAGCTAGAACCCAGACTCTTTGAATTTTTCGCATGATAAAAATTCAGTTCAATTCGCGAAACGACTTCTTTTAAATTCTTTTCTGTTAATCCTGCCATACAAATTTTTAATCCCCTTTTACAATCTCAGCCAATTATGAATGAGACAGATTGCCTTTAACCATGTCCACCAATAAATATCATATTTGCCAGTATCATCGTCATGAAATCCAGGGAGCAGCAGCCATGCCGACGGGGATTGCTTTTAACACGGTACGTTCCCACGGTAATGGGGTCATTCTAGATAATAAGTAAAGTTATTACCCTGGCAGCTGGGTCAATTATTTTGCTTGCAATCTCTCCAACGTCCTGGGGGGGGGGGGGTACTTGGCCTACTCACATACGGGGAGGTGCCGCTGGAAAATTTAAAAAAGCTACCCTGTCCAGGAGTCAAATCCCGGAGTAAGATTTTCTTAAACAATACCCTGTCCTTTAGTTTCTTCAGATGAAATTGTGCTCTGCGAGGAAATTTGTGCGAAATCTATCGAAAAATGTGGAAATATTGCCATCCAAGCGATTTGAATCACATTTGCAGAGTGCAAATGGCTTAAACGATCTTTCGGAGTCAAAAATGACAAATATGGACCCTGTCATGGAGCCTATTTTTACAAAAAATGATACCCTGTTCCGGAGTCGGAATCCTGAAAATGATACCCTGTTCAGCGGCACGTCCCCGTACAGAAAAATATATGAGTACCCCTCCCGGGCTCCAACGAGGGAAAACTTATTAACGCAAAAGCTCTGTTTAGCCATCTGAATTAAGCACTTCTCAGTGCTGTACTTTCACGATTCTCTGCTAACAAAACTGTTCTCCGACTTCAACATTTTCCCTTACATCATTTCAGTCGCTTCCTTATTACAACTTCAGTTCCCCACATAAGATAATACAAGGTGCCTTGATTATAAAACTGTTCCAATCAAGATTTTTAAAAGCCCCGTCCAAAAAGCAGAATTCACATTCTCCCCCGTTGTTATCGGGGAGGGGGGGGACGGGTGTAAAATCATGAAAAGAGTTTGAACTGCATGCTGACCTTAGGGAAACATTAACTTCTTCACACTTATGATAGCAAATGATTAAAATTTTTAACTTCAGATAGGTGTACATTCAACGCCGACATTTTCTAGTCTTGTGAGAGGCCCATGCTCTTCTTCAATGAGTCATGTTCTTCATGTGAGCTATCACGGGTTGTCATATAGTATGATCTATAGTTGATTGCAGCACGTCTGCTCCATTCACATTATTATCGATATTTTGATCAGTTGTGATCTGTCTGTCTTTCTCTGCCCCTGTTTCCTTGAATCTCTTTTAACACTAGATCTAATATAATAAAATCTGAGATACCTTCAGTGGTGGCTTCAGCAAACAAGAAGTCAGAGTCATTCGCAACAACTTTCGCTGAATTTCTTCTCTTTTCTGGTGTGCCATCGGAGCCAGGTAAACCTGCAAAAACATTTCTACATTAATAAAAGTTGAAACTAAAAGACAGTGAGCGAAATGCGGCTTTATAGTGATGAACTACAACGAAATTATAGTGACCAATGTGGTCAAGATTGAAACCGTAATTATGCTTGAATGATGATTGCTACAACTTTTCACACACGTGTTTGGGGATGAGATCAGCCGTCTTGAACAGGGAGCGCGCTCCCTGGTCTTGAAATATGCTGTTATTAGTATGACTTAGACTTCGTTCACACGATGCCGGCACATTTTGAAAACGATGAAAAATAAGACGAATGGAAAATTTGAGCTAGCATTCACACGATACCGGAACAATTTGAAAACGGTAGGAAAATAGACGGCAAAACCTCGTTGCAACACTTTAATGCCAAAGAAGCTTACCTACACCCTAAGAGTCGATCAGTCCCGTTCCAAAAGTGTCTAAAAATGTTCTGTTTTCTTCATTTTTCGGGTGTTTACAAGATGCCATTTCCAAAATGTGTCGGTCAGAGTTCCGTTTTCAAAATCTACCGTTTTCAAAATCTGCCGGCAAAAATGTGCCGTTTTCATGTGAACGGGAGGCCTATCCGTCGAATTTTTCACCGTTTTCAAAATGTGCCGACATCGTGTGAACGCAGTCTTAGTTACGGAACATGAACAAACATATTGCATGTGATATATTGAATATACCATTCTTATAATACATCTAGTGGCGAACATAATGTAGTGAATGACCATCATGTAGAACATAATGTAGTGAACAATGTAGTGAACTTAGACTCCTTCGTGCATATAGAAATACTTACGTTATGTTCAATTCATGTTTTGAGAGTGAAGATGGCATGTTGTATGTTACAGACCATTGGGCATACAAAAGTATAAGAACATACCGGGTGACCCAAAAAAACTTCACGAGCTAGATCGTTAATATTTTCTTGAAAGGATTTGCTATGAAGACAAACAAGGTATCAGCATGTAGCTGAAAGGCTCCGCTATCTTTTGAGACGTTGCTTGGTCAGTTTAAGATATGCGTACTGTCCGAAGAAACACAACATATAAGTATTTTGAACCGTAGAAAATAAATCTCTGCTGATTCATGGCAACACTTTTGCAATATGTATTTAAGTAAAATGGGTAACTTTATTTCGATCGGTATAGTTCCACTCCCGCCACAAATCAAAGCGGGACACCTACTCCTATTTTAAGGTACCCATCTAAGGTAGAAATAAAGAGAAACATACTCGTAGGACAAGCATCATATTCAGCAGTGCTATGCTCAGTGGCATCACCATTTTCATCAATGGGATCAACATATTCTCCACTTGCGTCAACGATCGCCTCATTAACATCGCTATCAAATTCACTGGCATTTGATGGGAAAGTATTAGATGCTCCGGAGGCTATGGACTGTGGCTCAGGTTCCTCTGATTCAGTTGCTTTGTCCAACTTCAAGGTTCCCATATCACGATCTTTACCTCTGCAAGCTTGAATGAAGAATATCTTTGGCTTTTCACGTAAGCTTTTGCAATAATTTCCTTTGAATATACTTCTGATCTCTGAGATAGGAATACAATTCCAATCTTTGCCATAGATTCCTTTCTCGCAGCCATGGCTCAGGATGCAACAAACAAAGGCATCGTACTTCGAATGATCCTCCTGCGCAATCTTGTCCAGCTCACCACGAATTTCGTCTGCAGTGCGATTCGGAAATTGTCTGACATCAAAGTGCAGCCATTTGAAGGTCTTGCATAGAGCAGCCTCATCAATTTCTGTCCCTTTTCTGTCGTAGTCAGAAATATCAAGTTGCTGGCGTTGCTCCTTAATATCCGGACTGACGCATGTGCCTGCATTTCCTGAAGTGCATTCTGGATCACTTTCAAGGGGTATGGCGAACGTTTTGACATCAATGTTAGTTGCATATGCAGTATCTTCAACGACGGTCTCTGAAAGATTGTCCGCTGGCGTTTCTGCCACTCCTTTTTCACACTGACTTTCGGCAACATTTTCTAAACATGAGTTTGCATCGTCCATCATTGCATATGACGCATCCAGAAAACCGGGAGACGGAGTTTCCGGATGACAGGAAAATGCCCTTGTGTTGCCAAGTGACGGTAATGCAGAAGTATCAATCTTTATCGGACCTGACTCATTTTTCAACTGGTCTTGAGTAATTTTCACCTGGCTTGGCTCATTTTTCAGCTGGTCCTGATCCCCTTTCATCTGATCCGGAAAGTTCTTTGTCCGGCCAAGCTTGTTTTTTATCTGTCCAATCGGGATTTTTCCACCCTCTGTGAGTTTTTCTTCGTTCACATCTTGTCGATCATCGAATATTTCATTTGAAAAGATGACGCAAATTCCTCTTGGTTTAGACTTCATTGGGTAAGGTGGCTTTGAAGATGTTGGAGATTTTTCTGCAAGCTCTTTAGGTGCATTCTCTTGTTCCTTTCCAGTGCTTGTCGATGTTATTACATTATTTGTTGTCCTTTTGGGTGTGACTGCTGTATCATACGTAGCATCGATGTCAGTAGCTGCAGGTTTCTTTTTTGATGGAGTAAAATCTCCAGGACGTAGCAAAGTGACATTTGAGCTCTTTGGCAATTTTTGTGAGAGAAATGTCTTGCCTTCATTGGCCGATATTTTATGTGTCTTAGGGTTGGTGAAAGATGGAGCTGCAGGAAGAATGAGGAGAAATAATTGTAAGTAACGGGTAGGCCAAAAGAGTAGCCCCCTTCGGTGGAGAGGACGTAGTTTATTTTGCTGACGGGATGTGCACTCCTACTCGTGTACTGTATCGTTTTCGCCTCTTTTTTCTTCCAGTACCGGTTGTCAGAAGGGGTATTTTGTTAGAGTGAGTTATCATTTCGTCATTTTTTTGTGTATGGCAATGCCAACAAGAATCGAGCTTGTACCCTTGTCAGATCATGCCTAGATGATAAAATCATCGATCCTTTCAGGAATTACTTCCAGCCGATAGAACATTCGATACGGACAAGAAACAGTTAAAAAATAATGCGTCTGACAATGATTAAAAAAGAGTATGCCAGAAAAAGTTTCTCATTCACCGGTGCAAAAGAGTACAATATGCTCCCATTGGAAGCTCGTGAAATGCAAACAACTGATTTTCTTACTTTTTCAACGAAACATTTTAGCTGAAATGCGCGGACACTTTCATTGTAAAAATTGATAAATACTTTTTATATTGCTTCAGTTTATGTTTAGGTTGCACTCTTTAATTTATACTGGACACACGTCAATAACAGCTTTTCGTAAATTGCAATGTCTGTCCTGTTTAAATATTCGAAATTATCATAATTACTTTTGTAGTTTCTACGTTTCAGAGTAGACTTTTCGCCGATTTTCTCTAAAGTCAGATATCAATTGCAGGGACAATTTCTAAAGCTGGGTGAAAAACCCATTTCTGGTTTCTTGGAGTGCACAACCTCGGACAAATGAAGTCAAGTGGCCCCCCGGGGCTTCCCTCCCCAAAGTGAATAATTTGTGAAATACTATGAATACAAGTTCCTTTTATGAAATATAGACTAACGAATGTCCCACAAAAAACGGTATACAGATGTACAGATTCGGTTGGGTCCATCAGCGATATGAATTTAGTTAGAAAAATTCCTAATCAATGTCAAAATGCTCTTTGATAGTTAACTTAACATTAGACACCTCGTCTGCTAGTACTGTAATTGGTCTTTGATGCTTTGGGCTGAACACCCGGGGGGGGGGGTACTTAGTATATTTGTCCGACGGGCATGTGCCGTTTTTCAGGGTATCGTTTTCGCCTATTTTTTCTAGAACAGGGTATCAAAAGAAAGCAAATTTTCTGGAACAGATTGTCAAAACATGTCAAAAGAGGAAATTTTTTGCAACGGGTTATTATTTAGTCAAATTTTTGTGTTTTTGAGTATACTTTTCACCGATTTTTTCGAGAACAGGGTATCATTTGAAGGGAAAAATTCTGGAGCAGGATGAAAAAATTTTTTTCATGGGCACATCCCCGTACAAATTTAGGTCAAGTACCCCCTCCGGGCTGAACATTAACCTTGAAAAAGTGCAAATTCATTTTCACATCCAAACCATAGCTTTGACATTTTGGCCTAAGCAAATTAGCAAATTATTGATAAAACTAATGCAGGGAGCAGGAGTAGTATACAATATAAGAGAATGCTTGTGAATAGATATTAACTGAAAACAGGATTACAGATTTAGTCAGGTGATTCAGCTTTAATCAGTGGAAACCCATTTTTAAAATGCTTTTTGAATTTTCAAACAAATATCTCAGATTCTATCTTTTGCTGAAAATGGTGTTTCAAGCACTGAAACATTAATCTTGAAAGTTCACAATTGCATCCAACTCCAAACAAGAGCTCCATAAAATTATAAACTGTGAGTTTTATAATTATTACAGAAACATCAAAACGTGAGTTTTAGCATAAAATATAACTTAATATTTCCTTAAATGTTGTCAAGGCCCAGTGGGCTTTGTCTTAAACAGTTCACTCAGTGTGCTCTTTTAATTTGCTTCAGCCAAAAAACAACACATGGTTTCAAGTCAATTTGAAAAAATGAATTTTGAATAATCAAACTACAGTCTCAGTCTTGACGGATCATTTCCTTCTTGGATGACTTGGTATTGCAGTCCTGAAATCCTTACCTGGTTTAAAACTACTTTTGAATGTTTCCACTTTTCTCTTCAAGTCATGACGTGGAATCTTGACAAGAATTTTACATAAATCATCAGGTTTGTCTTCACTTATTCTTCCAGTTTCCTCTAATTCTTGTAAAAGTTTGATGCCACTGCTTCCAATGCTCTGGGCTCTTCCTCCTACAAAGAAAAATCATTGTGCTTGATATTTTGAAAGACAAGCCAAAATTTTGACAAAACTGTAGAAAATACATTAAAGATTGTGTCTATGTAAGTAGTGTGGAGTGTGCATTCCAGTGCCCTCCCGTCACATCTATGCGGTGGAGCGGCATGAAGGAAAATTACCCGCCAGTAGTTTTTGGCGTGAAATTTATACTGTTTCAGCTGCTGGGAACTCGAGTTAGTTACTGAATTAGAGATTTTGGCGTACATTTTTATGCTACCAAATTACTGGCGGAAATATGTGGCGGACAGAATTTACAGAATGCAGACTGGAGTAATGTGCCATTGTTACTTTCACATGACATTTTAAGAGATCACTTTGCCAGTTGAGCTCATGAAAGCCGAGTTTAATATGAGCAGACTGATGACTTACTTGCGGTTGCACTTCCCGAGCTGAATCACGCACATGTGTTTGCATGTGATCAGTTATATTCTACCAATCACAGTGTTCTCTTTGAGGCTCTTCATCAAAATTGTGTCAGCATATTTTGACAGGGTTTACACATGGCTGTACTTACATATGGATACATTGCCTTTGATTTCCATTACCAAAAAATAAGAAAACAATGAGAAAGGAACTTTTGCAATGAAAGATAATTCAAATCAAGAAATTTTTAGCATGTAAAGAGCTGATCAAGGTTTTGTTTTAAAACATGTATAGAATATATTTCTTTGAAATTTCAGCAAGATCAGAGCTAACCATTAAATATCAGGCACACAAGCAACTTGAGAAAATCTCTCTGGCACATTTTAAAAATTACATTTGGTCTTACGCATTTTTCAGGAATGTATTAAAATGCTTCATGCATTCCCGAGCCTTAACGCAACATTCTAAGTCATCTTGCTTAATATTTACCAGTGTCATAGGAGGCATGGGATACAAAATTTCAGAAGGGGCACTTCCTGAAACAAAAAGGGCAGTGCAGTAAGTTAACTTTTTCGTTTTTATGTGCGAAGAATGAGCACATTATGCGATGGGGGAGAGTTTGTATAGGAAAGAAGCGAGGTAGCTAGGTAGGTAGGTATCTACGGACGCTTTTTGTGCCAAAAGTGTAACAATAGGTAGGCATACCTGAAATAGTTTGACCATTGAAGTAGTCATCAGAGCCTCAATTAGGCTAGATAATTTTGAACTTTTATCTGGCAACTTGACAGCGACATTTATGATGAAAATTAGCTGTTAGCAAAGTTAAGCGAGTGCAGCTCAGAACAGTAAGATGGAAAAGATAATCGTTTGCCAACCTGTACTCACTACCATTCACCACGAATTTGAATGATTCTTCTCACTTGAAATAATATACAAGTGCAATTGTTTTCCTTCCGGATTCATTAAGCGGTTTTACAAAGCAACTGTTTGAAAATTCCACCACTCCTCCCAGCCTTTACTCTTGAAAAGAGAGGAAATTTATCTGTGGGAGGCCCATGTAAACGATGAGTAATTAGCTGAGACAGAAAAAAGCAACTGATTTGTCTCACATCCTAATAGTGAACATGATAACTGGAAGTAACGAGTCCACTTTGTGTCGAAGAATTCCATCTGTATACTCCAAAACACCTAATTCCAATTCTCAGATTCATGGCTTTCACCTCGGCTTTCACATTCCAGACTTCTCCCTCGATTATCAAAAGAATATAAAATACAACAGCAACAAACAAGCAGTGTCCTCTTTGACACCACCACTCTATGGACCACATAGAAATTCATTCTCGCCTCAATATTTTACATGCACCGGAATTCTTTTCACATCCCCAGGGTCCCTATTTTTTCTTTTGGAAGACAAAGTGGCCCAGGCGGTGCCCCCTCCCCTCTCTCGATGCTGTGTCTCTAACATTTATAACTATAGCTGATCTGTTCCATCAATGAAGGGATTACATCTGTGAAGGGGAATCAAACAGCAGCACAAATAGGACAGAGGGAGGCCCAACAGAGGATGATCCTCATTCCTCACGACATCTCCTCAGCCTAAAAAAGGCCTGGCGGTTGCCGGGCATCATAACAACGAAACTGCGAAGGTCAGCAAAGAAACAAGCTTACTTGGTATATCTTCCAGGTACATAACAGCTTCGACATCAGAGATCTTCAGATCATCGCCAATAGTCTTCATCAAAACCCTCCACTGTGCGTTCTTACTTGCTAAAGTCATGTTTCTTCTGGCAGCACTGCTCCCTTCTGCCAAACCAAATTCGCCTTCACACAAGGTTCGAAAAAGCCTAAGATCGTAAGTGCCCAGGCCCCTTATTCCAGGAACTCGTGCTTCCTTGTTAGTTTCGAAACATATTTATGATCCCACATCACGCGCAGAGCCAGACCAGACCCCGTTCACACGATGCCGGTAGAATTTGAAAACGGCATGAAAAAAACCGTTTTGGTCTCCCGTTTACACGATGCCGGCAGAATTTTTTTTTGGTTAGCAAAACAGCAAACTTTGTAATTCTGCCGTTTTCAAAATCTTGCTGGCATCGTGTAAACTCACTTTGGCGGTAGAATTTTATGCCGCTCTCGTCACGAGGCTGATATTTTTAATCCTCCCTATTGTCGTCCTTATTGTACCCTGGGTACCAGAGCCTCAAAATTTAGATGGAAGGAAATTGGTAAGAGGAAAAGAGAGAAGGAAGAAAGATTCTTTCCTTCCTTATTTTTTTCTTTTTATTATTTTTTGGCTCTGGTATCCAGGGTATCCTTATTGTCGTAGTTGTTTTAGCTATCTTGATGGATTATTGACGTCAGTTGTTATTGTCTATGAAATTAGAATAAAAATCTACCGGCATCGTGTAAATGGGAGGCCAAAACGGCACTTTTTCTTGCCGTTTTCAAATTCTATCAGCATCATGTAAACGAGTCTGCTAAATTACGTGCCAAGCGTGCCAAACGTGCCAACGTGCCTACGTGCCAAATTTTCTTACGTGCCAACGTGCCTTGACATGCTACGTGCCAACGTGCCTACGTGCCTACGTGCCAAATTTTCTTACGTGCCACCGTGCCATGACATGTTACGTGCCAACGTGCCAACGTGCCTACGTGCCAAATTTCCTTACGTGCCAACGTGCCAAGACATGTTACGTGCCTACGTGCCTACGAGCCAAATTTCCTCACGTGCCAACGTGCCATGACATGTCACGTGCCAACGTGCCTGCGTGCCAAATTTCCTTACGTGCCAACGTGCCATGGCATGCTACGTGCCAACGTGCCTACGAGCCAAATTCTTTTTCGTGCATTATTGCTATCACATGTAGGATTTCTTACAAGTTTGCACTCGATTGTATCGATGTGCCAGCATGTCACTCTAAGATACGCGTCTGAGAACAACTTTTGGTTAAGGCAGAGCAATGTCAATGTGGGTATGATTAACATGATTAATCATCCCATAACTGAGGATGATTTAAGCATCTTGTGATCTGGTAGAATAAGTTGTTTGTACACCCATCTAAGGATTTCCTTTTATCTTTTATGAACCGACATTCAATGTGTACTACACTGTCAGGTTAATCAAACTTTAGACCGGGGAAGATCTGCTAGAAATTATCGATAATTTCTTCGATACCATTTAAAAGCTCTAAACGTATGAATCGAATTTTCAACTTACAATCGTTTCAACAGCGAAAAAAGCAAATAGACTAAGATCACCCTGTGGGCCCAAATTACAATCTCCCTCTTTATCCTACAACGAGAATCATCTTTTTGGGCAACTGAAACAGGTCCACATTTCCTGACAGCCGCCTGACGGGCGGGAAGAGTGGGTGAATGTTGACACTCGTATCGCAAGGAATATGAGCTAATGTATTCTGTTCATTTTGGAAAGCAGTTTAAAGCTCCTTTGTAAGAGAATGCACGAACATGTTTTATTCAAACTAAGCAGTTCTGAAAGCTTCTTTACTTATATACTTTGCCCTCCCGTTGTTAAAAAGGTAAGAAACTTTTGTATTTGGGAACTTTTTCCTTGGTCAATTGGAAATGTTTTGACCCTGTACGGTAACAGTAAATGTTTCGACTGTGTTTTCAATGTGAATTATGTCATTATCATGTTTAAGATCTTACCAAGTAATTTGGAAGCCCTTCTAGCAGCAAATTTAATAGCTGTACCCTTGGCAAATGAAGAAGATAAGCATCAAAAGGAAACGGCTTGTGACAACTTGGTACGTAGGTAAATTGGCACATGGCAGGCAGGAACTATGCATGTTTGCACGTAACATGCAATGGCACGTTGGCACGTAAATATGTTTGGCACGCAGGCACGTTGGCACGTTGGCACGTAAGAAAATTTGGCACGTAGGCACGTTGGCACGTAGTATGTCATGGCACGTTGGCACGTAAGAAAATTTGGCACGTAGGCACTAGGCACGTAGGCACGTAACATGTCATGGCACGTTGGCACGTAAGAAAATTTGGCACGTAGGCACGTAGGCACGTTGGCACGTAACATGTCATGGCACGTTGGCACGTTTGGCACGCTTGGCACGTAATTTAGCAGACTCCATGTAAACGAAAGCTCATTTTCCAAGGCAAGGTGGCATAAAATTCTGTCGTTTTCAAATTCTAGCGGTATCGTGTAAACGGGGTCTCAAACAGTTGCTCTTCAAAGGCTGAACACATTTTCGTTAAAGAGGCATTGCCACCCCCGGGGGGGGGTACTCCCATTGTGGCCTGACAGGGGGGTCCAGTCAGGGCTAAAGAGGGCCAAAGCAAAAATTTTGAAAAATACCCTCAAATGGTAGTATCTTTTTAGAAAAACCCCCACATGGTAGTTCATGAACCTGAAAACTGGGTCATTTGGTAGCATTTAGAGATGAAGATTTTCTACGGTTTTTCAAGATGTTTTATTGCAAAACTGATGGAACAAAGCAAGAAATTTTTCAAAATTCATTTATTATTGATGCTGTAATGACTAAATTGGTGTGCGGAGGAGCGTACCGGGTTGAAACATAATAGATGGCTTCGAATCTTAGAATACCCCTAATTGGTAGTATGTGGTTGAAAAAAGGGCCATTTGGTAGGCAATTGGTAAGACCCTCAAACTGACTGGACCCCCCTGTTAGGCCACAATGGGAGTACCCCCCCCCCCCGGGTTGCCACCCAAGGGTCCTTTGCAACGAAGCTTCAATTTCAGATAGTCTGAAAATAAAACTTGGCCACGTCGAGTAAGACTTTCTCAGTTCAATGACCATAGAGGTCACAACGCAGACTAGTCTGATTAATGGATACATGGTTTCGGCCCGCTTTTGCTAAATACCTCTCTTGTAATACTTCAGTGTTTGCCAAATTTGTCTGCATAGGGCTAACGACGATGTTTTCGTTTCATCACTTTTGAAGCTTCGAGACTAAGAGGCTAATTCTGGGAATGAGGGTGAAATGTTGATATCTTGTTGGCCAGTTATAGCATAGTCAACTATGGTTTGGAACTCTGCAATCTCATTGGTCGCGCCAGTTTCACGGTGATTTTGGCCGGACCTTAAGACAAAGATAAACAAAGATGTAGATAAAATTGGGACTGAAGTAGTTATTCTAGAAGGCAGGAACACCACAATACGACGCAAAATAAAAGACGACTATTATTTGGATTAAATGTTGATTATATATATTGTATAAATCATATATATTTTATACATTTTATTTATTTTATACAATATATATAATCAACATTTAATCCAAATAATAGTCGTCTTTTATTTTGCGTCGTATTGTGGTGTTCCTGCCTTCTAATATTTTCACTCGTCCTTCGCTGCAAGCATCTTTCGCTAATCCGACGCACAGCCTGCCATCGTGGTTTTTCTCGATACAATTTAGTTATTCTAGCTTGTGACTGATGCCATATTGTAGACAGAGATGGGCAAGATACTCTAAGAAATATCTTATTACAAGATACAGTTATTAGGAAAATTAAGTATCTAATTACAAGATACTGTTATTCAAGATACTAGTTGCAAGGATACTTTGCCAAAAGGTGCATGACCAATGTCTTCTGCCATTATCCTTTATAGGTGGCACATTTTTCAATTTCTTGTCCATACGTATTGCAGTAATGCCTAACTGAATACATTTGATCATTCCTACTCCTAAATCATGCGAAAATTTCCTAATGCCTCATTGTTGTGGAGACATGACTCCTATGGAGCGTATTCGTTGAATTTATTAGAAATATTCCATTTTGGTTCACTAGCCCATGAATTTTCCTTACAAGTTCGCCGCAATTTATCATTGTTCCAAAAGCATCCACGAATGCTGTGGAGGAGGTCAGTGGAGGCAAGGATTGCCAGAAGATAACGCTTTTGGTCTGGGAAGACAAGTCAATAAATGATTTCAGGAGATAGAGTACAATAAAGTCTTCATAAAATGAACCAAAGGTGGTTTCAAAGTTTTCAATAAAAATCTTGGTTTGCCTTAAAGATCACAAGTCTCTTAAATATACTGCCTTAAGTCTTTCAGCTTTATTCATGAAAATTGATTGATACAAGTATCTTGTAACTTCAAATTGTTTTTTGAAAGTATCTTATTAGAAGATACTATTATTCAGCCAAATTACTATCTTATTACAAGATACAGTTACTGGGTACGGGAAATATCTTATTACAAGATACTGTTACTGTTTTCAGTATCTAATTACTATCTTCAAGATAAAAAGATAAGATACTGCCCATCTCTGATTGTAGACATTCATGTACAGTAAGAACCCGCAAAACAGAAACCATTTTAGAAGAAACCTCAGGCTGATTTTTTTGAGAAATGGTGCTCTCATATAAGAAACTTGTCAGCCTGATTTTAGGAAGGTTTCTTATGAGGATCCCAAATATATAACATACTTCATCATGGCTGAACAATTTGTGATGAGGTCATTTTCAAACAGGACCCGTCGGAACGAAATTGATATTGGGGGGGGGCTGAATTGAGGTGAGAGCGAAGCGAACTAAAAACGGGGGTCCGGGGGCTTGCCCCCAGGAAAATTTTTCATGGCCACGCCCTTTAGATCGTTGGAAAACGCCTCATTTTTGGAAAATGTGCCATTGACAGAAGAAAAGGATCTCAACTAATGATGGTCTTTGCACGAAAATTTTGAAATTTTCCACTTGCATGATGATCAAAAGTGTTGCATTTTGGATAGATTCAGGTAGCTTCCTCGAATATATACGCGTTTGAATATTAATTCTTACGACCTTGGCTTTTACAGCCTTTTCACTTACAAAATCAACAAACTTCAGCAAATTATTGGGGGGGGGTGAAGCCCCCCCAGCCCCCCGCTTCCTACGGGCCTGTCGAATGCATAAATTCATGCAGAAGCTTGCATCAGCATACAAATTTGGTGAACTTGCACTTTTGATAATCTTAAATCTCAGTTTATGATGTGCACCAGTATACTCATGTATGTATGTAAAGATATTTAACTTGAAATCATTGAAGGTTTCTTAACCATATTATAAGAAACCTTTGAGCCTCTTTCCTTGATAAATGTCTGTTTAATGAGAAACAAAACAGGCTGTTTTGAACAAACTGGTTTCTATTTTGCGGGTTCTTAATACTGTACTATGGGCATAACGTTGAAACCAGTTTATGACACATCAAAAATATCTATCGAATACAAATTAAGAATATGACGTTGATACAAAATTTCACAATCAACATCATCTGAATCATCTGATGGCAAATGGACCTCAATAAAGCATAGTTTACAACAAAGCTAAAATACTAAGGGAAGACTCACAAATCGATTTTGGTACGCCAAACGTCAATCTGACGTTTGGAATTCAACCCCCCCCCCCCCCCTCTTCTAAACGTCAGGTCAACTTTCGCCAAATTTTCGATAAATATAAGTTTTTTACCGTTTTGGGTTGTATCGGTTTCTTCTTCAAAATAAAGGACACAGCCGAGGCCTACTTGAATGCTAGGGTGACGTAGTTTTTTCATGACTTAGTTTTTTCAGTTTTCAAGCAGCAATTGCTGTTGCTTTATGATTAGAATGTGGGAAATGGAAGAGAAGGTAACAGTTTTTAGCTTAGGCCTACTCAATTCTTATGAGATTTCCGATCTTTTTCTAAAAGTCATGGCTTGAAACCCCCTCCCCCAATACGCCAGACTGACGTTTGGCGTACCAAAATCGATTTGTGAGTCTTCCCCTTATCGAATATGATAAAAAATTGACTTTGAATCAAGTTTATGACATAGCTAAAATACTAATCGAATACAGTACAAATCAAAACTATGACGTTTCTCAAGGTAATGCAGGAAAAATATGAGCCAGCTAAAACAGCTTGGGAGACCTCCTTCGCCAAAAAAGGTCAGGGCTGGCTTACGAATACAGTACAAAACATTCGAAGTTAGATAATAAATCCGTAATCCTAGATCGAAGACATCGAACCAACCCTTCTTGATCATCTAGCTCAGCTGTCTATGTACTGCCGTCTATTCCTGCATTGATAATATTGATCACATTAGTCAGAAATCTATAGTGTCTTTTTCTACAAAAAATATCTGGCCGCAGCTGATGGTTACTATGCGCATACAAAGCGGTTTTGCGCTATGCAGGAAAATATAAAGCCCTAGGTCTTAAAAGTACGGACCGAGCTTGCGAGGTCTGTGCATTAAGACCGAGGGCTTTACAATTTCCTGTACAACGACAAAACCGGTTAATGAGATTTTTTTTACCTGACATCTTCTAACCTTGACTCGCTTCATTTAATCAAACAACATTTTGTTGCTGCCATGTCATTTGAGTTAACTGTAAATCTCACAGGCCTAAAGCAGTTGTTGTGGCGACAAAAACGCGTCCTTGTATCGTATTATATAAGGCTACGGGAAACCCGCGCGAAATGTGCCATTAACCAACAGGAGTGGGGGGACTCTCTACTGCCTCGTTTTTGAAACTTCAGTAAGGTAATAATATTCAGGAAAACAAAATTTCGATCATCATTTTCAGCACAGTTTTTTTGGCTTTTTAAAGAGGCATTCTCCAGATGACTAAATTTTATAAAACTTTGGAGTGGAACTGCCAAAGTGAGATCAATTTTGGCTAGAGTGAGATCAGGATTGCCTCCAAAGAACCCAAAAATATCATAATACGAGTGACTATATTTGCTTCCAAAAACGAGAAGGACAATAATTTTAGTTCACTTTGATCCAAAATATCACCTTTGGCAATATTCTGACCTAAACAGATCGAACTTACCATCAAGTATGCGTATGAATTGAGTGTCCCGCTATGGATGTAATTTTCTTGCAGTAAACGTTTCTATGTAAGAAACTGGTTCATTGGAAACCAGCAATAAAATGGCCTGAATTTGAAGAAACTCTAGTACCATGTCTTTTTTTATATCAACATAAAAAATTACATTACATGCTACATCTACGTTCTACTATACTTTCTAATTACTCTACAACAATACCACACTACAGGGACGGGACCATAAGGAGCAAGAGTCAATGACTACCCTGTGGCCATTAACATAAAAACATAACGATAAAAATCTAATGAATTAAGACTAGATACTGATACTAACACATACTGGAATCTGTTCCACATTAACATAAAGACATAACGATAAAAATTTAATGAATTAAGACTATACTGATACTAACACATACTGGAATCTGTTCCACATTGGATGTCAGGCCAGCATAGGCGCGAGATGGCAAACGTATGCTGTCAGGTCAGGGTTGAGTTAACGATATCATTGGCCATGGACCTTTTATGTGCTTAACATCAAATGTGAAACAGACTTGCAAAGTAATAGGGAAAAATGTACTGTAAAAAGTGGCTGTGTGGCGTAAAACGAAAAGTTATCCAAGCCGACCCGTTTTGTGAATGAAATTTAGAGTAAGTTCGAGTAAATTTTTATTTACGTCATCAGGAAGTTCTTTATTACCATACAATAATTGTACCAGAACGTTGTTTGGAAGGGTATTGATGTGGCAAATGGTCTGAAGTACCATGTCTGAAAAAATCAAAGAAATCTTTATAAGTTAAACGCAAGGATATTATGGACAACATATCGCAGAACTTTTATTCTTGCTCAGCGTGCTCTAGCTTGTGAACAAAGATTGATCATCACAAAGTTATCCTTTTTCAGTTTTCCTAATTTCTAATTTCATTTCTCTCGCAATAGGCTTCCCACGTTTCTTCGACTTTGAATCTTAAATCTTTGCTGAGGTTGTCAGTAGATTCAGGTGCACATTTATACCTTCCCATGTCATAGTTGGTTTTCTTAGAAATGAGTCTTTTCACAGTGGTCATCATATGTAGAAGGTCTTTCTTGTGGGCCTCTTTTCTCAATACTTCGCAGACAGTTGAGATGAACCATGAACCTTTTTCAACATGTCGCAATGCCTTGTTACCTGAAAAGAGTTTCAGTACCGAGTTAGTCAAGAGACAGTTTATATGTGATGAAGAAAATAGATATGACTTGCAGGCCCGTCGGAAGCGGGGGGGGGGGACTTGGGGGCTTCAGCCACCCAATAATTTGCTGATGGTTGTTGATTTTGTAGGTGAAAAGGGCTGTAAAAGTCAAGGTCGTAGGAATGAATATTCAGACTCGTAAATATTCGAGAGAGCTACCAGAATCTATCATAAATGCAATATCTTTTGATGTCATACAAGTCAAAAAATGCAAAATTTTCATGAAAAGACTCTCATTAGTCGTGATCCTTTGTTTCCGTCAATGGCACATCTGCCAAAAATAGGGCGTTATACAACCATCTAAAGGGCATGGTCATCCGGGGGCAAGCCCCCGGACCTCCATTTTTGCTCCCTTCGCTCGCACCTCGTTTCAGCCCCCCCCCCCAATATGAATTTCGTTCCGACGGGCCTGACTTGTGTACCTTGTTTTAGCAAAAGTCATGGCACCAAGTTCAAAAAGCAACATCTGAGATCCGTCCCGGTACACTGGACAATTCTACAGAGTTCTAACAAATAGACGCCATCTTCGTCTGAAATCATCTGAATGTCTTACTTTGCAATTATCTGCTGCTATTTGCATGCATTAGGGAAAGAAAGTCGTGGCTTTTCGGAAGCGCAGCTTGTACAGCTCTTTTAGGCCCCCTTTACGCGATACCGTTTTCATTTCACATCGGATTGGTTTCATATCAGATTGGCCTTCTGTTTGCTCGAGACCGTTTTCATTTCATATCGGATTGGCCTCCTAATTACACGAGATCGCACCAATCCGATAAACCATATAATTTCCGCGTTTATCAAATGAAAGTGCTCTGAAAATGTCATGAAACGCTAGACTAACTACTTCAGTTCCCGTTTTCACTTTGTTCATTGAATTGGATGATGGCACTCCACTTCAAGTGGGACTGATAATCAAACTATCTGAAAACCCGGTCAAAATCGCCGTGAATCTGGCGCGACCAATAAAATTGCAGAGTTCCAAACAATAATTGACTATGCTCAAACTGACCAATAGGATATCAATATTTCAACCTCATTCCAAGAATTAGCCTCTCTTTAGTCTCAAGGTTTCAAAAGTGATGAAGCGAGCAAGAATCGCTGTCGATTGTTGTGGTGAAATCTGAAGAATGATTTGGCCTTTAAAAGCAAGTTTCCAATGTCAAAAGTGAAGGAATCTTCAAGCAGTGCACAGAAGAAGTACTCATCTTGACTCAGGTTGGTTTAGTTTCCTTTACAACCTCGATGAAATACGAATTTCAGGCGTTTTAGAATTGGTCAGTTGTGACCGTGTAGAATGGGCCTAGCTCTCGGCTTCCGGCATCAAAGCGAGGTTCATCAATTTCTGGTCGAACTTTTGATTAGTTTGATTATCAGCTGTAGTTGTAGCGATTATCAACCTATCAAGGAGCGAAACTACGACGATTTTCATCAGTCTAATGAAACGCCATGACACCAAGCCGATATCGTGTGAACGGTTGCATCCGGTATCAAATCAATACGGAACCTCAATATCAATTCTCGGAGCCTCCCATTCATCTGGAGTGCAGCGTACAATGCGCAATGCGCAGTGGATGCAAAAAGCAAGCAGTGAAGCTACTGCAGTGCAAAGCGAAGCGTTCTCGTGTAAACAGAAAACCAATCAAATATGAAATAACAACGGTATCTTGTAAACAGAAATAATTTTCACATCGGACTGCCATCCCGAATCCGGTATGAAATGAAGCGGTATCGTGTACCTTAATATCATACTTAATGTGAGTCATTAATGTAAATATAATACAATATCCATCTTCACATTAGATTAGAAACTGCCCTTAGAAACTGCACATTTTTAACATCTACGATATTGTGATCCATAAACCCCGACAACTTAAAGGCGCAATGTCTTGAACAGTATCGTTCGGCATCCGGCGTCTCCGTCGATGACCTTGCATGCCAATGCGAAACAGATTCCAGTATCCATCAGTATCTTATCGTATGTGTACCATTTTGTAGGTGTTTATTTAGTTGTTGATTTAGTCGTGTATTTTCATGTGTTGGCCATGGGGTAGACATTGTCTTTTGCTCCTCTTGGCATCGTCCTTGTAGTGTTGCATAGTAGTTAAAGTATAGTAGAATGTAGCATATATTGTAATATTTTATATTGATATAAAAAAAGAAACTGCCCTCTCCATGGACTTATGCCTTTTCGTCCCTTGTTTCCCTGCGTTCTTTGATTTGCTGATATCACTTGGTCAATAGGGACTCATAATATTACGCTTATATAATGGGCCCACTTTTTCAAAATGGCCTAAAAAGGTGGGAGTTCTCGTACACTCAACAAAATCGCTTAAAAATCTGGTTTAAAGAGCTCGAACATTGAAAAGGAAACTTTTAGTACAAAGAATGATGTTGTCTTGACGTACAAAACGCAAAATGCCTACCTTTCAGAAAGTAATCTTCCTCTGTAGAAGCAAAATAGATCCAACGAAGCTGCGAGAACTCCAGGCTTCTTCAACCGTTCTTTAAGAGCAACAACAACAGCATTCTGAATAGTGGCCCCTGATTGGTTAAAAACTGAATTCTAGCGATTTGATTGGTGAATACGGAACCACCCTACGCGGGCCTAAAGTGGGCCTACTATTTGAGAGTAATGTTATTAGTCCCTCTTGACCAAGGAACGCAGGAACAAGGGACGAAAAGGCATCAGTCTACCCTCTCCACTCACCTTTGGTAGCCGCTTGTGCAAAAAGAAAATCACAATCATTTGGATGCACAACCCTCTCAGGCTTTTTCAACGGCTCCATTTTATCTGCAACAGAATAAACCTGAAGTCAAAAAGGAGCAAAAAATCGATCCAGGTGGCAGAAAGTAGCCGCTGATTGGAAGGGGCAATTGTCCTTAAAACAATAGAGAAAAATACATCTAATTAATGCTTGTGACGTAGCACCATTGTGTTAAGCCCTACCTGCTTCCACTCCCAATAGGCCTGATAACTAGGCGGAAAACAGCAATGAACGAAGAGTGACTAAATTCCAGAAGATGGGGCGGACTTTGCAAAATCCTATTAAGAGCAAAAGATGTGATTACTCGTTCCGAACAGAGCGTTTTGGTGATATAGCTATTTTCGTGAAACGGTCTCGCACTGAAAGAACTTTTTGCTTTCTAGCAATGCCTCATTGACAGTTAAATAAAAAGCCCCATGGGGATGCAAAATGAGTAACAATGCTATTTCCTTTTGTGCTAACAGAATGCATGGCATGTTCCTTTTTCTTGGAAGAGAAATATTATGCTTTTTATTTTTATAAAAAGTTTACACGCGCATGAATATGAATCTGATCAAAGGCTTATCTTAGGAATTTTGCAAAACAAGATTTGACTAAAATCGCTTGTAGTGATGAAACAAAAAGACTGATCTCAACCAACTAAAATTCCTCATCTGAGTTAGTCTTTTTTCGATGGAATGACTCCTTACAAAAAGGAATTTGCAAAATAAATTGCTCCCGGGGGAGGGGGGTACTTAGTATATTTGTCGGACAGGGATGTGCTGTTTTTCAGGGTATCGTTTTCACCTGTTTTTCCAGCACGGGGAGTGAAATTCTGCAATTTTTCTGGAATCGGTTGTCAAAACATGTCACAACGGAAAATGTTGTTGGATTGGGTTGCTATTTAGTCCAATTTTTGTATTCTGGAATAGAGTATCATTTGAAGGTTAAAATTCTGGAGCCGGGTAAGAAAATTTTTTCATAGGCACACCTCATTCCAATTTAGGTCAAGTACCCCCCCCCCCCCACGGGAAATTGCTTCAATAAAAATTGTTGAGCGACAGCCCATGCTTCTTCTAACTCACCTGGTAAATGTCCACCATCGAAGCCAACAGCTTGATCTTTGGGAGGCACGGCTGATGACATGCCTGTATATTCTGATTCTGTCGCTTTATGGAACTTGAGTGATCCAATGTCAATATTGGACCCCCTACAAGCTTGAAAGAAGAAAATTTTTGGCTTTTCCAGAAGTCCTTTGCATCTCTCCCCTGTGAACATCTTTCGTATGTCGGAAAGTGGTAAAAGATCCCAATCTGTGCCATAAATACCATCCTCATAGCCATGACTCAGAATACAGCAAATAAAGGCATCGTACTTTTTGTGGTCCATTTTAGAGATGGCTTTTAACTCACTTCGCATCTTCTGCCCTGTGCAGTTGTGAATCGGCACAACTTTGAAATTAAGCCATTCAAAAGTTTGTCGCAATTGCTTTTCATCAACTTCTGTTCCTTGTCTGTTAAATTCTGCGTCGTCCATCTCAATTGGGACATCCTCCAAGCTTGTGTTGCTGAGTGATAAGTCTGTGTCATTAAGTTCCGAATCTTCATTGTTTATAGTATTTGCTGTGGATGTGTTCTCTGTTGATTGGTTGACAACCAAATTTCCTTGTGCAGAAGTCGCATGCTCAGTCATTTCATCCTGTGGCTGCACTGTGAAATTTGATGACTCTATGCTGGCATTATTTCTCTGTTCCTCTTCTGGTGTAGTTGTTGTGATGGTCAAATTTTCTGATTCCTCTGGTGGGCCATTTGTTGTATCGGACACATTCTCTGATGCTGTAACTAAAGTCTCTGGCTGCATCATGCTAAGTGGTGCTGTCAACGAAGCATTTTCTGATCCTGATTCGAAATTCTCTGACTGAGCAGCAATGTTCTCTGGCTCTTCATTTTCAGGACTCCCTTGACTCCCTGTTGTTAAACTCTCTGCCTGGGCTTGCTTGATTGAAGCTTCTTCAATGGGGCATTCATCTTCTGCTGCAACTTTCCCTTTTTCTTTTTCAATTATCTCAGCGCCACTTTGAAAGTCTTTATTTGAGATTATCACACATAACCCATGAGGATCATTGTTCATTGGGTAGTGGCCTTCTTCAAATGAGTCTGTCTTCTGCAGTCTACTATCTTTCTTGACAGTGAAAGCACTTGGTGTCATCAAGGTAGGAAATTTGTTGGACATTTTCTTTGAGCCTAGAGATAAAGACATACTTACGGTAGAAGGTATTGAGATACCAACACTCGTCGTCACAAAATGTTCCTTTGACGTTAGCCAATCCATACGGGATGTCAAAAAACTGTTTGACACTTGATGAATATAAAAAAAACAAAGATATAATGACGGGACTTGATAACAAAATAACCAGAATTCCCGAGACGTTAGACCTTTTCGCAATTTGGAGAACGGAACAGAGGAGAGCGCGGCCAATTCTGACAGCCTTGGAGACAGCAGCAAATCAGGAGAATCCCCTGCGCTTGTGTTTCGGTTGCATTTCACTGCTAACTCGAGTTGTCTTCGATTGATTTGCGCTTTTCAAGATTTGCACGATCCTTGTCCACCTGATCATCCTTTCACCATTTGTGAGTATATTTTGTAGAGGTACTTTATTGCATGTGTTTACTCAAGTTTGAAGTTCGGCCTGTTGGTTGGTTGGGCCAAAACTCAGCCGAATCAACGCCGATGTCAAATACTTGTAATAAGGCTGAAAAACACTCAACAAAAGGTGAAAGAATTGCAAGACGCCTAAATAATCCAGAGATAACATTCACTATTCTATACATACAAGTATCGTGTGACTCTTTAAAGGTGCAAGTAATTCGAAAATAGCTCAAATTTGCTGCGAGATGCAATCGAGATGCGAGGAATTGATTCCCCTGATTTCCTACTGTTCCCAAGACTGTCAGAATCGGCGCTCCCTGGTCAGAATCGGTTGCGCTCTCCTCAATCCCTCTCTCCAAATTGAGAAAAGCGAAAAGGTCTAAAGAATCTTTCATATCCACTGAGAATTCACGAAACTACAAGCTTTTTGAGTGCAAGCTTATTGGAAAGCTGAAAACAGAGGCGTTTAAATGATGTTTGTGGTAAAAGTAGCATGGACTATCTTCATTTTGTTTCTCGTTTAATTCAGCGAAAACCAAAATACTGTAGCGTTTGAAAGATTATGGATAACCTAACTTTCACGCATTATTCTATTGAAGATTTATGAAAAGCAAAGTTTGTAAATGGTTCAACCCTCTTGTCGATTACGTTTTCAATTCAGTTTTGATGATGGTAATAAGACCTGAATTATTTTTGAAGTCCTGTTTGGTTTGCTGTGATGTGAACAAGAGGTATGTATGACAACTTTTCTTTGGAGCCGTTTTGCATTACAAGTCATCTAGGGGTCTCTGGTTTGAGCTGTTGCATATTTTTGACCATAAAAGCTCATAATTCAGGAAATTTTCAACGGATTTGTGAGATTCTGTAGGGTAAACGGGGTAATTTGGGACAATTTTGTCATTTTTGAGGTATGACTGCTTCCTTGCATTTTTAAACAAGCCTCATTCAGCTTTTTACAGACATTGTAGTGGTAAATAATTGATATTGAGTAAAAGATTCTCTTAAGTCATGTTGTTGCTGATGTATTAGCGTGTAAATGATGCTGTCCCAAATTACCCCTAGATGGGGTAATTTGGGACAGCACTGAGTTCCACCTGCAAATGATACATATTCAAATCTAATGGCACGTTCGGATAAGAAAATAGTGTATCTGCCACAGTTCACTCCAATTTCATCAAAAATGGTCGCTTTCATTAATGTACAGTAAAGTAGCCATAGTCAAATCAATGCTTCAAAATATCAAAAAAGTACTCAACATCAATGCAAATGTTGAAAAACTTGCTTAAAAGAATAAATGATTGCAATGATATAACTATGCAATTTTAAGCAATGTCCCAAATTACCCCAGGGGTGTCCCAAATTTCCTTTGTCCCAAATTACCCCAGTTTACCCTAACAAAAATTAGACAAATATCTGTCAAACGACTTACCTGTCAAGGAGATTTGTTCATCTTCTCGTGTGAAACAGGCCTTATTTATCTGACAAAAATATGCAACGCCCAGAGGGCGTACTCCCTAACTTTCAATATGGAGGGAGGGTCCATGCCACTTTCTTTCCTGACCCATGAATATTAAGCCTAATGTTTTGGGGACTTGTTGGGGAGACCAGATATGCTTTGTCCGAGGAAACTCATGTGACCCCCCATGCAGTAGGTTATAGCTCATGCGCAGTAGCGGTTTGGGGTTGAAGCTCAGACGGGCACATGAGCTTTGACCCACTGCACGGGGGGACATATTGGTTTTATCGGTCAAGCGTATCTTGTCTCCCCAACAAGGACTCCAAATCAAGTCTAATATTTTGGACACCTGCACCAAATTCCATGATTCTTCCTTTTTCAGATTTGTAAACCCAAAATATTGAATTTTTGTCCATGTTGTAATTCAAAGACCCCAAATATTGATTTAATGGAAATTTTTGGCCCTAAATATTGGCATGGACCCCCCTAAACATTGGTATTGAAAGTTAAGGAGTACTCCCTGGCATTCAACAATGTTTTGAAAGAAAATTTACACACCTGAAATCTTCTTGCTTTCTTTCCAACTGTTTTGAAACTGGTCCACATGTTTCTTCAGATCATTTCTTGGTATCTCTCCAAGAATTTGCTTCAATTTTTCAGGAGGGTCTTCACTAAAATAATCAGTTTGCTCCAAGTACTGAAGCATTTTCATCCCATTACCATTAATTTCTTGCTGAATTCCACCTAAAATGAATACCTAATATCAACAAGTGAAAAGGTAACAATAGCATCATTTGCCTTGATTGGCATGCTAGTACAAAGGCTATTGGTGATTGCAGAGAAAAGGAATTCTAGGGTGTCTGCAGACCACAAAACCACAAAACCACATTTAAAGACCCTATTTATGTTAGGTCATCCAGCAAATACCTCAAAGTAAAACCATTTTGTAATACGGCTAATTTTTGGCATAAGGATTTCCCTCGTAAGAAACTATAGATTTAGACTAAGGCCCTTGTTGCAAGAATTTACTTAGGCCCATTTGCATCACTTTTCGTAATCTGCTGACAGTCGTCTATTACGTAGTGTCTATTTGTATCGAATGGAATCCCCTGTTGCGTCAGAAAGGTATTTGAATTACATCTTGCATTCCCCCGACCTTTGTTCTGTTGTTTACCAGGATTAGAGATTTGCCCTACCTAAGCTGTTTTATTTGCAAAGTCACGATTACCCTTCTCCCAAATTTAGGAACATTGCGTGATTTCTCGTAACATTTCGTTGATTCTAGAAATGCATTGTCATGTTTATTTGTTGTATTTTAGAGTAGCCTTTTTGTATAAATAGTGCCTGAATCATTAGATTCGAGAGAACAGCAATGGATTAGAAAGGCTAACGTCGGACGAATTGGTTTTGGGCGCAAGAGGCTTGCGAAAGCTCTTGTTGCCCTAATGTTTAGGTGTCAATGAGGTTGGCATGCTAAGGCTTTAGAGAAGCCCACAGAATCATGTTAGCTTTTGGATTTAGTGTCATCTGAGAGTTGTTTTTGTAAGATCAAGATACGAGTGCCAAATTCATGTGTGTATTTCTGAAGACTATCTGGAGCTGCTTTTGGTTTGCATCATTTTGGAGTAAAGATTCAAAGTTTACATTTGGTGACAGGAGCGGGATTAAAGAAGGTGCTGGAAACAGACCCCCGAACCCAACACGAAAGACGAAACAAGCAGCGAATGTGGCAGAAGCAACGAAATAACTGAATTAGGTAACACAATTTATTTTTGACACGGAAAAGTCGACAGTTTTAAGCTCGGACATTGACGTTCAAGAGACATGTTTGCTAAAGGCGACGTATGCTCTGGTGTGACCTGAAGAGAAACGAACACCCTTAACACGCATTATGTTTTCCTGGAGTTTGTTAGAGAGCATGAATTTCGAAAGAGGAAGGCGATGAACACTTGTCTGTGAGATTAAAGAGCTCGAACACCCTGAACACTCAACGGAAATTCATTTGTTTATCGATGTATCGTTTATGAAGAAAAGACCACGGACAATCAATATGAGAGACTGAACATTCGTTAATCTTTTTTTGTAGATATATGGTTAGTAAATTTTTATTTTAGACTTTCTTTGTTTCATAGTCCACGTAGAATCGAGGACGATTCCTTTTCCTCGATGGGGAGGTATGTAATACGGCTAATTTTTGGCATAAGGATTTCCCTCGTAAGAAACTATAGATTTAGACTAAGGCCCTTGTTGCAAGAATTTACTTAGGCCCATTTGCATCACTTTTCGTAATCTGCTGACAGTCGTCTATTACGTAGTGTCTATTTGTATCGAATGGAATCCCCTGTTGCGTCAGAAAGGTATTTGAATTACATCTTGCATTCCCCCGACCTTTGTTCTGTTGTTTACCAGGATTAGAGATTTGCCCTACCTAAGCTGTTTTATTTGCAAAGTCACGATTACCCTTCTCCCAAATTTAGGAACATTGCGTGATTTCTCGTAACATTTCGTTGATTCTAGAAATGCATTGTCATGTTTATTTGTTGTATTTTAGAGTAGCCTTTTTGTATAAATAGTGCCTGAATCATTAGATTCGAGAGAACAGCAATGGATTAGAAAGGCTAACGTCGGACGAATTGGTTTTGGGCGCAAGAGGCTTGCGAAAGCTCTTGTTGCCCTAATGTTTAGGTGTCAATGAGGTTGGCATGCTAAGGCTTTAGAGAAGCCCACAGAATCATGTTAGCTTTTGGATTTAGTGTCATCTGAGAGTTGTTTTTGTAAGATCAAGATACGAGTGCCAAATTCATGTGTGTATTTCTGAAGACTATCTGGAGCTGCTTTTGGTTTGCATCATTTTGGAGTAAAGATTCAAAGTTTACAATTTCCTCAGAGTCAGAAATTTGATGGGGCTTTCCCAGCCACTCAAAAAGCCAAATTTCTGCCACTGGCCATTCTATCATGGCCTGTTCCATTGCTGCAAAGATTACTCTTACTGCTGTTCTGGAATAAAACTGTCTGCATTTACACAAAATGAACAGTTGATAACACCAATGAGGGTTCAAGGGGAAGGGGAATGAGCTATACTTGGGGCCTATAGCATTTAGTCCTGTAAATTTGGTGATATGCCATCAACTATGATGCCATACAGCATTTTCTATCACACTGTGTGGTGATTCCATGCAAAGAAGAGTGCATTATTACAAGGGGTGAATCATCCCAAAAGAAAATCTCATCCCCTTTGATAAAAATCAATTTAATCTTGCAAAAAAATTCTTCAAAAATTCCAAAAAATCCTGTTATATACTGGCACAAGTTTTCGTTGCATGAAATAACACAATTTTTCATAATTGGCACAACTTTTCCAACGTGCAAGAGCACTTCTTGAACTGTTTGTGTACAAACGCTTTGCCTAATTTGTATTATCTAACGTTATGATAACTAGGCCTACCCTACCATAGGAGGCCTAACTAGCATTTCGGTCAGCAACGTTACCTGGAATATCAAACAAAAACATCAGACTCTCCACATCATCAGTTCGTAGATTCTCACCAATCTTCCTCAGCAAATGCCTCCACTGGTAAGTTTTATCAATCTGCGAAGCCATCTTTTGTTCTTTTCAGCAGTGAGGAGCGAAATACAGTATTCTTTGGACACAAGAACACTTCTGACTTTTGCTGTTGATACTTTCGAAACCGAAACCATAATGGGGGATTTTCCTCTTTCTGGACAGAGGTCAGAGTCCACTATTGCCCTGCCCTGCTCTCGCAAGTTGCTTGTTGCTGGAATTGTTCTCGAAATAGCATTTCGATCAGCCCCTTTTCACGTACCAAAGTTTGATAAAATTGTGCAATAGCCTTGAGACGTTAGATTCTCCACTTTCGCAACGATTAGCATAATCTTCACAAAGGGTAATGGAATTTGTTACTCCTCAAACCCCCGGTGAACATTGCGAAAGTGGAGAATCTAACGTCTCAAGGTTATTGCACAATTTTATCGAACTTTGGTACGTAAAAAGGAGCTAGGGACTAGGAGAAACACAACGTACCGGTACCTACGTGTTCCCACCATTTTTTAACCCGGTGTAGTACGAGATTTTGCATGGCAACCTGTAACTGCATGGTCTCGCATGCAACGGCAAGATTGCCGATTGCAAACGCGAGTTTTGCAGTCGAATTCATACGTTGAATGCAGCGCAGTGAATTTGTCCCCTTGGAAAACCATCTGTGCACGACTTACGGGAGCCTATATCCACGCATGCGTAAATTTTATGTTGAAGAACTACTTCAACCAAAGGGAAGAGATTTATTGAAAGCAACACAATATCATACCCATCAACAGGTTCAAAGACTTCGGAGAATGCAAGAAGTCAAGATACTAAGAGAATTTCTTAATTAATCTTATTTCGAAAGAGTTACGATACCCATGCAGAAAATTTCAGGCTTTAAGAGACTGATTTTTTCTGCGTGGTCTGTTATAAAGGTTTGAAACGTGATCGAAATATGGTAAAAACACATCAACATGAAGGGAACCAACTTCCTTTTATGATTTCATCAATAATTTCTGCAATTAATCTTATTTCGAAAGAGTTACTATACCCATGCAGAAAATATCAGGCTTTTAGAGACTGATTTTTTCTGCGTGGTCTGTTATAATGGTTTAAAACGGGATCGAAATATGGTAAAAACCCATCAACATGAAGGGAACCAACTTCCTTTTATGATTTCATCACTAATTTCTTCGATTAATCTTATTTCGAAAGAGTTACGATACCCATGCAGAAAATTTCAGGCTTTAAGAGACTGATTTTTTCTGCGTGGTCTGTTATAATGGTTTGAAACGTGATCGAAATATGGTAAAAACACATCAACATGAAGGGAACCAACTTCCTTTTATGATTTCATCAATAATTTCTGCAATTAATCTTATTTCGAAAGAGTTACTATACCCATGCAGAAAATATCAGGCTTTTAGAGACTGATTTTTTCTGCGTGGTCTGTTATAATGGTTTAAAACGGGATCGAAATATGGTAAAAACCCATCAACATGAAGGGAACCAACTTCCTTTTATGATTTCATCACTAATTTCTTCGATTAATCTTATTTCGAAAGAGTTACGATACCCATGCAGAAAATTTCAGGCTTTAAGAGACTGATTTTTTCTGCGTGGTCTGTTATAAAGGTTTGAAACGTGATCGAAATATGGTAAAAACACATCAACATGAAGGGAACCAACTTCCTTTTATGATTTCATCAATAATTTCTGCAATTAATCTTATTTCGAAAGAGTTACAATACCCATGCAGAAAATTTCAGGCTTTCAGAGACTGATTTTTTCTGCGTGGTCTGTTATAATGGTTCGAAACGTGATCGAAATATGGTAAAAACACATCAACATGAAGGGAACCAACTTCCTTTTATGATTTCATCAATAATTTCTGCAATTAATCTTATTTCGAAAGAGTTACAATACCCATGCAGAAAATTTCAGGCTTTCAGAGACTGATTTTTTCTGCGTGGTCTGTTATAATGGTTCGAAACGTGATCGAAATATGGTAAAAACCCATCAACATGAAGGGAACCAACTTCCTTTTATGATTTCATCAATAATTTCTGCAATTAATCTTATTTCAAAAGAGTTACAATACCCATGCAGAAAATTTCAGGCTTTCAGAGACTGATTTTTTCTGCGTGGTCTGTTATAATGGTTCGAAACGTGATCGAAATATGGTAAAAACACATCAACATGAAGGGAACCAACTTCCTTTTATGATTTCATCAATAATTTCTGCAATTAATCTTATTTGGAAAGAGTTACTATACCCATGCAGAAAATATCAGGCTTTTAGAGACTGATTTTTTCTGCGTGGTCTGTTATAATGGTTTAAAACGGGATCGAAATATGGTAAAAACCCATCAACATGAAGGGAACCAACTTCCTTTTATGATTTCATCACTAATTTCTTCGATTAATCTTATTTCGAAAGAGTTACGATACCCATGCAGAAAATTTCAGGCTTTAAGAGACTGATTTTTTCTGCGTGGTCTGTTATAATGGTTTAAAACGGGATCGAAATATGGTAAAAACCCATCAACATGAAGGGAACCAACTTCCTTTTATGATTTCATCAATAATTTCTGCAATTAATCTTATTTCAAAAGAGTTACAATACCCATGCAGAAAATTTCAGGCTTTCAGAGACTGATTTTTTCTGCGTGGTCTGTTATAATGGTTCGAAACGTGATCGAAATATGGTAAAAACACATCAACATGAAGGGAACCAACTTCCTTTTATGATTTCATCAATAATTTCTGCAATTAATCTTATTTCAAAAGAGTTACAATACCCATGCAGAAAATTTCAGGCTTTTAGAGACTGATTTTTTCTGCGTGGTCTGTTATAATGGTTTAAAACGTGATCGAAATATGGTAAAAACCCATCAACATGAAGGGAACCAACTTCCTTTTATGATTTCATCAATAATTTCTTCGATTAATCTTATTTCGAAAGAGTTACGATACCCATGCAGAAAATTTCAGGCTTTAAGAGACTGATTTTTTCTGCGTGGTCTGTTATAAAGGTTTGAAACGTGATCGAAATATGGTAAAAACACATCAACATGAAGGGAACCAACTTCCTTTTATGATTTCATCAATAATTTCTGCAATTAATCTTATTTCGAAAGAGTTACAATACCCATGCAGAAAATTTCAGGCTTTCAGAGACTGATTTTTTCTGCGTGGTCTGTTATAATGGTTCGAAACGTGATCGAAATATGGTAAAAACACATCAACATGAAGGGAACCAACTTCCTTTTATGATTTCATCAATAATTTCTGCAATTAATCTTATTTGGAAAGAGTTACTATACCCATGCAGAAAATATCAGGCTTTTAGAGACTGATTTTTTCTGCGTGGTCTGTTATAATGGTTTGAAACGTGATCGAAATATGGTAAAAACCCATCAACATGAAGGGAACCAACTTCCTTTTATGATTTCATCAATAATTTCTGCAATTAATCTTATTTGGAAAGAGTTACTATACCCATGCAGAAAATATCAGGCTTTTAGAGACTGATTTTTTCTGCGTGGTCTGTTATAATGGTTTAAAACGGGATCGAAATATGGTAAAAACCCATCAACATGAAGGGAACCAACTTCCTTTTATGATTTCATCAATAATTTCTTCGATTAATCTTATTTCGAAAGAGTTACGATACCCATGCAGAAAATTTCAGGCTTTAAGAGACTGATTTTTTCTGCGTGGTCTGTTATAATGGTTTGAAACGTGATCGAAATATGGTAAAAACACATCAACATGAAGGGAACCAACTTCCTTTTATGATTTCATCAATAATTTCTGCAATTAATCTTATTTCGAAAGAGTTACTATACCCATGCAGAAAATATCAGGCTTTAAGAGACTGATTTTTTCTGCGTGGTCTGTTATAATGGTTTAAAACGGGATCGAAATATGGTAAAAACACATCAACATGAAGGGAACCAACTTCCTTTTATGATTTCATCAATAATTTCTGCAATTAATCTTATTTCGAAAGAGTTACGATACCCATGCAGAAAATTTCAGGCTTTAAGAGACTGATTTTTTCTGCGTGGTCTGTTATAAAGGTTTGAAACGTGATCGAAATATGGTAAAAACACATCAACATGAAGGGAACCAACTTCCTTTTATGATTTCATCAATAATTTCTGCAATTAATCTTATTTCGAAAGAGTTACTATACCCATGCAGAAAATATCAGGCTTTTAGAGACTGATTTTTTCTGCGTGGTCTGTTATAATGGTTCGAAACGTGATCGAAATATGGTAAAAACCCATCAACATGAAGGGAACCAACTTCCTTTTATGATTTCATCAATAATTTCTGCAATTAATCTTATTTCAAAAGAGTTACAATACCCATGCAGAAAATTTCAGGCTTTCAGAGACTGATTTTTTCTGCGTGGTCTGTTATAATGGTTCGAAACGTGATCGAAATATGGTAAAAACCCATCAACATGAAGGGAACCAACTTCCTTTTATGATTTCATCACTAATTTCTTCGATTAATCTTATTTCGAAAGAGTTACGATACCCATGCAGAAAATTTCAGGCTTTAAGAGACTGATTTTTTCTGCGTGGTCTGTTATAAAGGTTTGAAACGTGATCGAAATATGGTAAAAACACATCAACATGAAGGGAACCAACTTCCTTTTATGATTTCATCAATAATTTCTGCAATTAATCTTATTTCGAAAGAGTTACAATACCCATGCAGAAAATTTCAGGCTTTCAGAGACTGATTTTTTCTGCGTGGTCTGTTATAATGGTTCGAAACGTGATCGAAATATGGTAAAAACCCATCAACATGAAGGGAACCAACTTCCTTTTATGATTTCATCAATAATTTCTGCAATTAATCTTATTTCAAAAGAGTTACAATACCCATGCAGAAAATTTCAGGCTTTCAGAGACTGATTTTTTCTGCGTGGTCTGTTATAATGGTTCGAAACGTGATCGAAATATGGTAAAAACCCATCAACATGAAGGGAACCAACTTCCTTTTATGATTTCATCAATAATTTCTGCAATTAATCTTATTTGGAAAGAGTTACTATACCCATGCAGAAAATATCAGGCTTTTAGAGACTGATTTTTTCTGCGTGGTCTGTTATAATGGTTTAAAACGGGATCGAAATATGGTAAAAACCCATCAACATGAAGGGAACCAACTTCCTTTTATGATTTCATCACTAATTTCTTCGATTAATCTTATTTCGAAAGAGTTACGATACCCATGCAGAAAATTTCAGGCTTTAAGAGACTGATTTTTTCTGCGTGGTCTGTTATAAAGGTTTGAAACGTGATCGAAATATGGTAAAAACACATCAACATGAAGGGAACCAACTTCCTTTTATGATTTCATCAATAATTTCTGCAATTAATCTTATTTCGAAAGAGTTACAATACCCATGCAGAAAATTTCAGGCTTTCAGAGACTGATTTTTTCTGCGTGGTCTGTTATAATGGTTCGAAACGTGATCGAAATATGGTAAAAACACATCAACATGAAGGGAACCAACTTCCTTTTATGATTTCATCAATAATTTCTGCAATTAATCTTATTTCGAAAGAGTTACAATACCCATGCAGAAAATTTCAGGCTTTCAGAGACTGATTTTTTCTGCGTGGTCTGTTATAATGGTTCGAAACGTGATCGAAATATGGTAAAAACCCATCAACATGAAGGGAACCAACTTCCTTTTATGATTTCATCACTAATTTCTTCGATTAATCTTATTTCGAAAGAGTTACGATACCCATACCCATGCAGAAAATTTCAGGCTTTAAGAGACTGATTTTTTCTGCGTGGTCTGTTATAAAGGTTTGAAAAGTGATCGAAATATGGTAAAAACACATCAAAATGAAGGGAACCAACTTCCTTTTATGATTTCATCAATAATTTCTGCAATTAATCTTATTTCGAAAGAGTTACAATACCCATGCAGAAAATTTCAGGCTTTCAGAGACTGATTTTTTCTGCGTGGTCTGTTATAATGGTTCGAAACGTGATCGAAATATGGTAAAAACACATCAACATGAAGGGAACCAACTTCCTTTTATGATTTCATCACTAATTTCTTCGATTAATCTTATTTCGAAAGAGTTACGATACCCATGCAGAAAATTTCAGGCTTTAAGAGACTGATTTTTTCTGCGTGGTCTGTTATAAAGGTTTGAAACGTGATCGAAATATGGTAAAAACACATCAACATGAAGGGAACCAACTTCCTTTTATGATTTCATCAATAATTTCTGCAATTAATCTTATTTCGAAAGAGTTACAATACCCATGCAGAAAATTTCAGGCTTTCAGAGACTGATTTTTTCTGCGTGGTCTGTTATAATGGTTCGAAACGTGATCGAAATATGGTAAAAACACATCAACATGAAGGGAACCAACTTCCTTTTATGATTTCATCAATAATTTCTGCAATTAATCTTATTTGGAAAGAGTTACTATACCCATGCAGAAAATATCAGGCTTTTAGAGACTGATTTTTTCTGCGTGGTCTGTTATAATGGTTTAAAACGGGATCGAAATATGGTAAAAACCCATCAACATGAAGGGAACCAACTTCCTTTTATGATTTCATCAATAATTTCTGCAATTAATCTTATTTCGAAAGAGTTACTATACCCATGCAGAAAATTTCAGGCTTTTAGAGACTGATTTTTTCTGCGTGGTCTGTTATAATGGTTTAAAACGGGATCGAAATATGGTAAAAACCCATCAACATGAAGGGAACCAACTTCCTTTTATGATTTCATCAATAATTTCTGCAATTAATCTTATTTGGAAAGAGTTACTATACCCATGCAGAAAATTTCAGGCTTTTAGAGACTGATTTTTTCTGCGTGGTCTGTTATAATGGTTCGAAACGTGATCGAAATATGGTAAAAACACATCAACATGAAGGGAACCAACTTCCTTTTATGATTTCATCAATAATTTCTGCAATTAATCTTATTTCGAAAGAGTTACTATACCCATGCAGAAAATTTCAGGCTTTTAGAGACTGATTTTTTCTGCGTGGTCTGTTATAATGGTTTGAAACGTGATCGAAATATGGTAAAAACACATCAACATGAAGGGAACCAACTTCCTTTTATGATTTCATCAATAATTTCTTCGATTAATCTTATTTCGAAAGAGTTACAATACCCATGCAGAAAATTTCAGGCTTTCAGAGACTGATTTTTTCTGCGTGGTCTGTTATAATGGTTTGAAACGTGATCGAAACATGGTAAAAACACATCAACATGAAGGGAACCAACTTCCTTTTATGATTTCATCAATAATTTCTGCAATTAATCTTATTTCGAAAGAGTTACAATACCCATGCAGAAAATATCAGGCTTTTAGAGACTGATTTTTTCTGCGTGGTCTGTTATAATGGTTTGAAACGTGATCGAAATATGGTAAAAACACATCAACATGAAGGGAACCAACTTCCTTTTATGATTTCATCAATAATTTCTGGAATTAATCTTATTTCGAAGGAGTTACAATACCCATGCAGAAAATATCAGGCTTTTAGAGACTGATTTTTTCTGCGTGGTCTGTTATAATGGTTCGAAACGTGATCGAAATATGGTAAAAACCCATCAACATGAAGGGAACCAACTTCCTTTTATGATTTCCTTGTCATGGGACACAATTGAAAGTGGAGAAAGTCAAAAACGTTGAACCTGTTAGTTCCTGGATGGTAATGGATAGTTCCTCGTTTAGCAATTATTGCAATGGGGCTTCTTTCCTTTAGCCATATAAGGGAACGGAGTTCCATTTTGAGTGTTCTCGGGACAGGTATGACCCACATGAAATATGTTGCTAGATCCTTGTTGGGAAATAATATTGCATATCAATGACGTGTATTAGTAATTGGTAGGTTGTCATAGTGATTGTTGCAACTGAAGAATGTAAGACGGGGTAACTGCACCAAAATGTTGGCTTTGTTTTCTGATGAGATCTGTCTACGTAGAAACTTATGGGTAGGATAACAATCGAATACCCCCCCCCCCCTACTCGTACCACTACGGATAGAGTTTGCTCTATTGTTTAATGTGTGCCAAACGAGTAAATCTCGGCAGACAGCCATATATGGAAAGGGCGTTTAATGATGAGATGATTTAAAAAGGGAAGCCATAGCTGGTCATACAGTTGCTGATGAATGCTGCTCATAGAGAATTGTCCAGGAAAAGATTTGCAGGTTATTAGTAAGTACCATCTTTTCTAATAGATCAGCACAAAACTATCTTGAATTTATGCTCCTAATTGTGAAGTCTAAAACATAGAATTGCAACGAGTTGGTCTCTTCAACGCTAGTGCAACGAAATACGTAGACACTATTGGTTCTAAAAATCTACATTTCATGACAATAAAACTAGATTGCATAATGAAGTCTGGTTCATTGAAATATGGCAATGTCCGAAGCGCTGAGAATGAGACCCTTTACGAAATGAATCATTTCTGAAACGTCTCATCCTTAAATTATTATTATTACCTGATGTTTTAAACTCTTCTGAATGTCAGAAGAAAATTATTGCACTATGTTTCATGACTTTCCTGATATTCGAAGTAATCTTCAAGGTTTGTACCACCAGACGATTCTAAACGGGCAGCGCCAATTCATTCTCATTCGATAATTTTTCACTCTCCAAACACATGCAAAGGACACACTTATCTGGTATCTTTTTTTGTAAGAAACTTGCCTCGAAAGTGTTCGTACAATTTTTTAACTAAGGACCCAAGATTCTTAGTTAAAGTTTCCCACCTTATCACAATTGATAGGATAGCAATGGAGCCCAAGAAAGGACATCAACCAAGGAACTCAACGAAAATGGAACGAAACGTCGATACAAATGATCAAGTAGGCATGTTTTCATTATGATTCATTGATTGTGCAATACGACATATAATTGTTGTAGCATGTTTTACTTGTGGAAAACACGTGTTACTTGTTGAAAACAGTATGCAGTAGGTTCCTTTCAATAATCGTAACATCATACAATAAAATAGACTATCAGTGCTATCATACAATATCGAAACAATCATACATAAAATATCCCAAGAACAGTTTATTTAAGATATTTATCCATACAGCAGGAAAGGCTTGCAGCAATCAACTTTACACAGCTTTCTGTCACTTAATATTGACGCATGTAGATTATCATATGCTTCTGCTAGGCTGTGATTCCCATTCCTGCGTTCTTTTTAAGGCTTGTGTGCTCGAACTTTCTGACGAGTCTATGGAAAAAGATTTTGAAAAGATGAGGGAAGTTGCTGCATACTTGACAGTGAAAGATACAAATCAGAAAAGGAAATTTCCCGACAGCACGAGTGAGGCTCGAAAATCAGAAATCAGGAAAATGGCGAGAGGATACGTGCTTAAAGGTAAGAATATCGTGTTTTGTGAGGGGCTACTCTCATGGAAATCTTTAGAGCTAAAATATAATCCACAACGTAAGTTGAACCAAATAGTGAATAGTTTGCTTACAGGATTTATTCAGGCTGTTCAGCCTGAATTTAGGGCATCTCGTTTCCCAACAATCTTGCCAGTCCTTAGCAAAATCACTTTGTTTCAAAAAAGCGACACGACGTCCCTAAAAATTACAGTTTTCAAAAATATAGTACGGAGTTTTTTCGAATCAGCCAAATACCCCGCAGGTTAAACTGGGCATGTCTAAAAATGATTGCATAGAAAATGTCTATACATGTAGCGCTGTATCAAGTGCAAACATAAAGTGTAACAGCTAGCATCTTGGTGTAGCCAAACTGAGGTAAGATGCCAACAGTTTATATCTGGTGCAAAAGAAGAGCGGGTATAAAGGCAGTTTGGATAATATTTTCAGATAAGATACTTTTGTTTTTGCCAATGGGAAACTTTTGTCACAAACTGAATTTCTTTCGTCCCAAAGACGGTAAATATCCGTACAGCACATCATCTTATGGGTGATTTACCTGGTCATAACGAGGACGCAACATCAGAAATTAATCCAAACAATTCGACCTGTCAGCAATTCGCTTGTATCTTCTTGTACCTTAGAAAAATTTATCTATTTCGTGGGAAGTGAAGCTATGGAGGAACGAGGCACTATGCGACGTGCAGTGATGACTCTTGACGAAGCAAAAAGGATTTTTAAAGAATATCACGCTAGCGGAATGGGTGGACATTTTGGCAGGACAAAAAGCACAACTAGCATTACCCGTGACTTCAAATGGAAGAATATGACCAACCACATCAAACATTGGGTAAGTAAGACTTTACCTGGTTACACACATCTTAGCTTAATGGGAAAACAATCTTATTTTAGGTCTTTTTTGGTCAAATAAAACAAATACATATAACAAATACACTTACTGTGCCACTCATTGCAGGAAAGGACACGAGGCGTCATATTTTATTCTTTTATTGCAGGAAAGGACACGAGACATCATCATACTCACTCATATTGCTAACTTCCATTGTGAAGAACAGCCAATAATATTTTGTGACCCTTTACTATGGAATTTTGTGAGTCCAGATGTCACGACTATCTTTAACGAGTCGATGGAACTAACATAAAGAACTTCATACAATCAGTGTGCTTTCTATTCCTTAAAAGACGTTGCCAGAAAAAATTGAACAACAAATGACTCCTCCTATTCAAAGATACTTCGGTTTCTATGTGACTTCAGAGAGGGGCAAAGTGCACAACTTGCTCTTTGCATTAATTTAGGTCTTCATTATATCGAAAACAAATTCTAAACGTCTATTTCATTGGAAGTTTGCTGTGCATCACGTAGCAGTAGCGAATGCACAAGCGAGATCACACTAACTTTCTTGAAATCAAAAGCTCTTGTTACGTACATTGCTTTGGAAACGCAAGACCTTACAGTTAGTTGGGATTTCGTAGCAAAGGCTGATAAGTTTTGTCAAAAACGTTTGATCTCACAAACCAAGATGAGACTTAGCTAGTGAAGTCATCGTTGGCCTACCCGCCCAATTGAAATTTCCAAATGATGTATGGTGCATTGGAACTTGTGATGTCTCTCAACATATTATTACTTAGTTATCAGATAATCAAAAGTGTCTACTGTTCTGTCTATTCCAGATAAACGTATGCGAAGTTTGTGAATTTTCAGGCCCACCACTGAAGAATGTGGATGTCGAGCTGCAACCGATTGAGGTATTGATCAACTATTTACTCATATTTTTAACTTCCATTGTGAAGAACAGCCAATAATATCCTGAGGAACTCAACATTTACACTGGCTTAGAATGACTCTCCCAGTCTTGCAGGTTCAATTCCCGAAATGACAACATAAGATAACTATAAATTCTTATCTTTTCACATAACCTTCCTCAATTTTTACTCGAAACTTCCTCCAAACCAGGTTTGTAGGTTTATGGTGTTTTTGCGTCTCTGGACAACCTATGCATAACATGGCACTTAAAATAACCATTGTTTAATGACTTTCCATATGCTAACGCTTTGTTATCTTTTAGATCACAAGACCATGGGAAATGGTTGGGATCGACTTTGTTGCTTGCCCTAAAACTCCTAGAGGACACAAATACATAATGACTGCCACAGATTACTTTACAAAATGGGTGGAGGCGTTTCCCACTGTCTCAAAAGAAGAAAAATGCGTCGCAGAGTGCTTGGCAAAGATTTTTTACAGACATGGGGCACCTGAAAAAATTTTGAGTGACCAAGGAAGAGAATTCGTAAACAAGGTAATTTACGTGTGTCTCAACGAATTATTAGCATTAATGAGGGGGAAATTGATATGATCGATGAAAGATCTGGTTGCGTTGCTAAGATCTTAACAACTTACCAAGTATTTTCTTCCTTATTCATAAGTAACTTTTCGTCACATCTTTCTCGTGTGAGGCCAGTGATGAAGACGCACAACATCGAGGTAATGGTAATTCTTTGCAAGCTTTACTGCTCTCACAGCAAGATCTTCCTTTTTTCCAGAAACCTAAACAATGACAAACCAATGATATGCAATTTTGCAATTCCAGGGCAATGATGAATTTTGCAAATATTTGGAGGTGGAGCGAAAGCAAACAGCAGCTTACCATCCACAGACAAATGGTTTAGACGAAAAAACAAACCAAACCATAAAAAGGTACATATGGAGCTAATTATGAATCTATACCACAATTTTCATGGAAATTACACTTGCCGCCAGGCATGGCGTGTTGACATTTAAGAATTATCGTATGCGAAAGGTTTATAGGTGCATCATCACTGCTCGACCAATGCTAATGAAATATTAATCAATCAGAGAAAATCACTTCAAGGCTGTGACTCAGACTCATTGTATTTCCTTTGCTAGGGCCCTAGAGAAAATGGTAAATGAAAAACAGGATGACTGGGACTTGCACCTGGATCCCGTTCTATTAGCCATAAGGACAAGCGTCCATTGCACGACAAAGTACTCGCCATTCAAGTTGCTGTACAATCGGGAGGCAAAACGGCCCATACAAGTGAGAGACGATGGAGAAGATTGGTCTGAGGTAATAATTATGAACAAAAAGTGTTCTAACGAACAGCACATAAAGTTGAAATTTCATTGCAATAGCAGAAGCTTCTAAAATAATTAATAAAATTTACCCAAACCTCATAATTTCTAACATTCGATATTCTGTATGTTTCCATCCTTTTAAGCTACTTCTCACATCTGCTGTATCTACACCTACTGTACTCTTCTTTGCAAATGCAATGAAAACCTGAGAACGGCACGTTTGGTCATTATCTTGCGTCAACTAAGGAATATCTAACTAATGCCTATAAAAATCTTTTTAAGGTTGAAATACGATTGCCAAAAGACGAATCATATGGTAAATTTGTAGAAGACTCGGACATAAAAGTTATCGACATTCAAGAGAAGGTGAGAGCAAATATCAAGAAGGCACAAGCGAGGCAGAAGAATGATTATAGAAAAAGAATGAGCGGAAAAGGCAAACCGGTGGTGTTAAGTGAAGGTCAGTTGGTGCTGCTTTACAACGCACGAAAGTCAACACGGAAAGGGGATAGGCTGGCAAAGAATTGGAGCGGCCCCTTCCGTATAAGTACGATAACAGACAACAAGAACGTCAAACTGGAAGGCAGAAAGACGATGGTGAATATACAACACCTCAAGCCATTCCATACAGCGAAAGGAGCTGAAGACGTACATAATGAAAATCAGAAGAAGGAGGAAAACGATCCAGTCAATAGCTCGGTAAGAGAATGCCTATGGTACAGTCGTGTCCAAAAATTTAAAGCCATATTTTTGTCCACAAAATTTCTTGGCATAACGAAATAGAAGCCTAGCGCTCTACCTATTTTACTCTCATAGAGTTTCTTAAGGTCAACTTTCCATGTAGATTCCGAATTTTGTTTCTGCAGAAGACAGTTGTGCATGGCAACATCAAATATTTTCAAAGTGATAAATTAGCTACGTTACATACTTAACAACATTCATTCAAAGAGTGGAGTGAAACGGTGTGTTCACTGATAATTTCTAGAACTGCAGAGAAACTGCGCCTACTGAAACAATGCAGTGACCAATGAAATGGCATCAAAAAATAATTAGTTGTGCTTCATCACCTTTTATCAGGATGCTTCATGATATAAAGAGACCAATTACTTATAGAAAACTACTTCTTTCCTAGGACTTCGCTGAAACTGCGTCACCTCCAAAAAAACCACGAACTGTGAAAGAGCCTACCATGGTAAGAAACATTGCCTTCCTTTCTTTTCCTTGTAATGCAGACTTAGTATGATTGCCGAATCATTTTAAAAAGTAACAAATTCCTTATTGAAAACTGGTTCTTTCCTAGGACTTCACTGAAACTGCGTCACCTCCAAAACAGACACAAACTGTGAAAGAGCCTCCCAAGGTAAAAACACTTCCTTCATTTCTTCTGCTTGTAATATACTCTTGGTATAATGGCAGATTCTTAGTACAAAGCGATCAATTCCTTATTAAAAACTGCTTCTTTCCTAGGACTTTACTGAAAATGTGTCACCTCCAAAAAAACCACCAACTGTGAAAGAGCCTACCAAGGTAAGAAACATTTCCTTTCTTTCTTCTGCCTACAATGCACTTTTGGTATGATGGAAGATTCACCTTACAAGGCAACAAAGTCCTAATTAAAAATTGCTTCTTTCCTAGGACTTCACTGAAACTGCGTCACCTCCAAAACAGACACAAACTGTGAAAGAGCCTCCAAAGGTAAACATAAGATCCTTTTGGATGATTACAAAGTCCGTCCTGAGCTAAACAAGCATAAGAATATCTGATTATTGATTTCTTCATAACCCCAAATGATCGTTGATTCTGTTTTTTGCTACAGTCAGAGAGATGAGTGTTGCTGCTAAAGTCGCCTTCAATGGAAAATCGAGCGCCTAGTATAAGGACAAGAATCGCCTCAAGGTCAAAGGCAATGTTTTGGTCTTTATGTCAAACGAGAATGATACGCAAAAATCAAAATTCATTACCCCTAGTTTGCTTATAGTTCGTGCACAAAACTATTGGTGCATCTGTGTCAAATGAGATGTCATGTGAGATTTACGATAACGCAAAATTACTGATGCAGAACCGTACAGAACGTTTCAGTTGTTGCTATTCGCGGGCATCTAATTTGAGACAAGCAGTCACGAAGATTCCTCTGTGCAGAATGATATGCATGAAGATGTTTTGGTTCAGTGTGATCACGTCCCTTCCCCCAGTCCATGGCGCCATTGCTTGCTGGGATTCTGCACCTTTCGTCTCAACTTCGCCTGCGATGATTGCATCCGTTGCTGTGTAGGAGGGGGGTCCTTCTACCTTTGGTTATGCTGCAAATGCTAACCTCTGTGCAGGCCGCCGGTTACATCATCCTCTAAAGTTGAGTTATTTGCATAATGAGTACTATCAATAAGTGGCTAATGATTCGTTCGTTCTAGAAAACGATTGTTTTGACATAATTAAGCTGCTAATGAAGTCAAGAACGTGCCAATTCTGGGTGAATTTGTTGCTGTGCCAGGGTAAACATCCTAGTAATTTATCCATCTTATGGTGTCAAATCTGTCTAACATGAAATAAGCCGACGTCAAATGTTGCTATAGGATCGCGGGAAACTTCTGTCTTGTATGCGCTTTATGTGCGCTTTCTTTATTTCAGTGCCAATTAGCAGAGATAAAACGTTAATCAATTGCTTTAACGAGCGTGACTTACTTTCTTTCTTTCTTTCTTTCTTTCTTACTGACATCGAGTCCCCCCTTAGATTACAAAGTTGGACTTTGTAATCAAAAACACTTCCTTCATTTCTTCTGCTTGTAATATACTCTTGGTATAATGGCAGATTCTTAGTACAAAGCGATCAATTCCTTATTAAAAACTGCTTCTTTCCTAGGACTTTACTGAAAATGCGTCACCTCCAAAAAAACCACCAACTGTGAAAGAGCCTACCAAGGTAAGAAACATTTCCTTTCTTTCTTCTGCCTACAATGCACTTTTGGTATGATGGAAGATTCACCTTACAAGGCAACAAAGTCCAAATTAAAAATTGCTTCTTTCCTAGGACTTCACTGAAACTGCGTCACTTCCAAAACAGACACAAACTGTGAAAGAGCCTTGCAAGGTAAACACATTTCCTTAATTTTTCTGCTAGTAGCATACTCTTGGTACGATGGAAGATTCTTAGCACAAAGCGATCAAATCCTTATTAAAAACTGCTTCTTTCCTAGGACTTTACTGATAATGCGTCACCTCCAAAAAAACCACCAACTGTGAAAGAGCCTACCACGGTAAGAAACATTTCCTTTCTTTCTTTTGCTTACAATGCACTTTTAGTGTGATGGCAGAATCATTTTACAAAGCGATCAATTCTTTATTTAAAACTGCTTCTTTCCTAGGACTTCAGTGAAACTGCGTCACCTCCAAAACAGACGCAAACTGTGAAAGAGCCTACCAAGGTAAAAAACATTTTCTTCATTTCTTTTGCTTGTAATGCACTTTGGTATGATGGCAGCTTCTTACAACAAAACGATCAATTCTTTATTAAAAACTGCTTCTTTCCTAGGACTTCGCTGAAACTGCGTCACCTCCAAAACAGACGCAAAATGTGAATGAACCTACCAAGGTAAGAAATGTTTCCTTTATTTCCTTTGCTTGCGATGCATTTTTTGTATGATGGCTAATTGATGTTGTAAAGCGACCAATTCCGTATCGAAAACTGTTCTTACTAGGACTTCTATGAAATGTAGGATTTCTGTTTATGATACAGACATTTTATGAGATATGTGCAGCAGCGAATTACCAATGCAGTTGTTTCTATTAAGAATCATATAGCTTTCTACAGTAGCCATTTTGGTAACAAAATTTCTATTTTGAGAAAATTAATTTCTTTGTATAGCAAGTTGGCAAAATGAAACAAGTTGAAGTAACAGAATTTACCCCTTTGCAAGAAAACTCACAGGTCAGCTATTTCACTGCTTTATGACTAACATCCATAAAGTGTTACATTGAATCTGTTGATAGGATCTGTTGAGCATCATTTCCAACCTCATTTCCCTTAACCTCTTTTTTCACAGAAAGAGAAAAATGATTCCGAAGAAATGGAAGCTGCTGACCTGATGTGTGATGAATGGATGGGACCAGATGGACCTGTTGACCGTGAGCACCCAGGTGCCAAGCCTGTGCTCATGGTCAACGGCTCATTTTCAACTGTAGCTACTATTCTCATCGATGACAGCAATGGCGCTGTACCTCATCGCCTCGTTAATTCGTTTAACATCGCTAACAATGAAGGTAATAGAAAACTGATAACGACAAGTACCAAAGTTGAGCAAGTATCATTGATCAGTAGACTTGGAGGATGCAAAGATTTTTCTTTTTTTGTAAATTCAAGGGTGACAAGATGCAAGAAACTTTACTGCATTGACATATTTTGAGCCAAGTTGATCACTTTTTCTTATGAACCGTTGCTTTCTGTGAGAGTTATTCCTGTGAAAGAACATGCAGCTAACATATCTGGTAGATTCACTCTCATTGTTCACGCAAGAAAAACTTACGATTAGTAACTTGGGAACATCATCATGCATCTTCCTCTACTTTGCAGTTCTTCATGAAATTTGGAATAATGGTCCTGTTGGATATACTGTGGCAAAGTATCCAAACTTCATACTAAGAGACACTTGCTTCCTGGGATTAAAATGGGGAAATGAAGTACAAGACGAAGTAAGATATCTGTTCAGAAGTTTAATATTGAGTATATGAAAACTTATGAAAAGTATATGAAAAGTTTACAACAGATTACAATGAACATATTTTCCAAAACATCATTCTCCTAGTCATGTGTATAAGAAAGAAATTTGGAGACTTGAACCTCAAACTAACCATTGTCTCAAGTAGCAATGTATTAGTGTTCAAACTAGTTATGACTATGATTTACTTCTTGCAGATAATGGATGCTTATCTTCAACTACTTATACGGAAACTAGACAAAGAGAAGCAGGTAGACATCTTGAGGGATCTTGGCAATGCAGTAATGAAAAAATTCTCCAGTATTCAATAAATATCCTTAATGGGCAGTTTCTAAATCAAAACTTTAGGAATTCAATCAATCATAAAGGGCTTTGTCTTCAAGTTTTAAATAACTCAACATGTTCTATGATAATTCATCATACCCAGATAAACCATTAAATGGAAATTTTAAAGGGTGTTTTAACTAAACTCAAACCCCTTTTAGAGAACTTATTTGCATAACGCATCATCATAAGAGGCAAACAACTGTTGATAAGGAATATCCCACGCTTATTGTACCATTTATAGACAGATTTTTGGAATGGAGTCCACAAATGTTCATACCATTTCAGACGTACGTACCGCTTTGGACATACATGGCACCTCTTTGTCCTGGCTGCTCTGCATTTTCCGATAGAATATTGAGAACGATATTAAAATGCATTATTTACTGAAAACTTTGCATTTACATTTTTGAGGATCAAACAGATTCTTCTAATATAGACTTCTCTGACTTTTTTCAGAAAAAAATACTAACTATCAACAGTTTGATCATGACACTCATCTGCAAAGGGGCAGAGTACAAACGGAGACTACAGAAGGTAATATAGCAAATACTTCAAATTTATAAATAACCACATTTCCACGCAGATAGTCAGATAGTCAATGTAAATTGCAAAAAATAAATTTTCTAGTTTGCTGAACAGTCATTCTACTGATAAACAAAATGAACAGATGTCTCCCTAAACTTAATCACACACAGTAAATGCATATATAGATATAAATAAATATATATATTTTTATATATTTATGCTAATGAAAAACAATGTCAATCTTCTTTACGATAGGTTGACATTAGTGAATATGAAATGGTGATCGGACTTGACAATAACAGAGGAAACCATTGGAATCTATTTGTAAGTATTCATATTATTTAAGATACTCTCTCATGTACATGTTAACATTTAAAAAATTATCAACTCTTTGCTATTAACTTTTTTAGTTGGCAACTCTTTGCTTTTGACTTGTTTCAACATATAACCATACAGCTGTATACCTAGGACCCAGCATCTATATAAATAAAATAGCTGTTAAGTTGGAATCTTATCATTTCAGTATATGATGATGATGATGATGATGATGATGATGATGATGAAACAGTTCCTATTTTGAATAGTTTAAAAACATTCTACATGCTTCATTATGGTAAAAACTATATTATTTCATTCACACTAGGTTGCCTATCCAAAGACTGGTGTCATCACTTACATTGATCCTTTAGGGGAACGGCCATCTCATCTTGATAAAATCAAGAGGAACTGGAAGTAAGTATACAATCACTGAGACCAAGCTAGAACTGCCTAAAACAATGTCATCATGCACACTGAGTTAAGGAAGTGTTTGAATACATACAGTAGGCTTTTGAAATAATAAATCAAAGAGATCCAGGCCAATATAAAGAAAGAAAACATCAAGTGTTGCCTGATTTTGGAACATGTTATTGGGAGCTACAGGGGGACTCAAAGTTATGAACTTTCATGTATGCACTTGCAGTTTCTGCTCCATCAGTCACTGATAATACAACCATTTTACAACTACAGACTTTTCTTACAGTATCTACTGTAGGCAAAAGTCAATTGTAATTTTCTTCCAATTTTTCAGGAACTTCTGCTACCAAAGGTCAAAACAGTGGGAAACGAAATCTTTGCCAAAAGATTGGATTGTTCAAACAAAGAAGCATCCAAAGCAGCTTGACTCTTTTAATTGTGGGGTCTACACAATGAAGGTATTACACAGTTCATCTTTCAAATCAGTTTCAGGTTATATGTGCTGGAGTGAAAAACTCTCCCTAGCTGTCCAATTAAACAGTTGCCATTACTATGAATGCTTAATATGAAATTAAAATTTGTACATATACATGCAAACCTGTCTCCAATGCTAGTATTCTGCTCTATAAATTTGAGAGACAAACCAAAAATTTCAAGATGGAAAGTTGAGTCCTTTCAGTGCTTCCATAGATACTGTACGTAGATCCTTGATCAATAAATTCAACTGCACAAAATCACACCATGACGCCATTATGCTAAATGAGTTACACATGACACAATGATTATTGATGAAAGATTTTTCAATCTAGTTTGCAGAGATTCTGTTGACAAATGGCTCTTTTGACTTTCCAATGACCAACCAAGATCTGATGAAGTATCGAGAGCATATTGGTTTACTTTTGCTTGCAGAATCAGGTACAGCATATTGCAATTCAAGTTATTTGATTTCTTCTCTTTTATTCCCTTGCAAACCTGCTACCTTCTGTACTGAACAAACATGTTTAAGTTACAACAGCAAGACATCTCTTGGATACACTGTACCTATATGTACATCAGTACAGTCTCAAATTAGATGTCACTTGCCATAATGCCCACAAAAAAAAACAACACTAGCAGTGTTTGCAAAGGAATTTGTATTATTCCAAATCCGAGGTGACATATAAGTTGAAATGGACCTTAGCCCATTGCCATGTAAGCTCAGAATTTCCTAGGAATATTCTCAGACAGAAATTGGTGCCTTCATGTTGAAGCACAGCTCAGATAGAAAGATGCAACGATATCACATTCTAATACCTATAAGGCCTGTTTTTACTTACTGTGATCTCCGTGTTTATGATAGATGAACTGGAGAATGGCTGGTGTAGAAAATGCGGGCTTTTCAATGGAGATATAAACTGGGTAAGGAAATTATGAGTCCATTTGTCACATGATACATTTACTGTCCTCCTCCATACAGCAAAGAAACAGTCTGTCTGCTGCTGAGGGCAATTTCAAATTTTTTTAGGTGCTGATCATCATCCTACTGTCTGCTGCACACAAGGAAAAAAGTGAAGGACCAAATAATTCGAGCTCTTAAAATATATTGCATTTTTCAACTGAAGCTATCAAATACTAGGCTGTGTGATCCTCAAGCAATAGACTTTTAGAAATTTACTGAGGAAAATAAATATTTCTAAGAGAAGACAATGTTGAGAAAGAGCTTTGCTATTCAATATGTTCTGAGCCAAGGATTTTCAAGCCAGACAGAAATACTGTCTGATGCAATGTCAATAGTTTATGTGAAAAGAATGCAGCATTCTAATGAGTAATTTGACACATTACAGTAAACATGCAAGACATAAAGTACATGCAGTAAGCACATATGAAATCACCTACCAATTCAATCTCTCTTTGCTTATTGAATTGCAGGTTGCATGCTCCTGTTCACGATGGTTTCACCAAAATTGTGTCAATGTAAAGCCCGTACAAGCACCAACAATGTTTTTCGAATGTGATGTTTGTAAGAATGGCAGCACAAGTTTTTTAGAATCAATAGAACTGGATGAATTGAAAGCTGTCAGCTCTTCAACACCCCTACATAAAAGAGAAAAAGATGGCAATACTATGAAGAAAACAGAGGATGCTTCCGCCAAAATACCCAGTGAGCCCAAGGAAAGGAAGCGTGCACTTCCAAAAATGCAACACGATGGGGATCTTCTTTTTACAAATAGAAAGGCAAAGAGATGCCAAAGCTGCCATAAAAATTTTACAGTTTCACCACCAGGAAATTTCATGGTTGCAAAATTCACAACCTTCAAGGTGCCTACACCAAGGGGGATCAAAGACAGTGCAAGAAATTACTACTTCTGTGTTGACGAGAAATGTCTGCAAGCTGTCTTTGGAAAAAACTTCAAACTGAAGGACATTCGGGTGGATGACAACATAAAAGGGAAACTGACTGTTGCAAATGCGCAGTGGCTGGAAACACATGGACTTGACATTAGATTTTAAAGGCAGTAACACCCTGGGTGTCAGTAAAGTAACCCATTTTCCACTAGAAAAAGGAACAAAACAATAAGATATCAACACTCTCTAAGCACACATGAATTATTCAATCTTCAAAATAAATGAACATACCTCAAATTTACATGTCACATACCAAACACAGACTCCTGAAATGAAGAGCAATTTAAAACATGATTCAAATAACTTGAAGCATCATTTGTTTGAAAAGGTACAGCCAACAATCAAAGTTTAAAATTGATTTGCAAGCACTCTATGATTGGACTCTGCAAAGCCATACAGTATCTCAGGTGCTTGATGTAAAATTGTAAAATGAAAGGTACAGTACGCCTGTTCAACAGCAAGATACAAATGTAGCTATGTACTTGGAAAGTGCAGATGTATTTTGCTTTGTTCCTTCATCAAGTCAAACATAGGGATTCATTCTGAGAAGCCCTTAGTAAGGCTTAGTATCACAATACATTTCCCTTGTCAGCAAGAAAAACTAAAATGCTTCATGATCTGTAAAACAAAACAAAACAGAGTCCTTCATATGGTACTGAATATTACTTCAAACGAACCTTATGTTGCATGATAACATGTGTTGGTTATGGGAAAATTATCTTATATATTTAGTAGAGGAAATTTGTTATATATTAATCTCATTCACTGCTTATGTGTAAATTGAGAATTTCTAAACTAAACTACTTGACTGTGAGGATAATGAAAAACATATGCAGGAGTGTCTTAATTTCTTGCTGATCTAAGGGTCTGAGGTTGTTCTAAGCGGTTTCTTATGAAAAATACAGTATGTGTATTTTACCAAAAGGATGACATTGTTCCTTTTTGACTTTCCATTGTTGACTATGGTCAAGTGTATGTTGACAAATGATATCAGTTTTGGAGATGGGGCTACACTACCATTTAGCTGTTCTGATGGACAAAGTTTGTTATTCTGGTCATTTTTGAAAGCCGTTAGCCATCAAAAATTGTTTGAATGAAAAACAAAAGTTGCCAAATTTGGCTGTTGGTAGGAAATATTTGAAAAAAAAAGTAACAACAAAGTTTAATGCTGCTCAGCACTGCACGCAAAATATATCTGACAACTACCACTGAAGAATAAAAATATCTATATTTCAAATAAAAAGATGTAAGAGTAACTTTATAATACGAAGTCATTTTTGATAACACTATTACTGCACAGCATTCGGAAGAAATTTGGCAGCTTTTGGGAGTTTTGGCCAAATTTGGCTGTCAACTTTTGACATCTGGTTACCCCCAGGGTGTTAAAGAATAGATAGGCATAGATCCATCAAAGCACAAGTGTGGGACGTTGTGCCATGTTGAAGGAATTTCAAGTATCAGGTGAAAATCTATTTCATGCAGTACATATAAAAACTTCTCTGAAAGGTGGAGAACACTATCTGTATCATGTTTAGACACAGTATAAGCTTTCAAAAAAACTGGTAATTCTCTTTTGAATCTGCCATAACAATCTTGGGCAAGGTCAATAATATCATCACTCATGAATGAGGAGAATGGCATAGCATAAGGCAAAATGGTGAGAGAAACTTGTTTTGTTAAGGGTTGCAATATGTTGTTGATGTTCAAGCTGAAATTGTAAGTCATGTCATTCATAACGCATGAGTTTGGTTTAAGTAATCAAAATGAATTAAGCCGTTAGCGGATATGACTAGCTATACGTAGAATGGGCCTAAAGTAAGAGGAAGTCCTAGTGTAGGCCAAAAGAGGAGTGTCGCCGTGATAAGATGGCAGGGATCAGTGCATAACTTACCATCAGTTAAAGTGACAGCAACATAATGTATTGATGTGTAGGAAGGACTTCTCCAAGGGCCTTCATCTTTGCAAACTGGGAGAACCAGAGGCGCGCCGCGTATCGTGAAAAGTAGCCTTGCGTATGGAACGCATGCGCCAGATATGCATAATGCAAAAACTACTTTTGAGTGTTTAGCCATGCAGAAATGGTTGCCATGCAGAAATTAATACGACACCGGCACCAGAAAGCGAGATAGCTACCTGGTCTCAAAGAAACTTTGCGACTTTGTTTATTTTGAATTTCTGCGTCTGCAATCGCAAATACCTTTGAATTTAGATGTCAAAAAGCAGCTGCTGCTATTGTCTTACAAAATCTGTCCTTGTTATCTTATCTTGTTTCAAGTAATGTAGCGCTTGAAAGATTTGGCAAACCGAACCGTTGCAACGTTGAATCATGGTTGAATTTACACAATCGAGTATCTGCTATTGTATTATTTGCATATGCGCCTGACAATGAAATGCCTCCAAAGGCTACACGTTATTTTATAAGAAACTAGGATCAGGCCATAGTACTAATAGCTTCTTAATTTAGCAAGAAATTTTGTCCATTTTAGTACCAAAAGTTTCTTGATTGGTTTTTATTTTTTGAATGCATGAATTGTCAATGTGGTCGCTAACACTGCTGCAGATATGCTTCTTGATATTCAAAACATCATATAGGAATAAACAGTGTTCTGTTATGTTGAAAACACAAACGGTTAGATAATATTGCCCAATAATGAAGGTTCAACGATCTATTTGCTATAAACTTCATGCTATTAACTTTGAAAAGTTTCTTAGCACTTCTCAGACATAGTACTAGAGTTACTTAAAATTTTGGCCATCTTAGTACTAGTTTCTTATAAACCAGTTTCTTATAAAAAAAACGTGTAACGAGTCAAAATTTTGTTTGGCAGCAGGTCTTACATGTTCTCCATAAATGCTAAATCGTGTGTATATGTTTGTGTACTGTTTCAAAAATATCCACAACATGTTGAATGAGAATGAATATTTTCATTCTTGGCACCATTTTTATCAGTGTTGAATAGAATCTAGCATATCAATCAAGAGCAGTCGTTCCCGTCATGGGCCGTCATGTGATCACATAAACATGATCAACAAATGTGGAAAACATTCATTCCCTCGACTGTTGGACAGAAAAGTCAGGAGCGGATCCAGACAGGGTTTACAGGTTTCAAAAACCCGGTCAGATTATTCGAGAAAAGCTACCCTCAACGAACAGTTGATTCACTCCTTTTGAACCGCAAAGAAATGTTCACTTGAAAGCAATGACTGCGATTGTCTTCCAGATGATTGCTTAGGCTATTGCGGTGGCGCTTCTTATCGATGTGAAGCTCTTGTGCTTTGAACAAGAAAGCAAATATCTGTTTCCTGATGAACAAATGGTGGTGAACAGGCTTTTGTTTTGCCCTTTGATATATGGCATGGAAACAAAAGCACCGGGAAAATATCAGTCATCTCATCAACAAAGGAGGATTTATCTGTTTGCGTCATAATCTGTGCAGGACTGGATTGCACCACTATTATTGCACAACTGAATCCATTCATAAAAGTCTGAAACCTCTTGTTGACGAGTCCGAAACCAGTCACCACATTTTTCTCTCTGTCGTAAGGGAGTCCGAAACCTGTCATAAAAAGTCGCAACCCAGTCAGAAAAAGTCGGAAACCTGTGTAAATTGCGTAATACTCTCAAACAGTTGGTTGTGGTGGTTGTGATGCGTGATGTGTGATATCTTCGATGTTTCCCCGCCAAATACAGTGGAATAAAAGGGACGGTGAGTAAGTACGATGTGATCTTGCTTCGCGATGTCGAAAATCTTTGAAAATCAGGGAGCTTCTTGAACGAAAGGTTTAGGGGAAGAGAGAAAGATGGGGAAAGATGTGCAGGCCTAGGTAACAGACCTTGAATGCGTGTTCCATGTGCAGCGATGGAAATCACACCGCGATATCATTCGATTTGAATGAATACATTGAGACAAGGTGTTTCCACATTGAAAAGGGCGTTTCCTTTAGGAAAAAGGGCGTGGCTCAAAAGAAAAAGGGCGTGGCCCGAAAAATTTTCCGGACCCCCAACAAACCCTGTCACCAAACTTCCTGGATCCGCGCCTGAAAGTTGGCTAAAAATTTAAACCAGGCTGCTTGGTTTCTTATAAATGGAGAAAAAGATAAAACAGGCAGAATAATCCTATTCAACTATTCAAATTCAGTTACTGGAACCTTTAATTGACATTGACAATGCCCTCCTATGTAAAATAAAAACAGCAGAAAACATTAACTGCATTAGTTACTAGCCATGTTATATTTTTTGATTTTAAAAGCAAATTGTCAGATTGTTTTGTTTTGTTAGACACATTATAAGCTTTGTATTATGAAGTGCTTGAAAAATACCATTTTTGCAATCAAAATTATTTTTAAGAAACCAAATTTAAAATTTCAGGCTGATTGGTTTCTTATATCAGGGTAGATGTTGGGCCATCTGGCAGGCTGCAGTTTCTTATAAGTCAGTTTCTAAGACCCTGTTTATATGAGGAAAAACACCTCACCTGCCAGACCCGGGGCTGAGAGGCGTTGTAGATTTCAGTCACTGTTTATATGAGATTTTTCACCTCACCTGTCAGCCCCGGGGCTGAGAGGTGAGGTGGAGTAAAGTCTCTCTTCCGTGAAATCAGGATGAACTGACCAATGAGAATCAACGAATAGATTCAATTCACCTCACCATACCGGTGGTGTTTCGTTTATATGGAAAAATTTCACCTCACCTAGGTGAGATTCCACCTCTAGTGAGGTGGGACTTCACTATACCGGTGGTGTTGTGTTCCTCATGTAAACGCGAAATGAAAGAACAAAGGATTTTAATGGAAGGTGGAATCTCACCTCTCAGCACCGGGCCTGGCAAGTGAGGTGTTTTTCCTCATATAAACAGGCCCTAAGTGGCGGGGTAATACTGTAATAGTTCTAAGATGATTCTTGCAGAGATAACATGGACATATTTTGTAAGACAATAACAGCAGTTGCTTCTGTTGACACCAAATTCAAAGACATTTTCGATGGCAGACAAAGGAAATTCTCTCAGGCAGAAATTCAAAATAAACAAAGCCGCAAAGTTTCTCTGAGACCCAGGTGGCTATCTCGCTTTTTGCATATTCCACAAGTGGTTTTTAAGAGCAAACATGAGCGTATACTGAGAGAAGGAGGATATATCTAAACATCTACCGAAGGCATTTTGTTTGTTTGGTATAGGAACCGATTTGGCGGCGATTCAATTCTTGTATTTTTCGGGTGTGATCAAAGCACTTACTGCTCAGTTTCTGTACAACAAAAAATAAAATGCCCGCGGTAGATGTTTAGATGTATCCTCCTTCTTTCGGTATACGCTCATGTTTGCTCTTAAAAACCATTTGTGGAATGCACAGACAGTGAGATAGCTACCTGGGCTTGAGAGAAACTTTGCGGCTTTGTTTGTTTTGAATTTCTGCTTGAGAGAACTTCCATTGTCTTCAATCGCAAATCTCTTTGAATTTAGGTGTCAACAAAGGCAACTGGTGCTATTGTCTTACAAAATCTGTCCTTGCTTGCAGAACAAGGGCAGATTTTGTAATACAATAGCATCAGTCGCTTTGGTTCACACGTCAATTCAAAGTGATTAGCGAATGCAGACAAAAGAAATTCTCTCAAGCAGAATTTCAAAACAAACGAAGCCGCAAAGTTGCCCTGAAACCAGTAAGGCAAACTCTCGTTTGGTGCGGGCGAAGGGAGGTTTTTAAGAGAAGTTATGGGCCTAAGGCGAAAGAAGAAGGGTAAATCTAAAGTTCTGTCTTGCGGATTTTGTTTATTTGATTCAGGAGCTGAGGGTGACTGCGTGCATCTGAGCAACAAATATGCAAAATTGTAATGCCCTCTGCTCGGTTTCTGAATCAAATAAACAAAATCCGCAAGACAGAACTTTAGATTTACCCTTCTTCTGTCGTTATAAGCACATACCTTCTCTTAAGAACCTCCCTTCGCCCGCACCAAACGAGAGTTTGCCGACTGATGCTATTGTATTACAAAATCTGCCCTTGTTTGCTTGCAGAGATAACATGGCAATGAATACACTTCTCGTAGTCATTTCAAATTTTCTTGTGATAAATTTGACGCTTTATCTAAATTATCATTTCATTTCCATCTAAAAATCCAATATACTACACTATTTAATACTGGGTAAGTCAGAAAAAATATTTTGAAAATCATACAGGAAGAGATATGGCATCAATTTGTAAAATTCTCACTCCTCTATTATCTTACCTAGGTTTTAACTTGATTTCTTCACTTTACCCAATGTACTCGTAATTCAACGCGCATCACTTCGGTCAACGTTGTCCCCAGGGCCTTTTTCCAAATATGACAAAAGGCCCAAGGGATGAAGGCGCATTTCTTTCTGAAGTCAGGATTTAGCCAAACGTCTCATTTCTCAATTTGTCAAAAACTGCCAAAAATGGGCTGCCCAATATGATATGAATTTCATCTTCTGATAGTTGGCATTGACAGTAGAGCATTTTTACATTCAAAAAGATTAAAGACAAAACGTTAATCGATAACATTAACAAGCGTGACTGACAGACTTTCTTCCTTGCTGACCTGGAGCCCCCTCTCGCATTACAAAGTTGGGCTTTGTAATCAAAAAGGAGTGACCAGGTTGCAGAACAGCATTTGCCCATCTAAACAGTGAAAAGTGGATTAAACTGAGCCATTTACTTACAGCGTCAACCACAGTCCATGGAAACTAGTTTTCGGGAATTTTTCATTAGAGATTAGATTGTGCAATTTGAATTTTGAATGAATTCTCCAATTCAAGTTAAACTCCACGCCAGACAACAAAGCCGTAATTCTGAAATCAAATCTATAGCTTCTGTTGTACGATAATTTCAAACAGTGGATACATTTTTCTGACTACCCAGAATAAATTCATCCTGATAAAAAATTAAATGTGAATGCTCTCAGCATTACAATTTTGATGATCTAATTTACTTGTAAGTCTTAAATTGTTTGCGCATTTTGAGTTGAAAAACGTCCCACCGAATACAGGAAACCGTACGAAATTTGATTCACCTCTCGCGAATACTTTTGTAGGAAACGTTAGTTCTTGTAACTAAAAGAAATACATTTTGGACATCAATCAACATTTTCAAGTTTTTGCGCAACATGCTTTTATCATGTTCATTAAATCTTCAAAATAATTCACCTGCCGTACCTTAAAAGTCTGTTTTTCGGCCCTCATTATATGAGGAAAACGTCCCATGTAGGTAGGACAGGCTTTTCACCGAGATAGTAATTTTACAGTCAGGCCATTAGTGCCGGGTTCTTACTATACCCTTAGTGGGCTCTGATGTCGGCTAAAATATCTACCGTTTGAGCCTTTGCTCTTGTCTAAGCATTTACGTAAACAGTTCCATTCGGAAATCTTCAACGGATGGTTTCACTAACGACAGAAATTTTCAAGATACGATCCCCAGTTTATGAAGTTCTTCGATTCTTTCAGAAGAATATCCGACAACGCCCTCAAGTATTTCTCTCGTATGCTGACCGAGGCAAGGTGCAGCTGTGGCTGCCTTCAGTTCATGTTTCCCATCGTATGCAACTGCTGGCCCTATGAAATAAAGATTCTTATCAGCGTACACCTCTTTTCATAAGGAACTTGGATCAGACCATATTACTAAAAGTTTCTTAATTCAATATGAAAATACTCGTATTTTACCATCTGAAACATTCTCAATAAGTTTTAATTTTTAACACTGCGGTCTCTAACACTGCGGCAGATACACAGATTCTAGGACATCGCATTGACAAGAATTTCAAAATCATCTTTGATAACTCACTTATAAAAAAGCTTGAAATGGGTGCTTGTGAGAGCCAAACTAGGGAGTTTACGAAACCATGATGGCAACGGCAACTGCAACGCAAAGTTGCTTTTGTTTCAGAACTTTAGATTCAAAAGATTCCTTATTTTTCGTTCGAATTTGCTTCCCATGAGAGACTCTGAAGTTGTCCTCTTCAATTTCACAACTTGGAAACCGCATTTCTGGCGTTGTGTACTGCAGATCTAGGCCTGCGAAGTAAAACTCAGTCGTTTTAAATGTTTGTCTTCAAAGTAAAAATATCGTTTTCAGGCATCTCTGAGTTATAGGGGGCCTTATTTGGGCCTTTTGGATGATATATTGAAGGTAGCATACGGAAACAAGACTTGCTTTCCGGAATTTCAGATGACGTTCTGGCTGGCGTTGCCGTCCTGGTTTCGTAAACTCTCTACTATTAATCTTGATACTTCAACTTTCTCTTGACACCCTGATCAAGCTTATTGGTCATCATAGAGGCATAATATCTCACCTGTATATTTGAAATTTCCAGCACGAGGATGGTCTGCCTCCCTCACAATATTAAGATGCTTCACCTAATGATTTTAAGAAAGATTCTAGAAATGAGATTTTCCAAGACCACTCTATTTCGATTTGAAATATCCAACTAAGGGAGGGAAGCTCTTCAAAACAAGCGTTGGTTTTCAAGGGGTTTGACATTGAAATAAAGATACAATTAAAAACTAAATAAAAATTACAATAAACTTAAATCTTAAAACTAATACAAACCAATAATTCAAAATCCTACTTACATTTAAAATAAAGGTATCAGTAGGTACTAATAGGGAAGTTACGGAGGCTTTAAGAAGAAAATTGTGTTTTTTTCTGGTGAAGAACGTCACACATTCATTTTGGAGCCACGGAATGTAGGAAATGCTGAATTGGGAAAGAGACTTACGTTTTGTTTATCGAGTTATTCCTATCCTGACTTATCATTTCCTTCGTAACATATGAAGTTGTTTTTTTCATTTTATGTGTACTTCTCCTGCGAATGTGCCATTGTAATCCCCGTGCGTGGCGGTAGATTGAATAATTTCATCAGGGCACTTGAGGTGTTGTCAATCTGCCGCCACGCTTGGAGATTAAAATAGCGCCTTTGCAGGAGAAGTACATACAAAAGGAAAACAAGTCGATATATCACGAGCGAAATGATAAATTAGCATAGAGATAACTCTATATATTATCATCAATTTTCTTCTAAATTCAGCGTTACCTATAGCTCGTTGTGGAGCCAGGCCATGTAGAAATTTTGAGAAAACTGTGTGATGTACCACTATTCAAATACCATCATAAAAACCATTTCAACTAAATGCAGCAATATTCGAATAATTGCTTCGCAGTCGCAGCAGATGCAGCAAAGGTTTACATGTTAGCAACGAAATCTTCAAGGTCTCGCCATGCATAAGCGTACGGGAAGAAAAAATCTAGGGGGCTGTCCGACACAAAGCCCATTGTTTGCCAACATTTTTGCCCGACTAAGGACAAAAATTTGCCCGAATGAGGCTGATTTTTCAAAATTTCTCAAAAGTTGGGGGGCTACCGCCCCCCCCGGCCCCCACGCCTCGTACGCTTATGTCGCCATGCAATCCTATGTATTGGTGAATGCGCAGTGCGGTTCGTTACAATCAAATGAACAATCGTGCAAAACTTTTGAAACGAGCAATATTTGTAGTGTCGTACTATATAGCTTTAAACTAACGTTGTTGTAATAAGTATAATATAAACATCCCTTGCCTGGTTCAAAACGTGAAAAACTTATTCAATTGCACAGAATAGGGCTTGAATCTTTGCAAAACTTTTGAATTAAAGTTGTAAAAAATTATTGCCTAATTCTTTCAATCGAATAGATCCAAGTTGACTTTAGGTACCATAATTCCAGAAAGAGCATTTTTTATGTCGGCATTATTTGCAAAAATGCAGCAGTTTTTAAATTCTCGCTATAGCTTTGAACTTGTGACTTCATCAAATTGCTAAATCATAAACCATGAGGTCTACCTGCATGCTACTATTATCACCTTGTAGAACTTCAAAAACCGAGTTTTCCTCGTATCAGTCATTTTGACTTTCCTTAATCAGTTTTAATTTTGTGGTATGTTAGATACTTGTCAAAGCTTCAAATACGTTCTCTCGTACAGCCTTTCCGAATCCTCAAAAACACTGCAATTCCAGCAATAATCATGATATCAAAAATGCTCTTTCTGGAATCAAGGCGAACGACATAAAGTCGAAGAATTAGGGAATAACACTGTAAACATTTAAATTCAAAGTTTTGTAAATATTCGAGCCCAATGCTGCATTGCACTTAACAAGCCATCACTAACAATGAACCTCCTCCACCCCATAAAGTTGACTTTCATATGATAAGACAGTCGCTTCTGGCCTAGGCTCTGTTTGCTTTCAGGCAGCGCACAAAGAGGCATGATTAACTATGGCTCCTTGGATTTCAAAACTTTCTTTGTGCCTTAAAGACTTAGCTTCCTATGGATAAGTGCACCGGTGGAACATACGACAGAGATTTTAGATCGGAGCCATTTTTGCTAATTGCAGCATGCATGAAAAAGCAAAATAATGGTGATGTAGTAGTAGTAGTACCAATTTGTTTTGAGTGGGCTTGTCAGGATTTCTAGCTACTTAAAGCTAATTTAGGCCCTCTATAAATGCCGCAGTAATGCATGGGACCCCTATTTTAACGCCCCTTACGAAGGGTGACCAGGTGAGTTGCGAGCTCAGGCATTCGAGGTTACTCATCCGGAGTTTGAATTTACTTGACAGAGCTCAACTTCAGTCACCTGACGAAAACTCAGCCGCTAGACCACTCAACCCGCAAATGTAAGCCAGAACCAGTGTAGGCTACTTGTTTAGCTGCCGTAAAGCTTGACAAACTCCTTCTTGTCAAAAAATACTGGGTGAGTGGAAAAAAAAACGCCCGGCGTTGGAAAGGCTACTGCTCCCTGAGTATATAAGCAATGATATTTTGCAATATCTGATTGAATAGCGAAGATATTCAATTATTTTTAGAAATTTTCCTAGCTAAAAGCGGTCTCTCCATTCAGATTCTGTAAGCGATTTTCTAAAATGAATCCCTTTGAGAAACCTCAAAAAGCGTGCTAAAATTACAATCAAGAATCCCTCACAGCGATGACTTTCAGCAAGCTTTAGCACATGCTTTCCTTTAGGCAGGTTGAAAGGTCTTCCCCCTGGGGCTTCCATTCTCCCATGAGGGCAAAATACATGAACACATCCAAGAGTCATTGTTGCTAGGAAGGAGAACAAAGGGAAATTTTGCTTGCGCTTCTTCGCTTGTTTTTGCAGGTTTTCAAAAGGGGCTTTCTGCAGAAAATCCCTATTTCGACGGGAAGGAATGACCGATTAAAGCCGGGTAAATTACTGAACCTTATTTGACATATCGGTGATAAAACAAGACAATTTTCAATATCATTGCTTTGATATTCAGAGAGCAGGATTTTTCAAACGCAGGACCTTTTTATTGACTCACCCGGTATATTTCTTGAAACAAACTTTCTTGGGTACCGGATACAAGTTACGATTTTATCAATAGTAGCATAAAAATTTGAAATTTACCTGTGGATCATCAAATACTTGTTCAAGATTGTTGATCGGCCCAAAAGGAAATGTATAACCATCAAATAAATCAAGCCAGAAATTTGTGGTCTCCTCTTCAAACCTGTCAGTAAGAGAGAAAAAAGAAACAAATTTTATATTTATCTTTAAGCTGAAAATGTCAAGTTCTTGTTAGGCTGCGTTCACATTAAAAGCTTGTTCTTGCGTGCATGCTTTTGCTTGCGGAAACGCGCTTTTGTTTGTGTTTTTCTGTGCAGATTGACATTTTCTTTCGATTCCTTTTTGCAGGTCGCTTTTTACTTGTGAAATGAAGAGCTTACAATAGATTTCACTTGCACGCGCGTGTAAGTAATCTGCTTGCTAACCAACAAAAGCTTCTTTCCGCATGCAAATATTTTGCAGTCTGAACATTCTAAGGGATCAGTATGGCGGATTTCTGCACGAGCGTTTACGCGCTTACAAAAGATTGTGCAATGTGAATGCAGCCTTATGCTTGAAAGTAAAGGAAACTAGGATCCGCGAACACCAGAAATTATTCGACAACTGACAAGCCAATGATGGAACTTAAACAAACTCCCCCTGAAAAATTATGATCAAAATTTGGTGAAATGCAAATCTGGAAAATTTCTCACATTTTTCAGAGGTACATTTCCTTTTTGGAAAATTTCTCACGAGGGCATTTTGATAGGAGATAGCTGATAAAATCATGAATTGGTGAGTCGTATTTTGAACATTACTACCGCAAAATCCTAGATCTATTAAACTCCACTTAAATTTGATATGAGACGTATCACTGCGCATGAGCTCACGCAGGACGCAGTTTCAACTTTAGGTGCAAAATTGCAGCATTCAATCCTTGTTGTGGCGAGAGAACCATGACAATGGAAGAACGAAGGAAAAGCAGCATTATAAAGCTTTTCTCGCAATCACGTGGAAGGGAAAAATAGTACTCTGCTCCTTGTGATATTGTCCTTGTACTTCAAGGGAAGAAACTTCTGCAAGTTGGAAAAACGCACAATTTTTGCAATTAACTTTCGGGAATCGGCCAAAACAGGAAATTTCGCGGGAACAGTATTTCTTGACATATCTCAGGGGCTCCTGCGGCCCTCCAGTTATTCTTCCTAATCTTCCATCGCTATGCTTATTAGTAGTATAGTTCGAAATGGTTGTCATTAAACATGGTCATTCTGAATTTCCATGCATTTTATACAGACACACAAAAAATATATTTTAAGATAATATTTCACTGTATGCTTTTGGAAATTTCGCAGGAATAAACTTCCACAGATTTTTAGAATTTAAGAAACTTCGCGGCATAAACTTTCGCGAGGCGAAAAATGCGAAAGTATCTTCCCTCGAAGTGGACTTGCTCCAAGTCTCGCTCTTGATCAATAAACAAACGGGAGGGAAGAAGAAGAAGAAAACGGAAGGGAAAGGAGGAGGAGAGTCCTCATTTCCCTTCCATTTTCTTCTTCTTCTTCCCTCCCGTTTGTTTATTGAGCAAGAGCGAGACTTGGAGCAAGTCCACCCTCGAAGTAGCGTAGTGCAGAAGTTTGTAGGTAACACATTTAGTAGTTTGTCTTGTATACTTTTAATGGAATGCATAGGAATCGATAAAGAGTTCCTGTTACGAGCAACTAACCTATTTTGAAGTATTGATATCAGATCTGCTCTGTGTGTAACTCTAGATGAATTATCAGCAAATCTTGAGTCTTTTGTAAGGTAGTCCAATTTCATGACCTATTGAGGAACGAAAGAAAACTGTTGGCACTAATCACTAAAACCTCACCATTGTAACGAATAAGAATACATTTAAATCAAGCAACTGCAAACATTAAAAAGGTGAATGGCGTCTATTTGGAGGGGCATTTCACTCCCAAAAAAATCTTATACACTTCAGGCAAAAATCCTTTCGTTTTCAAGAAAAATCTGTAAAATTGTTTTGCTCTGAAAATCTGTAAAAACTCTTTTGCTCGTACGCCCTTCAGTCTATTCTAGTGTACAATGAGCATCAGCTGAGTCAGAAAAACTCACAGCATTTGAAAGGCTACCACCCCGTGAATACCAAAATAATAATAATTATTACGCTAAGAGATTTTGCGAGATAGAATCAGCCATTTCTTCCAAAAATATATGAGACTTTCCCGATAAAGTCCATCCAAAACCTTGATAAGTATGGTTAAAACCGTGACCACGGTCCCCGCGGTTTTAACCTTACCGCAATGACTTGCCTATGCTGTAGCCGCTGTTGTGCTTTTGGGGGATGAATAAATCTGCCCCATTAGTATTAGAAAATTAGTAAGGGATTCCCTTCTCGCCAAAGGATCATGTGTGCTTATACTTGCAAAGGTGATAATTAATAGGAAGGAGAACCGAGGAGAATTCGGTCCTTACTTGTTTTCACTCGTTTTGCAGGCTTTTGAAGGGGGCTTTCAGCAGAAAACTTCGTTGTTTCTTTATACAATTCAATATTTTATGATGATATAAGAAAGGTGCAAGTTTTTGCACTCACAAGGTGTCTAAATTGCTAAAAATGCACATTTACTCTAACACTTGTTTTAAAGTTCACTGTCTCATTTGAAAACTTAAGCCATTTTCATATTGAAGTGAAGGTGAAAAAGAAGTTGCATTTCTCGGACCCAAGTGCTGAGCTCGCAGAAGTAGAGATGGCCTGATCGAGTCTGCTACCCCTTGTCGTGATGCTCAAGTAGTGGGGCACCTCCTGGGGCCGAACTCTATCTACTTGACTATTCTGGCTGCAAAATGATTGCATCACTGCTCCACAACACCTTCACATTGCCAAGATTGCCAAGTTTTGGCTGACTAAGTACACGTTTTTTTATAAGAAACTAGGATCAGGCCATAGTACTAAAAGTTTCTTAATTTAACATGAAATTTTGTCCATTTTAGTACTAAAAGTTTCTTAATTGGTTTCTTATTTTTTGAATGCATGAATTGCCAATGTCGTCACTTAACACTGCTACAGATATGTTTCTTGATATTCAAAACATCATATAGGAATAAACAGTGTTCTGTTATGTTAAAAACACAAATGGTTTGATAATATTTCCCAATAATAAACGTTCAACGATCTATTTGCTATAAAATTCATGCTTTTAACTTTGAAAAGTTTCTTAGCACTTCTCAGACATAGTACTATAGTTTCTTAAAATTTCGGCCATCTTAGTACAAGTTTCTTATGAACCAGTTTCTTATAAAAAAAAAACGTGCATTCTCTGAAGTTTATTTACAATGCCCAAAAAGCTATCTTCCAAAATACTATTTGGTTACAAATGATCTCTGTGTTTAAAGAATTGGATTGATTTGATTTGATTTTAATTTCTTTAGGCACGGTGGCCACGTCAGTCAAAGGACTGATTTACAGTGGGCCGTGCAAATAAATACAAAAATTACAAAGTATACATAAATAAAAAACCCTATTTACAAAATCTTTTTATAAACAAATTAAATGATGCTAACTATAACATGAAAGAGAGACTCCGCTTTCGGTATTGGCATTGTTGATACGTTTTTTGAATATTTCATAAGATTTTGATGATTTGAATTCAATCGAAAGATCGTTCCATAATTTAGCACCTTTATATGAAAAGCATTTCTGGCCGAAAGCCGATTTGCGACGAGGAACGGTCAAATCTGTTTTAGTGTTGCGAAGTTCTCTCTTGCATGTATCAGACAGCCTGGCAAACATTTCTGTAAGGTAAATGGGAGCTTGGTCGTTTACCGATTTGTACACCATCTTTAAGGTTTCTGATTCGATAATTTCATTGATGGTGGGCCAACCAAGTTTTCTGATTATGGGTAGGGCAGAAGCATCATAAGCACTGTTTGTGACGATTCTTGCTGCCCTATTTTGGAGTTTTTGCAGCCTATTGATAGCATTGATGCCGGCAACTTCCCATACCGGGCAGCTGTATCTGAAGTATGGTTCCACCAAACTTCTGTACATTTTTTGTACAGTAACAATTGGAAAAAAATTACTTTAGCAAAACAAGCCAAGTATTTGGTTCTAGCTGGTACTCACCTCACAGAGATCATTAAACTGTTTGTTATTTCCGGTTCCAATAACTAAACGTCCATCTTTTGTTTTGAATCCCTGGAATAAGGAGTAGATATAACAGCTTAATGTAGCTGACTGCATAAAGAACGAGATTCGGTTTGCTACAAAGAACTCATCAAGGGCAAGCAAGCAAGCAACTGATGAGGGCCTATGCCATTTCGGCTTGTGCCTTCTTCCCAGTTACCTCTAAGTAGCCTCTGCTTGGGGCAAAATGGGTAAGTAAAGTAGGTAGGGAAAAACATTTCGATAATTTTGATAAGATTATCAGGCTCACATATTAGTACCACAAACGAAAATTCCTAAGAGAAAACAATGTCTACAAAGACTGTAAGGGTTGTAATATTCTCGAATAACATAAGCAGCCTGCAGGATAGACAAATGAGTAAACGTCTTTCTTTAAACACAGAATCTCTGTCACAAAAAACACAATGAAGATCAAGTATAAAGTGTCCCAAAAACAATATCCAGACTTGATTTTATCCAAAAATACGAATTTTGCTTTAATAAATGGCTAGTCTTATTGAAAATGTTCCTGTAGACTTGTGGCAATGAGTCCGTTGCTCAAGAGGGACTCATGATGAAACAGTGAGAAAGCTGATCCATTTTTTGCGCTTTCGACGATCGAATTATGATGCAATCACGGCTTTGGATCTCGAATCGCGTGGGAATGTTATCAGTTCTTCGATCGAATCGAAAATTCTATCACGATTGCCGTAACAATAGTAATTGAAAAATCTCGCATTCTGATTGGTACTCTAGGTAGGTCAGATTTTTGGTCTAAATATGGTCAGGTTTTTCAGTAATGTTATGAGTCTCTGTTGACCGAAGCGCCATCATCAAGTCAAAGAGCAAAGGAACTCCAGGTCATAAGTCTAATGATCCTTGCTGCTTAACTTGATCATAGGTAACTCATTGTTGGTATTGGTGCTTCAAAGGCAGAAATATCAATCTTGAAACCTTAAATTTGCTTCCAGCTCCAAACCAGAGCTGTGGGACAAGAACAGATTTTGTAATACGATAGCAACAGTTGGTTTAATTGACACCTCAGTTCAAAGTGATTGGCGACTGCAGACAAAAGAAATTCTCTCAGCCAGTAAATCAAAACAAATACGACCGCAAAAGCTGCCCCGAAACCAGTGGGTTGGACTCTCGCCTCATGCAAGTGACAGGTGCCTTTCACGAGATTGTATGTGCTTATAATGAAAGAAGAAAGGTAAATCTAATGTTCATTTTGGCGGATTTTCCTTGTTCGATTCAGAAGCCGAGGAGAACGCATTGTAATTTTCGGGTATTTAGGCCTTAAATGAAACAATTACCACACAGCTCCTGAATCAAATAAACAAATTTCGCCGAGTTGAACGTTAGATTTACCCTTCTTCTTTCGTTATAAGTACATAACATCTCTTAAAAGCCACATTTCGCTTGCACAGGGCGAGATTCTGCTGGCTTAGGGGCAACTTTTGCGGCCGCGTTTTTTTGATTTACCAAGAATTTCCTTTGTCTCCAGTCACTAATCGCTTTGAATGGAGATGTCAATTGAAGCAACTGTTGCTATTGTATTACAAAATCTGTTCTTGTTGGGCTGTGGGGTTTTTGCCTATCAACAAATTCTTGAGTCACAACGAATAAATCAACGAAAGCCTTGATAAAATTTGAAAAATATTTGATCATATCATATTCTGTTAGAAGTTAAAAGTCATCCATTGGTCGATTTCTTGATTCTTTTTAAATTCAGCTTTTAATTTCAATGTCCTTCAAGAACTTAGGGCGAAAGGCCAAAGCTCTGGTTTGAAGGTGCACGCAAAAAAATTTGAGCTTTCACGATTGATATGTCTACCTACTTTCAGAGCACCAATATCAACAAACAAGGTATCTTTGTTCAATTAAACCATTGAGAAACATTTGGAGATTGATTGGCCATTGATTGAAGCTAAATTCAAATCACTGGACCCAACCACATCCTTATATTTCTTCTTTCTGGGACACTCGATATCTTTTATACCTGATAAGGTACGAGACTCTGATGAGCAGTTCCTAATCTTCCAGTGTCGATGCCTGCATTAAGGTAGCTTGCGGCTATATGCGACAGAACTGCCATCTACGAAAAAATCAATATGATTTTGACTACAAATTTCATCAAATGTTACAGTAACAATAAAATTAACCATATTCCTGGCAGCTGTAACAGTAACAAAGAAACTTTCATATAAAAATCATCACATTTTTAGCTTGGCTTAGCGAACGGTTTTCAATTTTGGGACTTACACTCTTAGAGAAAGAATGGAGCATTGCAGACACTTTTTATTTTTTATCGAAAATAGTATTCAATACTACCACTTCAATGTTTATTCCCAGCTACTAACTTAACAGCGAACATGGCAAGCTACTTCTCCGGAGGATCTAACACGAAGCTAGCACGGCATGCAGCTTGTTGGCATCTTTGTAACAACTTGAGACTACACAATCACCTTGGTTTCGATAGGGAGCAAAATGAGTACATGAACTTTAAAAAACTTGAGGTGTCATTTTTATGTACACATTTCAATGATTTCTTTACCTGGCTTGACAGTAAGGAACAGTCGATATATTTTCCCTTTCCAGTTTTCTGACGTTCGATGATTGCCGCCATGATAGCACCATGAGCGTACAGGCCTGTTGTGATGTCGGTTATAGCGACACCGACACGACACGGATCGCCACCCTGCGAGAAGGAAAATACCTTTGTAACGATTTAACGTCAGTTGAGAAACCAGAAGGTAAAACGGACGAAATCAGAGTTGCTTTTACATCAGTCACCCTTGGATAACATTTTCTGATAAATGATCCATGATCCACGGGGAGGGGGGAGGGACCAGTCCAGTACTTTTATGTTTTATGTTTCTACCTTGTATATTGTAAATTTTTAATGTTTTATCTTTTTTCTTTGTACAGGGCAGCTTGTAAAGCACTTTATGTATATATAGTTGTAGCTCTACCCTGTGTAAATAAATAAAAATGAAATGAAATAAAATGGAAAGGGGATTTTTCCATAGTAAGGTACCTGGGGATGTGCCTTCTGCAAGGGTATACTTTTTCGGACTTCTTTTCGCCGATTCTAGCCAAGGGTATACTTTTTGGCAGTTTTAATCGATTTTAGTCAGGACAAGGGTATGCTTTTTGGCAATTTCTGTCAAAGAAATGTCAAACTTCGGTAATCCCTGTAAAGAAACCCAATTTTTTTGAAATTTTAGTCCAGACAATGCAAAAATTTGGCAAGTTTTGTCTAGAAAACGCCAACTCAGGGCACATTTAATGTAGTCCAGTTTAATTAAATCAGTCTAGCCACGGGCATCATTTTCGCAAAAATTGGTCTAGCTAACGGCTCCATTTTGAAACTTTTGGCGGCAAACCCTAACCAAAATTTAACCAAGAACCCCCCTCCCTGCCATGATCTACGGATAGGGTCGCCACATTCGCTTAATTTTCAGAATCAACATAAAATGAACGCATCATTGATAAAAGAAAGATGAAAAAATTTCAATTGTTTTTGCTAAATATATGTGAAACCTTTGATAACCTTTTGGATACTGAGTGGAGTAAAATATTATGGCATAAAAAGGGGGATCTTATAAGAATGAAAGCTTAATAAAGAACGGGACCAAATAGAATAATTTCACCTACCTCTGGTCCAGTAATGTGCATTAAGCCTCCAACAGCTGCTGCTATGACGTCATAGCCTCCTTTGCGTGTGTACGGTCCACTTTGGCCGTACCCAGAAACAGAACAATAAATTAATCCAGGAGACAGCGCTTTTAACCTCTCATAGCCAAGACCAATCTTTGCAAGTTTACCGGGTAGATAATTTTCCAGCAAGACATCACATTTCGTAACTAGCTGACAAAATAAAAAATGCTCATTAGTAGATCATTACAGTGAATAACATGAGTTATAGTCAAAGCAAGAGAAGTGTGACCAGCATAATCCTCCCCCCAAGTCTATTTCACTGTTTCAGGCAGACTTATTATATATGACGAAATAGACTTGGCCCAAGTCTAGCATAATCCTGAAATATTTGATCATTTTCTGTAGCCAGCTCAATGACCGGGTCCATACCTTTCAATATTGACTTCGTAACATGGATGTAGGCCATTTACAGTTGATTTATATATCAAGTATGGTTTAAAATGTTTTTGGCAAAAATTTCTCGATTTTCAGAGGGATTTCTAGTAATTTCTAGGCACACAACTAGGAACTTTACGGGGGAAGGGGTCCAAACCAGAAAAATGGCACACTCCAGATTATTTTAAAGCAGTGATCTCGTCTGGGGTGTCAGTTTTTAAATCAGAAATGGAAGGCAAAATCAAGGATATTTTTCAATGTTCGCATCTGTAAAACATATCTATCAATGCCATAAAAGAAGATAGGAGGGGGTTCGGGGCTTGTTCCCGGGAAATTTCTCAAATCACACTCTCTAGATCATCGGAGAATGACGGTCTTAAAACCATCAAGGAGAGGCAAATAGCATTTGAAAGGCTGCTCTTACACACACCTTTTACAAGAAACTGTGCTCTGAACTCTGTAACGGTAAGGCAAGTACTTATACCGGCTAAGAAAAGAAATGCAATCCCCATTGAAAGGCGACTGCTTCCTGAATAAGAGGAGCTAGAGGACGACATTGTTGGCAAAAAGATCCTTCAATGGTATACATCTTGAGAACTCACATGAACGAAGTAGGTCACTCTGTTATAAAATCGTGAGGGATTTTATATAGAAAACTCCTTCAAGGGCCAAGAAACCTTAAAAATCAGCCTAAAATGTAGCCTGCATGCAGAATCTACTGATTCCCTGAAGGAATGAGGTTCCTCTCTGAAAGGAAACCCAGGCAGGCTACCTAAAACGACGACCATAGGTTTCCTACAATTTCTGCTTCACAGCGATAACTTCAACAAGTATTGGCACGTGTTATACTACACAGAGGACGAAATCATCCAGAATCATGCCATTATGTTCCCAAGGATAGAAATGATACTTTTATATTTAAAAAGGGATAACACGAGCTAAATCATGCAAAAGCCATTGCTGTGAGGAAGAAAATTTGGTCGCGGCTTTCGGTCTGTTTTGAAGGTTTCTTCAAGGGGCTTTCTTGAGGAAATACGGAGTTGCCGATTTCAGTCACGTAAAATCAGTGGTGGACACTTGGTGAATAAGGGGGTGCGATCGCAGCCCATGCTGGCAAGAACAAGATCTTTTGTTTGAGAGCAATAGAAATAAACAATGCTTTTTTAGCTGAAACAATGGGTTCGCCCCCCCCAATAATTGGCAGTGTCCGCCATTGGGTAAAATGTAAATTTATTCGAACATGTCAACCAGTATTCAATGAAATGTCTGCCAATATCATTGCCCTGATATCCAGGGAGTAGTGGCCTTTCAAATGGGGATAGCTTTTTACTCAGCCAGTAGTAAGAAACTCTTGCAGCTGCTACCATGTGATTTGAAGGTGTTTTTAAGACTGCGTTCACACGATGCCGGAACATTTTGAAAACGGTGAAAAATCTGACGGATAGGCCTCCCGTTCACACGAAAACGGCACATTTTTTTGCCAGCAGATTTCGAAAACGGTAGATTTTGAAAACGGAATCCTAACCGGTATAAATTTAAAACAGCATCGTGTGAACACTCGACAATGATATAAACAGCACATTTTTCGACGCTTTTGGATCGAAACTGGTCGATTCTTCGGGTGTAGGTACTTTTCCTTAGCATCAAAGTCCTGCAACGAGTTATTACTGTCAAATTTCCTACCGTTTTCAAATTGTGCCGGTATCGTGTGAACGCTAGCTCAAATTTTGCTGCCGTCACTTTTTTCACCATTTTCAAAATGTGCCGGCATCGAGTGAACGCAGTCTAAATGTCAATGTAAGATATAAAGTTGCAGAAAATCTATTGAAATTTTCAGCCGTATTTCAACCTAAATATTTAAATGCTCATAATTTCGGAACGAAAAGTCCAATTCAAACATAGCGAATTCTCAAGGTTGGTTCAAGATCTTGGCAATTCAAGAAAGCACTGAACACGAATTGATACTTCATCGCCAAGAGACGGTGACAATACCGAAAGAACAATCTCCCGTATATTTGTAGGACGAGTTCCTCCCCCTTTAATGTTAGTTTAAAAGGTGCATGAAACAAATTCTTACGTTCTCGACTATCCGCAGTCCCTCATCCTGTTTGAAATCAATACATATACTCTGAAATACAAAGAATAGAGGTTGTGATTTAATTAATTCCAAGCAGGCCTCATTAATGTGCGCAAGGATGGAAGCGCTACTCCAAAGAATAAAATATCATTAAAAATCAATTGCAACCCCATTTATTGTTACTCCGAGTGCTTTCAGTGAAGGCATCTTTTTGCCAAACATTTGCTCGCAGGCCACTCACACAGAATACTAACCCAAGGTTACGTCCACGCTCACACTCGTGCCATCCAGCAAAAGAATCCGAGAAATATGCCTGCTGGAGGTTTTATTGCAGCAACTAGCAAATTTTGATACATCTTATTATGATAAGAATGCTGTCAAAAACTGAAGAAATTCTGAACACTTATTGGTTGCTCTTCTTGCAAAGCCTGGCTGCTTTTTTTTTTTTTTTTTTTTTTTATTATAAAATTTTTTTTTAATTTTTGGAAGTTATTATTATTATTATTGATTTATTTAAAGTAGGCGTATACTTTGATATGGAATTACCCATAACGACAGTAAGAGAGTTTTAGTGTGTCAATTAAGTCCATCGACCTTGCATATATTGCTGTTTATGAATGTAACAATAAAATATCATCATACTTTTTATACCATGCATGCGCTAATGTAAAGGGTAACCATAGTGATATCACTTGACAGCCACAATCAGGCCTGCAATATTAGTAAGAAATAAACAAACAGACCCATAGAAAGACAAACAGAATTCATTGCAAGGCAATTACCCAAGTATTATTATCTATGCCAAGTATGTTACGCTGCTTTGCAGCAATGTGAGAACACAAACAATTAAATCATTTGGCTTGAACCAATCAACTCAACTTGGTAACAAAATCCTACAAATTGCAACTTGATATTATAAAAACGCAGAGCATTATTGCAATCGAACCTACCTTTTTGTTTCGATTGATTGACATGAAATATACACTTTCGCCACCTTTGAATGGGGGTCCCCATGCCCTTGTATCATCACCAGTATCTAGAAAAAAAGGGTTTGCCTGCAAAACCTTGGTCCAACAAATAACTGCACCTTAGTAAGACTTTAAAGGGTCTGTTTCAAGCAGCATGCCTTGTTCGTGCTACTTCTTGCTCGGATTTTTGCCACCATTTTCATGGGCCTTAAAAATGGTGACAACAAATACCAACCATGAGATGGTACGTGCAAGGCCCGGGGGGTTCTTGACTAGGGAAGTGACGGGGGTGTGTGGCAAATGTCTCCAAACCCTGCAAACGAGCAAAACTTCCTTTTTTTCTCTTCGTAGCAATAATAACACTTACATGCAAACATATGTCCTCTTGGGAGAATCGAGCCCCCTTGTACAAATTAAGAGGATAGCACTTGTTAAAGGATGCTGACGTCATCGCTGTGAGGTAAACATATTGGAGAAACTTGCTCGTGATCCTAGCACGTTTCTAAGGTTTCTTATTTTCAAGGTTTCCCCAATACTTGTGTGACCTTTTCACCTGAAACTCAAAGTGCTCTTCCCGGCTCATCCTATGTCCTGCACAATTTAGAGACAGATTTAAGATTACCCATGAAAAAGTCAAGCAATGGGCAAAAATGTTTTTCCTATGGAGGAGAAAAAAACTTGGAATGACCTTCCTGCCGATACTAAACAGGCATCTTCCCTGAATAGTTTTAAAAAATCTATTTAGGACTTTCTCTTTTTCTTTTATATTAGATGTTGTAAATTTTGTATAAAGTTTTTATATTATGGTTTTTATATTGTAATTTTTCTTTTTTAATCGGTAATTGTATATTCTATATGGTAAGTAATGCTTTTAAGTGGAGGGCCCCTTGTAAAACAACTCTGTTGAAGGGCAACCCTCCTTAATAAAATCAAATATCAAATATCAAATACATCAAAATATCAAATATCTCGAAAGGACTGTTTTTGAGAAAATCCTCTGAAAAAATCTGAATGGAGCGACCGATTTCCTTTCAGTTCGGTGATTGAACATGTTAGTTATTCAATTAAATATTGTGAAATATAATTAATTACAAATTCAGAGAACAATAACCCTTCAAACGCAGGGCCTTTTTTACTCATCTAATACCTCAAACGTAATTATTTGTGGCTGGTAGCCTCCTTGCAATGCCGAGGTCATACTAGCTGAATGTGAACGCCTTAAAATGTATGAAAAAGGTACATACTTGGTCGTTCAACTTTAATGACCTCTGCACCCAAGTCTCCAAGAACCATTGACGCATAAGGGCCGGCAAGCACTCTAAAATCAAAACAGCGCTCAACTGTAAAAGATATTAAAGGGAATCGACATAGTTAAAAGCTGGCCCGGGCCAGGTCAAAAATATAATCTATTGTACTCGACAACTTAGACGCATCCGGTCTATTTCATTTTCATTTCATTTCATTTTATATTCTTTATACACGGTAACCCCATCGGCAAAGGCCGCTTTTCAGGGAGCCGTGACAAAAACTTAAAATCTAAAATTTACAAGTAGAATATATTTCTGATTGTGTAGCTAAAGAAACAAAGCATTTGTGGGCGTTTCTCTAGCCTATTTATAGCGGCCACGAGGTATAGCTATGTCTATTCCCTTTAAAATGCAAGAACACAAGTCAACACAACGGTAGACTCATTACGTTGAGTCCTAGAAACCACTACCAAACTTCCTCCTTCCTCTCCCCCCCCCCCGTACTTGCTCACATTAGCTGATATGTATAGCTAAGATATGATATATAGACCGATAAAATACCATTTTAAGCCTCCAGTTGGCACTGACTAAAAATTAACCAATCATTGGCATGAAAAATATCATGTGACCACGAAAACAGGTCATAACTATCAAAAAATCATTCTAGATCTTTACAGTGTCAGTATATTTGCTGTACAGATTTTTCAAACAAGAGGACAAATTTGGATCATCCAGTACAATTCTGACTGTAAATAGGAAGACAGTCCTGGTCCTGACTGAAGCTTCCTCTTTCTCATATGCCTCATTTTTTTATGAATGCCCAGGAGTCAGGAATGCCTGAGCCACTACCTGGTGGTGTTCTTAAACCATAGAAAAAGCTCAGAGGAATGTTTAAGTGAGCTACCCCCAAATTAATGAATAAGAAAAAAGGAAACAGATTTCACAGAGAGCAAGGAACAGTTCAGGAAAGCCTGTACAACTGCAATGCAGCATTCAAAGGAGCCTTAATAGGAGTTAAAGCTATCCTCAAATGGCTAAGACTGATCGGGTATGCATGTATACAGTAAACATTCATTGAGCACTTGAGATATTCATACTACTCATGCATAATTATACATAGCTCAGCCACAAAAATTCATCTTTCAAAATCAATTGCCACAAAGATTCTATCTTTTTCACCACGTAGGTATGAATATGAGGGGTGTGTATGGGCGATAGGTTGATCTCACCTGCATGATCCCTTATGGGCTTTGCTGATTAAAGCTACCCCTTCATTACCTTTCAAAGCCACCCCTTTATTTTTTCAAAGCTACCCCTTTATTTAGTTCTTTTATTCTATGGCGTTAAAGCATATTTTGATAAGTATCATCGATCGTTTTGCTATTGATACGTCACCACACGCTGCACTGTTATTTGAATTTTTTGCTGATTAAAGCCTGATCCAAACTTGGTTGTTTGGGTTGTTTATGTCAAGCATAAAAACCAAAAAGACAGAGGACTCAAACTCTGAGTGTTTGCCTTTTGGCTCTTTTCGCACAACCCTAACAACCCAAATGACCTAGTGCATCCAGGCTTAATATGTAGATGCAAATTTGAATCTCTTGCAATTTATGATAAAAAATTAATTTACTTGACTAGTCTGGACTAATCTGGAATAGTAATGCAATACCTGCTCATGTCCAAAATTCGAATTCCTTCAAGCGGCAATGGCAATGATGACAAACATCTTCCTAAAAACGAGGCACAGTGTGAGATTCTGTTCTGAGTGCTGATCATTTATAAGTAGATCTAATTATGCCAAACATTGCAGCCATTTTGTGCCAAATTTAACAGGTCAAGTCGTGAGTTATTGCATTGGTTTGCCTAAATTAAGAAGCATCATTTCAGTATTTGATGCACTTCACTTTAGCCCCATTACATGCAAAACGACATCATGATGATGTCATAATGACAAGAAGATGACAATTTTTGAAACTGTGACATTTGAATTCTTTATGAACTTTTGCATAGTTTTGCCTAAATTCAAAAGCACTGCTCAATTGTTCTAGACACATCGTGCAAAACAACTTACTATTCCAAATGACATTACAATGACGTCATAATAACAGGAAGATGACATTTTTTGAAATTACAAAATCGATTTTCGGATTCTTTGTAAAATTTTACATACAGTAGGGCTGTACTAATTAGGCAAACTTTACCAAAAAGTTGAACGGGACCTCATTTTGTGACACTACATTCCTGACTAATTGCAGGGACGGCGCCAGCCCAGGAAAAGTGGGGTGGAAAAGAGATAGAATTGATGGCCAGAAGGTATACCTAATGATGTTTATGTCGATTTTGCTAAGGAATACATACTGACCTGAGGACAGTGGGGTGGACATGTCCACCCCAGTTCACCCCGTGGCGCCGCCTTTGACTAATTGTAAAAACTTTGGGAGAAGCGTTTTTACCAATGGTGGGAATCTGTTCACAAATCCAATTGTGTTGAGGACCGTAAGCGTTCGTTTCTTGCAGATCACAAGCAATTATAACATGCAGGCTGTGTTTTGGGTGCCTTTAGCCGCCACTACGATTCAGACAGTGATGGGGAGGGGGTGGGGGTCGGACAATCCGGCCAAAAGCCGCAATGAAAGACGAAACCTAAGTTAAATGTTGATGGTCCCTTACTTTATAACAAATCATAAATCAAATAGAGCTCCACAAGATTATATTTAAGATTAATTGACTAAATGAATTAAAGGAGGAACTCTCTTGATAAAAATAGATAGACTAAATGGAGAGAGTCTGGCAGTGAAGGAAAAGAAACCAATATATATGATTCAAAAAATGGCATACAACTAGATGTACCTAAAAGGGGGATCTTTGCGGGGTGTGTGATACCGAAAAACCGCAAGAAAATTTCCCTTTACGGCAATACCGCACTTTGAAACTGAGGATTACCAAAGATGAACAAAAACTCATAATAATCATTATTGGATATTGAAGGTGAACACACAGTCCATTTTTGACTCATGGAGTCTATGGTATGGTAGCGAATGATGTCCCTCGTCCACTGTGTTTGTCATGGCTCAAAGAGTCATTTTGGGAGCAATAGGCATTGATGGAGTCAACATACAGACTGATGACATTTAAGCAGCTATGAGGTCAATTGCAGCAAATACAACAAAGGAAACATTCTTTCCAATATTAAGGACCCAATTCGGACTCTGCATCTACTAATTAGGTTAATTAAACAATTTGACCATAAAAGGATTAATTTCAGTTGGGATATCAGGATTTGTAATCCATTTATCAGGCTAGGAAATAGGACACCTTTCATTTTGAGTTTGTACAGTATTACCCCGCCACTTAGAAACTGACTTATAAACGGCAGCCTGCCAGATGGCCCAGCATCTACCCTGATGTAAGAAACCAATCAGCCTGAAATTTTAAATTTGGTTTCTTAAAAATGATTTTGATTGGAAAAATGGTATTTTTCAAGCACTTCATAAGACACAACTTATATGTTTCTAACAAAACAAAACAAAACAATCTAACAAGTTACTTTTAAAATTAAAAAAATATCACATGGCTAGTAACTAATGTAGTCAATGTTTTCTGCAGTTATATTTTACACAGGAGGGCATTGTCAAATTAAGGTTACAGTAACTGAATTTGAACAGTCATTGTCCAACATTTGGTTTAATGTAACCCACAAAATAACAAATTTCATGGTTTCTTTTGATGCACATTTGGTGAGTTTCTTGCTGTAATTATAAGAAATTACTCAGCCTGTTTTATCTTTCTTTCTCCATTTATAAGAAACCAAGCAGCCTGCTTTTAAAAAATGAGTTTCTAATTGGCGGGGAAATGCTGTATTTTGATTTCTGAAACTGATTGCTGGGAAAGATATTGAGTTTTTATTACGATTGAAATTGCATTCTTTGCAGTTTGTCAATTTTTAAGGAGAAGATGAATGTCATCTTTAAAATGAGGCTTGGCTCCATGAGTCCCCCCAAGGGTTCTTTGATCTTACCTATGTTATACAAATTTCTCGTCCCATGGACCCATCCAAGTTAGAAAATTATGGAGACAGCACAAAAGGTCTGTGCCATTTCATTGCAACTCGACGGGAAGGGGGCTAACTCCATTTGAAAGCTGTTGTCTTGCTTGTACATTAGTTTTGCAATCGTTCAACAAAAAACTTCCACAAAAATCTTGACAGGAAGCATGTTGGCTTAGGAATCGTGGAAACCTCTTGCTACAATTTGCATTACTAACCTAAATATTGCTCATCTGTTATCCGTAGAATCCGCCCAGAGGCGTGGCCATGTTACGTTAAGTGAGGGGCATGGAAATCAGGGGGTCTGGGGCGGAGCCCCAGAAAAATTTTTGGGACTACGCCCTTTACTTTGACTTAGAATGCATTTCCCAATATCATGCTTGCCATGAGCGACTAGCGACAAGGAAACTTTGATGATTTCATGACCATTATTATATAAATCAGAGGGCAAGGAAAATTTTTTGAAGAAACATCCTTTACTTTAGCTGACAATACACTTCCCAATGTCATGCTTGCTATTAGTGAAAGGAAACTTTGATGGTTTTGTGACCGTTATTCCATAAATCAGAGTAAGAGGAAATTTTTTTAAGAAACAGCCTTTACTTTGGCTCATAAGTCATCTCCTGATTCCATATTTCCCAGTACTCAAGTGGAAGCTTTGAAAATTTGGCTACACATATATTAGTTAAAATGAGCCTTTTTCTGTTTTCATTTCTTTCCAGCTCAATGACTTTTTCAAGTGCGTTTTCAAGCATTTCTCAGAATTATTCTCACTCATCCTATACCCTGCCATTTTCTCTTTGAGTTTAAAGAAACCTTGAGGACCATCTTTCAACATGATGGGAGGGCAGTTGCCCTCATATCCCCTGTGGCCACACCTCCTGTGAAATCAGACACCAATGGACTATCTTAGAACATCAATATATTGTACCTACAGTATAGGCTGGCCGCTTATTGAATCTTATGGCTCTACCTACTATTCCTAGAGCATGAGCCAAACAGAAAGTTAGCTGATCCTTGCTGCCACTTGCGATAGTTAGTTCATCATCACTTCACTTCTTTCCTATGAAACACATCAGATTCATTTTAAAATTCCAAAGTTTCTCTACCAATACCGAATACCAAGCCTCGATGTACTAAAAACCATTCACCGCTGAATTCTTCAAAACCGAAAAACCGTACCATTTTAAGGAGATTACCAAATAACGGACGTCAAAATAGACAAAAACCACAATGCCGTCAACCCCAAAGACTTTCGTCCTAAAATAATGGTTTTGATAACAAAAATCCTAATCTAGGCTTTGATTACGATGAGTCCAGCAGAGTATGACATTTTTCGACAAGATCTCCGGTGTGCAAGGACAAAATTGTCGGTGTGCAGGTGTGCATCACCAAAAATTTCTGGTGTGCTGGTGTGCACCAAACTATTGTTGTTGAAATTTGGGAAGTACATTTCAATGACCTTCATCCAGAGACGTGAATTGATGAATACTTTTGTCTGCAAAATCTATTTGGAAGTAGACCACTATTTCCACTGCTTAAAATAGTCAAAACTTTGAAGTAAAACACCTGCAAGCATGGGATTGGCAGAGGTGTTCAGAGCAAAAGTAGATGGCATGGCCTGAAAAAATTTCCCGGGGCTTTGCCCCAAGACCCCTCTTTCATTGTCCCCTGTATATTTGTCATGTCTATGCCATTGGTCTTGATTTCTAAAATTAGCGGAGCAACTTGAGGCCTAGTCTACCTTGAGTTCCTAGGTAGTGGTAAATAGATAAATAAATCACGCTCATAAGTGTGCACTAAAGATCCTCCATAATGATTTTGACTCTTTGTTTCAGTCATTGCTCACTTGCAGTAACAACTTTATCATCCACGTAAAAAATTTGCAAAAATTGATGACGGAAATATACATGTCACTGAATAATATGAATCCATCGATTGTGGGGAATTTCACGAGCTAGTATGGAATGTTCGATTTTCGTGCGCCGGACGGATATTTATACCTAACGTTGTGTGACACCAGCAAAAAATTGCATTCTGTGCGCCGATTCGTGCGCCATCAACTAATGCTGTGCGCTGGATATGTCCGGCGCACACAACCTTTCATTCCATACTGGTTCACGAGAAAAAATATGTGGCCTATGACCTAAAAGGAAAAAAGATCTCTGCAAACTTCCAAAGGCAAAGACAATATCTTATGGAGTAGAATCTTTATCTTTCAAGGGTAGTTTCCTTTTTTGGAATACACTTGATGATATTGTAAAACAAGAACCGACACCCTCACGTTTTAAAAACAAGATAAGAAATTCGACCGGAGAACATTGCACCTGCAGAATATGCCGTTAGCAAAACAGGACATTGATGTTAACTAGGCTTCATTTAGACCAGACTGGAAAGTTTGTACTGCGCGCGCAATATCTTGCGCGCGCAGTAACGTACGTGGTTTTCAAACTTGCCCGCGCAGTTGGCAATAAACAAAGGATCTATTGTTTAATCTACAAATGATCTATTGTTTTAAGCTATTGTTCTCAACCGCGAATTTTCAGCGCAATCTAACTTAGGCCATCTCAAATTGTCCGCGCAAGATACAAACTTTCCAGTCTGGCATTTAGATTTTTAGTTTTATATGTGTAAGTTGGTCTTAATTATTAGTGATGAATATGATATGATATGACACCCTGACCACTCCCATCTCCACTGCCACACCCAAATCTACCTGGTGTGCAAAAGTTTTGAAGGGAAAATATTTCTCCGGCGTCCACCACAAGCCATACTCTGCATACCAAGAGTCCACGGAAGAAGCAGGCTTTCAATTTATTCGCACGACAAAAATGAATGAATGGCTCTTACACACAAGTCAGAAAAAATACTGGAGGTAATCCAACTCACTACTTATTTTCATGGTCTGAACTGAACGCCAATTTCTTCTATAAAACGTCATTTTACAGCAACTTGGACCTTTTCACTCCGCCTTCTCTCTGCGCCCTCTTCTTCTGAAATGCTCTCATGGCTCTGATCTTAGTGTTGTTGCTGCTGCTGTTGTTGCTGTTCCTTGTGCTGTTGTTGTTGCAAAATTTTGACAATGAGTTTGTTGTTGCCCCTCGTCGAAGCGGGGCTCACTTAGAACAACGCAATGTAAAAGAGAAGAAAAGTTGGGCCAGGTCGAAAACTCGGAGATCTCGGAGATGGAGATCTCGGAGAATTATCTCCGAGTTATTCATCTCCGAGTTTTCGTGTTGGCCCTATATGCATAACTCGAAAACTCGGAGATGTTTGGAAATCTTTTCGAAACTTTTCTAAATTGTCTCTTTCACAATGTTTAAGCCTTTATTCACTAACAGCATGTAAAAGGATTAGTTTCGTGGTGTAAAAACGGCATCTCCGAGTTTTTCATCTCCGAGTTTTCGTGTTGGCCCTATATGAATAACTCGAAAACTCGGAGATGTTTGGAAATCTTTTCGAAACTTTTCTAAATTGTCTCTTTCACAATGTTTAAGCCTTTATTCACTAACAGCATGTAAAAGGATTAGTTTCGTGTTGTAAAACCGGTATCTCCGAGTTTTTCATCTCCGAGTTTTCGTGTTGGCCCTATATGCATAACTCGAAAACTCGGAGATGTTTGGAAATCTTTTCGAAACTTCTCTAAATTGTCTCTTTCACACTGTTTAAGCCTTTATTCACTAACAGCATGTAAAAGGATTAATTTCGTGGTGTAAAAACGGCATCTCCGAGTTTTTCATCTCCGAGTTTTCGTGTTGGCCCTATATGAATAACTCGAAAACTCGGAGATGTTTGGAAATCTTTTCGAAACTTTTCTAAATTGTCTCTTTCACAATGTTTAAGCCTTTATTCACTAACAGCATGTAAAAGGATTAGTTTCGTGTTGTAAAACCGGTATCTCCGAGTTTTTCATCTCCGAGTTTTCGTGTTGGCCCAATATGCATAACACGAAAACTCGGAGATGAAAAACTCGGAGATGCCGTTTTTACACCACGAAACTAATCCTTTTAAATGCTGTTAGTGAATAAAGGCTTAAACATTGTGAAAGAGACAATTTAGAGAAGTTTCGAAAAGATTTCCAAACATCTCCGAGTTTTCGAGTTATGCATATAGGGCCAACACGAAAACTCGGAGATGAATAACTCGGAGATAATTCTCCGAGATCTCCGACATCTCCGAGATCTCCGAGTTTTCGACCTGGCCGGTGACCTTCCAGGAATCCCCAAAAGGCTCCACATCGCATGCGCATTTACGATTTACTTCACTGACGTAATATGCAAATTAGAATGGCTATTGAGAACAAGTGCAAGAAACAATAGCGCGGAAGCGCATGACAGCTTGAGCCCTGGTGAGCCCCAAAGCTATAGTTTTTAGAACCAATCAAAAAGTGAATAAACAAGGATATACATCGAATGGCCCCTTTGTCATTACATCGAATGCCCCCTTTGTCTTCCTATTGTGTTTATTGTTAAATTCACAATGGAAAACAAAAGAAGAAAGCTAATTGGATAATCGTTTACCTGCCTTATATATATAGATTTCTTAAATATTTCTGTTGTGTAATTTCAGTTGGGAAGACATGATAGCCTTTATGAGGCAGGAACACCACAATACGACGCAAAATAAAAGACGACTATTATTTGGATTAAATGTTGATTTTATATATTGTATAAAAGAGCTGATATTTCGCCTCGGCATACGAGGCTTCCTCAGAGCTGAAATGAGTTCAGCTCTGAGGAAGCCTCGCATGCCGAGGCGAAATATCAGCTCTTTTATACAATATATATAATCAACATTTAATCCAAATAATAGTCGTCTTTTATTTTGCGTCGTATTGTGGTGTTCCTGCCTTCTAATATTTTCACTCGTCCTTCGCTGCAAGCATCTTTCATTCAAGGAAGATCCGACGCACAGCCTGCCATCGTGGTTTTTCCTCGATACAATTCATGATAGCCTTTGTTTCATGATCGAAAAGACAATACACCCTCACAATTTTTTTCTCTCTGAGACTTCCTTTAGAAACTGGTCTGACCAGTTTCCAGAGCGATCATTGTATTACCTGACGCATGATTGGCCACTTACGCGATGAAATTTTATTCTCTTTACGTGCGTTGTTCTTCATAAGCCCCGCTTCGGCGCGGGGCAATCATGAACAGCCATTTTGCCGAATATCACTTATATATTGTGTCAAATCACTCATTGCGCCGAATATCACTTATTGTGCTGTGCTTATTGCGCTCATTGCGCCAATTGCGCAAAATATCCATTGCGCCGAATATAATTAGCCGTTGATGTAAATTTCGTAATTTTTCAGACAGTACCCAGCCTGCGCGCAGGCTAGACAGTACCAAGAGGGGATGTTTGTTAGGGGAGGCTCTCTCCTCGATTAGTTTACCTGTTGAGAGAGCTCCTCCTTTAAGTAATTCCCTGCATACAATTTATTTAGCCCCTCTTTGTTGGGATTATAAATTGTATGTAGTGAATTTAAAAATGATGAAACTGAAAACTGAACTGAAACTGAAACTGTTGACAAAATTGCGACAGTTCAGTTGCGCAACGTTGAATGATTAACAAAGGGGGTATTGATTTCAAACGATTGTGAATGATACCAGCATTAAATCGATTTGCTGTTGCCAAAAGTTTCTTATGAACCCCCGTCTACGATAATAATGATCTTGGCGGCAATGTCTCAGGCCCCGTTGACACTGCTACGTTTTCATATGAAAACGGAGTAAAACTTCTCCGTTTTTGCCTTGCGTTCACATTGCTCCGCTGTGAAAACGGGGCTTTTCGAAAACGCTAATGAAAACGCATAAATTTGAAAACGGTGCGTTTTGAAAACGATCCGTTTTCAGTGTGAACGCCAAAAACGGAGACATTTGTAAATGCTGCACATTCCTTTGTTAATAGACTTTTGATTACAATGGCATTCAAAGTCGCGATTGGCGCCTTGTTGACAGCTATGAACAAACGGCTTTGTTTTGAAAAGGGTTTAACAACACCGTTTTGCTGGAGCAATGTGAACGCCTATCGTTTTCATAGCGTATCTATTTGAACAATTTGAAAACGGAGCAATGTGAACGGGCAGCGTTTTCATCAACAAAAACGGATGGCAATGAAAACGCCCGGGGGGTCTACTTAATACAATGACCACCCGGGGATGTGCCTGCCAATAGGGTGTCATTTTCAGCTGAAAATTCCGGGACAGGGTTATACATTTTTCATCTTTATTCCAGGACAGGGTTATACTTTTCTGGTCTTTATTCCGGGACAGGTCAGATTGTTGTGAAAAACCCAAACATCTTACGAAAGAGCTCTTGAAGCGTCCAAAGGTATGATTTACGAGTTGATTGAACACAAATTTTAGCAGCAAGGACCATTTTCCCTCACCTGTTTGGGTATGGCATACACCCGTATCACACCTGTGTCCAATGTCTCCATTGCTGCTAGGAACAACAACAGCAACAAAAATTCAACTCAACTGTCAGGTTTTGATTTTGGCGGCAAAGCAAAGCCAAGAAAACTGCAAAAAGGCCTATAAAGTATGTATGGCAACGTAAAGACGTTGAAAGTGAAATCAGGGTGCTGCAATCTAAGGCACTGACCAACACTTCATGTTCATGAGATATTGCAACCAAGGAGAACTAAAGGTGGTATGTGACGTTTAATTTGCATCAAATAAGACTTGATTGAGTTATACAAAACAATTTTGACATGCATGGCCCCTATGGAAAGAAAGCGATGTGCACCGGACATGCCCGATGCACAGAGTAAAAATTGGTGCACAAACTGGTGTACAAAATAGAGGAGTATCGCCCTTTTGGAACACTCTGTTGAACTAAGTAGATTTTTTAAATTTTAGTTACAATTGCAAGATAATGCTTACCGTTATTTTAATCCTTTGTTATTCATATCACATTTCTAAAAGCAACGTGTCTGATTGTCGCTCCATCTTTCCATGATGTTAGTTTTAGTGCCGTGAGGTCTGAGCGGCCTAATGTCCAGCATTCGCCCATTTGGAATGCGGGCAAAATTGTTGCGAGCGCCTTGCGTGAAGCATGAAAAGCCAATACTAATTTAATTGATGCGCAACGTTAAAAGGCTATTATTTTCTTCATGATCTTACCCCTCCCCCGTACCACCCTCAAGTGCTTGGAAACATGCTTTTGACATTCCAACATCTCCCGTTGCCTCCACCCAGTTTCCTCCATGGAAATGACGTTTGAGCATATGTGACACAACAGGAAGTCACCTGGAAGGCTCGAGCGGTCACAGGTGCACCATAAGGGCGGCTTAAGCCAGTCAGAGTGGCTGTAAAATTAACACATCCGGTGCCTGAACTGTTCAAGCAATTGTTCAGGATCCCACAGAGTTTTCATTTCGAAGGCTCAATGTCAACAACCAGGCCATGCAGGGTTACTTATTGCTGAAAAATTTCAACGAATGGAGTACAGAAAACAGACTTGTAGAAAGGCAGCTTGAGAAAATGAAGACACTTACGCATTCATTTCAGGTCGGTACTTCATCTTCAATTTGCGAAGCAACGAAAAGAAATATAACAACAAATACAATTGACAACAAAGAAGATGGCGTCACCAAACCGTTTTCGCGCGCTTTTTGCGAAAAACTAGGCCAAGTCCCCGGCCATAGCGAAGTTTTGCTGTGTAGTCAAATGTGTCAATATTCCAGAGTGTTCCAAAAGGGCGATACTCCTCTAGTGTAAAAAAAACATTGTCGTGCACAAATTGAACTTCTTTCTTCTTGATACAGACATAATCTTAAGAACAAAGTAATGAATTATTCTGTCTGTGGGGTCTTTTTGGAGTCCAGTAGTAGTAGTGGTCTTTCCCTAATTTAAAAAGTGCTTCTCATGGCTGGTGCTTGACAATTGTATCTCAAGATTTCCATTACAAAATAAAAGTTTTCCATGCACAAATTCTTTGAAGGGTGGTGACAAGAAAACTGTGACAGAAATGTCAAACTTTCCAATTTACAGTAAGCTCTAGCAAACAGCTCTAGAAGGGATCAAAATAGATAGGCAACTTTGATTTGATGCCAGAAAAAGATGTTTACGCAAAGATTTTATTGAGGATATTAATTTATAGGGATACTGTTACAAATGGTCAAATGTTCTAGTTTAGCACAAGCAAATATGCAATTAAGAAAAGCATTCTAAGTCAAAGTTCATGAAATCAGGTTTTGCTTGACAAACTACCTTTTGGAAGAAGAGCAAAATTTGGTTCTGTTTTCGCCATTCTAGATGTTGTAATTGCAAATTTTTTCTAGGGGAGTATGCCCCCAGACCCCTCTAAATTGGTGTGTGTTGGCACTTTACTGTATTCATGGGTTTTGTTTTTCTATAAGCAGGCCTATGACAACTACTCCAAAAATATTGGTGATAATGTTTTCAAGTGCATTGTTTACTTTTGTTTTTACTCTTTTGAGTGCCTAGGTGCTTGGCTTTTGACTATGGATGGACTGAAATCATTTGTGCCATTTTATTTTCATGTATTAATACATTTTTATTTATGTACGTACTTTGTACAGGAAAGTACCTTGAATTCAAATTTTGAATGGTTTGCATTGCTGATTGATTAAGCTAAATTAAGTGTCAGAGAATTAAGTGTTAGCCAACTACAGTATTTACAAAACTTGTTTGTTTGTGAAAAGATTGGCAGAGAAGTCTCATTTTTTATTTCTGAGGAAACTAGAAAGATTTAGGATGAAGTCATGAAGGGAGTACAATGAACTCTGAAAAATTCTGAGGGTTCTCTGCTATCCAATTGATTTCAGTGAGAACCTTTGCCTGCTGGACACTCTGAGTTAGGTTACAAAAGTTACCAATCTTGTCCATTTCATAGAGCTGTTCTCCTAGACTTTAGAATGCTAACAAAAATGTTTTGCAAAATGATAAAAGATGTGAATATAACCAAATAATTTGAAGAAGAGGTACTTTTCATAAAGCAATTGGGGAAACACATTCTCAGTAAAATTATTTTCACAATAACCATCAGTTCCCGGAAGTTATTCCGGGACAGGTACTATGTTTTCAGCATTTTGTTCCAGGACAGGGTCTTAAAATTTTGTTCTGGCAGGCACATCCCCGTTGTTTTTCTCCAAAGTAGACCCCCCGGGTGAAAACGGAGCAGTGTGAACGTAGCCTCAATGTCCATTGACCACACAACATTCCATTCCGTTGAGTAATTTGACCTAAGAAAAATACCACTTTTTCGGTTGAACTCTGAAGGAATCCCAGCATATTTTCAAGAAATTATATGCAAAATAGATGAAAGTGATCCTGACGAACAGATCGGTGTAATTATTTTCAAAACCTACCAGTAGTTTGGCTATTCCATCTTGACTATTTCATTCCATCATTCCATTCCATTACTCCATGCTTTACAGATTTTGTTCCCACAATTCACACCAACCAAACGACTTAATGATGTCTGCCCACACTACTGTCTGCAACTATGCTTGTTGTTTCAGTCGAAATTGCAGGGAATTTCATAAAATTTTCAAGAAAATATGAGCCAAATAGACTAAGGAGATCTTGAGAAACACATTGGTGTAATTCTTGTTCAAAAGCGACCAGTAGTTTGGCAATTCCATCTCTACTATTCCATTCCATCATTCCATTCCATCATTCCATTCCATCGTTCCATTCCATTATTCCATTCCATCATTCCATTCTATCGTTCCACACTCCATGTTTTACAGATATCCCTTATTAACGCAAAATCAGTTGCCAGCTTGACATGTATTGTTCAGTCATTGGATCAGAATTTTGCTTTGTCTTCATTTTCTAAAGGCGGAAAAAGTATGGAAATTAGATAGTTTCTCATCCTCCCGGGGGGGGGGGGGTTCTATACATATTTTGGGTACGGGGACGTGCCATCGGGAAGGGTATCGATTTTCATGATTTTGGTATAAGGAACGGTATCGATTTTCACGATTTCGGTATAAGGAACGGTATCAATTTTCGCAATTTTCACAATTGGTATAGTGTCGGGTATGCATTTTCGGAAAATTGGTATAAAGTCGGGTATACATTTAGGAAAAATTGGTATGAGGAGCGGGTATGTTTTTGAAACCTCGATGGCACGTCCCCGTCCAAAATCTGGTCAAGTACCCCCCCCGTATGAAGCGGTGATGGGGTCAAAAATATTTCGTCGCCGCAATAGCCATCCATCGTTGAAATGGTTATTCATCGTTGAAAACCTGTCCATCGTCCCAAAGTGATTCGTGACTGAATAAGTAATTCGTCAATCATAGACTGATTCGTCGTTGCACAGTAATTCTTCATTGCAGTTGTTATTCGTCGCTTCAATCCTTAATCGTCATCGCAAAGCAAGTCGTCATGATCGTCATTCGTCGTCGCAATCATCATTCGTCGCCGCAAGCATCATTCGTCGTCGCAATCATCATTCATCGTCGCAAACATCATTCGTCGTCGCAAAGTAATTCGTCGTCGCAAAGTAATTCGTCGTCGCAAAGTACTTCGTCGCGGCCTTGGCCTTTCGCTATCGGCAAGGTATGATGGCAGGTTAATTGCAGGATATTGCCAATTTTTGCGTGCTGGTAAAACAACTTCATTTCATTTTTCATTTTCATTTTATTAAGGAGGGTAGCCCTTCAACCAGAGTTGCTTTACAAGGGGCCCTCCACTTAAAAACCTTAATATACAATTACATACTAAAAAGAATAATCACAATATAAAAACCATAATATAAAAACCTAATACAATATTTACAAAATCTAACATAAAAGAAAGGGAAAAGGAAAAATTCCTAAATAGATTTTTTAAAACCATTCAGGGAAGATGCCTGTTTGGTATCGGCAGGAAGTTCATTCCACACTTTTGCTCCACGATAGGAAAAGCATTTTTGCCCATTACTTGACTTTTTCATGGGTAATCTTAAATCTGTCTCAGAATTGCGCCGGGCATACGAAGAGCACTTTGAGTTTCGGATGAAAAGGTCACACAAGTATTGGGGAGCCAGTTCATGCAGGGACTTGAAGACCATTAGTTTAGATTCACTAGCGATGAGTTGTTCAATGGTCTTCCAGCCCAGCTGGTCGATAAGTGGTCTTCTTGGGGTATCAAAGCTGCTGTTGGTTATAAAACCTGAAACATTTCGGCAAGAAGAAAAAGAGTTTTATTCGTGATCTTCATTTTCTTATTGATATCAAATGGCCTGTCAGCTGCTTTTATTGATGAATTAGCAAATTTGCCATATGACAATACAAGGAAAGATGCTTGCAGAGAAATATGCTCGCCCCGTATGAAATTAATGCAAAGAAAAACAACTGTCCTGTCACCCTTTTGATAAAGATGTTTCTACCCTATGTTCATGAACAACAGATGTTGCTTAACCCTTTCACCCCCTGAAATTTTTTCAGGGGTAAATTCAGCATTTGGAATTTGATTGATTTGAAAGGTTATGCACTTTGCATTTATCTATTGCTTACTGAATCATAGCCTGTGTTCCAGACCACTTGAAAAAGTGGTCTGGAACACAGGCTAACTGAATCACTGATTATGATACCCCCTGGAAAACGACAATCTATATCAGGTTTTCCTGTTAAACTTAATTTTAGTCGGACGTGAAGGGATAAGCCTGAGATTTTCAATTTCACGGGAGGGGGGGGGTTCTCAGCTAAATTTCGGTAGGGGTGTGCCGCCCACAGTTTCAAAATGGGACCGTTGGCTAGACCAATTTTTGTGAAAATGATACAATTGGCTAGATTAATTTCTCCATTAAAAGTGCCCTGAAAGGGCTTTTTCTAGACAAAACTTACCAAATTTTCGCATTTTCAGGACAGAATTTTTTTCAAATTTGCTTTTTTTTACAAAAATTACCGAACTTTTACAGTTTTTGACCAAAATTGCCAAAAAGCATACCCTTGCCTAGACTAAACTCGACTAAAATTGCCAAAAAGTATACCCTTGGCTAGACTAGAGGTCCTTAAAAGTATACCCTTGTGGGCGGCACATCCCCACGTACTTTTACTATGGAAGAACCCCCCCCCCCCCGGTGTTCAATTTAAATAAAATTTCTTTCCGAGTGAGCCTGATCGCAGGCTAATGTTGTATAGTACCACCAATAAAACCATAACAGAAATGATCCTTATCCTTAAGAGTCTTTGTCAAGGAAAAAATTGATATTGTAATAATGAAGAGGTATGACTGATGAGTCATTCTTTGAAACAACTGGCAACGAAAATTATTACACAATCCTTACAAGTATTTCTCATCTTGCATGATTGACAGTTTTGTCATCAAACATGAACAACTTTATATTTCAAGCCTCATTTTGAGCATATGAAATGTAACTGGCCGTAAATGTTTGCTTTATGAAAAGTGGCCACCCAGTTATGTTCAAGCTCAAAAAAGTATTTGCCCCATTATGTTTTGCACCAACCAACTTTGTGCTGTCTCTAACAATGAATAAATAATAATTCACCATCAACAAGAAATTTACTTTGAAGGATTTACAGGGCTCAGACGTTCAAAAAAAAAAAAAAATACAAGGATATTTGTCAGATACAGATTCAAAATTTTCGGTCAAAGTGAGCCCACCCCTTCACGGAATCTGTGAACTCGTAAGATATTTTCCATACTTCCAAACGTTTTCATTGAAAACATAAAAAAATGCAAAGGTAATAAAGCAAAATACAGCCATATGGATAAGAAAAATAAAGATCACGAATAAAACTCTTTTTCTTTTCACCAACATGTCTCAGTAGTTTTACCAGCACGACGCAAGTTGCCAATATCCTGCAATTAACCTGCCGCCATGCCTTGCCAAAAGCGAAGAGGCTCAGGCCGTGACGGAGTACTTTGCAACGGCGACGACGAATGATGTTTGCGACGACGAATGATGTTTGCGACGACGAATGATGTTGGCGACGACGAATGATGATTGCGACGACGAATGATGATTGCGACGATGAATGACGATCATGACGACTTGCTTTGCGATGACGATTAAGGATTGAAGCGACGAATAACAACTGCAATGACGAATTACTGTGCAACGACGAATCAGTTTATGATGACGAATTACTTATTCAGTCACGAATCACTTTGGGACGATGGACAGGTTTTCAACGATGAATGACCATTTCAACGATGAATGACCATTTCAACGATGGATGGCTATTGCGGCGACGAAATGTTTTTGACCCCATCACCGCTTCATACCCCCGGGCTCATCCTTTATCCCTCTCTGCTTATAAGGCATTTGTATTGTGTTCTTGGTCCTACAAATACAGTTGATACTGATCGTTTTGTTTACTGGAGTTGCTTTCCTGCTGTCTGCACTTCACCAACACAGATTATCAGGTAATGACAATTTTTACAAGTACATTTTATTGGAAGTGTTAAGTGATGTTTCAAGGTGGTAAACACACATTTTATCAAGGGGAATGGGCAAGATTGGTTAGTTTAGGGGTCATCGACAAACCATTAGCGTCAGTTAGCGGAATGAGGAATTCAGCCGTTTGGGGAATGGGGAGTCCAGCTCGGCTGGGCCAGATTGGAAAGTTTGACATGTGCGGGGGGCTAATCCCCCGCGCCCGCGTACTTTTATGCCATCCGCTCATATGATCCGCTCAGCCATCCGCGCGTTTGCAAAATTCGTAAAACTTTCCAATCTGGCAGCTCGGCTCGGACCCATTAAAATTTTACTATCAGTGGCGGATCCAGGATCAAATCTGACCGGGGCTAGAAGGCTTTTTGGTGACCAAATCATCAAATCATCATTGAAAAATCATTAGACGGCCATAAACCTGCAGTTCCATCTTTCAGGCAAGCTACTCCCACAGGAATAGAAGAAAAAGTAACACAATGTAATAAAACAAATGGAGAACAATCAATGAAACAAACAGTTGATACAACGAAAACAAAAGATACAAAGAAAACTATTCAAAATGATCAATCAGGAGAACAGAATCAAGAACAAAGGTCTAAACAAACAACGATGAAAGGCACGGAAATTCAAAGTAAACAAACCCGAGAACAGAATCAAGAGAACGGGCCTAAACAAGCAAAGACGAAGAGTCGGAAAAGAATCACGATCGTTGGTGACTCTATGCTAAATGGAATCTTAGACGAAGGCTTGCAAAAAGACCACAACGTCCAAGTCAAACGCCACCCTGGAGCAACAACGAGAGATATCGTGGATTACGTTAGACCAGTTATCAGAAAAAAGCCCGACTGTATAATAATACACGCAGGAACAAATGACCTTACGAGTCAAGAAAAACCTGATACAATAAGTAATTTCAGAAAGATCATAGAGGAAGCCAAACTTGAATCACCGGATACGTCCATTGTTCTGTCCACAGCGGTGATGAGAAAAGATAAACAGGCAATTGATAAAAAGGTGAGCGTGCCAGCGTTAAATCGTGAGATCAGAGAGTTTGCCAATGCTATGAAGATTTCAGTTGTCGACAATTCAAATCTAGACGTCTCTTGTCTTAGCCGCAAGAAGTTACATCTTAATGAAAAGGGAAACGCCTATTTAGCAAGAAACTTTTTAAACTTTATTAAAACCTTTTGAACTGCGGTGCTTCCAACGGTGCCAACCAGCCAAAGAAACGAAAACTGTTCAGAACGCACTAAGAAAAATGAAGGCATTGACATTGATAGTATTAACGAAGTCATAGATAATGACACCCTACTGGGTCCATCTGAAACATCATCTTTATCAACCCCAACTGAAAATGAGGCAAACTGTTTTGATGATCTGAAACTCCTCCGCCTTAAATACCCACGAAACGTCATAATTAGTTACATCAACATAAACTCCATCAGAAATAAATTTAGTGGTTTTTCTGAGATGATTGGTGAAAACGTCGATATTTTGGTGATAGCCGAGACAAAAATCGATTCATCCTTCCCAACGAGCCAGTTCTTAATAGACGGCTTTAAAAGTCCCTATAGACTTGATGTTTCTGGGAATAGCGGTGGAATTTTGGTTTATGTAAGAGATTGCCTCCTTTCAAAATATGTAAACCTGGTTGACACCCCTCCCGATATCCAGGTCGTGCCAATTGAGATTAATGTTAGAAAACAAAAATGGTTGATATTACCAATCTATAGGCCTCCACTGCAAAATTCAGAATATTTTGTAGAAGAAATATCAAAATTGATTGATAAATGTTCTAGATATGATAATGTAGTGGTCCTTGGAGACTTCAATCTAGAACCTAATGACATAGCCCTGTCATCATTAATACAAGATCATGATTTATATAACATGATCAAACATCCAACATGTTTCAAGTCTTCCAAGGGCCGTTGCATTGACTTAATATTTACAAATAGAAAGCATTCCTTCATGCATTCCAAGTCATTTGAGACTGGATTTAGCGATCACCATCATATGATCTACACCATCTTAAAAACAACATTTATTAAACTTCCACCGAAAACAGTTACCTATCGAGACTACAAGAACTGGTCTCAGCTGCGTTTTGAAGATGAGTTGAGGCAAAATCTGATCTCAGCTCACCCATCTACATATGAAAACTTTGAGTCAATCTTTCTGAAAACACTTGAGGCAAATGCCCCTACTAAAACAAAGATAGTCAGAGCTAATAATAAACCGCACATGAATAAAGATTTGCGGAAGGCAATGAGGAAAAGATCAACTTTGAAAAACGTTGCAAACAAAAGTAAGCGAGAGGAAGATATAAGAAAATATAAAGATCAAAGAAACCTTGTCGTGAAATTGAACATTCAGGCTAAAAGACAATTTTTTATGTCGATACAGTCGAAAACAATTGATAACGATAAGAAGTTTTGGAAAACTGTGAAACCTCTGTTTTCCAATAAAAATCCCATGAGCGAGAAGATCACATTGATTGAAGATGGTAGAATCCTCTCAAATGATGTGGAAGTTGCTGAGTGCTTTAATGAGTATTTCTGCAATATTACAGATAGTCTGGATATTGACCCCCTTTTTAAGGAGGTGCCAGAACAAATGTCTGTGGAACAAATGGTTGTGAGAGCGATAGCTAAGTATAAAGATCACCCCTCTATAAAGGTTATCAATCAAAATGTTGCATTAAATGATAACACCTTTAGTTTCTCTCATGTAAGCCCAAATGAGGTCATGAAGCAGATAGACTTGCTTGACAAGAATAAATCCAATAGTGGGAATATTCCAACTGGTATGTTAAAGGCAACAAGGGAAATAGTTTGCCCCTACCTGACAGATTGTATCAACTCTGCAGTCTATGATTGCAAGTTTCCAAATGAACTGAAGGAAGCTGATCTCAGCCCTCTGTTCAAAAATGATGATTCAAATTATAAGGGAAATTTTAGGCCAATAAGTGTTTTACCTGCAGCCTCCAAAGTCTATGAAAGACTTCTAAAAGACCAAATATGCCCATACTTTCAAGACAAACTCTCCGAAATCCTGTGTGGTTTCAGGGAGGGGTATAGTACGCAACATGCTTTAATAAGGTTGATAGAAAAATGGAGGAAATGTCTTGATGCATCAGGTATAGTAGGAACAATTCTAATGGATCTATCTAAGGCTTATGACTGTCTGCCCCATGACCTCCTTATCACAAAACTGGAGGCGTATGGATTTGATTTCAACAGCCTCTGCCTCATGTATAGCTATCTGGATTGCCGCCATCAAAGGGTAAAAATTGGTTCACATAGAAGTACCGCAAAAAGAATAAAAATTGGGGTACCACAGGGATCTGTCTTAGGTCCTTTGCTCTTTAACATATTCATCAATGATCTGTGTCTCATGAGACTAGACTCGGAGATCTGTAATTTTGCAGATGATAACACCATTTACTCATGTGGGATAGACCTACATGAAATTGTTACCAATCTTGAAAGTGATCTCAGTAGATTGCTGGAATGGTTTACAAATAATGGAATGGTTGCAAACCCAAAAAATTCCAGCTTATGTTCCTTGGCTTGAAAGGCCAGAGAAGACTGCGACTTAATATCAATGAGAACAAATTATCTGCAACAGATCATGTTAAATTGCTAGGAATTGAAGTTGACAACAAATTAAAGTTTAACAAGCATGTTAAAACGTTGTGTTCAAAAGTCAACAAGAAAATCAGTGCCTTTACTAGGCTAAATACGTATATTTCTAGAGAACAGGCATTAACAATTTGCAACGCGGTTATCTTATCGAACTTCAATTATTGCCCTTTGATCTGGCTATTCTGCAACAAAGGTGCAAACAAAGAGATTGACCGCACACACAAACGTGCTCTTCGGATCCTCTATAAAGAATACGAATGTCCCTTCGAAACATTGCTCACGCGCAGTGGCAGTTTTTGTATACATGTTAGAAACTTGCAGAAACTCTTGACAGAAATCTACAAGTCTATGAATCATCTTAACCCATCGCTGGTATGGGAATTTCATGAAAAGAAGCATGTAACTTATGATCTAAGAATACAAAATCTTTGTAAACTGCCGCAAATAAAGACACAGGGCTATGGGCAAGAATCACTGTCCTTTAGAGGGAGCTTCCTCTGGAACACCCTTGATGATACTATTAAAAATCAGCCAACACTTGCGGCTTTCAAAAAGAGGATCAAAGACTGGGCTGGTGACAAATGCACCTGCAAAATATGCCGCTAATGATTCTTTCTTTTGTATAAAGTATATCTTTCTTGTAAATAGTTGGTGTGAATTAGTATTTTATTATCTACTATTGTAAATACCAACTTTAAATATGATTTAAATGAAATGAAATGAAAATGAACCACACCCTTTAACCGCTTGGAAATTAAGGCCACGCCCATTTATTGGCAAAGTGTTATAAAAACCACACGAGGGCTCTTCCATAGTAAAGGTACCTGGGGATGTGCCACCCGCAAGTGCATTCCTTTTCGTACTTCTAGTGAGGCCAAGGGTATACTTTTTGGCAATCTTAGTCTGGGCAAGGCAAGGATATGCCATTGGGCAACTATTTTCAAAGAAATGTAAAATTTTGGTGATTCTTGTAGATAAACCCAAAATTTTAGTGATTTTGGTCTAGAGAATGCCCATTTGGCAAGTTTTATGTAGAAATGCCAGACACTTTTGATGTAGAGTTTGGTCTAGCCAAGCCTACCATTTTGCATGGGCAGCACACCCTTACCATCCCTTACCCAAAATTTAGCGGAGAATCCCTTGTGGCAAAACAAACCAAGGGAAGATCCAACCATAGATCTTCATGGTCTCACGTTTCATGTTTTTATGTTTTGAAATTGGAGACTGCTTCCTGCTTTTTGAAATATTCTATGATTTGTTTTGCCTCCTCTATTTCTTAAGTAATACAGCATCCCTTGCAGCAGCGAAGTAGGTGATTGACTTGCTTCACAGCATTTCTCTTCAAGAGAGCCTGTGAGTGTCGAGCAGCCAGTCAGCCATTTTGAGTTCTGAATGCGTCATTTGACCTGACTCTTGTGAGAACCTGGTCCTGCAGATCGAGTGATGTCATCTTGACGTTGAGCCCCGGTCAGCCCCGCTATTTGATTGGTGGATTCCATTGAGCACCGGTGAAAATGACGTTGAGCACCGGTGAAGATGGATTTTATTGGCCAGATAGTTTATGAGACGGGCTTAATATATAATATTATGCATTAAACATCGCTGGTCATGATGGTGTACTTTATTTTCTAATTTAGGCGCTTATTTCTTCAGAAAATGGGGTTGAGCAGCCCCCACTTTGCTTCGAAAAGTGGCGGCAATTCTGCGCGGTCAGACCGTTGAGTACCAGGCCTCTGTGACGTAAAGTGTTTGTGGAAATGACAACACCATGCAATGTTTCATACATGAAACCATTACGAAACCTTGATAAGCGGTCAGGTTTGGATTGTTTATTCACCCTTTTAGCCGATTAAAACTAAGGAATTCCACTCCTGGTTTCTTGAATACTTCAACTGCTAAGTTTACAATGTTTTCAAATATTTTTTCTCTGGTCAATGTGGTACAAAACGCTATTTGCAAGCTGGATATCACGAAGCCATGTCTCACAGCAACCTTTGCACATCTAACCAACTCAAGGGTTTAAAATAATAATAAATGATAGTCCATGTTGCAAAGATTTCAGATATTTATGGCTTATAAACGGTGAATATTGGAATTTCACAGGACGAAGTCCAACACTCTGGGGAAGGAGCTTGACCAGTACGATATCCATGATTTTACGCGGTTCTCAATTCTCCTAGCGTGATCAGACGCCAAACTACTAGGTTTGTCCTTGATTTTGTCTGGTAGCGCTAAATAACAAAATCAACACTTACCAAAGCAAAGTATCTGCAGTATCAGCACATCTCTGGACCTCATGAAACTTTTAAAAATACGATTACAGCAAAATAAATCTATCAAGTCGAGTGCCAACCAGACAGAATGGATATGGTCTAGGTTGAAAGTTCCGCAGCTCTGAGGAGCTGATGTGGACCTGCACTTAAAAGTTACACTTAATAACAATGGACTAAAGAAATCTAAAATTTGACTTAGAAATAAACTTTATCATCCTTTTTATTAGATATAGTAATGTTCCCATAGTAAAGTTAAAATCATTTATGAGCTTGTTGTAACTTTTTGGTTTGTTCCTGAAGGCATTTTGATCTTTTGTTTGTTTGAGTTCATATGGTAAAGCATTCCATAAAACGGATCCTCTGTATCTAAAACTGTTTCTGCCAACTTCCGTCTTGAATCTATCTACTTTTAGCTGCATCAAATTTCGCGAATTTTCACTTCTTGGAGACAACTTTTCAAACTCTACCAAATCCATCTTAGATTGATTGTAAATTGTGTGCATTAAGACTGCTATACGTCGTTTGTAGATATAGCCAAGTGGCTGCCACTTTGCTATTGAGAGGCCTTCTTCCTTAGATGTACTTCTTGTGAGGTTGTAAATCATTCTTGCTGCTCTTCCATGGATAATTTCAAGCTTTTCGAATTGGGCTGTAGAGCCAGTGGCGGCTGGCAGTGTTATTCATGTTAATAAACTAGTAACAACTTTTTTTCAGGAAAAGACACCTTGCTGCAATGCAAAAAATTGAAAAGAGCATGCTTTATTTTTAATAACAAGTGTATGGTGGCCGACAGCTGCCAATAAAATTTTTACATCGTTTATTTTATAAATTTTCTTTATTTTATTTTTTATTTAGATTTCATCTCAAAATTTATTTTTTTGTATTTTTTGATTTTGCTTTATTTGGTTTTTATTTAGATTTCTTCTCAAAATCAAAATGAATCACTTTCATATCAAAAATCTTCAAAATTTAAGACGAAATGGTTTTGAATTTAAATCAAATCACTTTCCTCGAAAATAAAATGAAATTCTTACTGAGCCGAGCACTGCCAAGTCCATCATCCTTTGCGAGTCCATGCCTCGATCCCATGCAATTTCGCGGCAAATTTGCGTAACAGACTTATTATCTTCGATGTAGCTGAGCTGCTGCTGCTACCTTAACCACTATCTCGCTTGGGGTAAAAGGGAGGTTTGATTAAGGTGGTATTAGCGATAACTAGGACGAAGATCATGAGTCTTGTTGAATAGTCCCTCAAAACAACCAGCAGAATGGCAACTGACAACAGAGCAGCATTATGGAAGAACGATGAAGTTTTAAAAGTAACCATTAAGAAATATGTCAGGCAAGGCCTTCAACGTAATGAGGCACTGGATTTTTTACAACGAGATTTTCCGCAATATCCTTGGAGCATGCGATCATTGGATCGACGCATGAGACACTTCGAAATTCATTATAATGACAGTGGCGCGGATTATGAAACAGTCAAGAAAGCTGTCAAGGAGGAACTTGCTGGCCCAGGAAAATTGTTGGGATACAGGGCTCTACATAAAAAGATAAGACAAAAGTATGATATTCTTGTGACAAGAGACAGGGTATACGATATGATGTACGACATAGACCCAAGTGGCCTAGTTGCTCGTGGGGGTGTTGGAAGAAAGAAATCTGCAAAAAAGAAAGGAAACTTCACATCACTTGGAACGAACTGGGTTCATTCGCTGGATGGACATGACAAGCTTATGGGTTACCAAAATTCAACCTTCCCTCCTGCCATCTACGGCTGTATGGATACTGCCAGCAGGAAGCTACTTTGGCTCCGTGTCAACAAGGGCAGATTTTGTAATACAATAGCATCAGTCGCTTTGGTTCACACCTCGATTCAAAGCGATTAGCGAATGTAGACAAAAGAAATTCTTTCAAGCAGAAATTCAAAACAAACGAAGACGCAAAGTTGCCCTGAAACCAGTACGGCAAACTCTCGTTTGGTGCGGGCGAAGGGAGGTTTTTAAGAGATGTAATGTGCTCATAATGAAAGAAGAAGGGTAAATCTAAAGTTCTGTCTTGGGCATTTTGTTTACTTGATTCAGGAGCTGAGCAGTGACTGCGTATATCTGAGCAATAAATGTGCTAAAATTGTAATGCCCTCTGCTCGGTTTTTGAGTCAAATAAACAAAATACCCCAGACAGAACTTTAGACTTACCCTTCTTCTTTTATTATGAGCACATTACATCTCTTAAAAACCTCCCTTCGCCCGCACCAAACGAGAGTTTGCCATACTGGTTTCAGGGAAACTTTGCGTCTTCGTTTGTTTTGAATTTCTGCTTGAAAGAATTTCTTTTGTCTACATTCGCTAATCGCTTTGAATTGAGGTGTGAACCAAAGCGACTGATGCTATTGTATTACAAAATCTGCCCTTGCTCTCCGTGTCTGGATGAGTAACCATGACCCCCAGTTGATTGGCCGGTGGTACTTAGAATACTTGATGGAGTCCTTGGTCATGCCATCAATGATCAGAATTGATAAAGGGACAGAGACGGGAACAATGGGTACCATGCATGCATTTTTACGTCAGGCTCATGAAGATATTGAAGATGCAACAGACACAGTAATTTATGGACCTTCAACTGCCAATCAGGTTTACTTATAAAGTGTTTCATTATTGTTATATATTTTGTAAATTAAGGACTACATTTACAAGAAATATAATGATGCCAAAATGAAAATTTTTTTGAATTTACTTTTGGTCAACACCTATTTTGTTCACAAGAAGCTCAACTCTCAGATCGCCAAAAATTTAAGAAACTCCAGTACTGGGAAAGTATAAGTTAAGAAACTATTTTTTATTAGTTTCTTTATTAATCATTAACGAAATCATTGACATAGTTTTACTGTACTTGCACTTGCTTCCTGTTTCATATTTACTCCTCAGGTACTTGAGTATTGGAAAGGCTTAAAAAACCTTAGTATGAAATGTTCACAGGGGCACAGGTAGTGAACATGAAGATTGTTATAGAACCTCCAAGAAAATTGTAAGAAACTCAAAATCTGATAATTTCAAGAAACTTTCAGTAGGGCCAAATGCTTAGTTTCTTATAAAAAAAGGTAAACTACAGTAGGTAGGCTGAGGTAACATGGATAGTCTTGATTGCAAAAAAAAAAAAATTGGTGGAAATCCCTGGCTTCATCATTTACAGTATTTCCAGGAGTGGCTTTTCACCTTTTACAATATCTGTGGATACCAGCTCTTCTCTATCATCAATTTGTTTGTATATTTTCTTCCTAGATAGAGCGATGGTGGCGAGAGCTACATGAGCGTCTCGAAAAATTCTATAAACATCAGCTGCTGGAGTTGAAAGACCATGGACAATATGATCCACACAATGATAATGACAGGTACACGTATTTATTTTATAAGAAACTAAGAATTTTGGCCAGTACTGAGAGTTTCTTAAAATCATCAGATTTTGAGAACTCAGAGTTTCTCATGAGTTTCCTAAAGGTTCCATAACGATCATCATGTTTACTGACTGTGCCCTCGTGAAATTTTCAAAACAATGTTATTTGAAGCCTTTCCGATGTTTGGACATCACTCAAGTACATTCAGAGTAATATGATACTGGAAAAATGTGAAATAAGTAGAAATAAGTGAAAGATTTCCTTTGTAAAAAGTAAATAGTTTCTTAAGTTATATTTTCCCAGTACACTGGAGTTTCTTAATTTTTTAGCGATCTGAGAGTTGAGTTTCCTATAAGCAGTTTCTTATAAAAAAATATGTGTACAGATAGAGGGGGTAAGGAGGGGGAATTCTTTCCCAAAATTCCTGCTAGTAGACATCAAAATCTCATGCTCTCATACTGAAAATTAGAATGTCGTGATCCAGCTTGCTAATCTCAATTTTCAGTGGACTCTACAAGATTTCACCAAAATTAGCCCTTTTGCGATGCAATTGGCAATTTTAGCTAAGTTTTTGGTTCATTTTGTTACGCTGGAGCTTCACAGAACTACTATTCATATATCAATATTGTATAATCTTTGATAAATTTTTTTATTTAGGAAACTATTGGCATTTATCATGGTGCCTTTAATGCAAAAAGAATTGGACCTTTTCAAAGATACAATATGGAATGTTCATAGGATAAGGGCCCAAAAAGATACAGTATTACCAGATGGCATCCCAGAACATATTTTTAATTTTCCTGAGAGATATGGACTACAGGAATGTGGTAAGAAATATATTATTTGAAGCCAATTTTCTCAAAAAAATACACAAAAGCATCCTTTTTACAACAAGTTGGCCAGTAAATCAGTGTTGCCTCTAGACTTCTATCCAAATATCTAAGATTCCCACATTATGGATTTAGATGTAATGCTAAGCAATTAACATTAACTATAAAGGAGTGGAAACACACCTTTAATTTCACTTTCAGGGCTAAAAATGTGTTCTGTTTTGCAGGATATAAGGTAACAGAAGAGCAACTGAGAGAAGTTGCAATCCATGCAGAAGTCCTATCTGTTGGTGATGATTTTCTCACACCTTCATTTAGAGAAGAATGTGAAAGAATAATTGATTACAAGTTGATAAAACCAAATGATTGTAAAAATGCATTTAACTACTTAAAGGAACATTTTCAATCAGCAAATGTAACTGAACATGTACAGTAAGTTAAACATAAAGAAGCATTGTAATGTTACAGTACTTGCAGCAATAGCCAGTCTTTTATTTGTTCTTTCTTATCTGTCAAACTAATGGTTTCAGATCTAAGAGTCTGCAAAATATACTGCACTTGTGACCATTAACAAAGTTGGTTATAGCAACTTCAGAAAGATTACCAGTGCAGTATAAGAATTTGTTATCCTCATCAAGTAACTCCGAGGAAGCAATTTCAGGGTCAAACATGTTATACCCATTTCCCTGAACATCCAGCAACATTAACTTCCTGTTTGATTTTGCATAGGAATAGTGAGAAAGGCTTTCAGCCTTTTCACCAATGACATCAGGCTGGGTATAGCAAACTGCACCAGTGTTGTTGATGTACTTAACAAAGTCACCAGGAATCCACTCCTCTATTGATACAAAATCCTGTTCAATTTCACCATGAAAGATCATCTTATACTTTAAAGTTTCACCATACAAGTCCCTGACATCCTGTTTCTTTAATTCTTCTTCAAGCTGCAGGGCAAAGTTGCGGGCAAGAAGGTGCATTTGTACTACCTTTCTGTTATGATCATCTACCGTTTGGCCTGTTGCTATGATGCACTCCAAAGCTTTTGGCAAGTAATATTTGACAACCCAGGCATGTGATGAAAAGTTTGGATGTTTTGTTGTGGCTTTAAATGCTTTTCGAAACCCCCCAGTGCCAATTGCTTCTCTCTCAATGTGAAATTCAACTGACTGGGGTATCTTGCACCAAGAAAGCAATTCCATATCAAATTGAAATACCTTAATCACTGTTGAAGAAGTTTGGTTTGCATTTAATTTACCTAGTTTTAGCATGTCAGAGATAGAGAGACTCAAGGGCACTTCTTGTTTGCTTGGCGTAGGCTTGTCCGCTGGATGTGAATTCACAGGTCTCCTTGGTTCAAGAAAAACACTTTGATCATCTTGAAATGACCTTGCATATTTTGCGGCTTGATTTCTTGAAAACCTTTCGTCTGTTATTCTTTTTCGAGGAGGCTCTCTTTTGGTTTGGTTCTTTTCATCATCGCCTTGAGAGAAAGATGCCTTATTCTGTATAAATCTGATGTGAACAATTTTTTGATCTGGTATGTGCTCAATACCCTTACACGAGGGACCCTGTTCACCAGCTAGCACATCGCAAATAACATCTGTTCCAACCACCGGTGCAAAGTGCTCCTCGCATGCAAGCTTGATGTTTTCAAGTGAGAAATCTTTGTCATCTTCAAACGGGACAAATTCTCTTGGCCCGATTCTCGTGTACTTTTGGGCCTTCCCAGTAACATGAGAGGACAGCCTTTGGACCGTAAGTTCCTGTCCTTTTGGCCGTTTCTTCGTAACTTTTGCAATAGCTCCCGTTCTTTTCGCTTTGACATTATCTTTCAGCTTTTTCCATGCTTCCGCCATGATGGCCGTTCTTTCAACGTTCTGCTCTGCTGACATCGAGTTAATTTTGGCGGGAAATTGCATGTGTGAAATCATGGGATCGAGGCATGGACTCGCAAAGGATGATGGACTTGGCAGTGCTCGGCTCAGTAAGAATTTCATTTTATTTTCGAGGAAAAAACCAGATCGAAAAATTAAAGTTTTACTCAACTGAATTCGTAGATACAGGCCGATTTTCTTTCGATCTTTTCACCACGTTTATTTCCACGTCCGAAGGATGCCTGGGAAGCGAAGGTCAGAGAATGATCCTGGGGGTTTGGGGTCTATCTCATGGGGATCCATAGTCAGGGTCTGGGAACGAGTGGGAAATAATTTAAATTCAAAACCATTTCGTCTTAAATTTTGAAGATTTTTGATATGAAAGTGATTCATTTTGATTTTGAGAAGAAATCTAAATAAAAACCAAATAAAGCAAAATCAAAAAATACAAAAAAATAAATATAAACGATGTAAAAATTTTATTGGCAGCTGTCGGCCACCATACAAGTGCGGTCCATTGAGCCATTCAGAATAAGGAAGTAATTCATTTGCAAGGGCTGCATGCAAGGCAGGATGCAGACACAAACAGCCTTGCTGATATTTTTGGACAAATGTGTATTCGCAGTGTTCCTGTTAATCCCCTTACATTTGGCTGTCTTTCCATTTGCAATAAAACAATCAGTTAATTATCAGCAATGACGTCCTCAAAGAGCATACTTTTATTTCATTAGCGTATTACTAGTTTTGAAATTCTAGTAACATGGAGGGCTCTGTCTTTTGTCTATGGCGCGCCGTCGCGGCCAAAAATGTCAATTTTTGTGCTTCGATGTGAGCTACTTTTATCGATCAAACTCCTCTTTTTGTCAGTCAAACTCCCCTTTTTGTCAGTCAAACTTTCTTTTTTGTCAGTCAAATTTTCTTTTTTGTTCATCAAACTTTTCTTTTTGTCGATCAAATTTTCATTCTTGTCGATCACAAAAAGAAAATTTGTGTCATGCAATTCAATCGTTGTAAAAGTTGTGTCATGCAATTCAATCGTTGTAAAATTTGTGTCATGCAAAATAATTGATGTTAAATTTGTGTCATGCAAAATTGTGTCACACAAAACATATTCTAAAACTTTGCGCTACACAAAAATGTATTCACAAACTTTGTGTACACACAAAAGCATAGGGGATTGAGTTCAAGCCGGGGGTTACGTTCTGTTCGATGCCCTAATCTGATGGAAGTATTCCCTTCCTCTTCTCAGACATGGCTGACATTGAGAATGTCACAAGCCATTAGGGACAGCGCGTAGCCCAAGAAGAAAACAATAGAAGACTTGATGTATGGAAACACGAACATGCGCAGAAGCATATATAGGGACTTCGCCGTTTTGCAGAACATTTTAAGCCCCTTCGCAGTTACTCTGCAGTTCCTCTACTCAGTGGGCACGGCTGAGTTTGTTTTTGTGGGAATAACGAATTTGTATTAATCAGAATTATCGTGCTTTGCTATGATGACTTTTATTTAACCCTATTTTGGTTGGGGGGGGGCAAATTTGCCCCCCCTAGTAGATTTTTTTAAATAACTCTGCGAGGAAGAACTTTATAGCCATGAAACTTCTTGACTTTTTGCAACTACTTATTTTGCAACTTCTCAAAAAGTTTCATTGAAATATTTTGAAAAATGAGGGGGCGGGAGATAATTTTCTGGGACTGACCCAGGAAAAATCGCAAATTCTCAAATCTCAATTATCGCGAAAAAAGGAGCAGAAGTGGAATATTTTGCAAATTTCTTTTTTAATGTTGTGTTATTTGATGCATTCTATCATGAATACCATGTTTGGATGGAAAATATGCTCCAAATTTAATTTTATCTCGATTTTCCTGATTTTTGCCGATTTTGACGCTTTTCTTGACCACACAAAGGAAAATGCTGACGTAAGCAAAAATGGTGGCTATTTTTAAGTTAATTTTTATATTTACAGAAAGTACATGCCTGAGGCTTTTAGCACACCAAATTTGGTCGCTCTACCTATTACCAGTAAAGAGTTAGGTAGGGGGGGCTTTTTTGCCCCCCAACCAAAATAGTACTATCAAATAGCCCAACCACTATAGGGTTAAAGAAAAGTGCGGCTGAAAACTGAAAACTTTCTCTTTCTGAAAACTCTCTACCTGTCTACCTTGAACTTGAGGATCATCGATACTTTAACGTTATGGACAACCTGTAGTACTTTGGTTTCTTTGTATTACGTCCGAGGGGCACTTCACTCATCGGAAAAAGCGTACGAGATTTTTTCAGAACAAAAGGATTTAAACGGATTTTTGATGGATTTTTCTTGAAAACAAAAGGATTTTTTGCCAAAGGTGTACGAGATTTTTGGGAGTGAAATGCCCCTCGATTACGTCAATCTATTTGACGAAACATTCAGCCAGATTCGGTACTCATTGTCCCATATTTGAAAGAAAAGGTACTTCCGCGTTGAAAAAAACAATCAACTGGCATGCACACGATTGAAAAAAGCAATCAATTGGCTGAATGTTTGGTCAAATGGATTGACGTAATACAAAGAAACCAAAGTATACTACATGTTGTCCATAAGGTTAAATTATCGGTGATCCTCAAGTTGAGTTTTCAGAAAGAGAAAGTTTTCAGTTTTCAGCCGCACCGTTCTTTAAATAAAAGTCATCATAGCAAAGCACGATAATTTTGATTAATACAAATTCGTTATTCCCACAAAAACTAGCCTGTGTTCCAGTGGAACACAGGCTAACAAAAACAAACTCAGCCGTGCCCACTGAGTAGAGGAGAGGCACTGCAGAGGAACTGCGAAGGGGCCTAAAATGTTCTGCAAAACGGTAAGTCCGTATATATGCTTCTGCGCATGTTCGTGTTTCCATACATCAAGTCTTCCATTGTTTTCTTCTTGGGCTACGCGCTGTACCTAATGGCTTGTGAGAATGTCGTTTCAGTTCTTACCGGTATTTTTCAACTTTGCCAGCCACTGTTACCTGAGGCTAGAAGCTTACTTTCTGGAATACTTAACGAGGATATTTCCAACAGAGGCAGAGCCTTTCTTGAAAGGTCAGAGCAGGTGGTGGGGATGTTACAAATCATGCAAAATCAGTACCATTTCGAAAGAGAATTTGACCATATGGTCTCCAGCTTAGTAGATATATTGAGCTCATATCGCCAAAAAGTTCAGAGGATCAACACTGACGGTCAACGAGGATTTGAGTGCAGGAGAAAATATAGTGGCAAGCCTGGACGGCCAGCTTATAGCATTTCTTACTATCAAGTGGAAGGATTTGTCTCACTCGGATTTACATGGAAGAGAATTGCAGAGCTTATATGCGTCTCCGAGAGAACGTTGCGCCGTTGGAGGCAAGAATTTGTCTTCGACGTCCCGTTTTCTGAAATAGAAAATGAAGCACTTGATGAAATCGTGGCTAAGCAATTGCAGTCTTGCTCGTCTATGGGCGAAAGAATTCTTGCTGGTGCTCTGCGATCACAAGGACTGTGGATTCAAAGGCAAAGGCTTCGTGAGTCTATAGTGTGTCCCAGAAAATTTGTGCCCCGTTTGCCTGAAGATTACGACAAAGCAGCGAAAGGTCCTCACTATGCTTTTACATTATGTTACTCTTCAGATGTTCAACTAGAGTTTGCTACCATCCCCGTAAACATCCGTTGAGGAATGATGGAGCTATGACGTTCAGAAGACCAAATTTACACCTGACGACTGAAACCAGCGGTCGGCCATTTTGTATTACTATTTTGCAACGATATGCAGCTTCGTGGATGAGCTGAAACAGTAGCCTCCGATTTTATAGCTCTAGCGAAAGTTTCAGTAATCATCAGAGAGTTCAGTATTTCTTTCCCCACGATCCTTCGTTGAATGTCAAAACGAAGACAAGGATCCCAAGATAATAAACAATCAAACGGCAAGGACAAATATATAGTCGGAATTTGTTTACAGGTGTAGTGAGTGAACCAATTATTTAGCTTATTGATCGGCTTTAAGAAAATACAGCTCCAAAAATCTTCTGCTCTTCTCGTTTCTTTTAGTTCATTGTCTTCGGAAGTAAATCAACAATTGGTTGTAACAAATGAAGGAAGAAATCCATGTTGGGAAGCCGACAAATTAAATGTGAAATAAATTTTTGTCGAAACTTTTAACTTTTTATTACTTTGGGAATTCTTATCTTCATTTTTGTATTCCATCAAAGATCGTGGGGTACAACAAAATAGTTGAACTCCCTGATGATTATTGAAATTTTCATGAGAGCTATGACATTAGAGGCTGCAATTTCAGTTGATCCATGACTTCCATGAAGCTGTTTATCGTTGCAAAATAGTAAGATAAAATGGCGGACCGCTGGTTTCAGCCAACAGGCAAATTTGGTCTTCTGAAAGTCATAGCTCCATCATTTTTCAACGGATTTTCACGGGGACGGTGGCAAACTTTAATTGGACATCTAAAGAGTACTATCCTGGAAAAGGTTAGTAAGAATCTTTTGTTGTTTTGTCGCAGTCTTCAGGTAAACGGGGCACAATTTTTCTGGGACACCCTGTATAATGCGAGTAGATCCTTTGGGTACAGGGTGTCTCAAAAAATTGTTCGACGTTTAATTAAATACTAAGAAATAACGATACGCTGAATGGACCTTTGGTCAAGTCACCCTTGTCCTGAGATTTTAAACTAATTTTTGACACAAGAATCTAGCAAATCCGATAATAATTCATGGGGTTACAAGCTTTTGAAGTTCAAGTTTGTGCGAAAGCTGAAACCAGAGGCCTCGAAATGGCATTTTTGGTAAAAGTCCCATAGGCCGTCGTTTCTGTTATTTGTCAATTGTTTCAGGGCGAACCAAGTGGGATTCAAACAGGTATGAGATAACCTAACTGTCAAGCATATGGATGCTTTGAGGAAACAGATTCAGTCTCTCGCCGATTTTGTTTTGAGCCACTCTTTTTGGACCTATGCAATGTTACATGACCCTTTTTTGCTACACCTGAAATTACTTTTTGACACCAGAATCTTGCAAATTCGCTAAAAATGATGAGAGACGAGGCCATTAGCAATTGTTATCAACAGATTCCTCCAGGCATCTTAAACCTTCATTCAATATTATAACTTTGATAGCATTACACTGCGGTTATCGATGGTGCTTTTCAAATTCCATTTGATTTCATTAACCTTCACTTCGCATGCTGTTTAGGGGCGTCGGCTTTTAGCTTTGTACAGGAATGGCGGGACCGGGGAGCTTGGGGACAGGAGCCCACCAAAATTCACTGAGCCCCCCCATCGGTACTTGAGTTCTTGAAAATTGCTATGCACTGTCGGCACCACCGTAACTTGCTTGTCATGTTATAGCGAGTTTTGTCAAATTTTGAGCCAATCAGATAGGCGTGGTGCTTAAACATTTTGCTTGCTTCACTCGCTGTCGGCACTTTGACAATTTTTGCCTCCCCAAAGCATTTCTTCCCTGGCGCAATCTCTGGCTTCCCATAGACTTGAACTTTCGAATGCCTCGTATCTTTGTTAATTTTCAGCCTATTTGCAAGCTTCTGGTGTCTAAAATTGATTTAAGGAATCAGCAACATTATTAATTTACTGTTGATTGTTTAGTTATTTTTTTCATGTTTAGCGAAACGTCGAACATTTTTGGGACACCGAACACCCTATAGGCAACTACCACATGATTGGTTACGTGACTAAGGCAAGCCCATATTTGCCAACAGGCCCTTAAGAAAGTCATTAAAGCATTCCAAAAGAGCACATGAACACGGAAGTTTCCACTGCAAAATGCTATTTCGGGTATTTAAAGTACCTGAGCCAAAAAACAATATGTTTTTCACGTGTAGCTATACGGTAAAAAGCCGCTAAATTGTAACCACTTTCAAGAAACCTCCGACTGACTTTTTTGAGAAATGATGCCCTCGTATAAGAAACTTCACAGCCTGATTTTAGAAAGAACCCTTATGCAGAACTGTGCACTAGGACGAGAACTGCAACACGAATATTAATGAGCCTCTGTTTGAAGATCTGAAGACTCAGTTCTTGATTCAAATAAGATTTTCTCAAACATCTTTTAGAGATTTCATGTTAAGCAGCTATCTACTGTATACTTGGTTTGTACCCTATGATTGAGTAACTTCAGAGAGAATGCTAGGTAACGTGAACATACTTTTCGGTAATGATTCCTCTGGGTTTTCTTTGAATATTAAGTTGAAATCAATCAAGGTTTCTTAACGATATTACGAGGAACGCTTCAGCCTGTTTCAGATCAAGGCCCTTCTAACAGGAAACTAAAGATGCTGTTTTGAAACACTGATCTCCATTTTGCTGGTTCTTACTGTACAGAACGTTTATAGTTAGTTTTCTACAACCCAAAACATCCACAGTTCTTTCGTTGTGCTATAACGGGTAAGTCAGAAAAAAAGTGGGACGTTCGTTGAACTATTCGCATCGAGCCACTCGATCATCGCGAACTAAATTTTCCATGTCTGTAAGGGGGAATATGCTATCAACATACCAAAGTGCGTTAGGCCCTTCAACTGAAATCTTCTTAAAATCCTACCCAAAGGATCTACTCGCATTGTAGACTCACGAAGCCTTTGCCTTTGAATCCACAGTCCTTGTGATCGCAGAGCACCAGCAAGCATTCTTTCGCCCATAGACGAGCAAGACTGTAATTGCTTAGCCACGATTTCATCAAGTGCTTCATTTTCTATTTCAGAAAACGGGACGTCGAAGACAAATTCTTGCCTCCAACGGCGCAACGTTCTCTCGGAGACGCATATAAGCTCTGCAATTCTCTTCCATGTAAATGCGAGTGAGACAAATCCTTCCACTTGATAGTAAGAAATGCTATAAGCTGGCCGTCCAGGCTTGCCACTATATTTTCTCCTGCACTCAAATCCTCGTTGACCGTCAGTGTTGACCCTCTGAACTTTTTGGCGATATGAGCTCAATATATCTACTAAGCTGGAGACCATATGGTCAAATTCTCTTTCGAAATGGTACTGATTTTGCATGATTTGTAACATCCCCACAACCTGCTCTGACCTTTCAAGAAGGCTCTGCCTCTGTTGGAAATATCCTCGTTAAGTATTCCAGAAAGTAAGCTTCTAGCCTCAGGTAACAGTGGCTGGCAAAGTTGAAAAATACCGGTAAGAACTGAAACGACATTCTCAATGTCAGCCATGTCTGAGAAGAGGAAGGGAATACTTCCATCAGATTAGGGCATCGAACAGAACGTAACCCCCGGCTTGAACTCAATCCCCTATGCTTTTGTGTGTACACAAAGTTTGTGAATACATTTTTGTGTAGCGCAAAGTTTTAGAATATGTTTTGTGTGACACAATTTTGCATGACACAAATTTAACATCAATTATTTTGCATGACACAAATTTTACAACGATTGAATTGCATGACACAAATTTTACAACGATTGAATTGCATGACACAAGTTTTACAACGATTGAATTGCATCACACAAATTTCACAATGATTATTTTGCATGAGACAAATTTTGTTTTTGTGATCGACAAGAATGAAAATTTGATCGACAAAAAGAAAAGTTTGATGAACAAAAAAGAAAGTTTGACTGACAAAAAGAGGAGTTTGATTGACAAAAGTAGCTCACATCGAAGCACAAAAATTGATATTTTTGGCCGCAACGGCGCGCCATATTTGTCTGCGTCCAGCTATGGTAGGCCAAATGGTGCAAAATTCAAGAAAATAAACTTGCATCATAATTCAACAGTTACTTTCAACGTCAAGAATTACGTTTAATATCAAGGGGAGAATTTTCAATAAAATCAACGAATGACACCACATTCAAGACCGAACCACTTTCAACTTCAAGGGTACAGCTCAACATCAAGAGCATACATCACATTCAAGGATATAATTCAACGTCAAGGGTATAAATCACATTCAAGGATCAATCAACTTCAAGGACACAATTCAACATCAGGGTACAATTCATATTCAAGGATAAAAATTCAACTTCAAGAATATAAATCACATTCAATGGTTTAAATCGCGTTCAAGGTTCTAGTCAATATCAACAAACTATTTTTCACTGTCAACAATCATTTTTCCTTGTCAACAAATCCCATGATGCTATGCTCCTAGTTTCTTTGGCGCCAAAATTTGCCACGCCCCACGCCTCAAAGATTTCACCATATAAAAGTTAGACTAATATTCGCCCCGACTCAGTTTCATTTTCCAGACTCAGTTTCATATTCCAGATTCAGACTCAAAAAATCACAAAACTATCCCTTTAATTTAATTCAGACTAGATTTAATTTTATTAAAAAATGAACGAATTTCGACACGAGGACCTCTTCACTTATCTCAAATTTCGGCCTACCAGCAGATACATTTTGAACCACAGCAGGTGGATCAAGTGAATGAATTGCAACGCTGGAGCAACGATCTGAGGATTCATCTCTCCATCCGGCTGAGAGCGACCGAAAATTTCTCGAAAGTGTTGCGAGGCCTTGGCCGCATTCATTTTCTCCAGGCACCAGCGAGATCACTTGCTGCAAAGCAGTGACTGCATCCTCTAAGTGCAGGTCTATTATTTCTCTTTGTTGGTCGTTTGTTACATTCTCTGCTTGGTCAAGCACTTCAATGAGTGATTGAAAGAAATTCTCCCAATCTCGTTCCGCCATCATTAAAGCAAGTGTTCATTTTGGCGCCAACTCTTAGCTTTCACGCCAAAGAAACTAGGAGCATAGCATCATGGGATTTGTTGACAAGGAAAAATGATTGTTGACTGTGAAAAATAGTTTGTTGATATTGACCAGAACCTTGAACGCGATTTAAACCCTTGAATGTGATTTATATTCTCGAAGTTGAATTTTTATCCTTGAATATGAATTGTACCCTGATGTTGAATTGTGTCCTTTAAGTTGATTGATCCTTGAATGTGATTTATACCCTTGACGTTGAATTATATCCTTGAATGTGATGTATGCTCTTGATGTTGAGCTGTACCCTTGAAGTTGAAAGTGGTTCGGTCTTGAATGTGGTGTCATTCGTTGATTTTATTGAAAATTCTGCTCTTGATATTAAACGTAATTCTTGACGTTGAAAGTAACTGTTGAATTATGATGCAAGTTTATTTTCTTGAATTTTGCACCATTTAGCCTACCATATCCAGCTGCATTACGTCAGCTCTATTCAATTGTGCACTGAAACACAATGCCATTTGGCCCTCCTTGCCACGTGTGTTACTAGTTTTGCTTTTCGAATAACTCACTAATGAGTGGCTATAAAAAGAATGATGCCCTCATTGCCCTTCAGTACTGTCGCTGCGTTGCCGCAGAAATCACATCGAGATGAATCAAGTTGCTGAAGAAGGATACCGCTGGGGTATTTCCAAAATTTTTTAGCCGTTTTCCACGCAACCTCATTTAACGCACAACCAACGTCTCCGCTTGAAGAAGGATGGTTGACCATGTGGGGACCATGTCCAAAGATCCTTATAAAAAGTCGCATATCTGACACTGTCTACAGAAAAAATTCTTGGATTTGTGGGGACGATGAGAAAAATACCTACTATTGCTGGCCGTGTTTTGTCATGGATGATCATCCAAACAAGGTGAGTCTAAAATTTCCCTCTTACAGTTATACGTAGTTGCTGTCATTTAACTTTTATTCTGAAATTGCTAAACTACGGAACTGTTTCATTCAAGCCATGCTGTCGACTGTCTTTTTATTTTGTGCATCTTTCATTGAATACCGCTTGCATGAAAGAACGTAAGCGAAAGCGAGGGACTTGAAAATATCTGTTTAACCGCGTGCTTATCTGTCATACTGATTGGCAACTGGAGCGGCTGTTCTTGCGTGTTACTAGGGTCCTGTTTTTATTAACATGTCGGCTCAAAGCAAAGAGTAGGGAGCCGCAAAGAACGTAAAGTTGCTACTTAATGAGGTTCGGCTCGAAGCCTAAGCCCCTGGATTCAGCCATCATCCCGTCCTTTTCAGCGTGTTATTAGAGTCTCGATTTTAATAATATGGCGGCTAACTAGCAGGAGTATGGAGCCGCTAAGAATAAAAGAACATTAAGAAAAGCTCGGAAGCCCGAGCCCTAATACCCAGCTAAGTCGTTCGGTATCATAAGGAATCGTTGCATGGTATGCTCTTCTCCTTGATACGACTTGAGATTTTAGATTGTTCATAAATTCTATTCCTCATTATTTGTTCCTCTCTTTACAGATAAAAAAGGATCCTTTGTGAAACCTGGGGGTAACCAGTCTGCTCCATCAAACCTTTCCAACGTGGCTGACAGTCACCAAGCGATTCAAACATGCAAGTTTAAGCGCACTTGATTCCTTCAGTTTTTAGGAAATAATTTTTTAGAAACAATCGCTGAAATGGCGACTCTTTCACCTCTTGAAAGTAAAGTTTATTAAAGATAAAAGAATCCTATTTCCAACATTTGAGCAAAGCACAGTTCTCAGGCATTGCGAGCTGAAGCCTTGTATCTTTTTTGAACAATTTTCTTCAAGAGGTTACAGAGTTTGCATTCAATGACAGGAGGGCTACTTTCCTGTAATGACCAATTTGAAGAAATAACACCAATTTTGACTGCAATCCTTAGTAAATAAACTGTGATTGTATTGGTATCAAATAGCTCTGGCTTGACTGCATTTTATTTCATCTGAATCTATGAAATTATGAAAAATCCTGTTCTCCCATTGTCGCTTCAGTTTTCTGTGTTTATATCTGCAACCCTGTTATGTCTGTGTCGCTTTTAACTGGACATTTCCCAGAAGCTTTATCAATTGCAGCGTTCTAAGCCAATCTGAAGGGCGTGGTCACCAAAAATTTTCCGGGGGAGTACCCCCGGACCCCCCTTTTCATTTTCGGCTCGCTTCGCTCGCCGAATAACAAATAGTTTACCCTGCCAGCCGCCACTGTGTAGAGCAGTTCCCCCAGACAGACATGCAGTATGTAATTTTTGAGATGACAGTGGAGAAGTAAATTTTCTCCAAGACTGGCTGTGGCAGATATTTCATGCGTTTCAATGCACTTAGTTTCTGTGAGAATGCCTTGCATAAACTATTTATTTGTGGCTCCCAAGTCAGTCTATTATCAATCTTCACACCAAGGCAAACAGCCTCACTCACTACGTTAATCACATTTGTCCCAATCATTATTGGTCTGATTGGTCCAACTAAGGGCCTTTTCATCATTATCATAGCCTCGCTCTTGCCAGGATGGATTGTTAACTTATGTTTTTGGCACCACAGATACACTTCATTCATTGCTATGTTCATTTTATCTATTAATCGCTCAATGTTTGTATCTGTGCAGAAAAAAGTTGTGTCGTCAGCGAACATTTGAATTTCTCCTTCAGATATAGCACTTGGTAAATCATTGACATAAACACTAAAGAGTCTAGGGCCAATGAGAGATCCTTGCGGAACTCCACATCGAATGCACTTTGTCCTTGACGTCACCCCATTTACTTCTACATATTGTTGTCTTCCCAAGGACCGCGGAGCACCTTTTGGATTGGGGGGGCTAAAAAGTAATAGAGAATCTGAGGGGGTCTGGGGGCGAAGCCCCCAGAAAAATTTTTAGGACCACGCCCTCTACTTTGGCTATAAATGCGACCAATGCCCCTTTCCATAGGCAAACTCGCCTTGGAAAAGACAGTTATCATCAGCATATCCAATCATTAATCACCTTAAACAGCACCATTTATAGAGATGTATTGTATTTACATTTTATCTTTCATAGCAAAAAGGCTCAGCCTAAGATGAAAGGACTAAAGTTAAAAAAACTTTCACAATCTCGTGGAATTATTATCTCCGAAAAATAATGATATGGAAACACACAAGTCTCTCTGCTTTCAGAAGCAAACATTGTAAAAATAGAGAACCTAATGACGCAAACACTGTTTCAATTTTTAATTTTGTAGCACTAAAAAATCCAATGATTTTTACAAATTTTCGAAAATTTTGTATACTGTTGTTGGGTCTTTTGAGAAAAATTAGTTGGAACGTTGATAGAGTTTATATTTTCTGTGCTCTTCATATGAGTATTAAGAACTGCTAAATTATACTTGTTTGGACATTCCAGAGAGCGATGCTGAGTGCTCAAGACGTCTTGCTAGAAAATTATCGTTGCACTCGTTGCCGGGTTAACATTCTGCGATTTACAGGTTTTGGAGAACTCCCGTCACCAGCAATCTTTCAGGAACTGAAATTCGCTTTAAAAATAGCCGCATATCATGAAAGCATTTTACTTATCGCTTGCTAAAACATTGGGTTTTGAAGCTGTGCTTACCATGATGAAACTGTTATATCTTGGCATAATGCTATTGGACGCATTTCATTTGAGACAAAAGCTTTTAAAACATTCTGCTTAGCTCGATTTCTGATAAATGCACGAGAAACGGTACTGTGGGGGTATACAGACACTCGCAGATAAGGGTGTTAACAATTTAATAAAGCAAATGGCGATATTTAATCATAAAATCAGAATTTGTTGAAAAGCTAAAAACTATCTCTTGAAAATTATTGGGGGGGCTAAAGCCCCCCGGCTCCGCGGTCCCTGTGTCTTCCACTTAAGTAGTTCATTATCCATGAAAGAAAATCCCCTGAAATGCCCACTGCAAGTAGTTTCTGGGGTAAAATGTCATGAGGCACAGTGTCAAAAGCCTTTTGAAAGTCTATGAATACAATCCCAACAATGAGTCCCTGGTCCACTGATTGTTTCCACTTTTCTGTCAACCTCAATAGAAGGCCCTCTGTTGATCTTCCCTCACTGAAGCCCCACTGATTCTTACTTTTCAGTTGGTTGCTATTCAAGTGTTTGTCCATGGAATCACATACTTGATCTTCAAGCAGTTTGCTTGGTTGACTAAGCATTGACAGTGGTCTGTAGTTGGTTCTTTCCGTCTTTGACCCTTTCTTAGGGGCATACTTAACTCTGGCATTTTTCCATATCCTTGGGTATGTACTCTGGTTTAAACTGGACCTGAAAACTATGTCAAGGCCACCCAATAAACTATCTTGCAGAAGACTCAGCTCTTTGCTAGTGACATTGTCCGGACCAGATGCCTTTTTAGGATTTATGAAGATCAGTCGGCCTGAATTCTTTCCCTCCCTTCCTACGACCTGTCCACTTGAGAAACTTTGCAGCAAATGTTTCTTCGAGCGACGCTGTCTGTTTGTAATCAGCGGCGTGGCCAGGGTAAATTAAGTGGGGGGGCAAAGGAGGAAGGGGGTCTGGGGGTGAAGCCCCCAGGAAAATTTTTTGGGGCCACGCCCTTTACTTTGGCGTAGAACGCACCTCCCAATATCATGCTCACCATTAGTGATAAGGAAACTCTCATAATTTTGTGACAGTTATTCTATGAATTAAATCGCAAGAAATTTTTTTTGAAAAAAATCCATTGATTTGGCGCAGAATGCATCCTCTGATTCCATATCTACCAATGCTAAAATGGAAGGTTTGACAATTTGGTATAAAGTATCTTATACAGTAAAACCCCGCAAACAAGAACATAGCAAAATAAGAACCTACAGACTGATTTTGTGAAAAAAGACACCCAAAGATAAGAACCAAAAACAGACTGATTTACTCCAATGTTCTTATGAGATGGTACGCTTAATAAAGAAATTTCATCATATCAGTGTAAAGAAACTCCCAACTATTCATAATTGAACACCTCTAACAGTTTTCAGGGATATGCAAATTATTTTATAAAGCTGGATGATATAAATATAAATGCAGTCATTCTACCCTCAAGTTTATTTAACACATACTGTCTGTATTTATCATAGTAACAAGTGTCCTCGCTATATGAACCAAACCTTGAAAATGTCATAAGTACCTCATTTATAAGAACCTACTCAGTCTGTTTTTTTCATGAGTGGTGGGACACTAGTAAATTAGATTAGGTTAATTTAGCTTCTTTACCTACCTTGAAATGCCATAAGATTCTCTTCCTTGACATTGGCAGCCTTTCTCAGCCATAGTTCTTGCCTTGACTGAAGAGCTCTATCAAATGTTTGGGCCTATATTGAACTTTGTTATCTCCTGCGCATTGCTATGCCTACGCAGTGGTCTCGAAATGTTAAATTAGCTAAATTAACCTAATCTAATTTACTAGTGTCCCACCACTCATGTTTTTTATAAAAGTATGTTCTTGTTTGCGGGGTTTTACACAAACAAGATATTAGAGTACCTTTGGGTGTGCCAAAAAGTTCACGTCTTGAAAATTCAAAGCGCCGAGAGAAGAGTACTTAGTGGTTTGAAATGAATAAACTTCTGCTTGATAGTCGAAAGATTGAAGTATTTTATGAACACAGAAAGCATTGGTAAATTTGACTTTAACAAAATTTCATGGCTTCGATTTCCCGAAAAAGGCTGAAAAATATTGATCAAATGAACTAAAAACTTCTCGAGCAGAACGATGAAGAAAGTACGATTTTCACAGATGACAGATATCGTATGCCTGTTTGTTGCTATGGGACTGAAAATCTTCACTATTTGTTTTACAACCTATTTCTTTTATAACAAGTCTTGCCCTTGAGGGAGAACACCTTTGCGCAATGCTCTATGTGAGGAGATTGCTTATGATTTGATCAAGTGCCTTAGGCACATTTTCAGGCATTTCGCAACCAATATCACCCCGGGTAATGTCCTCGCAGTACGGTGGAGGGTGCCAAGTACAGTGGAGGGTGCCCAGTACAGTGGAGGGCTATCTTGCAGTACAGTGGGGGGCTATCATGAAGTACAGTGGAGGGTGCGGAGTACGGTGGAGGGCTATCTGAAGTACAGTGGAGGGTGCGGAGTACGGTGGAGGGCTATCATCAGTACAGTGGAGGGCTATCTGAAGTACAGTGGGGGGCTATCATGCAGTACAGTGGAGGGTGCAAGTACGGTGGAGGGCTATCTTGCAGTACGGTGGAGGGCTATCTGCAGTACCGTGGGGGGCTATCATGCAGTACAGCGGAGGGTGCGGAGTACAGTGGAGGGCTATCATCAGTACGGTGGAGGGTGCAAGTACGGTGGAGGGCTATCATGCAGTACAGTGGAGGGCTATCATATTGCGTGTGGGGGGCTATCATGCAGTACAGTGGAGGGTGCAAGTACGGTGGAGGGCTATCTTGCAGTACGGTGGAGGGCTATCTGCAGTACCGTGGGGGGCTATCATGCAGTACAGTGGAGGGTGCGGAGTACGGTGGAGGGCTATCATCAGTACAGTGGAGGGTGCAAGTACGGTGGAGGGCTATCATGCAGTACAGTGGAGGGCTATCATATTGCGTGTGGGGGGCTATCATGCAGTACAGTGGAGGGTGCAAGTACGGTGGAGGGCTATCTTGCAGTACAGTGGAGGGCTATCATTCAGTACGGTGGAGGGTGCGAAGTACAGTGGAGGGTATTGAGGAGGGACCTCGTTATATCTTTGACGAAAGTTTGTTGTTTTCCTACGAATACCAAGCACTGAGAAAACCTCATTAACTTTCTAAAGAATTCATTTGAGGCCCTGGTGTCACGAAACATGTTGTCGGGAGTGATCCAGTGGGAGTTTAATCAAAATTCTCAGATTTTGAGTGATTTGTACTTTTGCCATTCTGGACATGTCAAAGCGGGCGATTTCCAAGCTTCTCCATAGTTCAGACATTACTGAAGTACTTTCTGAGGCTTGTCAGCAAAATATCTCAAAAGGAAAACATTTCCTCCGACTTTGAGATTGACTGACGTTGGCTCTCTACTCAACAAAATGAATTGCCGCTGCTGCACAGGAGACAAGTGGAAACGAAGGGCATTTCACTCCCAAAACATCTCGTACAACTTTGGCAAAAATCCTTTTGTTTTCAAGAAAAATCCATCAAAAATCCGTATAAATCCCTTTGTTCTGAAAAATCTCGTACACTATTTCCAATGAGTGAAGTGCCCCTGGAGTAGAAACATAGTAAAAGTGTGGGAAAGATTTTTTTTATCATAGGTAGTTTCCTAGAAATGGAATTTCCTTGTATTATTGGTAATTTGCATGAGTCTCTTACGAGCAGCCTGCGCGCGCTACTTGTGAGCGGTTCCTTATAAGAAACGCATGTTCTTTTCTTGGCACGAAAGAATGATTGCACAAAAAGCGGACCTATTTTAAGGAATCATAACTTGGGGGGGGGGGCAAATTTCCAAAAGGAGACCTCATATTTTGCCACATGAAATATTTCTCTTTTTGAATTCCTTAGGAAGGCCTGCATTTCTTACAATACGTGTTAAAGTACTGCAAAAAGCTCGATGAACAAGTGAAGTAATTTATCTGCACGCATCGTTATTTGCTAGAATTAAGAATTCCTTCAATCCTGAAATTTCGAAAGCGAACAAGCTACGCCGACATTCTGCAGCATCAGCCCCGTCACATTCCTCTTCTTTTTCTACGCCATAATCGGCAAAGTTCTCTTTGCGTGCACTTTCAGAGGAATTGCTACATTGGCCTAGGAACCTTTGATACGAACTGGCTGGACTTCTTTTCGATGGTTTTTTCAGCATATATGACTCAAACTTCGCGTCCATATCGAAACCAACTGAACAGACAAAACATTCTTCTTAAAACGAAACTGCAAATCTTCATAAAAATTTTACTGTCGAAGATCGTTGAGGAAGACATTCATTCATCAGCGCAAAATCAACTGAAAGTTCGTTATGCTTATGCAGAAGCTAACAAAGTATATGCATACTACAATGCATAGCTGTAATGCTTTTGGAATCTAAAATTAATGTGCTCTTTCTTCCTTTGACGAAACAGAGTAGTATAGTATTTGAAGCAGAATAGAAAATATTTGCTTTTCACTGATTAGGACAATTCTAGTCATGATAGATTTTGTAAGGTTTCATTTCATGTTTGGTATATCGAGTTTTCGTAGCCCTCCACTGTACTTCGCACCCTCCACCGTACTGAATGATAGCCCTCCACTGTACTGCATGATAGCCCTCCACCGTACTTGCACCCTCCACTGTACTGATGATAGCCCTCCACCGTACTCCGCACCCTCCACTGTACTGCATGATAGCCCCCCACGGTACTGCAGATAGCCCTCCACCGTACTGCAAGATAGCCCTCCACCGTACTTGCACCCTCCACTGTACTGCATGATAGCCCCCCACACGCAATATGATAGCCCTCCACTGTACTGCATGATACCCCTCCACCGTACTTGCACCCTCCACTGTACTGATAATAGCCCTCCACTGTACTCCGCACCCTCCACTGTACTGCATGATAGCCCCCCACGGTACTGCAGATAGCCCTCCACCGTACTGCAAGATAGCCCTCCACCGTACTTGCACCCTCCACTGTACTGCATGATAGCCCCCCACTGTACTTCAGATAGCCCTCCACTGTACTGATGATAGCCCTCCACCGTACTCCGCACCCTCCACTGTACTTCAGATAGCCCTCCACCGTACTCCGCACCCTCCACTGTACTTCATGATAGCCCCCCACTGTACTGCAAGATAGCCCTCCACTGTACTGGGCACCCTCCACTGTACTTGGCACCCTCCACCGTACTGCGAGGACATTACCCGGGGTGAATATATTTCGTTAAGTTGAGCTTACCTTTATTTTTAGTGCTCTTGAAAAAGCGAGAAAAATCACAAAAATCACATTCGAATCAAAAGAGAGTTGCATATTGTCATCATGTAATTCAATTACGTAATATCAGCCGGCCATTTCTGGGAAAAATTTTACCAAACCTATACCCCGCTATTTTCTCTTCGATTTTGAAGGAATCTCGAGGACCATCTTTTGAAAAAAGTGGGGGGGCAATTGCCCCCCATACCACCCCGTGGCCACGCCACTGTAATGGTTTGAAACTTGAAATCATGAGGAAACGAAGCGAGCAGTTCTGATGAAAGGATGAACTCATTCCTATTGTGTTCTTATTGTATTCTCTGAGTCATGATGAAAGGCAGAACCCAATATCTCTTCTGTGATGAAGACTAGAATAAGTAACATTTCATTATAATTTCTTAAAGAATAACTCGAAGCAGTAACTTTCTCGGCAACGCAGTACTGAATTTTGACGTCGCGATCTGCACGGAGAAGTTGAGGTTGGCTTGGAGATTCAGTCAAAGATATGCTCCTCTGTATAGTTTCAAAAAAACTATTTAGAAACAGACACTTTTTCCTTTCGATTTTACTGTAAATTTTGAACATTATTGTATATAGGTTTTAGATATTGTAAATAAGGTTTTATTGTTTAATTTGATTGATAGCTTTTTCCTTTTATATTATATTGTAATTAATGTTTTTATCGGAGGGCCCCTTGAAAATCAACTTGTTGAAGGGCAACCCTCCTTAAAAGAATTAAATATGAAATATGAAATATATGAAATATGCTCAACTGAGTTTTCACGTGGAAAGGGCATCGAAGTCAGTGGTGGCATCAGCTTTGCAAAATCCAAAAGAAGTGGGGGGGGCGGGCATTTGACAATTTTCGTCGACGTTTTGGACTGAGGGGGCAACTCCCCCCAGTAGCCCCCTGTGGCGCCACCACTGAACTTAGTGAAGGTTCAAACTGGTATTGACCAGACTTGCAGAAAAATTATTAATTGGTAACATTTACTCTACATTTTTGTAGGTACAAAAATGCGTGGGTTTGCTTTGCTAGCTGTCCTCCTGCTTGGAGCATCATTCATAGCAGTCGGTAAGTTCTACAATATCTGTTTGCTCTATCCAGCTTTCGCCGATGGGCGTATCACATCAGTCCGGAAATCTCGCACAGCGCTGGTGAAAATCCCCTTGTTTTAAAGGAAAATTTCGTAAGAAACCTTGAAACTCGACTGCTTTGAGAAATCTCGCGCGCCTGTTCTTTTGAGTGGTACATCGTTCGGCATTAGTTCTTTAGTATACGTTAGCTAGGCCTAGCCTATCTCGACTTTGTCTGGTGCAGTTAACCATAGCCAGCTTCTTCGAAAGAGTGACAACCTAGTCTACTCCATGATGTTTTGGTTTCATATGCTCTCACTTAAAGCTCTCGAATGAACAAAGTACGGAGGGGTTTATCACAAAATCTGCTGATTTTTTATGGAAATTGGTCTTAGCTACTTGGGTGAAATATTAAAGGAAATGAATCAGCATAAGTAGCGAAGGTATACCCTATCTGTCAAAATCTGCTGACAACGCATTTGAAAATAAGGATCTTGATTGGCCAGTTCTGTACTGATCACATGGCCATTTGTAAACACTGGCATTGGAATACTGGCATCGGCATTGGAATTGGCATTGGCATTGGAATTGGCATCGATATTGCACATGTACAACGAGGCATGCAAAACTGATCCGGGGGGTTATGTGACTGCGCTTTACGCTATTTATTTGCATTCTACTGCAAATTGCATTTGTTCAAAGTAATCTGTCAAGCTCAGCCCAATCTTTTCTCTCCTCTGAGGGCATCAGCCTTCTGCATTCGTAAACAAAGTCAACAAATCAAGTCATGGCTAGGGCAAACTGAAGTCGACTCGTAAGGTTAGCCGAGAATAACCTGACGTAAAAAAACGTGTTTGAAGTACCCAACGTAGGAGCCCACGATCTTTCTGCAACTTTCTAAAAGTTCTCATTATTTGATTACTCAAACTTCGTAAGGATCCCTTAAAGTTTACACAATGCGCCTTGTGTGAAACAATGTGAAATACAGACAGATAAGTTTATAGGTTCCCTTGACTGAAGTAACAAGTTTCTTAAATAATTTTGGCTGCGGGACATTTAATTCCCGAAGGTCTCGTGCACCTTCTGGTAAGATTCCGTTCGTTCTCAAGTAAAGTCCATCAAAAGTCGGTAAAAATCCCTTTGTTTTGAAGAAATGCCCCTCAGTTTCATAGCAGTTATGTATGGCAAGCCGTACCGGCAAAGATTAACTTTTGTGTGTATGTCATATGTACTGTATGGTGTGTATTTCAGTTGTGTTTGAGTACATTTCAGACTTATGTGTGCGCATTTCAAACTTGTGTGTGTATGTCAAACTTGCATGTTCCCAACTGCACGAGACTTTTCGAGAATGTCCCTCGGCCAAAATTATTTAAGAAACTTGTTACTTCAGTCAAGGGAACCTATAAACTTATCTGTCTGTATTTCACATTGTTTCACACAAGGCGCACTGTGTAAACTTTAAGGGATCCTTACAAAGTTTGAGTAATCAAATAATGAGAACTTTTAGAAAGTTGCAGAAAGATCATGGGCTTCTAAGTTGGGTACTTCAAACATGTTTTTTACGTCAGGTTATTCTCGGCTAACCTTACGAGTCGACTTCAGTTTGCCCTAGCCATGACTTGATTTGTTGACTTTGTTTACGAATGCAGAAGGCTGATGCCCTCAGAGGGGAGAAAAGATTGGGCTGAGCTTGACAGATTACTTTGAACAAATGCAATTTGCAGTAGAATGCAAATAGATAGCGTAAAGCGCAGTCACATAACCCCCCGGATCTGTTTTGCATGCCTCGTTGTACATGTGCAATATCGATGCCAATTCCAATGCCAATGCCAATTCCAATGCCGATGCCAGTATTCCAATGCCGGTGTTTACAAATGGCCTGCAAAGATCAGCTGATACTTACAAAATTCAAAAGGTGTTGGTCAAATCATATGGGGCTTTTAAGCCTCCATTGTCTTTACATACAAGCAATATAACCTCCTGCACGTGAGGATGATAAAAATAGCCCTTCGGGACACAAGTGCAGCTCCAAAGGTGCTTATACAAATTAAAAGGCATTCAAATGGAAACAATATTCACCACTGCAAACATGCACAGATAAAGATCAAAGATTGAAATCAAAGTGATCACATGAGCTTCTTGTCTTATGCTGATTCAATCCATGAGATCTTTAATTTCGCCCATGCCAGCTGGCTTTTAAAACTTCATTATCGGGCGGAAAGAGCAGAATCTTTTAAAGTGACGTCATCAAGCAATCTGAGGTGAAGAAGAGCATTTCGATACATAAAGCTTTTTGAAAAATGAGGAATCAGGAGTTTGTGAAGCCCTGGGAAGAAAGTGTCATGCCTGATTCGGGGATCCGTTGCAGGGGGAGGGGGTCAAAGTTACGAGTTTTCAGACATGCGATGAATTATTAGCAGCCAATCGCCTTGCTCCGATAAATAATTTAGTTGTCGGCCTTGCACACATCATTTAGGGCCTGTTGATATGGAGGCGAGCCAGCCCGCTTACCGGGCTGGAGCACTTTGCCGAGATCTCACCTCATCCCTAATTCCAATACAATATTTAAATTTCTGTTCATATGAACAGGCGGGAACACCGTAACCACATGAGGGGTATTGCACTGGGTAGCTGCAATAAAGGAACAACAGCAACAACGTTGGCATGGAAAGAATGGAGAACTGACAAGAAGCGTATGTTCCAACAATATTTCCTTAGAGGAGAGGGACCTTTTCTCTCTCACGTTCATGAAAGAAAGAAGGTTAAATTCAGATTTCAGATTCTTTGACAAGAATGGCAAACTGACAAGAACTATATCTTTGAGTATATTTTGTGAATTCAGAACTGACAAGAACTGTATTTTCCACCATTATTTTCTAAGGGGGCCTCCCAGTCACGACAGCACTGTTTCCTGTTTCAGTCTAAACGTTTTGAAGGAGTTTTCCCCATCTCATTTTCATTCCAGATGGTGCAAATGATGAGGCTTCAAAAGCAAACGATGTTTCTCCAGTAGATGATGCCAAAGAATCTGACCCAGAGGTCGATGAAGAAAAATCTGAGGTGGAAGACCCAGGTGAGGTTTTGTTGGTACTTCTTTTTTGGAGTCTTTATCTTGTGAATAAAAACTAGCAAATCTATCTTTCCTGTTCTACTGCTATTGGCATGGCCCCCTAAAATTTTAGAGGGGCATTCCGCGGGAGAAAACCGAATATCGGCGAACTGCGTCGTTTGCGTTTAAAACGAACATTCATATGATCCTCAACATTTCCCGATATTTCTCCACCTTAAATGAAGCTCAAAGCAACCACAAACGACAGACCGAGAACTCAACCATAGCGTCGCATTTGAATCCGAGACAGAAAACGAGAATTTTCGGTAAAGCCGATCATGTCTCTCGGTCGTAGTCAATCGTGGAAACATGAATGAAACAATACAACAGCATGTTTGAACTCAATTCTAAGAGCGACAAGCAACAAAGCCATCAATGCTCACCGACGACTAACCGGCGGACAATAACGAAAATTTTCAACCTTTGTTCGCCTGCAACGATGCATAAAAATAGTAGGGTATTAAAACTGAAATCTGTCCAAATGTCTTTCTCCATATCTTGCCTTTGAGAAGTGCGATCGAGGAAAGGAAGAAGATTTCAGAGGGCTGACGTAATCTGCTTTTCGATCGGGATAACAATATGAACCTTTGCATGCATTTGATTTTCGCGGAATGTCCCTTTAAGGTTCCTGTCGCAAGTTCTTCAGAGAGAGACTTAGAAACAGATTACAAGGTGTTCTATTCGTGTTCTGAATTTCAAGACTGAATCAAAATCTCTTCTTGATTCATACCATTGACGTCAATGTTAAAGCAGTCTGTCACGCCTCTGATTGGCCACAACACAGTCAGAGCACACACAATGGATTTCTTTGTGAATCTGTGTATTTGAAACAAAGGATGGCTAATCGTCTTGACTTCCTGTGCCGAAGAAAGTCGGAGGGTAACAGCCATACAAATTTCCTATTCTTCGTATTGTCCAAATCACCCAATCAAATGCGTGACAGACTGCCTTTAAGTTTATTGTGCAACCTCATGAGTTAGCTTTGTGATTTCTTTGGCCCACAGGTAACCTGAATGAAGATGAAATGGAACTTGATGATAATGCAGAAAAGGATCTTGATGGTAATGCAGGAGAAGATGCAGTAAATCCAGGAAAAGAAAAGGATCCATCCTGGTTTAGGCGTAGGCACTGCCCCAATACGCGATGGAGTAAGTTAAATTACATATGTTGTATCAACCAATTGCTAACATGACATATGCCCTTTAACCAAAACTTTACTACTTGGTGATTTTTAGTTGTTTTGTACTGGCAGTAACACAACATCTTTTCCTCCAAAACTACAAGGGATATATATAATAACGGGCTTAGCTTAACCTTTCGGTTTTAGACAATTTGCTCATCAAATGAAAGAATGTCCATAAGTCATGTGATTCATCGCCAGAAAACCAAAAACAACGAAAATTGGCAAATTTATACCTTTCTTGGCAAAAATTCTATTCACTTGATCCTGTGGTGATTTGGTTTTTGGCTATCTGACACATCCTATTATATTTCGGGGTGGGCTAAAAAGCCTCACTAAGTAACCGTTGTATGTCGATAGGTAGAGCTAATGACCTCAGGCATACACTTGCGAAAATAAAAAATCTACCTAAAATCAGTCATCATTATTGCTTTTAGCAGAAATTTTCTTTCGGCAAAATTGGCCAAACGGAAAAATGCCAATCAAATTTAGAGCACAATTTCCATCCAAACAAGTGAATTATGACGGTTTAAGAAATAACGCTACTCTGCAAAAAAATGCAAGTTTGCTACTTTTTTGCGAAGATTGAGATTCGAAAATTTGTGATTTTCACAGGTTTGGTACTGGAAAATTTTCTTCCTCCTTTCGCTTATTTGTCAAACTATTTCAATGAAAATGTGAGAAGTTGCACAGTAGGTAACGGCGAAAGTAAAAACTTGCATGAGCATAATCTTTCCCCGACAGAGTTTTTAGACAGTCTACACGAGGGGGGGGGGGCAAATAGGGTTAAGGGCTGCTTAGCTGTATTGACCTTTGTGGCCAATTTCCTGTTGAGTGTCACGTGTAAATATTTACGCTGCAAAGATTTCAGTTACAGTACACGTTTTTTTATAAGAAACTGGTTTATAAGAAACTAGTACTAAGATGGCCAAAATTTTAAGAAACTCTAGTACTTTAAAAGCATGAATTTTATAGCAAATAGATCGTTGAACCTTTATTATTGGGCAATCTATATCGAACTATTTGTGTTTTCAACATAGTAGAACATTGTTTATTCCTGTATGATGTTTTAAACATCAAGAAACATATCTGCAGCAGTGTTAGCGACCACATTGACAATTCATGCATCCAAAAAATAAGAAACCAATTAAGAAACTTTTGGTACTAAAATGGACAAAATTTCATGTTAAATTAAGAAACTTTTAGTACTATGGCCTGATCCTAGTTTCTTATAAAAAAAACGTGTATGACCTAATAAACGGGAGACTTTCATGTCCAAACCCATCTACCTGCATGGATAGGAACCGGAAATGTGGCAGTTGCCATTACGGTAAAAGCTCTATTAAGCCCTTGGGGGCTTATTTAATTTTGGACCTTCAAGAGGGGGGCTACATAGAGAGGGGGCCTATTAGAGAGGGGGAGCTTATTCACAAAATCAAGTAACAAGGATATATTTGGCCCATATTTGGTAGCTTTTCAGTTCTTTCATCCAATATTTGCGGAATCAAGATACAATTTTCCGGCTGAAATAAGTATATTCGACACAGTTTTTATCCCAAAACATGCCAAAATTAACATGTAAGGTTGTGTAGCTAGAAATATGGAAAATATTTGGTAAATTCTAGAATTTTGTATAAGGGGGGGGGGTTAAAAGAGAGGGGGGCTGATTTCAAATTTTGACTCAAAGGGCAGGGGCTTATTAGAGAGGGTTCTTAATAAAAACGGGGGGCTTAATAGAGCTTTTACAGTATTTATGGACACTCTAAACAACGAAGCGTTTGAGATACTTCTTGGTATGGTTAAATACAAAGTTTGTATAGACCACTGTTGCCAAGGGAGCCAACAAATTGATGTGAAATTATCAAGAAACAAGTGTGGTGTACTATGTACTGTCATGGTGGCAACTGGTGTCTGGACAAAGTAACAAATTTTTCAATATTTTCACGCTCTTTTATTTTCACTACATCTAATGGGACGATTCTTCTACCTATCAAGATATATGGTGTGCTGGTTATAGGCTACTACCATCTTGATGTAAACTAATCGTGCAGCAAATAAATGTTTTAACACTTTTATGAAGCTAGCTAGATTATGATAATGATGCCAGTCTGCAAACGTGGCTAATTGGGGCCTTTTCTTCGCTCTTAGAGTGCATCCGACGTAGATGTGGATGCAGGAGAAGAACATACTACTACACATGCCCGAAAGGTTGGAGAACAGGTGCGCTTATTTTTTTACAGTAAGGTTAAGAACTGCTTGATGAGTACTTTGTTAGCTGATATCATCAGAAGGCTCTAAATCCAGCTCTTCTAGTACAGTGATAAGGAACTACATGAAAATATGCACGGTCAATCAAAGAGATCTTTGGTAGGGTGGGGTGAGGTAATCTGGGTCATGGGCGTTTTTCGAAGTAAACAGAGTACCCTTACCAACTCTTTTAAAATGTTGAAGAGATTTTTCGTTTTACCTACATTGAACCTTTTGTCGTCCGAGGGCACTTGCTCTATCCTGGGTGTAGACTCAACAGGTTTCTTTTCAGAGAGGTTTCTCCTACAGCAGAGTCTGCGAATCAGCGGCGTGTGCATAAACAATCCTAGCCAAACAAATCCTATTGTGTGGGGGGTGGTTTGAATACCTTATTTCTAATCCTACGTACGGCATGAGCGCCAGGAAACATTTGGATTTGACTTTTGCTAGCCACTTGACCGCTGACCCGACAGACGCCCATTCGCCGATCGACTTAAATCCTTAAATTCAGAACAGAATAGTCAATACACACCCCGGGTAATGTCTGTGAAGGACAGTGGAGGCTGTTCAGTACTTTCAGTACAGTGGAGGCTGTTCAATACAATGGAAGGCTAACATCAGTTCTGTGGGGGGTTAGCATCAGTACAGTGGGGGTTGCCAAGTACGGTGGAGGGCTAACAACAGTACAGTGGAGGGATAGCATTGAGTACAGTGGAGGCTGTTCAGTACAGCGGAGGGATAACATGATTTTTGTGGGGGGCTAACATCAGTACAGTGGAGGCTGCTCAGTACGGTGGAGGGCTAGCATCAGTACAGTGGGGGGATAACATGATGATTGTGGGGGTGCAACATTCAGTACAGTGGAGGCTATTCAGTACAGTGGGGAGCTAACATCAGTACAGTGGAGGCTGTGCAGTACTGTGGAGGGCTAACATCAGTACAACGGAGGGATAACATGATGAGTGTGGGGGCCTAAAATCAGTACAGTGGAGGCTGTTCAGTACAGCGGAGGGCTAGCATCAGTACAGTGGAGGGATAACATCAGTACAGTGGAGGGCTAGCTTCAGCACAGTGAGGGAAAGTTTTGAGTAGTGTGGGGGAAAGTTTGCGTGAGAGTGCTCGAAATCTGACCATTTTGAAAAGCTGTTAGTACTGACTCCAATTCTTAAAAATTATGTATCGCATTAATTAGCCTCCACTGTACTGATGTTAGCCCCCCCACACTCATCATGTTATCCCTCCACTGTACTGATGCTAGTCCTCCACCGTACTGCACACCCCCACTGTACTGTATAGCCTCCACTGTACTCAATGTTGTACCCCCACAAAAATCATGTTATCCCTCCGCTGTACTGATGTTAGCCCCTCCACTGTACTGATGTTAGCCCTCCGCCGTACTTGGCAACCTCCACTGTACTGATGCTAACCCCCCACAGTACTGATGTTAGCCCTCCACTGTACTGAAGAGCCTCCACTGTACTGAACAGCCTCCACTGTACTGCACAGACATTACCCGGGGTGATACACGTTTTTTTATAAGAAACTGGTTTGTAAGAAACTAGTACTAAGATGGCCAAAACTTTAAGAAACTCTAGTACTATGTCTGAGAAGAACTAAGAAACTTTTCAAATTTGAAAGCATGAATTTTATAGCAAATAGATCGTTGAACCTTTATCATTGGGCATTATTATCTAACCATTTGTGTTTTCAACATAATAGAACATTGTTTATTCCTATATGATGTTTTAAATATCAAGAAACATATCTGCAGCAGTGTTAGCGACCACATTGACAATTCATGCATTCAAAAATAAGAAACCAATTAAGAAACTTTTAGTACTAAAATGGACAAAATTTCATGTTAAATTAAGAAACTTTTAGTACTATGGCCTGATCCAAGTTTCTTATAAAAAAACGTGTAAGCAGATTAGCGTCTGCCGGGTCAGCGGTCAAGTGGCTTGTAGAAAGCAAAGCCGCTACAAAGACATTGCGACTATTTTCAATCTTGAAACCGCAACCTCCAATCGCAACATTTTCAAAGTCAATCCAAATGTTTCCTAATGCCCATGGAATAATTACGAGAATTCCTTGACTATGTTGATCGATCAATTAGGCCCCATTCACACTATTCCGTTTTTGCATGAAAACGGACATGTTTTGCTCCGTGTTTGGCTTTGCGTTCACATTAATCCACCTCAGAAACGGAGCTAAATGAATAAGCTGACAAAAACTGAGCTGAATGAAAACGGAGCTAGATAAAAATGCATATCTGTAATGTGAACACCAAAAACGGAGGAATTTGAATACACTAACAACAACAAGCCTTGCTAGTCTTGTTTTCCAAAAGAGACAATCAGGTGTGTTTTTGATTTTGAGAACAAGTGTGAACACTTGTTGAAAGATATCAATTTCTATCTGAAAACGGAGCAGTGTGAACGGGGAGGAAAAATAGCTCCGTTTTTAGGAGTAAAAACGCATATAAATGAAAACGGATTAGTGTGAACGGGGCCTAATAATGGAGATCTTTACCACCAATGAGGCCTGGGAATCACATGTGGCTATGGATATGCTTTGTATTGCTGGTGCGCAGACTCTACTGGAGGAGGAACCTCACTGCTCTTCAGGCAATCAGTAGAGTTTGCACCCAGGCTACACCTGTTCCCGTTCATTAATGTGAAGTTTGAATATTTGATTCGGAATTTTTCACATCACTTTTTTACATCACTTTTGTATGTAACTTCAACCTGTCGGCGGTAAATTCGGGTATATTCAAGGAAAGCAGTATCTATTTCATCAGGACTATGGTAAATTCAATGAAATATAGCTATGATTGGATTTTCAGAGTTTCGCAGCCAAAGACTTTAGTTCTGCACAGAGAAGATTAAAAATAAATCGTACCACCGTCAGGGCATATTGCAAAGCCTCGGCCCATTCTTGAAAATGCAAATGTAAACAAAGTTTTTGCCAAATAAAAGTTAAAAGAAGTGAATCCTTGGGTATTGTGCTGAAACCACAAAAAATGAACGGAAAAGTGTACTTGATACTGTTTTCGATGTATTCATCCATTTGCTTGCAACATTATTTCCAGTTTTGTTTCGATTTCGGAGCTATTGCTAATTCTTGCACAACGCAACTCGTAACAAAATCCCACCACACCAAACTTACCCCCACCTTGCAAAAATAATCGAATTGCAAAACAAATACAAAAACTTTAAGCACCTTTCCAAATGATATGGCATGAGATCGATAAAGATCTTCTGGCGAAAGAAGTCGCAAGTTGGCATAAATCGAAAGTTTTCTACGCTGTCAGCTCATGACAAAACTTTAGGCCGGGGAATATCTGGAAATTGCCGCACTAGAAATTATCAAGTAATTCCTCGACACTACTAAACAACTATAAGTGTAGATTTCAACCTCCACGGAGTCATGAATCGAAATGTTCAACTTATAGGATCGTGTTAAAAGCGAAAGGTCAAATAGACCCACATTACCCCGTAGACCCAAATTACCCTCACCCTACCATGCAGGCTCGAACAATTCATTGATTTGTCAGGTAGGCAAATAGCAATTCATTGCTGTTTTTCATTGAAAGGGATCTATTACAGCCCCTCAAATGCAATTTGCGTCAACAAGCCTTAACCAAACCTAGGAGTCATTACAAATCATGATTTATCTTGCAGGTATTTGCCGTCGTCGTCGACGCGGTTTTACATGGTCGGGGAAATAAACCAAGAAGCTATTTGACTTGCTGGACAGTAAGCTTGTTTTTACATTTTCATTCAAATATACGCTGTTAACGTTGATGCTTTTTACATTGGGCTATTTTTATTGAGGTTGTATGATTAAGAATAAGTAACCAATCTTGTGTTTTTCTTTGTAAAATATCTGGTACCCATTTGTTCGTTTGTTTGCCAAAGGACTTCACCGGCCCACCATCTCGAATATAATTCATCTATATTTGCTGACGTCATATTTCTAATTAACTGGTGATTTTTGTAGGAAAAATCATGCAATGATTTGAAATAATCATGAAAGTACTTGATTTCACCCAATGTATGGGAAACTGATGATGTTTAATCGTAATTATTGAGCAAACAACTTTGCATTCAATCGAATTGTCCTTATTTGATTAGCTAATTAATTAGAAGCCACAAATATTCATATGAAACTATATGAAATCTCAAACTATGGATAGAAAGTATCTGGATACTTTGTAGACTATTTTAGTCAGTTATTTAATAGAAATGCACCTTTTTTGCTATAGCCAAATTTTGTCGAAATTTGCACTTTTTGGTTGCCTAGCAACCAACCAACCACGTGATTAGATATTCATTGATACTATTTTTACAGTCTTCTTTGTTTGATTCTGACACAGCGAGCATAGGTTTCAAATCTTTAAAGAGGCACTAACGCAAAAAATGACATCAACGAATGATCCGCCGAAGGCATGCTAATTGGGTTGTGTAGAGATTATGTACCTTTTGTGTGCAAATATTTTTGTCAAATGATGATTGTATATGATGGTAGATAAACAAAGGCCCCCATCAGTCGAATAGCCCGATGCAAGATTCGTTGACCGAAAACTGCCATGTGACGTAGAATCCTTTGTTTCCGCGCAGCAGACCAGATAAAAAGTAGGATATTAAAAATAATCTTTCCAGTTCTCCCAGTCTCATAACTTTCCTTCCATGGGGAGTAAAGACTAGGTAACAATATTTTCAGGTAATGCGAGCTTTCATCATGTTTCTCAAATATTCTCGCGGCAATTTTCGGATGCAAAATTTTGCGTTAGTGCCTCTTTAAAAAGCTGGGTGTAAAATTCTATAACCTATTTCTCAGAACTGCACGTCTTCAAGGAAGCTTGAACTATTTTACAGTAAATCTGCCGTTGGACTTTCCTGAAATCCTTAATAATTTCAGAATTACAGTGTTTTTCTTCTTTTTTAAGAATTCAAGAAAATTTTCGAAAAAAAAAACTATCGTAATTTCTAAACCTGTTGACGAAAGATCAAATAATTTTCAAGAAAACCACAGTTTATGGATGCCTACAATATGGTATCAAGCAAAAATATTTCACTCTTCTGGTTTGTGATTTGGAAATTTGATGACGTCACATCATATAATGATCTGAAATATAAAATAGGCTGTAATTTCGACAAATAGTCAAGATTTCTGAAAAGTCCAACGGTAGAATCATGGAAAAGTGGCTGAAGTTTCTTTAACGTCATTCAGTTTAAAGAAAGAGGTCATTGAATTTTACACCCGCCTTTTTTGTAGATTTAAAGACTTTGGAACCTATACTGACACAGTGCAAGTTGCATTGTCATAAATATTGTTGTTGCGAAAGCAGAAACCGGTTCTTTATTACAAGTTGCATTATTTAGGACACAGTCTCTAGGTTCTTATTTTGGTACGTTCTTATCCCTTATATGCGGGGATTTACTGTATTGAAGAAATTGCTTTGGGAAATCCAGCAAAACCGGAAAATTTGTCCAAAAGGAACATCCTCCTCATTTTAGCATTCAACAAACACTTCTCCCCCTGTGAATCTGATGCTGTGATCTGACTGACTTGAAGTTACTTATAATCTAACATAGACCAACAAGTTCTGCTTTTTACCTCAAAATATACCAATTCAGCAACCTATTTCGCACCTATTTGCTACTGAGTTACTTTGAAATGTTTGGTTCTATGAGGCAAGGATGATAAAGTTAAGAATGACGAATTACTGAATTTGCTAACTTCAAGTTCACAGGATTTTAGGAACTGTTCAGTGAAAATTTGTAGTTTTAACTCCCATTAAGTAATAATGCTGTGCCCTGGTTTCAACAGAAAACGAAAACAATGCAATTGTTAGCAATTATTCTGAAGATATGAGCATCAAAAGTTTGTTGACCCTTCGACTGAGGAAACATTCGTCTGGATGCTTGTGACTTGTTTGTTTTGTTTGTTTTGTTTGTTTTGTTTGTTTGTTTTCAATTTGTTTTGAGTGGGCTTGTCAGGATTTCTAGCTACTGAAAGCTAATTTAGGCCCACTGTGCATGCCGCATCCAGACATAGGACCCCTAGTTTAACGTCCCTTCCGAAGGGGCTCATTGCTAACATAACTGAAATGGTTCAAACGATTGAATTCAACAAAGTGAAATAATACTGAAGAAATGTTTGCAGTGAATGGATCTTTTGCGTGAAAGTAACTGAATAGGTTTGCATCGAATGAATATGCATATTGATCTGAAAATTTCAAGATTTGAATTTTGCTACATATAGGCAGGCAAACCTACTGGATTAAGCACCAATAAGATAAGATTCAAATGTTTTAGCCGGGTTTTGCTCTTGGCCTATGGCTGGTGGAAACCTTCAAAGCGTCATTTTCACGGACCAATCAGATGGCGAATGAGCGAAGACAGAAGAAACGTGTGAAGATTTTTGTAAATTGTTCCTACCTTCATAAAACGTAACCAGGGCAAAAAACTACTTGAAATTTCCCGACTTTTTGAAGAAATCTATTCACCAGATGTTAGGGTATCCAGATTTGGATATCTCATGGTCTCTCGGAGTTATGGCCACTCCAAAACCGATTAGACATTACACCTTAAACTGGCTGTTAACGCTGTTAGATAAGTGCAGCTCGAGGACATTTGTTAATGCAATTCATGTGTTTTGCCACATAAAATTACAGTTTTTAATGATATGACAACTGTTTGCACATTGCAAAGATAGATTAACTACTACAAAAACTTACACTGACTTGCAAAAATGGTTCTTATTGGCAGGCATTTACTGCATGAAAAGCGGCCTAAACACACAGTGCAGAGGAACGCACAATGAACTTTGGGTTCTGTTTAGACAAGATAAAACATTTTATTTGACAAAAAGATGAAGAATCATCTTTACAATACCTTTACAATTTTCGCTATTTTGCTATCTCAATATTGCAGGTCCTGTCACCAAAAGTTAAACTGGCACATGACCACTTTCATCAAAGATCTCCCTGCAATTGTGACGTAATTCTCTTCTGTTTAATTCGCCTATCAGTGATCTCATCTTGATTTACTAAGGTTCCATTATCAGTGACATTTGCGTCCTCCGCAGGGCTTTTGAAAACAGTATGTGTCGCTTCAGTGTCGCTAATATAACCTTTATCTCCAACGTAATGGGTTGGAAATACCAGAAGGGGATGAGCAGATAATGCCAAGAGGTTTCTTGTTGGAAATTTACTCATCAATTCCTCACTGTAAAAAAGAAGAAACTGTTAAAGTCAATGAATTGCGACATAGTCACAGCCTTGTATGTTTGTTTTTTGTTTTCAATTTGTTTTGAGTGGGCTGGTCAGGATTTCTAGCTACTGAAAGCTAATTTAGGCCTACCGTGCATGCCGCATCCAGGCATCTGACCCCTAGTTTAACGTCCCTTCTGAAGGACGACGAGGTGAGTTGTGAGGTCAGGCCTCCAAGGTCACCCATCCGGAGACTGACCTCACTCGACCAAGCTTAACTTCAGTCACCTGACGAAGACTGTATAAGCCACTCGGCCACTCAACCCGCATAGATATATCATTGTAAAATAAGAGCATACACATTTCTTACCCATTACAATATACTTTTTACAGTTAAGTAAACTCGTTCCCATGGTGTTCTTACGTCATACGCTGATCACGAAGCGGAATGGACACCCTGGTACACTTCGATGAAAGTCACCCAGAAAATGGGTGCATTGGCAGCCATTATGGATTTTATGGTTTACTAGGCAACGCTAATACCCCGTTTACACGATGCCGGTAGAATTTGAAAACGGCTTGAAAAAGTGCCGTGTTGGCCTCCCGTTTACACGATGCCGGCAGAATTTGGAAATTCTGCCGGCAGAATTTTGTTTCGGTTAGCAAAACGGCAAAGTTCGTCATTCTGCCGTTTTCAAATTCTGCCGGCATCGTGTAGACGCACTTTGCCGGCAGAATTTTATTCCGCTTTCGTCACGAGGCTAATATTTTTAATCCTCCCTATTGTCTTTATTGTCGTAGTTGTTTGATCTATCTTGATTGATAATTGATGTCAGTTGTTATTGTCTATGGAATTAGCATCGGCATCGTGTAAACGGGAGGCCAAAACGGCACTTTTTCATGCCGTTTTCAAATTCTACCGGCATCGTGTAAACGGGAGCTCATTTTCCAAGGCGGCGTAAAATTCTGCCGTTTTCAAATTCTACCGGCATCGTGTAAACGGGGTCTACAGCAACATTTTAATGGTTGTTCCTTAGTGATAAGATTACATTGTTGTTATTCGAATGATTAGAGAGTTTCCGAGAAATGGTTATGTTTGCTATTATTTCGAATAGCCAATCAAATTGCAGAACGGCTTCCCGTATTCCAGAGTAGAGGTAGAGCAACAAACTCGCTCTAGGGGACGAGATTCAAGAGCATTACAGATCCATAAATGTACCGGTACTATGTAAACGGGGTATCAAAGTAAATTGGATTGATCAAAAGTTCTTTACTTCGAAATGCGTGAAAAAGGAAAAGTAATTTGCGCACTCTGGCAACAAGCAACTACTTTTCCATGTCTCTCCAGGCCTAAAAACTGATGTTTGCAAGTGTGTCAGATCATATACGCCATTACTTTTATGAAAATTTCATTATTAACTCCTGAGAGCAAAGAAATGTGCTTGAGTGACAGGTTATTTAGCATTTTGAAAGCAGGCTAGGTCCTTTCCACGCATTTCGAAGTTAAAAATAATTTGTAAACCAGATTTTTTCTATAATTCCAATGTCTATAAAAATAGGAAAAAATCAAAATAATTCTGCTTTCCGGAAATTAATGAAACCTCGATGCAGTCACATATCTCACTGCTCAAGTACTATCCACGCAACAAATTCTTAAACAGCTGAAAATCTTTCCGGTCCACCCTACATTTTGTGAAGATCTACGATATGGTGGCAAGAAAAAATCTGCCGCGCTTCTAGTCTACGGTTTACAGATGTGATGCCAGAGGGTAGCTCCTATAGGGGGTCTGGTATACATGTGCCTTTGGGAATTCAATGCGATTTTTTTCAAGCCGTAAAATTCAAAGAAAAATGCAGTAGTGTTTTGCACCATGCATTTTAAAGATTTGCGCTTATAGTGTACTTACTCAGTGTGGTCATTAAACATGATCGGGATGTACTCATCGACTGGAATCATTTGCTTCAGTGGCTCTCCAGCAATCAATTTCTGTGCACCAGACAGACGCAAGATGTATGCAAGGGTCCAATATGAATATCTGGCCCAAACGAGGTTTTTCGTGCCTTCAACTCTCTCTTCTTGAGCTGTAGACATTCTCTTGCGCCCAATGTATCTGAAAGTAGTGAAAAAATTCAACGTAATGACAGAGGTAAAGGTGTAGTTACGATTTTTAGCGGTCAGCGCTACGATTGCAGAAGAAGAAGAGACGCAATCGAGTCCGCAATGCCTTGTCGTGACACTACAGTGGTGGGGATTGAACCCCATTGAACCCTGTCCATCTTACTGTTCTGGCTGCTAAGTCAGAAGATTACACCACTGCGCCAGCAAATCATTAGAGTAAGTCAAAAGCAAAGAATAAGGTGCTCTTTCACTGATGCTCTTTCACTTGATTCAGAAGGAGAGAAACAACGATTTCAACGGTCACACACAGCAGCAGAGCAATGAACACACAGCCATGATAGAGTCCATTTTGAAAGATACGTTCATGCCTGCCTTATATATAAACCGGGTTTTTCGAAGATAAACTGGGATTATCTGGGATAAACTGGGTTGATCTCATTTGAAATGGGTCCTCTCAGAGAAAAAAGGTTTATCAGCAGGTAACGTGGGCTTTTGTGATAAAGTGGGTTTCTCTTAGATCAAGTGGGTTTACATGAGATAAACTCGATTTGTCTGTTGATAAGATGGATTTATCACAGACAAACTTGGTTTATCTCGGATAAAATAGGTTTATCTCAGACAAACTGGGTTTATCTGATGATAAACCGGGTTTATCTAATTATGGTGACTCTCGCGTGCCATATAGACACACTTTGGTGAAACTACATGCTTGCGAACCTGAACATTCATTTCAATTGATATTATTTAACCTGGAAGCTGATCAGCTATTTTTACTCTGAACAAATTCAATTCAATTCTCTAAGTGACCTAATTTTTTCCCGCAGGCCGCTCTCAAGTTCGTGCTGATAGCTCGTATGTAGCGTAGACACGACGCCTTTCTGAACGAATTTGATGCCGGTAAAATTTGTCCGGCACAGTGTAAATGTTTTCTAAGATGAAGTAACTTCCATGAAACTGAGCAAAAATTGGATACTGAAGTTATAGCTCCTCCGCCGCAGCCATAGAAATGGAGTACACCTTGTCTGCTGCGTTTATTTATTTCTACTAGATTGACTCACGCACATTAAATCCCAATCTTGTCGCCACAGCAACTCGCGTGCTTCAAGAAGCAATTTTTTCATCTTTCTTTTGAAATCAGGCTCAAAGCGAATGTCATCTTCAATTACTAAGACTGTCTCCAGCTGATTCTCAATAACCTAAAAATAAAAAAGAGAAAGAAATTTAACTTTCACCCTCTCATAATAACACGTGCTAAAAGCATAAAAGTCATTGCTGTAAGGGAGAAAATTTGGTCCTGATTAATTTTAGGTTATTGAGAATCAGCCGGAGACAAGACTGTCACCAGTTGATTCTCAATAACCTAAAAATAAAAAAGATAAAAAATGTCACTTTTATCATCCCAAAGTAACACTTGCCAAAAAAGTGTAAATTCATTGATGTAAGCAAGAAAATTTGGTCCTGATTTTGAGCCTATTTCACAATTTTCTTGAAGGTGCATTCTCGAGACAATACCTGATGATTTTAGAAAGGAGTGGACGACTTCAGTCATGTAAGACATGACATTCATTTGAACATTTCTGCCGTGATATCAAAATCCTCGTACCCAGTGAGAATATAGGTTTTCCGTAAACTGCAATGCCTACATTGACCCTGGAGCTTGTTATGTTATTCGGCAATGTGATTAGCTCTTTTGAAACAAAAGAAGTTTCTCACCCTCAAAACGTGGTCGAAAAGAAAATGGCTCGAATGGATTAGTGTCACAATGTGTGGTTGTCGAACCGTGGAATATACATTTAGTAATGTCATATGGGATTCGAAAGGATCTACTGTCTCCCAAATTATTCTAATTACTCCGATGAAAATCTGCCAAAATTTGGCAACCGGTCTCAAGGGTACCTGTAGAGGTCTCGCCTCCTATTGACAACAACAGATAACCTTGAGAACGAGGTTGGTGATATCCTGGGCGCAGCAGCCATTCAAGCACACATTGTTTTTGACTCATCTGGTCGAGTACTACATGAATCAGAATGAATTCAATTTCAGTAGAAAGCAGAAGGGCCAGCGATTCTCAAACGTCTGCATCTTCCTTGGCACATCCAGTAGTAAAGTACAGGGCCGTTGCCGAAAGGCACCTCGGCCCTGGAGTGATCTATGGGAACGGGCCCCAAAAGGGTTGTAACATTCAAAACGACGCTTTACAGGTTTTCGAGTGCGCCAGTTTATGTATTTTTTGCCATCAAAATCGACGGTTCTTGCAAATGCTCCTTTAAGGCACATAAATTGTCATAAAAATGCACCGCAGAGATTTATGGCACCAACTAACTTTAATGGCATAAAACTCTGACAGGCCACTTCGAGGCCGGATCCCGGACCTTTCATCCCCTCTACCCTCCTTTCTCAAAGGTCCTGGCAAAGTACAAGAAGTTCCTTTCAAGTAAGTCAATCCAAGAAAGATTAAATAGTCATTAACAACTACTTTATAAAGACTGGCGCCAATCCTGAAATAACTAAACGGGCTTCTACCATCATTGCAAAAAGGCCTTGGTGTTGACTTTAAATGCATATGATGGCATTAATGAGATAAAGCTGCCCTGATTGGGACTGAAACACGACAAACTTTGCCTGATTAGGGAGCTGCAGCCCTCCGAGTGGGCTTGTCTCCTACGCCTATGATTGCATAAATAGGAAAGAAGAAGGGACATGAAGGCGAATTAAACCTACAAATGCTTAGCGAAAAGACTCTGCATCAAACTTGGTTAAAACAATTGTCAGTGACTGCTGCGTATTCGTTGTACTTACAAAAGCGGTTGCAAACATTTCAATGAATTTCATTCCGTGTTTGTGACATTTACATTAATTGAACTGAAATGTGCGGCAACTTACAAAAGATTACGCAATGAGGGCAAATCCCTGCAGGTCAAATTAAACGAGGAGTGTGCAAAGCATTATAGGTGGTGGGAAACGAAGCTATTAGATTATGGAAAAATCTCCCCAACACAAAATCATTGATTGTGCTTTGCGATCAAAAAGGGAAAACAAGGCAACCTACATCTTTCCATATGTTCCAATGACTAAGAAAGCAACCAACTTCTCCCATTGTGATTGGCCTGTAAGCAAACTGATGCAAGTTAGAATATATTGTTGCAATTATTCTACTAAAACCTGTCTCAGATGAGATGTCATGTGAGATTTGCGTTACGCAAAATCAGTCAAGCAAAACCGGTGGCCATTCAAACAGGAGTTGGTTTTATACTCACCTAGTAGAACGCATGTAGACAAAAGGGAACAAAAAAGATGCCCTGAAACCTAAATAGTTGGCGTCTCCCCCTAGGAGACCATTCGTCAGAAAATTTTGCTCTCTTGTCGGAATTTTTTTGATTTAAATGACTAGTTTTGGAGGATTTTGAGGAGAAATAATGCATAAAAATATCAATTTATTAGTGTTAAAAATAAATTCTGATAAAAATAAATGAATTTACGGCATATTTTTTACTGATATTCACTAAGTTTGTTGATTTCAAGGTTGGAATGCGAAATATAGCTAAATTTTAGTTCCTGAGGAGTTCCGATCGATCATATAATGCATAGATTTAGCGTGTGTCCCTACAACTGTTATTGTTGCTGTTGTTGTTGATGGTTTTATCGTCGGAAAATTTTGGTTTTCCGTCCCCTCACTACGAATTCACGGCTGGTATCGGCCCTGTACGCAAGTCACTTCAAAGAAAGATTTTAAAAAATTTCATACACACCTTAACCTTGTTAAAGATTTTGAAGACTTGAGCCCTATGCTATACTATGACTTTGGAGATCAGAATGAAATCAAACAGCTTAAAACAACTACAATGAAAGAGCTGAAAAATGAAACAGACGAAAACATATTATCTTACCTCTCCAAGTATGGATCTTTAAAATCCATCATAGGAAATATTCCCATTTCATCAAGCATTTCTTTCTTCAATTTTCTATGGATAGATAAAGAGTACAGTAAGAAATATTGATCACTGATAAAGCTTTTTCAGGCCACATCACGTCCAGGCTATTGCCAAGTCTCAAAAGACATCCTTGGAGCGATTGCTATATTATCATTTGCATCTACAGTAAAAACACGCGTATAAGAACCTACAATTTTGCAAGTCAGCCTGATTAGGTTCTTATAAATTGAGAATTTAGTGGGAAATTAGGCTGTTCAGGTTCTTAAATTGGTTCTTATTTCATTCATGGCTTTCAGGTATTTCTTTTGTTCAGATTGCAACTTCAAGCCTATTATTTACTGTCAGTTCACAGCACCTGAGTTCATGAGGCCTTAGTCTCAACAGCAGTTCGAAGAAGAATCAGAAATTTTGCAGAATACAATGAAAAGCTTTCAAACTATCTTCATACTTCTTCTCTGCAATATGCACATATGGCAGTATCAGTCCATATAGGTTCAATGACAAAGCAACTGGAGTTTTGATCTAATTTTATGATCTCTACCAATAAGAACCTATTTCAAATTTCAGGCTGAATTGGTTCTTATACCGGGTGAGCCAGAAAAAAGTTCCCACTTTTGAAAATTCATAACACCGAGACTACTTTACGGATTTGAATCATTCAACTTTTAGTTAAAAGTCAAAAGATCTAAGTATTTTTGTGATTTTTCTCGCTGTCCTACAGGCACTAGAAGTATTGGTAAATTCAACTTTATAAAAATTTCATGGTTGCAAAATGACGGAAAAGGGGCCTAAAACATTGATCAAATCGTAAGGACTCTATTCAAATCGAACAATAGGCCATGGGCGTTTCACCTACCTAAAGAGTTATAAGACATTGATTTTCAAACAAATACGAAAGATTTTCAATCCCAAGGCAATTAATGCCTAGAGGATATCTCTCACCTATGAGAAGTTGCATTTCCTTCATTATTCTGTACGAGAAGTCATTTATGCATTGATCGATGTTTTAGGCCATTTTTCAGTCATTTTGCAACCATGAAATTTTTGTAAGGTTGAATTTACCTATATTTGTAGTGCTGGTAGGACAGCGAGAAAAATCACAAAAATGCCTTGATCTTTCGGCTTTTAACTAGAATTTGAATAATTCAAATCCATGAATTAGTCTTGGTGTTATGAATTTTCAAAAGTGGGAATTTTTTTCTGGCTCACCCGGTATGTTCGAGGTCTAATTTTAGAATTTCAGCCAGTAGGTTCTTAATCACTAGGTTCTTCTACGCGGATTTTTTACTGTATTGATTTGATTAAAGATAATGAAAGTTAGCAAAAATTCACAAGACCATGTTTTGGGTGTCTTTGAGACTTTCATGAGCATTCAAAAAATATCATTTTCTTTAAGAGTTCACGATGAATACATATATGGAATTCAACCTTCTCACACAAGCGTTCAACAACAGACATATAAAATTTGATTGCAAGAAGTCTTGAGTAGCCCTTCAATCAGATTTGGCCAAACCGTAGATTAAAAACCTAGTACAAGATGGAGCGAAAGAAATAGAAAAAGAATTAAAGTACCGTTGAGTACCGTTTGAATCAAAAAAGTTTACGCATTTGATGGGCTATGGAATGAAAAGTATGTGGCCGATATCCTAACATGAAATTTTAATCTTTCAGTAAAGGCTAACTTTGGCGGGAAATTATGTTTGGTAAAATCAAACATTTCTAAGACCCAACAGTTAGAAAAATGTTTGTAAGGGGTTTGTATAGGAATCGAGAGTTCCACGTTCCAGTCTGGTCCATGCTGTATGTGGTATTCCAGTTTAAATTTCAATGCTATTGTCAGGTTCAGAAATAGAATTTTAACTTCAATAGCAAGTAAATCATGGACCAGAATGGAATGCAGAATTCTCGTTCTCAAACATGCCTCTTACCAGAAATTTCCTAATTTCTAGGTCTAAGTGATGAGTGATTTTACCAAACAAAATTTTCTCATCTATTCATTATATTCATTATCTTATTATATTCATTATTTCTCATCTACTCATCTTTTCTCATCTATTCATTGGATGAAAGATTAACATTTCATTTCTGAATTTCGGCCAAAAAAATTTCGACCACTTAAATTTGTTGCCTATGTCTTAGAGAAAGCTGTTTTATCATGTGAAACTCGAAAGTCCACATGAAATCGCACGGAACAGCTTTTTTTGCTAAACATTGTTGCTGTAAGCATGCTTTGTCATGCCTTCATTTTCGCATCTGTCTCCCAACAAAATAATAATCGTACATCAGAATTATTTGGTTCTTGAGGCAAATAAATGAAAAGAAAGTTTCAGGATTGGTAACATGTTACTGTTTTGGTGATTCATCTTTATCAAAAACGTTCACTGTCTATGGGTCACCGGAGATGTCTGGCCAATTATATAGCAGCTGTCCCTAATATGAGTTGGTGAAATTACCTTCCGTCTACGGCATCCTGTTCATTCGCATACATGCCTAGTTCTTCTAGGCTCATCAGCATCCGTTTTCTTCGGTCAGGCCTTCGTGCTAGATTCACCATGTATATCTAAAAGTGTGTAGTCAATTAATGGTAACAAATCCCTTCAATAGGCAAACAATGAAGAGTAAATTTGATATATTTCATTCATTTCATTTTATCATATTTATACAGGTTAACATAGGTTCATACATATATATGTTTTCAACCTGACCTGTTTTTAAAAGATTAAATAAAGCACTGTGACTGACAACACAAGAAATTTACTTTACAATATTATACAAAACTGAGTCTATAAAAGGAGAACGTAAAATGACGTAAAACTTGTCCCCGTCTATAGCTGCTCTTTGAAGGTTTTCAGGGAGGGTGCCAACTTTGGTCGCTTTTTCTAGACTGTTCCACAGTTTTGCACCGCAATAAGAAAAGACCTTTTGGCCATTGATCGTTTTTAGGAGCGGTATCTTAAGATCAATTTCTGATGAGCGCAGAAATCGCTCTCTGTCATACGAACATTTTGTGAATAATTTTCTCAATAGTCAGGTGCAAGCAAAATCAAAGACTTGTAAGTTAGCGTGGCTGTCTCCTTTCTTACAAGATTACTGATAGTTGACCAGCCAAGATTCTGAATTATCGGAGGAGCAAAAACATTGTATGGGCTGCTAGTCAAAATTTATGCAGCTCTATTTTGGATTTTTTGCAAGACATCAATTCTTGATTAACTACAGAAGCCCCAAACGGAACAACAGTAACTCAAATGGAGCTCAACAATTCCTCTATATATTTTGTTGAGCACATCAGATGGAAGACATTTCTCAGAATATCTTTTTATGCAGTTTCTCCTCAGTCATTCAGAAGGTAATTATGAACACATGAACAAGTGCACAAATTAATTTGGCCTTTTTGCGTCCTAAGAAAGTGCTGTTCTTTGAAAAATAACTTTGTTGACTTTCTTGTGCTATAAATCAGCAACCATTTGTGCGATTGGCTAAAACAAGGTCGCAGACTCTAACCTGAAACCTTCCGTATGCAACTGTATCAAGGACAAAAGAACAGAACATACAGCTCCTCCACATCAGCCACCAAAATCGAGCACAATCTTTTGGAGACACCCTGTAGAGATGGATGGTCATACCTCATCAAATCCCATGTTGTCAATGGGTGGTGGGCGATGATTGGTCAAGTTAGTTGATATCAATGGCTTGTGATAGGCTGTTAATAAAAGAAAATCACATGCGGTATGAATATATGGTATGATTGATGGAGAAAGAATAAATTGCAATTTCCTAAGGATTGCATAGTTCCGGGAGACAAGATAAATGGAAAAATTTACTCTGATTATAATCTGACTGTTTAGGTAATTCATTTTGCAATAAAAACATGACGACAACTTACATTCGGTGTGACTTCCCTCGTAATCCTTGAGGTTACTTACGTTGCAGCGGGGCGAAAAATAATTCCTTCAAAATAGGGGTACTGTTTACATCACACAGAGCTATCCTATACAAGACGATTCACAAATCGGAGCGAAAATCACTTCGCTTCGTTGGTAAGATAAAAATCACTGTGGCATGGCTTGGCATGATGTAAATAGTGCCACACGATACGTTTTGTTCTGCAACCACATTTATTTTCTTTGAGAACCACGAGAAACAATAAAATTGAAAACAAAGGATTAAGAAAAATACTGGATTGCTTGCTTATGATGTAACTGAAGGCCCAATTGACCTTAAAGGGTCTGTTTCATCCAGCATTCCTTGCACGTGTCGTCTGTTGGCTAACCTTTGTTTGCCGCCATTTTCATGGGCCATGAAAATGGCGACAACAAAGGGAAACCAAGAGACGACACGTGCAAGGAATGCTGGATGAAACAGACCCTTTAAGACGCGACGATATAGCAATCCGGTATTAATGTTAACAGTTGCCTTATGCGATAGAAGTCACTGGCAACGAGACGCGACGGTAGCTATCTGGTATAGCGTAAACGGGGCCCCAATCAGTTCAAGCTATGTGTTGCGAAGGAAGAATGAAGGAAAATCAACAATGTCAAGTCTTTCTCACAATCCCGTGGAAGAGAAATAACACATTGAGGAAGAATAGAATTTCGCTCACAATATAGGCCACATCAATGGTGCATCAATGCCCGAGCTTTCACAATGAACATCTCGGCTTAAAGCCATTCTTACCCATCCAGTCTACCGCTGCATCCACAAATGCTACGGCGTCATCTTCAACACTCATTTTACCCGTTGCTGGCGCTAACATCCGGCCATAATCATCCGAATTCAAAATGTGAAGCTTGATGCCTGAAATACAGATAAAACTAGCTTTGTATTTAACAATAGGAAGGGTCGTGTCGAATGGAAAGTAAGAATGAAGAGCCCATACAAAAGTTGAGCCGTTACATCAAGGACGAGGTGTCACGCAACCATTTTTGCTCTTAGCCCGTTTCTACCATACAGTCAAGGAAATAATTGCAGTGTCTTTCTAAAATCATGCACGTTGGGATACAAGAATAAAATTTGGCACGCTCATAGCGTAGAATATGGCAAGCCAATCAATTTTTGACACGAGGAACTTCAACAACTGCAAAATTAGTCTGTTGTCATAATGGATGATCAGATGACAACATTTTTATTATCCCTGGGGTACATCAAACCTGAAGCTGTATTTTGTAAAATTCCGAACGTCACTGAGTTATTTCCTGGCCTATAAGTTCAAAAATGATGACGAATGTCTTGAAACAGTTTGAGAAAATTCAGAGTTTCTGAGGGAAGTTGATAGAATTCAAACGAATCGCAGGAAATCTTCGATAACTTTTCTTTGAAAGTCTGAAGCATTGATTTGATGTCTGCACAAAAAGAAAAAACAAACTAATATGGAAATTTTAAATTCTATTTTTTTGAATGGCTAAAGAGCATTTAAAAATACACCAGATTATGCTGGGCAAGAAAAAAAAACGAGGCGTTGTCAAGTTATCTATGAGAATTCGTACAATAGACGATGGTACTTGAGACGGTATCAAGGAATCCATAATGATTCTTTGCATCTGAAAGAATTTCAGTTGATGTGACTGGCAGATTTATCTTTGAACGCAAAGGATCACGGTAATACCTTCCTGATACTATCGTTAGCGCTACTGTGGGTTGCATTGGCTAAAAGGGATGTCATCTAAAACAAAGATAAATTAGCCAAAAATTTTGTTTGCTGAATAAAGCTTGATAATAAATGATAAAAAGAAAAAGCATGTGTTTACCTGCCATCCTAGCCGAGTATGCAAACACAAGGATATCGTCCAATTCTCCAGTGTAATCTTTCGACGGCAAATAGTACAAATTCTCTGTTATTTTCTGTCTCAGGTCGATTAAGTACGTGGAATGGATCATAGGAACATCAAAACATCCTTTCCTTTCCCTGTACAAGATTGGAAAGTAGTCTGGTGTTCTTTTGTAGTATCCCTGCAGTGATAAAAGGCAATAGAATGATTGAGAGACCAGTTACTACCTTGTTGGGGATACGAACAGGCTACGTTGCGAGCCTCGAGGAATCCCCCAAATAGGGCTCCAGATCGCATGCGTGGTAGCGATTTATGTCAATGACGTAATATGCAAATTAGCTTTACGGTTGAGAACAGGAGAAGAAAACAATAGCAAAGTTGCGCATGACAGTGTGAGCCCCACCGTTGATTCACTCTCAACAAAGCTGAATCACAATCGGTCAAAACAATAGGGTCAGCACTTCATCTCCCCAACAATACCACACAGTCTTATAGTTTTTGTAAACCATAGGCATGTGGCTGAGAGGGAACAGGCAGAAGCGGTCATATTGAGGCCTCGTCCACACGTATCTGGATATTTTTGAAAACGCATCTTTTTTTATCCGTTTTCAAAAAGATTCGCGTCCACACGAGGAGCGTTTTCGAAAATATCCCCGTCCACACGAAGACGCTGCTACATTCAAACTTCGCTGTTCGAACTTTGACAAAAGAACACAGACAATCAAAATGCCCTTTTGTTGTCCCCAAAGATCCGTGCGCATGCTCTGATACGTCGTAAATCGATGCTGTGACGTCAGCGTTTTCGACAAGCTCCGTTTTCGCCCGTCCACACGACAACATGAAAACGGCGTTTTCAAAAAGATCCGCTCTGGAGAGCGTTTTCGAAAAGCTTCGTTTTCGGTGACTGAAAACGCCGTCTCCGTGTGGACGGGAAACCAAAACGGATAAAAAAGATGCGTTTTCAAAAATATCCGGATACGTGTGGACGGGGCCTCAGGCAATAATCCATTCAGTCGGGAAAAAGTTTCGACGAATGCCTTTGGACCGGACATCACGTTAACATAATAGGGCTGTGATGTTTTTGAGGCATCATCATAATCATTTGTTTATTCATATGCTGGCAAAAATATTAAACATTGCTAACATGACTGCTAATTAAGGCCAACTATTTTACAATGTTTACAAATTTTCTAATTGTAATACTTGAACATAAATCGAATAACTATATATAAACCACAGGATAAAACCAAAAATTCTACCGAACCCAATTTGTCACACCAATACTTTGAAGAGCCTTCTGTTACATTTATTATCATTCTAGCACCTTATTTGCTTGTTAAAAATTGGAAGAGTACTAGAATAATGAATACTCTATCTCGTGCGGTACAGTAAAACCTGCGTTTAAGAACCAAGTGGAATGAGAACCTACAAGCTGAAAGTGTCAATTCTTCAATAGTTTTATGAGAATATATCCATTGTAAGCGAGGCTGACTTGGAAATTGTAGGTTCTTATACGCAGCTTTTTACTGCAATAACTGCCAAATTTCAAATCATCCCCAAATATGGGGACTGGGCTCCAAGGTGTAGGGTGTGCAAGAAATTTGAACAGTGCGAGTATCTAGTTGTGTTTGGCATCAGTTCGCCACTACTGCTCTGTTGCTTCGAGATATGTGTGTGTTTTTTTTGGGAATTTTACTCCTTTCTTCATCTCTCGCATTTTTCTAGATTGTTTCTTTATGTGACTTCTCTCTTCAATCTCTCAGAAACATTAAAAAAGTCATTTTGGACACTCAACATCATTCCTATATTTTAAAGCTTGTTTCAAATTAGATGCCATGTGAAAATACCTGCGAATGAAATCTATCGAATATCGAATGGCTTTGCATAACTAATTCTGCGTTATTGCAAATCATACATGATATCTATCTAATTGAGACAGCCTTCCGATATCTATTTGACGGGGTGAGTGGCCGAGTTTGCGGGGTGAGTGGCTGAGTGGCTTATACAGTTTTCGTCAGGTGACTGAATTTAAGCTCGATCCAGTGAGGTCAAACTCCAGATGAACGCAAGTGCCTCGTTTGTACAAGCAGCTGCGTCGAAAACGAACAACACTTTCTAGTAGATTGCCAAGAGTACTCTGATATTCGTAAAGAGTTCTTTAACATAGTCCAGCAAGAAGTGCCCTTGTTTACTCGCATGGATTCTACATGCAAATTCATTTACCTTCTCTCCTGTGAAAACAGTAAGGTTGGAAAAGGTCTCGCAAAATACCTGAAAAAAGCATTTGAGATACGAACTGACAAGCTATTAAGATCTACGTCGAAAAGATAACAAAAGTACTATGAAATATGTCATTGAGATTCTCGATTGAAAAGTTGTTAAGTTTAGTTTAGGTTAAGGTACTTTTTGTTTTGTTTAGCTTAGTTTAGATTAGTTTAGGTTACTTTAGTTTTGTTTTGTTAAATACACTCCTGTAATAGTGAGTAACTGTTGTTGATGATGATGATGATGGGTGACCTAGGAGGCTTGACGTCACAACTCACCTCGTCGTCCTTCAGAAGGGACACGTTAAACTAGGGGTCCCATGCCTGGATGCGGTATCTACAGTGGGCTTAAATTGACTTTCAGTAACTAGAAATCATGACAACCTCATTCAAAACAAATTGAAAACAAACAAGCAAACAAACCGCTTTAAATATACACTTTTTTGGGGATTTTCCTCCCAGCTCATGTTGACCCCTCTCTCTGCCATTTGAAATAGTGTATCTTTGGCTTGAAGTTTTTCAAGCTTCGGAATATTTGGCACGTGGAAACTGTGTCCATAACAGTTAGCGAAGAGACCTCTCAATTGAAATGCTGTACTTTGTTAACTTGTTCGTCGTTCACCAATTTAAGCCTGCATATGAATTCTCTGTTCCTTTCTCTGTATTGCTAAATTCAAGCATCCATCTTTAAGATAACATTTTGATTTGGAAATAAGAAACAGAAAATCAGTGTGATCATGGCCTTTGAAAGAAAATGCAAATCATTGTTTCGAGTAAGATTTTTTACTGCTACTGGACACAGCCCTTTGCCTTACGCTCGTTGAATTGAATTGGTAAAAGAATCTTGCCGATTCGATTTCTATTCTAAAAGAATCTTGCCGATGCGATTTCGATTCTGCTGAAACTTGAAGTAGAAAGCTTCGACGCACACACGTCTTCGAAGCAAAGGTGTCTCCCAGGGGGGAGGGGTAGCTTGAGTCTTGGGATGATGCGGACGTGCAGGGCCGTAGCTACATCGGGAGTGCAGGGGGTGCGGCACCCCCTGGCCATACCTCAGTCGGCAAATCAAGAGAAAGTTACACTCAGTCGGCAAATTGAGAAAATTCCTGAAATCTGCACGTTAATTTAGCACAAACCAGTCGGCAAGTCATTTGAACTGCAACTTACAAAACCTACTTACTTAGAGACATCTTGGCACGATTTAAGGCAACAAAAGTATAAAAATTTTTCCGCTCGCTTCGCTCGCATTTCGATACATGCGTCAGTGTATTATCGTAGCACCGCCTAGCTTGCTATGATGTGCAGGCACGCAGCTTTATTAAATCCAATGAATCATATGATCCAATGAATCTTACTTAGGCATCTCTTCAACTTTTTATGTGTATTTCTCTATTTAGCACATTATATAGTCTATATAATATAGATTAAATTGATCATTTTCAAAAAAATTTTTGCTCGCTTCGCTCGCACTTCTGTCAAGATTTCTATGTGTACTTGGTAACATGATGCCACAGGTCTTCTTTAAAGATTTCTCCAAAAATTTATGCATCTTACTTAAACCTTCCTAAACTTTCATCAACATTGTATCCTTTTTTACGATAACGTCATATTTAAACAATGTAGTGAAACTATTGAGTACGGGGGAACTCTTTGTGTGCTTGTGCTCTTCTAAAAATTTTCAGCTTGCTTCGCTCGCATTCTCTTCTAGCCTGCGTGCAGACCTCTTCGTATTCCAGGTATACAGTAAAATGCTCATGGAAGGGAAGAGTGAAGTTAAAAGCCACCTTTCCCTTGCATGAGCATTGTTGTTCTTTCTAGACTTTGATCAGAGTTTTAAAACAAGCCAAATTTCAAGTTCGTCTTCTTGTTTCCTTTGGGCACATTCTTGTTCTTCCTAAGAGTTTGGGCACGTGCAAATCGCTAGATATTAGCGATGAGTTCATTGAACTTGGCCTTTCTATGCTTAGGTTCTGAAATGGTTCTTGGGCAGCTTGGGCTAAAAAATAGCGTCTACAGCATTCTAAAGGATGTGGACTCCAGAAAATTTTCCAGGGGGCAAGCCCCCGAACCCCCATTTCCACCCCCTTCATTCGCAATTTACCCCCTCTAAAGGCAGGAAACGGGCTACGCCACTAATAGAGAGGAACTTGAGCCCCTCAACAAGGAGTATGTGTGTGTGACAAAAAAGCAACGTTCCAAAGCCATGCCCACCAGTCGGCAAACTGAGAGCTAGCACCCCCTAGCTTGACAACTCTAGCGACGGCCCTGGGGACGTGCCCCAACATTTTAGGGGCAGACCCATATTGAATGATTTTCAGTAGGATTTTAGGGGGCAAAGCCTTTTGAAGTTCCCAGGAATCAAGTTTCGCTTCACTCTTAAGGCATATCATTGTCTTTCAAAATACCAGAAATACACTCACATTTTCATCCATGCCACACCAGTAATTGGAATAGGTTGTATCATTATCAAATGTACGTATCATTGGAGCCACAACTGTCCTGAAAGAAATGTATTTAACTTTAACTTTAACGCCAATACTGAGCATCGCATAAGGCATTTTGCTCAAATAAAATATGTGTGTGTGTAATCTCAAAATAAATATGTATGTGTGTAAAAGTGCTCTGTAAAGTAAATACCTTTCAGTCATAAGTTTTGAACCACTTGCTGCGCTTGTCTTGAAACAGGCTTTCATATATATGGTTTATCAACTTTTGATGAAATTATCAACAAGAAGTTGTTGGACATGTGTAATGATGGAATGAGCAACATATTAATTGATTCAGCTGGTCTTCTCATCTACATTAAGCATTTTCGCTACTTTTTAAACCATTTGTAACCAATGTAAGACAAAAATTGCTCTTTCCACATTCAAAATAAATAAATAAATATTGATATCAGCAAAAATATAAGTGTTACAGAGCAAAAATTTTAAGATATCAATAACAGGATATAATCTTTCTATGTTTCAAATCTCATATCAATTATGTTTTATTGACTTGGTGCTCAAGTGCAACAAGTCCATGCAGCTTTACGCCTAGTTAAGCAACATTTGCTGATGTCAGCACATTGTCATGTGACATAAACAAAAACAAATTATATCATCTTGTTTACTTTATGACGTTTGTTACGTGCCAAGTTTCAAGCCTCAAGCACTTTTGGTTATGAGAATAAAAGTCTGGATTTTAACTTTACTCATCCAGTAGAACAGATCAAAGAAGTCAGTTATGAAAACAAGAAATGACATTCTTACTTTTCTTGTGCAATCAGGGCATTGATGGTGTTGGGATTCATCAGGAAGTTATCTGTGTCAACAAACTACAAAACGTATTGGCAGGTTAGTAACATTCCTAATGTCAAATCTATTTCAGACCCTTTTACATGGCAAAAGATAACTTTTTGATCCGACTAAAAATGATTCAAATTGAATGGTAAATATTTGTGGGCAAAGATAAAAGCTTCTGGGGGTTAAAGTCCTATGTAGTAGAGCAAGGCCATCACCACCACAATTCTATAAAGTGTATCTTTGAAAACAGTGGGGTGTGTGGATCATTTCATGCACTTAAATAAATGAAAAGAAACATTTTATCATTTCTAAATGTATGCCGATCACTGACATATGAGATCATAAAGAAAATTTTATGATAAATTATAAATCAATTTTTGGTGATCTTTCAAATGGGGGTACTTTTTCAGGACACCCAGATGGCACACTAATTTTGATTTCTCTTTATTATATAGTGAAAAACAACATAATTTTGGAATATCTAATTTACATTTTAATCCTGGGATCTTGATAAAGTAAAATGTGACTGGTTGATGAATAGCATTGACTGATTTACTTGAAAGCATATATAAATACCATAGCATAGGTTTCAAATTTTTAAAAAGCTGGATGTAAAATTCTGTTGCCTATTTCTTTGAACTGAACGGCCTCAAAGAAACTTGAACTATCTTACAGTAAATCTGCCGTTGGACTTTTCTGAAATCTTCAGAATTACAGTGTTTTTCTTCTTTTTTAAGAATTTGAGAAAATTTTCAAAAAAAATTTTTTAACTCGCAATTTCTAAACCAGTTGACAAATGATCAAATAATTTTTAAGAAAACCATAGTTTATGGATGCCTACAAGATGGTATCAAGCAAAAATGTTTCACTCTTCTGGTTCGCGATTTGGAAATTTGATGACGTCACATCTTTTTTTTTTTTTTTTTTTTATTCATCTAAAATGTTACAATACAAGGCTACAAACTACTATACTTTCTAATTACCATACGACTATACCACACTACGGGGACGATACCACAAGGAGCAACAGACAATGACTACCCTGTGGTCTTAACATAAAGAGATATCCTACTTACATACAAACTAAATATACAGTTACAGATAGATACACATAAACGATCACTACAGACAACAGATAGATACTGACGCCTGTTTCACGTTAGATGCCAGGCCTTTCTGGTGCACTAAGCTCATTGGTGTAGGATTAAGGTGCCTTCATCAAAATATGTATATTTGTACATCTAATCTAAAATATCCTACACAAATATTAGGATTCATCCAATATGTGCCTTACATCAAACGAGAAACAAACGTAGTAAACAATGACAAGGAGAAAGAACAAAAGCACTCAGTGACTTCGTGGCACAAGCAAAATTAAAATTGTCTTAGCCAAGCCGACCAGTCTTGTGAATGAAGTCTATGGTCAGTTGGAGTATAATTTTGTTAACGTCATCTGGGAAATCTTTATCACCATACAGTAAAAGTTGCAGCAGAACGTTTCTCGAGAGACTATCGATTTGAGCAAGAGGTTGTAATAGTTCCGAAACTCCAGCGAGAAGATCTCGTCGTTGAGTGTCAAATGAGGGGCAAAGCAACAAAAAGTGTTCCGTATCTTCAATGCCATCATTTGTAGGGCACATTGGATTTATGGTATCCCTAAAATTATGCTTGAATTTGTGAAAGTTTAACTTACTGAGACCAACCCTTATCTGGGACGTCACATCTTAAAATGAGCTTAAGTTTAAAATAGGCTGTAATTTCAACAAGTACTCAAGATTTCTAAAAAGTCCAATGGCAGAATCATAGAAAAGTGGCTAAAGTTTCCTTCAAGTCATTCAGTGTAAAGAAATATGTCACTGAATTTTACACCCACACCTTTACACCGATTTAAAGATTTGGAACCTATGCTAAATACCATCAAATAATCAACTCCTTGTTCTCTTGCATAATCCAGTGCCAGTTGTCTCAAAACAGCCACTCTTTTATACCTTGCTGGTGACCAATCATTTGGTCCATTTGCATCACTGTAAACTTTGTCACTAGAATTTGCAATAAATTTGATCTTTCTGTACATCAAATTTGCATGTTTTATCCACTCTTTAAGTCTCTGTTCTGTTTTGTCTTCATTATGATCTGTTTGAATCCTGGAGGAAATTCAAAATTTTATCATTTAAGCATGAATATTGGCTGAATCAAATTACTATATATTGCTGCTGCTGTGCTCAAATAATCTTAATTGAATCTCAAATGGCTAATATTTCACCCCAATATTAAACAAAAGCCAATGAAGTCCTTATATGTATTTCAACAGTCTCTGTCAAGAAGTGTAATTAAAATTTTTTGTCAATACAACCTGAAATTTTTTATCATTCTAGGTCATGAACCAACCAAATTTACCCCAAGGAAATTTCTTCAAGGTCACTGCTAACTCTTAAAAAAATCCTTGGGTCAAAATACTCTTTTTCAAGTAAAACCCCCTTAGAGTGCCAAAAATCTCAAGAACACACCTGATGATCTGGAAAGTCTTTTTGGCATTTCTTCGAAGGTAAAGTCATTCATGGGTCAAATACTATGCACATGTACACTTCATTTACAGATACCTGATTAATTCTTGCGGTGATGACCCGTTTCGTCAATATCAAATCTCTCTCTATGAAATTAATTTAGCAAAGAAGTGTCAGCCAACAAAATTTGGCCACATAAACACACCGGTGTAGACCTAATGACTTCAAATTTTCCAGAAATTTCAGAAACCCAATCCCCTTGGGTACAGCTGATAAAATAAACAACCAAAAGGGCGCTCTTCACCTCACTTGCCAAAATATGACAGGTTGCAGAAAGAATAAAAAACTCAACTGAAAGCTTTGAAAATACTTACAGAACAGAAATCTGTGTTTTTGGATAGTACTGTCTTTCAATGTATGCAAGATACGTTGGTAACGTTTTCTCTTCATTCCGTGCTATGATTGAGAGCAGAATTGTCGGTCTCTCGCCGGTAGAATCTTCATTGTTTACATTCCAAAGCTCATCTTCGCTACTCGAGTTTATACCAAAAATACACAGTAAAGCAATTAGAACAATTAACATTGATTTGATGAAGATGACTGCAATTTGTGACGCCATTTTCGGCTCAAATACGGTGATTTGGTCCTGATGATTTATACTGATGTTGTGTATGTGTGCCACAAACTTTTGGCGTGGTTTTCCATCACTTCATTTCCCCTCAGGAGAAACCGGAAATGAATGAGATGAAATGAGATGAAGCAGATTTCTCTTTCAAACGAGGCCACAAAACCTCTGGAATAACACCGAAATCGAGGTCGAGTAATTATTTCAAACCCCGGGGACGCGGAGAAACAAGCATCAATCCGAACCCCAGTGGGTGCAATGCAATAGTGAAAGGTACACCACGCTCGTCCATACCATTTGATAGAATGCCCTTTTCTCTGAATTTTCAGTCGGCGAAAAGGCCCCTTTATCAAAGGAAATTTTCGAAGGCAACCCATTTTTAAAAAAGATCCAGGTTCAAACTTCACTGATCTCCCCCCGGGGGGGGGGGGGGTACATAATATGTTGAGGGTACGGGTATGTGCCACCCATATGGGTGGTTTTTGGGCCCCAAATTCTCTAAACAAGGGTCCCTTTTTCGGCAGATTTTCCTTAAACAAGGGTGGCTTAACCAGAAATTGGCGAAAATAGCAAAAAATGGGTGGTTTTCCGCCAAAATTAATCATAAAAGTGGGTATGACCGCAAGTTTCGGTAATTAGAAGAGGGTACCTTTCTGAAAACCGGGCGGCAGACCCCCGTCCATCCACAAGTCATGTACCCCCCCCCCGGGGATCTCCTTCATTCACGTCGCGGCAATATCAAGCATGCTCAAATATTTGCCCTTCTTTACGACTGTTTTAAAACTATTTTGCTTTGGTACTCTTCTAGAAACCCCTCTCTTCACTACCCTGGATCAGAGTATTTTTTAGAATTTTGAAAAAATTAAAAAAATTTTAGAGATTTGAAAAACTTTAAAACTGAAAAAATAAGGAAAAGGGAGGAAGGAAAAGCCCTAACCTTCCTCCCTTTTCTTCTCTTATTTTTTTCATTTCAGATAGATTTTTCAAAAAATTCTAAAAATACTCTGATCCAGGGTATCTCTTCACAATCAATTGTAAAATTTAAAGAAAAATACAAAAAATATGTTTCGCTATGCTCTTCGAAACAATTTGAACTATTAAAAATACCTTTCTAACAAGTTCTACCAAAGCCAAAGAAAATTGATTTTAAAATTTTTATACATAATTTTAACATTTTTCCACATAACATTTCGTAATGAAAATTAGATATAGTGAAATAGAAAGAGCTTTCCACTTGTTTGAATATGATAAAAATCAAAGGTGGGTCAAATGTGTTTATTGGTCCTTCAAGCCTGCTGAAGCAGCGAGTGAGTCATTTTTAAGGCCAAGGTACTGTAGTATTTTGTTGCCAGTTATCCCTAAAAACGGGGGGGGGGGTTCTCGGCTAAATTTCGGGTAGGGGGTGCCGCCCACAGTTTCAGAATGTGACCTTTAGCTAGACCAATTTTTGTGAAAATGATACCCTTGGCTAGACTAATTTTCCCTTCAAAAGTGCTCTGAATTGGCGTTTTCTTGACAGAACTTGCCAAATGTTCGCATTTTCTGGACCAAAATTTTTTTTACAAAAATTACCGAATTTTGACATTTCTTTGACCAAACTTGCCAAAAAGCATACCCTTGCCTAGACTTAACTCGACTAAAATTGCTAAAAGCACACCCTTGGCTAGGCTAGAAGTCCGAAAAAGTTTTCCCATGAATATTAACGAATAAGGCCCTGCAAAATTTTTATCATCATGTTGTTTTAACAAGTAAGGCCTGGTCACCTTTTGTCCTACACTGGATGGATGTCTCTTAAAGTTTAGTGGTCATTACATCTAAAAATTTTAGAAATCAAATTGAAGACTTGTGACATGGAAATAGTCATATAAAACATTTGGGTGCGCATTGGCACCAGCCCTTAAGTAGATATTTGCTACAAAGGTGTTTCCATGTTTTTAAATTATTTTAAAGTGGGGGTCGTAGGGGCTGACGGTTTGCGGTTTCTAGCCTTTTCTGAAACGGTTTTGCGGTTCTTGGCTTTAAAAATGACGGTTTTACGGTTCCCATCTTTCTGAACGGTTTGCCAACTTTTTCGATGAAAATGGCTTAAGAAGTCAATTGTCACAAAATTGGAGCTAAAGCTACGGATAATTGTCAAAACGATATGATTTGGGGCGAAATTCTACAAATTTGCACCATTTCCATCGGATTTAAGACATTGGAGTTAGCTTTCTCTTCTTGGAGTCACGAGAATGAAAAGATACAGTTGTCTGCAGCATAGAACCGACGTGATATACGCACAAAGTAGAAAAAAAGTTGTGACGGTTTTAGCAGAATTTCGAGGCGGTTTTACGGTTTCTCTGAAATATTTTGGCGGTTTTACGGTTTTTGGGACCCCCCTACGACCCCCACTTTAAAGAGCATAGCGAAACATATATTTTTTGTATTTAGCTTTGAATTTTGAACACCGGAATTTTTTAGGAAAGTACCATTGCAAAATAGTCGAAGTACGGTCACAAAAAGGCAAAAAATTTGAGTATGCTTAACATCGCTTTGAAGCAAACATTCAGAGGATCAGAATAAGGCTACCATGAGGAAGATCGGTGAAATCTGAGCCTAGATACAAGGAATCGTAATTTGCTGTCAAGCAGTGCCATGCCCCTACCGATCATGTAAGCAAAGATCTTATTTAGGTCCAGCTTCAAAAATCAATTTCTCCCCTTTCGGTGGCCTGATCTTGAAGTTTTTGCAGCACATGAAGGTTATAGTGCATGTCTCAAGACCAACACAGAGGGAGAATAAAATACTTCAAATTTTGGTTAAATTCGATGCTCTGGATCACAGTACGATTCAGTGTTGATCTGTACAAAGTTGATGACAGTAGATGAGCTGAACAGCGTTTTCACTGCCCCTATACAGCGAAACAGAAATTGAACTTGGAACAAGGCACGAACAGTGAGGGGGTAAAGTCCGAAATCTTTACAGTGAAAGCGGTATAAGCGTACCACCCATGTCGTCAATATTCAACATAGAATCGAATCTTCATTCGATTTTGTTTTCTCTCCATAAGGAAATCATTGAACGTTCTCATTCATTCGCCCAATGGAAGCAACATTCGAATCGGACGTAGGCAAATAACAAAGCAATATTCAAACATTCATCCAATCATGAAAATCTATTTTCAAATAATCTTTGAATTTACATGGTACGCTACTTCCGCTTTCACTGAAAATAATCGATTCTGTCGGCAAGCGAACAGGCTCTTGAACCGTAGTAACTTTTTAGCGGATCAAAGGTGTCTTCAGCGTGAATTCAAATGCAAACTGGATTCACGGAGGAAAGGTTTCCTTGTCGGCTCGTACAGAAAATAGGGATCCACACTGCAGTAGTTGAACTAATTGAAGAATTTTTCCTTAGTTTATTATTCTGTCATTTCAACTACAACATCATGGATCCAAGACTTTGTTCACACGATGCCAACACATTTTGAAGACGGTGAAAAGTTCGATGGTCTCCCGTTCACACGAAAACGACAGATTTTTGCCGGCACATTTTGAAAACAAATTTTAGAAACGGCATCGTGTGAACACTTGAAAATGCAGAAAATAGAATATTTTTCTACGCTTTTGGAACAAGACTGATCGACATTTAGGGTGTAGGTGGTACCTTTATATGGCATCAAAGTCTTGCAAAGAGTTTCTTACTGCCAAATTTCATACCGTTTTCAAATCATCCGGCATCGTGTGAACGCTTAGCTCAAATTCTGCTACCGTCACATTTTCACCGTTTTCAAAATGTGCCGGCATCTTGTGAACGTAGTCTTAGTTTACTCTTCTGTCATTTCAACTACAACATCGTGGATCTAAGACTGTGTTCACACGAGAATAAGAAGGTGTCCTGGCGCAGTGGTGTAATCCTCTGACATTGCAGCCAGAAAAGGTCAGGCGGAGTGGGTTCGAGTCCCGGTAGGGCCCCACCACGTGAGCGTCATGACAAGGGGTCGCGGACTCGATTAGGTCTGCTCAATTTCTGCGATCCCAGCGCTTGGCGCTGAAAAACGCAACTTCACTTCACTTCACACGAGGCCTCCCATCCACAAGAAAACGGCACATCTTTTGCCAGCAGATTTTGAAAACTGTAGATTTTGAAAACAGAACTCTAACCGGCACAATTAGGAAACGGCATTGTGTAAACACTTGAAAATGACGAAAATAGAACATTTTTAGCCACTTTTGGAACGAGACTGATCGATTCTTAGGGTGTAGATACTGTGGCATCAACCCCTTGCAACGAGTTTTTGCCGTCTAATTTGTGTGAACGTTTATCTCAAGTTTTGCAGCTATCACATTTTTCACGGTTTTCAAAATGTGCAGGCATCGTGTGAACGCAGTCTAAAGTTCCCACTTGGACCAACTTTAGCTTTTGAGACCATGTCTCTTCAAGCTGAAGATTACGATTCAACGCCGTTGTTTAAAGACGCCAGCACTCAAAAATCACACACATGTGAAGCAAGTTTTACTTGTACTCGCATTTAAATCTGTGACGGAAATAACTGGCACAGCTAGATAAAAAGCATTACTAATTTGATATCAAAACTGCCAGGCATCCAAGCAGCAGTGTTACGAAATTATAACTCATTCGCAAACACACAAATTTGTTAACGCCCAAACAAACGTTATAATCTACCGGACCAAAATTGCTCAACTACGTATATAGTATACAATAATAAATTACACTTGTGAGACGATAGCTGTATATATTACCAGTTAAGCTATCTTGAAACCCCTGCCAGATTGTGACGGGAGTGATCACAGTCAATTTACCCCTCACAATTTGACTGATCTATGTCCAGTATAATCGGCCTGAAAGCTTTCCTCTTTCGGGAAAAGCTGTCTCATTTCAACCTATTGCCTCATAATAATTATGTATACTTGAGTCTTTGGTCATTGCATTTGTAAAATAACCGTAAATGCACGACAACAATAATCAACAGTACTTCATAAATCATACACTAACTGTAACTAGTTTGAGCTTTTCCCTCTATTACTGCCATTTCTTACTCTTTCAGCTCGTTTGCTACGATCGGCACTCCTTTGGGGCAAAGGTTTCGCAACTCCTGTTTTCTGATCTCCTTTGGGTGCTGATAATTTCTGGTCACCTTTTGAGAAAGAACCGCTGCTAGGCCGTGTATCACTCTTGACTGGCTTTTCATCTCTAGATTGTGATTTTTTCAACTGATGTCTGTCACTGCCTTTATCTTGAGCGCTGGAAACCTTGAATGCTTTTGCCAAGGATGGCCTACTTTTAATTATAGCAATAATATCAGTGGGATCATTCAACTGAGCTGAAGCTGCAATGTCTCGTAGATCTTTCTGGTCAGAGCTCGCTTTCTCTTCTGTCGGTTTACTATTCCCTGTTTTTGATGGTTTTGTTTCCTGGTGCTTCGTTCCCTTGAAGTCACCCGATTTGACAGCCTTATTATCGCCAGGCCTGACTGACCTACTTTCATTGGGTTTCCCTTCCCTGCTTTCCACAGAGGTGCCTTTAATTTCTTTTGGCATTCCTTTGCTTTCGGAAACTTTGATAGACTTGCCTTCTGCTGATCTTCCTGCCTTATTTTCTGGAGGCCTTATGACTTTGCTTTCCGGGGGCCTAATTATTCTGTTATCTGCAGGCTTGATAAATTTAGCATCCACCGGCTTGCCAATTATGCTTTCAGCTGGCTTTGCAGTGGCCATCTGAAGACCAGCTATCGTCGTTGTGGCCGTATTTGTTGTTGTTACAGGCGTGGCAGCACCACCTACTATTGACGACATGATTGATGCTTCATTCTTGAGCTGCTGTGCGGCAAAATACTTCTTCGTCTCTTCGATCATTTTCTGGTGCTCTTCATTTCTGAAGGTGCTTGTTTGACCACTAGATAAGCTGCTTTTGGCAACCTGATTTACATCAGTATTCTTCACGATAGGTAACACTGGCTGCTTGGGTCGGCTTGACACAGCAACTGAGCTTGGATTTGCAGGCCTAAGTGGTCTTTGAATGGGACCAGGTGCAACTCTCGTAGGATAACTTTGCATTTGGACTGATGGACGAACAGTAAATGGTCTTGTTTGATGTTGGTTTGCTGGGAGACTTTGTGAGTGCTGTAGCACAGGCACCATGCTATTTGCTTGGCTACCTTGTATCAATGATGAGTGCTGATGGGGCTGACTGATACCCTTCATTGATGCAGCTCCACCGTGAATAAAGGACATGCTTTGATCAACTGGAGAAAGTGCTCCTAATCTAGTTTGTGCTTGCAAGGGAGTTGGTGTGGAGACAGTTCTGCCTTGAACAGATCTAGGCCCTACTGAAGCGATACGGCTGCCCTGAAACGCAGCTTGTTGAATGAACTGAGCCTGTCCTGATGCTTGCTGCAAAGAAGATTGCTGTAATGCAAGAGGCCGTATGGAATGAGGCAATGCTGAATGCTGAGAGTGTGGCTGCAAACCAGTTTGATGCAGTGCTAATGTCTGTGATTGCTGCTGGGCTGTGTGTTGCTGGGGTATATGATGTTGTAGCAATTGACGTTTCTCAGCATGAAGCATGGAAGAGTGATGTTGCTCTGGCAGTTGTTGTTGATGGAGCGACACTGGCTGCCCGACGAGCTTGTTGATCTGACTTGAGATCTTTGCTTGTTGCTGGCTTAAGAAGCTGGCTGGATGCTGCTGTGGTTGCTGCGATGGCTGGCTACCAGGAGGCGTCCTTGAGCTAGGCTGAAATGGCTTTGCATGAACATGCTTGGTCATGTCTGACTGGGACATACCCATTAGTTGTAAATCACCCTGATGAAATGGGTTTGGCGATGAACTCAAGCTGAACATTGAGCTGTCTTTTGAATTTTGACCAGCCTGCATCACATTTAAGAGTGAGCCTGTCCTCAGCTGTGGTTGCTGTAAGACGAGCCCAAGTGCTGGTGTTTGCTGCATTTGAGAACTTAGTCTCTGTGTAGAAAATACAGACTGGTTGGATTGGTCGTAAGCCATGTACAATTGGGCACTAGAAAATGATGCGGGTGAACTCGACAAGTCTTGTGTTGATTCGTGACTCTGTGAATGAGACATATATGGTAATGATGTGGATGGTTGAATTGTATGTCTTGACAAAACTGGCCACAGCAATGCATTCTGCTGTGTACCTTGTAAAGCTGGTGTACCATATATGTTGCCAACCATTAGATTTGTTTGTAAGACATCCTGTTGTTGGTTTGAAATTGGGGATGCAGGACGCACCTGTTGGAGACTCAATGGTGCATGGGGCTGGGCATGATGATTTGCAAAATCATTAAGGGCTCGTTCCCTGGAGTAAATACTAGAACCATCTGCTCTTTCCAAGGACAACATGTATGGTTGCTGCGGCAGTTTGCTTGCTGACGAATGAACTGGCAGGGCGTATGATGGCTGTATTGGAAACTGAGAAGCAAACAACTGATTGCTGGAGAAGGATGGGAGGATCTGCTTCTCATCTGCAATTGGCTGCTGTTGTTTTTGCTGTGGCTTCACTTTACACACGTTATTTTGCTGCTCAATCGCAGTTTTTTTCGATATGAGTCCTGCGTCTGCTGATACCTCCACATTTTGGTCTTCTTCATGTTTGTTACTTGCTCCTTGTGCCTTTACAACAGCAACAGGGGTTGGCTCTTTGATTTTGACACTTTCCTGTGGACTAACTTCAACGGTTGGAGACGTAGTAACAACACTGGTCGTTACAATCGCTTTTTCTTCTTCACTCCACGTTGTAAGGGTGGCACTGGAAACTGGTAGACCTTCAGTCACTGATGAAGGCATGTCCCACAACTTCTTAGCAGAAAGAACCTTCATACTCATTTCACTGACTTCTTGAGACATAGAGCTCGGAACAGGCATTACAGGTCCTTTGCCTGGGTCACTGGAAGGTCCCTTGGGCCCAGGAGGGTGTATCTCTACAACAAGAGGTGGGGTGCTGCTTGGCAAAGACCTGGTCTCTAGGTTCTTTTCATCATCATCTCCTAAAGATTTAATGACTGATCTTGCAGTATCCTTGGCATTTTCCTCTTCTCTAGAATGGATTTCGCCTTCCACCTGTTAAGAAGAAGAAGGTGTTCAGAAATCTAGAAATAATTAGGCAAAATTCTGATTGCCTACCATAAAGCTCTATTGCAAGGACCGAGATACAGGGGGGTCCAGGGGGGCCATGGCCCCCTCAAAATATTTCAGCAGTAGCTACAGTAAATCTTTATTCTATACTATTTTAGTATTTCAGAATATCAGATAGGTACTCCATGCTCTTATGTCGGGTAAATCTCGTTCAATTTCTACCTTTCATTAGTCTGGGAAGCTCTTTGGGAGTATTTACAAGCTAACAAACTTGTCTCTTACCATAACTCTATAGTGGCCTTTTGTAAATTAGACTTTCTTACTTTTGTGGAGGTGTTTGTTCCGTTAAGCCAATTTGAAGAGCGTGCTCTCAAATTTTTCTAGGGGAGTACCCCTAGACCCCCTCCAAGGTTCTGGGTCGCTTAGTTCGTCATTCGGTTTGCCCATGGCCCCCTCAAGTAAAAATTTGTATCTCGATCCTTGCTCTATTATCCCAATCTCTAATACGCCTGTCCATCTTGAGCCAAAATTTGTAATGAGTCCCTCTCTATGAAGCCCCCATTCACACAAAATACCAGAAGTTGCCAAAGATTTCCATTTACTTAGCAAAAGAAGCTGTAATACAAATTTGGTATGAGAAGGGATTGAAAGTGTCTTCAATTTTTGTATTTTAAATCGTAAAATTCCATGATGATTCCGCAAAATATGGGACAAAAAGAAAAAAGCTAACATTGTCCGCAGCTAAAGGCTGGTTTTCATATGTCGCGTTGCATCGTATTTCATCGCATTTCATCGGAATTCCGGGTCTACGATCAATTAGGATTGATTCCGATAAATGAAAACCAACCAAAACAAGGTATCCTAATTCATCCTAATTCTTCGCAATTCGTCGCAACTGATCCCAGCGAATCAAACAAATTTGTTTTCTACGATGAAACAGGACCAATTCCGATGAATTACGATTCTCGATTTTCATATAATTTGACAATCGCAATTATGGAAATCCGACAAATTACGATGAAATCCGATGAAATGCGATATATGACAACCAGCCTTAATCGCGCGAAACAAGGGCTTCAATCGGCTACAGGAACGTGATTGTTCTTTGCAGCAGCTCGATTTTCATATTCATAGCCTGAGTCAGCAAGATTCGTCAACAGCCAATTTCATTTGATTTGAAGGTCTGGGTCGATAGATTGCATCAACCCTCAATGAAAGATTGCTGGCGCTGAAAATGTAAAGGTTTTTGTTCACATTCAAAGTTGAAAATAACATTTTACTTCCGCTCTCTTTGATAGCTCCACAAAAACAACTTGTTTAGTGTTCATGAATAGAGTTTTCTGCAAGTAAGTTTCTTGTAAACAACAAGAGAAGGGTACTATCATCTCGTTCTCTGCAGATTTCTGGAGGGACCCTGCTTACCACAGATCAGGGTTTTTTTTATAATGCTTCGTTGTTAATTCTTTATCAAAATTTTTTGCTTTTTCGTTGAAAACTGATTCCATAATTATGGATATAGCTACACAGTAAAAACAGGCGTTACAGTTTTGGATGTCAGCCTGACAAGGTCCTTATATATTAGGTATTTAGTAGGAAATTAGGCTGTTCATGTTCTTAAATTGGTCCTTATTGTATCCAGGGCTCTAGGAAATCTCTTTTGTTCAGATTCAAATGTCAAGCCTATTATTCAGTGTCAGTTCACAGCACTTGAGTTCATTAGGTCTTATTCACAACAGAAGTTTGTGGAAGAATCAGACATTTCATACCTTATAACCCAAAGAAGCGCTTTCAAAGAGCCACTTGAAACAAAAGTGTTTGCAATAATGAGCAGGGCGTTGAATAATGCATTTTCATATTTTTGCAATGCGCACATATAGTATTATCAGTTTGCAGGTCAATGACTAAGTGTCTGGACTTTTAAGTCAATTTGATGATCTCTGCAAATAAGAACCTATTTCGAATTTCAGGCTGATGGGTTCTCATGTAATGGGAATCTAATTTCAAAATTTTAGCCAGTAGTTTCTTAATCAATAGGTTCTTATACGCGGGATTTTATTGCATTGCATTTTGTTACAATCAGCACTTGGCTTGGATTAGCTAGGGCAGTATTATTCTTAATGATTTTACTGTAAATAGCTATGTATTGCCCACTCTAAATGAATTGATTACTATCATGATGATTATTTCATCGAAGTAAAACGTGAGAAATTTTAACCATGAAAGCTGACTAGGACATAGAAATAACTTACTCAGGTGAAGGGTCCAAAAACTGCTTTCTTATTTGAGTTGCCTAAATTTATGTGGAAACGAGAATAGACCTTTTTACTTCATAAAAACGAGGTTTGGATCGACCGTCCAAATCTGCTAAATTTGTGAAGGAAAACGAAAGCATAACTCCCTTTCTGGGTATAAACAATGCTGGCAGCGACAAGAAGTTGCTTCATGCTTCAAAACACTTCAAAGAGTTTATTATCGACAAAGTTGTACAAAGTGAGTTCGCAATGGTTCAGTGACACAGAGGCAAGTGTTATGGGTCCTTTTGCTTTTTTCTCATCATTTTCATTCATTGTTAGCTGACTTTTCTTTCAATTGAATAAAAACGGATTAAAATAGTAAACTTCGATTTGCAACTTGCAAAATGAAACCCTTGCATGCTCGCACTTTTCAGCTGTAACGCTTACACTATGAAATTCGCTATCAATGAAAACCAGGGTCACAAAAACAACGAGAAACAAGGCCAGAAGGGAAAAACTTCCTATGCATGAAATAAATCATTCCAAATTCGCTATGAGAAGAGTTACCATTGATTAACTCTCTGAAGAGTGTTCTGAAATCCAAAGCAACTTCTTGCCACCGCTAGCAGTGCTTATACAGAAAACGGGGGTCGTGCGTTTGTTTTCCTTCACAACTTTACCAGATTTGGACGCTCGATCCAAACTTCTTTTTTAAGAAGGAAGAAGGTAAATTTATGAAAGAATGTTTCAAATGCACGATTAATAAACAAACCTTTCCAAGAGTCTGGTCCAAGGATTCCAAGATATCATCCCGATGTTTAATTTCTTTGCTGATCTGAGCGCTCGCTTTTTCTGCACTTGTACGAATATCAGCTCGCATGAATGACAAAGTTGGTTGTCCAGTGCCTTCAAAGTCAATCAACCCATTTTCTGGTTGTTCTTTACTGGATTCACTGTTACACCTTCGTAGCTTGGATGTGTTTGGTCGCTTCCCTGGTGCGCGATCTTCACCCTGTAACTAAGATAGAAAAGGCACGAAGTCAGAAAATAGCACAGGGCTTGGTCTTTGCAAAATTTACAATTATTCGTGCAACATGTTCATGCCCTGTTGTTTCAACGCCACTGATCAAAGGGAGCCTCATGTAATTTACCAAAATACAAGAGAGAGCATTACTGATTTCATCATGAAACTTCCGAATAACAACATCAAGAAAATCCTGCTAGTGTGAAGCTGTAACGCCATCAAATTTCTAAATTGTAAACAATAAAAGCTCAAGACATTTGCGGGCTACCACCTTATAGACCTTCAAAAATTTATTCTTGTGCTGTTCATGTTGATTTTCTTCCATCAGTTTAGAATTCATGGAACTTCGAATGTTTGCCAAAGCTTCAGACACCTCATCTCGTACATCGTCTCATAAAACTTAAAAACAATGAAAGTCCGAAAAAATTATGAGATCAAATGGGCTCCCACTGAGACTATGGCAAATTGCATGGAGTTCCTTTGAATCAACTCAGTTGAAAGAATTGGGCAATAACGTTTTACAGAATTCACATTAAACTTCTGAAAAGATTCGAGCCCTATCCTGCAGCAAACGGAAAACTGGTCTTCAGCTAAGATTTTCCAAACAAGCTAATATCTAAACGAAACAATCACTCTCCCATTAATTCTTTTTCGTGTCCAGCATATCATACACTATATTTGTGTTTTTTCATACTTTCTTTGCCAAACAAACAATGCCTCAGCCCGTCAGTCTGATCATTTCAAAAAATCTAACAAGTGGACCAAATTGAAAATAAACAAGTGAAAAAACAGTTTTCGACATTCTTCGTGTGATGCCATAAACTGCACTACACTGTGTTTCAGAAAACGCAACCCACTTTCATTCGAGTTTCTTCAGGAAATGATAGAATTCGAATCAATGTAAGGCATGCCATCTGAAAGTACAATTTATTTTCTTTCCAATGATATCCACCCACCTGTAGAATTCTTTTTGGTAGGTTAAGATAACAAAAATTATTTAAAAAAATGGAGGCAAAGACACAAGAGCTTTTAATCGGCACACTACATCCTTTCAAACTATGTTCTCTTCCTAAAGACTTAACATTTTGTAGTTTTGTGGAAATCGCAGTTTAATTAAGAACCGAAGGATGAGGCAAGCGACGACAATCATTGTGTTCAACTTCATAATTAGAGACATTCCATGTTAGCTATATTTTGACAACTCCAGTACAAATCCAGTGAGACAAATTCGAGGTTACGACATTTCCAGTTAAGATAAAAAATTAATTAATTAATTAGACGTAAACATGTTTTATTTGTAATTCGAACGTTTCGAACCAACTAGGTTCATCTTCAGCGAATCTAACTGATAATGCGTGGCAATTTAAACCAAGAGACAAACAAACTAAAAGACGAGGTAAACAAGCGTGAGTTACATTTTCTACGCACAGGGGACCCGAGGCCCGAGCCTCAGGTGGATAGAGTGGCGAACAAACTCAGAGGAGAACCAGGGGAATAGACGACTGTTGGGAATTGAGTTCTGGTCGATCCCGTAGAATTAAAAGGCTTTCATGAATGAGTAAATCAAACTCATTGTTAGCTCTGTCCAGAATGGAGAAATCTTTAGGCCTTGCGGCGTGCCCTGATTGGTTGATATGGTCCCGAATGGGACCATATCATTTTGTAGTTGCACAAATACTTTCAAATTTAAGCCTGGAATTTATCAAATCGGTTAAACGGCTTTTCCTGCATAAGTTTTGTCACCGAGAGATATACTTTCTTGACTTACATGGCACGAGGAGCCTCATAAAATGTTGATAAACCATCAAAGTCGTTAATCCTAATGTAATGTTTCATGAACAAGAAGCTCAAGAAGAAGATTCCTAAAACTCGCCAATTTTTGGAGCCTGCCTCAAACTATTCGAGATGAGTTAAATTTTGTAATACCTCTCTGGAAAATATGGCAATCTGGCAATTCGCTGTAAACAACATACTGTGATCACACAATAATGAAAACGTCAGAGGCAGTGTCAACAAACTCTTCCTTATCTGTTTCTTATTCTCTGGAGCCCTATGACGGCAATTGGCTTCAGGATTGTATACAAATAAGTTTCAATTTAACAAAATCTTCAATTTCGAAAATTCATTGATCTCTACCTTGCTAATGCCCACTTCTTGTACATCATCGGTCGTTGCAGAAACTTTGGTTGCTTCTCTACCATCTGCGATAAGCGCCTCTCCATTTCCTGCAACTTTTGCCTTGGGCATATTCTGGAACCGCGGAGCTGTCTCTCTCTTTGTTCCTTTAGTGATTTTTCGCTGTTCAGTTTTTCGGCCTACCGACGACTTTCGAGATCCATCTTTACTTTCGCCATCAGCACCGCGGTCAGTCTTGTCAGCTGCAATGGAATCCATGTTTGCCTCGTCAATGTTCAGATCCTGGAGATCTTTCCCGTTGATTTGCTCCTTGTAAACAACTGCACTTCCATTCACCAAAATCACGTCATTTGCTTGGCTCACTTGACCATTGACAGGAAGCTGTAAATAAGGAAAATACCCATAACCAAAATGGCAAAGCAAAGTTTACAATTGCTGTTGTTCGTGAAATTTGTAACTATATGATTTCATAATTGTTGTCATTTCTTGGAACACTACGAAATTCGCCAATCAGTTTTAAAAGACCAAACATCACAATTCTGGGACTAAACAGGCTGTTTTGAGAAACCAGGGCTGGAAGAAATATTTTCCTTTCTGGAACTATAAACGAGCACGTGAAAATCAACAAACTTTCTACTTTGCATCTTTTTTATTTGTTTTCACTGAATGCTCCCCATATTTGCAAGGTATGCATGGCAAAAACACATTTATCACTATATGTAACGTAAATACAAAAATCAGTTTCTTTCATACCATTTTGATTTAATAAGTGATAAAGTTTAGGTTACCATTTATAGTAACACGATTTTCCAAGAAGTCATGTGAATATATGACAAACTGACTGCCTATCTATTTGAACTGACTCAGGAATTATACTAAACTGCTATGTCGCAAATAAAGACTGAATTATAAAAAGATTAAATCAAATTCCAAATTACATGTTTTCCATCAATTTCCTTTTTACTACACAGTTACATTTTTTGCCATTCCTGAAAAATTTCAGGGACCATTTGTATTGTGGTTCGCTATTTTCCACCCCTGTGAAAAACCGGGTTTCTATTTTGCCGGTTCTCGTTGTTTCACACAGGCTGGTGATCTCTTTGTCTGAATAAAAGCGAAATTTGTAATACCAATCTTTGGACTTCAAAGAGGAACAAACCAAATTTTGCGACTTTGTTTGTTTTGAATTACTGGTTTTGATATAATTTCAAATACGTTTTTTTTCAACGGAGGCATCATGTTACCCCACTGTTACCGAGTCTCTTTTCGTATATTTTCTTTGTTTGTCAGTCGTTCCTTGTAATAATCTGTAATGTTGAAGTCTATCATAAACTGGACGTTACACGTGAAAGGGCAAGGCAAACCTGCCACAAGGGAGCACATTTGATTGCTTCTTTTTAAAATTTATGACGTCTAATTTAAGGTACACTTTTAAGTTCTTTTTTGTCTTTTCTTTTACATGTAATTTTTTTTTCTATGTTAAGGCTGCGCAGTTGCCATAGATTTTTGCTCTCCGTGGTATTCGTCCTTGTGGTACAGTAAAGTATTTTGTAAGTAGCGTTAGATAAGTAACTTGTATCGAAAAATTTGATTGAATATAAAAACAGTTACTGGTTGACAGAATTTCTTTTGTCTGCATTCGCTAACCGTTTTGAATTGAGGTGTGAACCAAAGTAACTGATGCTATTGTATTACGAAATCTGTCCCTGTTAGCTGAATCAGCTTTGCCTAAACAAGGTTAAATTTTACCAATCAAATGCATTGATATGTTTGATTGACCAATTAGAAGGCGCCACTCGATAACCTGGTTAGTTTAAGCTGGTTCAACTTGCGGTGTGAACAGGTTATATGGTAAGATGTAAAAATGCATTTAAAGGGGTAAAAACAGACTTGTGACTAATACTCTTTCAACGGTTATGACAATGTCCAAAGTAATCCAAGCCATACATCTTCCGAAAAGAAGCAAGCCGTCAAGTCAACCCAGTGAGTGTAAAATTTTCGCCGTTTGAAAAAATATCTGTTCCCGAAATATTAAAGCAGTAATGCCAGAATTGAGAATGATAGCAAACAGCTGACATGCTCAATTGGATCTGATGAGTAAGCAAAGTTCAAATCAGCTATCCCTTTCCAAAACAATGTTTGCCTTATGCTAGTTATACTCATTAGATCGTGCTATGTTCGTTGCAGAATATGCTACAGCTCCCCTTGACCACTTGTAACCTCACTGTGACTTTCATACGGTAAGAAAATGGTTTGGGCAAAGCAATCGCGAGGTTGCACCATCTTCTCAATCTTCAAATGATCATTGTTGGGCAATGGTTTTTAATTTCAAACGACAGATGGTCTTGAAAATAGTCGAAGCTTTGTTTCATTTCATTATTACGATTCTTCTATGGTGTGTTCAAAATATGTTTCTGCAGCAATTAATACCCTATTCACACTTGCAAGTAAAACCAGTTTAAACTATACCAGGTTATTGAATGGAGCCTTCTAATTGGACAATCTAACAAATCGAATGCATTTGATTGGCTGAAATCTAACCTGGTTTAGATAAATCTGGTTTAACTGTGTCAGTGTGAATGTGGTATAAGATGTGTTGATGGTTTGTGCACGTGCAGAGAGTTACGGACAGCACAGCGTCTGTAACAATGACAAGCTCATTCCCTTGGGAGGCTGCCACATTCTAACGGGATTCAAGTCAAACTGCCAACGTTTCTTTACTCAGTTGATGGAAAACAAAATATAATTACCTGTTTAGCCGGAGAAGAGTTGGGCTTTCCAGTTCCAACCGCCTTAGGGTCCGGTACAGACTGTGCTCCATTGCTTGTTGTCACCGTTGCATTGGCTAATGAGGCAGCAAAGCTGAGAGGCCTCTTCCAAGCATTCATGGTTGGTGGGGGTGCAGGAGCTCCCGCTGTCTTGCCAGCCTCAAGGTTTTCTGTTGGTGTGACCATTTGCACACCCCTGAGTAAGGCTTGAGCAGGCTCCCAGCCTCCAACAGCTGCCATTGCGGCGTTGCTTGTTTGGCTTTGGGAAACTGTTGTGACGGCTGCTTGACTGGTTGCTTGGGTCACAGTTTGCGTTACACGCTGTTGATTGTGATCCACAAATTTAAAAGCTCTGCCAGGCTTATTCGTAGATTCCCTTCCATCATTAGCATTCCTTTTGGCTGTCTTAACATTCATCTCCTCTTGCAGCTTTCTCTTTTCTTCCTCTTTTTGTTTTTCACGTAGAAATTTCTGTGCCTTCCGACTTGTCACTTGAACAAAACCGTCATCTTCCTCTGCTTGCGATGAAGTGCCAGCATTTTCGATGTTTTGTGGCATGTCATCAATGCACACGACACTAGCAATATTGTTCACATCAAACTGTCTCAGAATATCAGGCTTTTCCATCGACTTTGATTTCGCCATCTTTTTTGGCGGCTCGGAGAACTCTTGTGAATCGGGTTGTGAAAAATTATGTCCACTATGTCTGTGGTCCGCACCTTGCCTCGTTGACGCAGACCCTCTCTTCGTCGATGAAAAATTGAACGAATAGGGTCTTGATTTGTCCTCAGCTGCTCTGTTCCCAGGAAATGAAGCTTTTCCGGCAGCAGGAAGAGTAACGGCCGATCCTGAGGTATCGATATGACCTACTCTCTCCTGCTGCCTATCGGCTAAAAAATGATCTGAACTTGCACCATGACGCGCACCCCTTCCTCGAGTGCTTGAGCCTCTGGATGACCTACCACGGCCGCTATACCGTCTGTTTGTACCACTATCCCTCGAATACCTAGTCTCTTTTGAAAGTGTTTCTTCATTGTCTGCTGGCAATGAATCATCAGCCGAGTGGAAACTATCATCATCGCTGTCAGCAGTGTCCTCATCTCCCTTTTCACCACTGAATGAAGTCTTAGACTTGGGATCTTTTGATGAAGGAGGCTTCCCGAATCCTCTGCCTCTTGCTGTTTTATAACTCATGTGTGACGCTCTGCCGCGGCCTCTTGAACCTCTCACACGAACTCCACGTCCCCTTCGCTGGTCATTAGTATCATTTCTTTGCCTCTGGAACCTTGGTGGGACCCCAGACTTATAGCTTCCTTCATACCCAGTGGGGTCCCGTGGATATCGACCTCTTAGACCCCTACTTGACGACTGCCCCTTTGATGCTCCTCTACTTGAAGTATGCCTGTTTCCCTCTTCTTTATACATATCACTGCTCTCTGAACGTTTCTTGTCACTTGTTCCTTCGGCATCTTCATTTTGGTCCTCATAATCTTCCTCATCTGTGTACTCATCGTCATCCTCGTAGTCACTACCATCATCTTTGCTGCCCTCTTTTTCTGGTAAATTCTTCTCCCTTACTTTTGATTTCTCCTCGCTTTTACTTGCCTTGGATTCCTCACTCCCTTCCTTGTCATCTTTAGAAGCCTTCTTATTCTCATACTTTGAAGGATACCTGGAAGATCCTGATGAGCTATAACCACCACGTCCTTTTCTATTATCGCTTCTATCGCGTCGATTATAGCTTCCTCTATCTTGGTAATCTTTGACTTGTTGGCGGTCACCATCTTTATACGATTCATAACGTGTTTCATGTTTCCTTGAGGGTACAACAAAGCCTCCTTTCTTCTCAGGGTCTCTGTTCTCTTTACTTTTGGCAATCTCTTTCGATTCTTCTTTGTTACCATAATCTTTCAATTCTTCACCTTTGCTAACTTCAACTATTCCTCCCTCAGATGCGTCTACTTTGTTTGCTTCTTTAGAAGAACCATGCGACTGATCTGAGATGTTTCCTGAGTGTGATCGATTCATCTCTTTAAAAGGATAGCCCTCTTTGCTACTTCCGTAAGTTCTCGTAGCACTAAATCCTCGCCCTCGGCCGCGAGAATACAATGGTTTATTGCCCCTTATTCCTCTCCCTCTTTCAGACAATCTACCTCTCTCATACTTTTTCTCCAGTCGTTGGCCATCGCTTCTACGTTCCTTACTTTTCTCTTCCGCCTCTACCTCTTGCGAATATATTCTCTCATAAGCATCTCCTGTCGATTCTGTCTGATCATGCCTTCTCTTTCGATCTTCGTGTCCGAGTTTTCTGCTGCCATGACTTTCCTTCTTGTCAACGCCATCTTGATCTTGCTTTCCATCACTGACAGACTCTTTCCTCGCATTGTTCTCTGCATCAATCGACTTTTTCTCAGATCTTTCGTCTCCCTTGCGTGAATCTTTATCACTTCGCTTCTTCTCCTGGTATTCTTTCTTATCTTGATTCTCCCTCTTTTCCTGGTAATCTCTCTTGTCGTAAAATCGATCATCGTAATGATCACGTGGTTTTCGGTTATAGCGATCGTCGCCAGTTCTTTCTTCGTATCGTTTATCATCAGACCTCCTCTCGCTGTATCGCCGATCTTCGTATTGCTTGTCTTGGTATCTCCTATCGCCGTATCGCCGATCATCATATTGCCTATCTTGGTATCGTTTCTCCCCATATCTTTTATCATAATTTTTCCTATCGTCGTATCCCCTATCTTCGTACTCCCTCTCATCGTATCTCTTGCCTCGCGAAGGCTTTGCATGCCTCCGTGAATCGTAGTCATCACCTTTCTCGTAATCATCTGGCCTCGTACCTGTTGTAGCCTCATTCACGTTGTCCTTAGAATATTCATTACTCTCTCTTTCATTTTCCTTCAGCTCCTCTTCTTTTTGGATTTCAATGAGAGACTTCTTAGGCTGTGCTTCCACCTTTCCTGCTGTTGACGCTGCTCCTTGTTCCGCCGTTTCTCCACTAACTATTTGTGACCAGGCTGAAGGCTTCTTGCTATCAGATCGATTCACTTGATTGGATTTCGCCAATTGCTTTTCCTTATCATCAGACTTACTTGTTGTCAGTTTCATCGAAAGACCTTTTCCTTTTGATTTCTCGAGGCGCTTAAAATTTTCTGGTGGTGGTTTAGATTTGGTCTGAGTGTCCTTACCCCTGTAGCTATCTGATGATTTCTTGTCTTCTCTATTCAACGGTCTCTGTGTTTCTGTTGACTTGCTTTTTCCACTCTCATCACCAGTCATTCTTCCATCTGGGTCGCCTTCAGAAGTCTGACTTTGCATCACAGATAGCTCACCTTGCTTAAATCCATTCTTAGTCTCGTCTTTAGAATCTTTACGACGACTGGACGTAGCCGTTTCTTTGTCCTTCTTTGCCATGCCTCTGCTTGCTTCATCCCTGTCTCTGCTCTTATATCCAGCATCTTTATCTCGATTCTTCCTGTCGTCCTTGAAGCGATCTTTCTTTACATCCTCGTAATCTCTTTTGCTCGACCGGTCTTCTTCTCTACTCCTATAATCTCTGTTACTATCTCGACGGTCAGAAAATTTGGTTGTTCGACGAGAATCTTTCTCCTTTTCATCAATTTTGCCTCTTTGGCTCTTTGAAGAATCATTCTGAATTGAATCTGAAGCTTGTTTTTCGACTGCCCCATCAACTCCATCAGGAGCTTTGTCTTTAAATTTGTTTTCAGCTTTTGGCCTGCTTTTATCTGTGCGCTTTTCTGTTTCTTCCACCTCACCAAGATGTCTCTCATTTCTTCTGTCACGCCTGTCTGAGCCTCGGTCTCGTTCAGGAACTCGTTCTTGGCCTCGGTCTCGATCTGAGCCTCGCTCGCGTTTCTGATTGACTCTGGTTTCTTGGGATTTTTCAGCAGTGAATACGGATTCTTCAGTATCCTTGCCTTTCTCTTGATCAGATGCTAAGTGCACCCAGCTATCATGAGAATGGACACTGCTGGCATCATCAGAGCGACTGTCATGCCTCTTCATGATTCGTGGTACTTGGATTGTATCCGTGCCTTGAAATGGTGCAGATCCTATCATGGAAAGAAAGCAATTTAATGGCTTGCAAATGAAATATTACTTGTTACCAAAGCCTTTTTAAATGTAGAGTTTAGTCGCATAGACGCAGTTTGTCGTTAATTTCTCTTTCTTCGATAACGGAAACAAGCGCATTTCTGTGGAGATTAAATTTGTCTATATTATTCTCAGTCAATGGGGGACACACTGCCTGACACGAGTCTGTAGGATGCTAGCTTAATTCTTCTGTTGAAAAGAAATTACAGAAATCAATTTCAAAAAAGTTTTTAGTACCTGAAGACCTTCGAAACACTATTTTCTCACAAGAGAAAGCAGAGCAGTCCAGCCTTCAAGGAACCATTTAACAAGAAACTCAAACTCTTGAGTTGTTGCCAGAACAATAGGAAACACAAACACTCAAGTATGCTTCTTCTGTTTTCATTTTTTCCATTAATTCTAATTTTCATATACACAATACCCGTCTGCATAATCATATTAATAATACCAACTAAATACCACATAATGAAATAAATAATAACAACTATGTTACAAAACGTTTCTACATTAAGTTAAAAATACATCATGTGTTCGACAATTCAAAACACTCAAGGGCGACGAGACAAAAAATGAGGTTTGAGTTAACCAAGGGTTCGGGGTACCCAGATTTGATGTACTTAGGCCCTGTTTACGCTACACCGTTTTCAAATGAAAACAGTACGAAATCATGCCGTTTTGGCCTTCCGTTTACACTAAAACGTTCTCATAACCGGCATCAAATGAAGACGATTCTGAAAACGGCACGATTTGAAAATGGCATGAAACGTTTCAGTGTAAACGCATGAAAACGGAACGATTTTGTTACTGACTGAAAGGGAGGCAGAGTATTCCTGTTTCATTTTAAATCCGCAACGATGTCGTTCCGTTTTCAAGCGTTTATTATACTGAAACGTTTCATGCCTTTTTCAAATAATTCCGTTTTCAAAATCGTCTTCATTTTGTTCCGGTTACAAAAACTTTTTCGTGTAAACGGAAGACCAAAACAGCATGATTTCGTACCGTTTTCAAATGAAACTTCATTTCATGCGTTTACACTGAAACGTTTCATGCCATTTCCAAATCATGCCGTTTTCAGAATCTTCTTCAAATGAAAACGGTAGAGTGTAAACGGGACCTTAAACTACCGAAGGGGGAATGTTAATTTTTTCGAGTTATACCACATTCTCACTGACATAGTTGAACAAGTTTTTTCTAAACCAGTTAAAATTACAACAAATCAAACTTTCGATTTGTTCGATTGACCAATCAGAAGGCTCTATTCGATAACAATGTTTAGACTGCGTTCACACGATGCCGGCACATTTTGAAAATGGTGAAAAATGCGAGGGCTGCAAAATTTGAGCTAGCGTTCATACGATACCGGAACAATTTGAAAACGGTAGGAAATTTGTTTTCATCATTTTCAAGTGTTTATACGTTGCCGTTTTCAAAATTTGCCGGTTAGAGTTCCTTATTCAAAATCTATCGTTTTCAAAATCTGCCGGCAAAAAATGTGCCGTTTTCGTGTGAACAGGAGGCTTATCCGTCAAATTTTTCACCGTTTTCAAAATGTGCCGGCATCGTGTGAACGCAGTCTTAGTCACAGTTGGTTTAACTTGTAAGTGTGAATGGGTATTACCAATCAGTTCCAGTTAAACCATGTTCGGAATTACATAGCGCGTCCGCTATAAAAGTATGCGTGCTTTCACAGTTTGTGTCATGAATCACATTCTATGTCATGAATCACATTTTATTGCTTGTTTGCCATTCGTTTGAAAACATCCACAATTACATTGTTTGTGTTTTTGAAGTTTCCGCTTCACTTTTGAGGCCTCATCAGCAACTCTTCAGGCCTAAGTTGCTGAAATCTCACAACTTGCTGATGAGGCCTCAGGGGTGAGGCAAAAGCTTCAAATATAAAAAACAGTTTAAGTGTGAATGAATACAAAACACATGGCAAAAAACCAACAGAATATGATCTTAGGATGGCTTCCCAATTGACTTTGGTGTGCCAAAAATAACTGTCAGTGTTTGCCAAGCTGTGTGGTGATGAGTTATTTACAAATGTCATATTTTTAAATGTCATTTAGCAAAACAATGGTAACTTAAATCTCAAAAATTCTTTTCGCCGAAATCAGTTGCCGAAATCATCTTGCGTTACTGGAGATTTTCTTTGGAAGCTGCTTTTAAATGTGCTTGTAGGAGGGTGAGAAGCGCTGAGCACTTTTTGTTAAATCTTCGGCTTCAAAAAGAGATATTATGTGCACCAAGCACCTCCGTGTCTCATTATGTATATATTTACCATGCAGTTGTCGTATTTCGGAGCTGAGAGATTTTGATATATTTCCGAGTCTTAATTCTAGCTTTGCTAAAAAAATGGTTTCAAGGGAGCTAACAAATAAATCTTTAACGGCCGGAACGACCTCAGTAATCTAAATTTGATGCCCAAGTTTGCCTTTCTGCTATACCAGGTGTCCTAAGAAAGCGAAACAGATTTGGTTGGTTCTAGCGATGAACATTTATCTTCAACCAATGGCTAATCACTTTTCATAACATTCCTTGATAGTCAGCTTGAACGAAATATGTCTTACTTGTTGACACTGGTGCACTGAGAATGGAAAGGACAACCTTGAGAGTTCAAATCTGCGCCCACCACCAAACAACAGCTTCAGATAGAGCATATTCCCGAATTACATCGAAATCAAAATTTGAATCAAGAAAACTTAAAAAACTGCAAAGGTGAGTTTGTTTTGTTTTTCAATTTGTTTTGAGTGTTTTTCAATTTGTTTCAATTTGTTGTCAGGATTTCTAGCTACTGAAAGCGAATTTAGACCCACTGTGTATGCCGCATCCAGGCATGGGACCCCTAGTTTAACGTCCCTTCCGAAGGACGACGCGGTGAGTTGTGAGGTCAGGCCTCCGAGGTCACCCATCCGGAGTTTGACCTCACTCGACCGAGCTTAACTTCAGTCACCTGACGAAGAATGTATAAGCCACTCGGCCACTCACCACGCCACTCGGCCAATCACCCCAAGTTCTAGCAAATGTAATGCAATATGGTCTAATTTCTTTCAGATCTTATTACGGCTAGTTTATACGCTTTTCTTCAAGATTTTGTTCCAACCAAAGCACCAAAGCACCAAAGTTGTGGTTTCGAGGTGACAACAAATTTGAACTTTCAACGTCATTATTTCAAAACTAAAAGTACCAATATCAACAAGATAGGTACCTTCGTCCAAGCGAATTATCGAGGAACATTTAATAATGATCAGCCAATGACCAAAGCTAAATTCTTATCGCCTGGTCAAACCAAATCTGTTCAGGACAGCCGGTAGCAATAACTGTAGTACGTCAGCATATGTTAGATCTTCAAACAGATTAAATGTTTCACGCATAGCGACCTTTGATAATTCAGTTACTTTCTATTTATTGAATGAATTAATGAAAGTTTGGAAAATGATTACGCTCTTCGTCAACTCCGAATAAAAATGGGAAAACAGAAAAATCTCCAAGAACACCATAGCTTACAAGGTCTACCTATAACAAGGCGGTAAGCAGAAATCCATGGCTTTTCCGGTTCAATCGGCTAATTTGCTACATCTAAATTTTCAAGGCCATGTCAATTACACATGAATGACCTTACCCTTGTCGAATAAAAGGAACTAGTGCAAATTTTGTGCAACATCAAATGGAGACCTTGTATCCGTTTTTTCAATCTTCAGGGGGACAGACTGGCAGTAAGGATTTGACATCCTGTGCTGTTTGTATGTAACTCAAGATCACAGACTTTGCAACAGACTGATGTATATTTGACTCACTCGGCATCTGCAAGTTACTCACTCTGGCCAAATGCTATTGTTACTACAGGTGAGACATCAATAGAAATAATTAAGAAAAGTGCGCATATTACCAACGAACTTTCTGATACCTCCATCACCAATGTGAAGACCATCGTCCCAAAGATCACTGAACATAACATTACAATTGTCAATAAAGTCGAAGCCATCCAATGCGAGCTCATCGGCAAGAAGCTCATTTACTTTGTTTACTTTGCAATTCAAGTTCAAGTCATCTTTTCTCTTAAAAATGGACGAAAACGCTATTTTTGCGTTGGGGTTATTCGCTTGAATATGCCGCAATGTCTCAATAGTTTCTTCACAAAGCTCTTCAGGTGTGCTAATAGCCGCATTGTTCGTTGCCGCATGTACAATTATCACATCACTGTCGGTTTTGCCGGCCTTTTCCACTGCTTGTCTGATCCTCATGCCGGGTTTGAATCTCTTCTCTACATCGCGCTGGCTGTTTGCGAGCTTTGATTCGTCTACGTAACGAAGCTGCGAATCGCCGACGAGAAGAACTCTGAGTCTCTTCTTGCTACTCTGTGTTTCAACAGGACGTCGACTGTTTCCTGCTAGGATGTCGACTGTTTCCTGTCTCCTGGTTCCTGTTTGCTTGTTGATTTTGTTGTAGCAAACTGAAATCAAATTTGGAACCTCTCGAGACGTTCTTCTCGAAAAATTGGCGGACTGGACAACTTTTGAACGACGGTAATCAAAAAGGAAAACTTTAGGAAGGGAAGATAGTCGAGGAAAACTTTTTGAGTCCATACACTAGCAACGAAAAAGGGAGGCTGAAAACATTCTTGAGTGTTTGCTTTTCTTTAAAGGTTGATTTCAAGTAAGTGGAATTTTCCGGGGCGGTTGATTTCACACAATAAAAGGTCACTCCACTGAAACTTCCAATTCGATTTCAGAGCAACAGGTTCTCTCGAAAACAAACCAATTTCCGCCCGCTACTAAAATTTCACTGATAGGAAATTAGCCTTAACGCCACTTTCTAGTCACGAATTTTCTGAGTGAGCCTGGAAAATACTGCTTTTGCAATTGAATAGAATCTAAGGCTGACTGACTTTTAGTGTGTAAACTTCCGCCGCTGGGCAAATTTCACCGACTGAAAAAGTAGCCTTTAAGGAGCTATGTTGGAATCCGGAACGTGAGCAACGTATCTGCATCTTCTCTTTATAATAGAATGACTTAGAATGTCCTGAAACGCTAGCAACCCCAAAATGATATAAAGCTGATTGAGCTATGTTGCCTTTAGGGTGACAGATTTCACCTCCTTAAAATTTTATGCTTAAATTTTATCAATATCAATCCATCACAGAAAGGGCCGGTATGATGTGGAGTCTCTGTGATATTTCAAGCTTCACTGTGAGACTCATATTAAAATAAACAGACCTCACGAGGCAGCAGTTTGAAGCAATAAGAAGTTTCGTACAGTACAAAAATTTTCTTAAGTAACGGAGCAGTCTGCTTCTGTTCCAAAACTCGATAAAATTTCCAAGAAAGCATTCGCACAAAACACTGCTGTCAACATCTTTCACAAAAGCATTTAAAAGTACTGGAGCTGAAAATAAAGACTGTTTGCTAAGAAAAGAAGGAGGCGACGGGACAGCATTATAGATTAGAAGAACCAACTACAAAACATGCCTACCTTCAAACGGAGATGAAGATGGTGAATAGGCAGCATCATCCCTCCTGTTTGCTTTCGTCAATGATTGTTGCTTTAAGAATCGTGGCGGTGTTTCTTTCGTAGATTTACCTGCTTTGTCACCATAAGATCGTTGGGTTCCACTTCTTGATGAGTCACTGTTCTCACTGTCCATTCTTTCTCTATGAGTTGGCTTGCTACTGTTTTCACTGTCTCTTCTCGTTTTGTTCTGTTCCTCCCTTAGCTTTATTTTCTCTTCAAGGGCTTGAAGTTTGGCTTGGGCCTTTCCTCTGCGTTCTGCCTCCTTCCTCTCATCATCGTCTTGTCTCTTTCTTCTATCTACGGCAGTCGGTTTACCTCGTTCTGATTCTCTAGTATCTGTTGGAGCAGTTGATCCTGGTGGGCTTGGCGCTAATCCAGTCTGCATAGATGCAGGAGGACCACTAACTGGAGGACCACTAACGGGAGGGCCACTGATGGGTGGACCACTGGTTGGTGGCTGACCGGTAACCACCGTCCCATCTGGATGTCTTTGTTGAGGCATTTGCATCCTGAAATTCATGTACATCCATGGATGTGGTGGATAAGGATAGCCCTGTGGTGGAGGGCCACGACTTGGATCAAATTGTGGTGGAAAAGGGCCTCTCATCCATTGTTGTGGAGGTGGCCTGAACTGCATCTGCCCTTGGTATCCTGGTGGGTGATCACCCCATGCCTCTACTGGGCCATCTTTGGCTTTGTTTTCGGTCGAATCCTATAATGGTAGACAACAAAGGTAATCAAACAATGTTGCCTTTCATCATGGAATTTGTGCTGTTTCTATGGAAAGTTCAGAATATTCTGAGAAACAGCTTTATGTCATGTAGCTTACTTTGCTCTTTTTGCTTTTTTCATGATAAAATACTCTAAGTTCACAGCCCATAATACTTTTTAGGTTTTCAAAAGAGGTTCCTTGTGAGAAAATTCCATCAACAAGTATATATCCTGACAATAAAGAGAATAATTGATGAATGAGCTTAGCTAGGAAATACAATGCTGTTTCACTCTACATTGCTTTCTAATCAGATTGCTCCTCTATACTAAATATTTGGACTCAGGGAATTGTTTTTAAACAATAATAATGATTCCCTGTCATTTTTCAGACAGCAAAGAATTTTGGACAGGAAAGATTTTGGACTACGAAAAATTTGGAAAGATATAACATTTGAGATTTTCAACACATCTACGTCTTTATCTTTTTGGCCTGAATCATAACCAATTTGGCAGCAATACAGTTACATTTAAGACCATTGATCAGCCAGTTCTATTGTATAAGTAACAATAAAACCTAGCCTATGAGTAGACCCATTATCCTAAAAAATAAAAGGTCTACAAAGTAAAGAGGTAAAGATTGCTACATCTGGCCCAATTAATCATTCTATTTCTCCATTCAAATGATCTGTGAAACAGCGCTAAACAAAGGCTGCATACATGAAGTTCCAGAAATCTGGAACTGTAGTAGCAAGCCTTGACCTATCAATTTGTAGACCTTTTCTCCATCTGGACAATGGCTTTACACAAAGACAAATGAAACCTTGCTCACAACTCACATCTTCTTGACGTGCTTTATCGTCCTTGCTGCTGCTCTGTTCGGACTTGGCTTCCTTTCCTTGAGTGCTGGCTTTTGGCGGTGGCATTTCTGGCTCTTCATCTGACTCATCAAACTTTAGCTTCACATTATAATCAACATCTTCCTGCGCTCCAGCCCAGCCTTCATCATCGACATCATCTTCCATATTCTGAATATCTTCATCCTTGACTGTGGCTGGTCTATCTGCAGACTCACTTGTTACGGCTTGGGGAGGTCTAGGTGGCTGGCCCATCACTCCAGGGGGTGGCATCCTTGAAACGATTTAATAGATAATAGTTAGCTGACACTGTAATGCAACAAACTATATATAAAGTCATATAATTATCTTCTTATTACAGTTATTTCAGATTTTTGCTTCTGGAACCAAAGATTTTGTGTGATGGCTAGCAATTACAAATTGTTTGCTTGAAAAATGCAGGAGAAATTGTATATACATGGTATCAGTCATAGATGATCACAACAATATCATCTAAGACCTTCTAATAGACCATTTGCCAATTAGGAAAAGGGATTGAGGCGAGCGCGGCCAATTCCGACAGCCCTAGTAACGGTCGGAAATTCGGGGAATCCTCTGCACTTCAGTATACACGGCAAGCTGTACCGTTCGGTCAAGTCGCTGTGTAAACTTGAATGTTGTACTATCTATTTATCACTTCCAAGAGTTATTTGGTTCTTTCCTAGTAAGGTAAGTGTTTTCCCTTGATATTCAAGCCATTTTCTCATCTTTTCAGTCACTTTGGAAAATGCTTCGAGGCACTTTAACTCGACCTATTTTCAACGATTGTAAGGCGGCTCAATGTTTAGGCCATGTCAGCCGGAAACTTCTCCCTCTTCAATGGCCTTCAACAGGTACTGTTCCGACTGTTGTTGCTTTTAAAATTGGCTAAAATGGTACGAAGCTTTATTATGGACCCTTCGAAGAATTTCAAACATTGTTCTTCCTTCACTTATATGGGAGATTATCTGCTCTAATCTTCTATGAAATAGCTCAGCATCAAGGTAGATTTAACAACAAACTGCAAGTCCAAGGACTTTTAACAGTCTTTTAACTTTTGAAGAAAGATTCGAAGGGCAATCTATCATTTTGCATAAATCAGCGAGGAAACCTAAATGTGCTTCGAGCAGGTAAAAGTAACGATCTTTTCATCTGCCAAGTGCAATTTATTTAAAACATATTTTGTACTTGAAATCAATCTTTTAAACCTCCGAAAAATAAAGCAATTCAGCACTTATTCTTTGCACAGTTGATTTTCAGACGAGAAAGGCAATAAGAATAAGCCAAAAGTGAAACTTGATTGAAGCACATTTAGGTTTCCTGGTTGATCTACGAATTTCGTGGATTTTCCTTCGAATCTTCTTTCAAAAGTTGAATACAAATTGTATCAAAATACGTCGAATTAAAGAGCCTCGAAGTACACTCCAAAATGATTGAAATAATGAGAAAATGGCTCGAGAATCTGGGGAAAACACTTAACATTGTAGAAAAGTACCAAACAACTCTTGGAAGGGGAAATAAACAGCAAAATATTCAAGTTTGCACAGCGACTAGACCGCTCAGTGCGGCTTACTCGTTTCACTGAAGTGGAGAGGATTCCCCGGGTTTCCCACTGTTACTAGGGCTGTCGGAATTGGCCGCGCTCGCCTCAGTCCCTTTTTCCTAATTGGCAAATGGTCTATTCCAAAGCATTTTTAAAAATGGCTGTGACTTTTGCTTGAGGAAGTTTGTTCTTATTCCAATCATAATGAATGCATTACACTTAGTAATACACCTATAATAACTGTTTCAGACAGCAATGCTGGAAAATATTAGCCCAAAGCCATTAGCACAAAACCAAGCTTACAAGGTTTAGTACAGATGAACAGGGTTAATAGTTTTGGTATTGCGTAAAGGAGGCATGTAGTTATTATATGGTATCAAATGGCAGGGCTAGACCATTTCTTCTTTTCAAACAATTGAAAAAAGAAGCATGAAAGGATTCTTTCAAAAGAGAAAAGTGATCAAAGGCATTGCAAGAAGCAACTAAAGATGAAGACTTTCAAAGCTGTTGAATGTGAGTTTATTGCTCTGATCTGCTTCCACTTGGTTTCCATGCTCATACAGTGATCTGTACTGAGAACCTAGACTGACGACGTGATTCCTTGTATTCGTTCAACATTTATAATCTGATGTTTTAATTTCACTCATACAAAGGACTCACGACCACGCAGATTCTAAACAGGGACTAAAATCTTACGTTAAATCAGAAGGAACTTAGAGCATCTTCCATCCTACGAACGTTGAAAGAAAATTCGAACGGCCCTTCAAAGGTCACTTTGAGCGTCGCTTCGCTTCGAGAAGTCGAACTTTGAACTAATGAGCCAATCAAACGCTACAAAAATAGGCACGTGGGTTGACCATATTAAGAAAGTAGCTATCTGATTGGTTGCGCAGTGAACGCGGCGGACTTGGCCTAATTAGTCCCTGTATTGAAGCGCTAGGACATAAGTCCCTCAACTGAAGCGATAACAACAACAACAACGAGCGTGAGTTAGAGGGACTTATGTAATGTAGTCTACTGAGAACGATGCCCTACTCCTCATGTTAGTTTCAAATGCTTATAAGCAACCCAATTTGCTACTGGGTTTGTGGCCTTGACAACAGGGTAATAAACTGCACAGTGATCCACACTGGCACAATAATGTAATAAACGCTATACTTTGGACCTAATTTGATATGATTTGCTGCAGTGTTAAGTTCAGATGTCACAACAAGAAGAGGTGCTGTTTCTTCAATCCACGGTACCTTAAGGTATGATGATTTTTAATTTTTTCGATTTCTCTGAAGCTCTACAATCCAGTTGACAGACTTGTCTTGTCTTTGATTTGATATGATTTTGCGGCATTATTCAAAACAGTAATTCAGTCAGCGTAAACAATACAATACCGGTTTCAGAAGTGACCAAACATCATCTTTAAGAAAATGACAACATATTCTAAAATGGCCATAAAATTTTTGCAGAAGGTTCCTCAACATATTCTTTGGCACAAGCACTCAAGACATGTTCTAACCAAGTAAAATACTAAGCACCATCTGACCTTATCTTTTATATTTTCCATTATTTCTATTACAATATCGGTTTTCTTCCTGTATCACACTGTAGCACTAAGCAGTAATTCATGAAATCTGTTAAATTTTTCAATTTTTTTCAATGATCTGAATAAAAAATGATGCTGGAACAATTGAAATATAAAAGAATTTCAAGAATCTGCGTAGTGTGAGCAGAGAAACTAAATTTTGAAGTTAGCCTAATTTGAGTATCCATTGTCTTTTCGATGTGAAATTTCTAAATTTGTGATGTCTTGAAATTTGAAAAATCAGCTTCTTCGCTCTCATACGTCGGATTTTAATAATCCTTCTTTCATCTTCATTGCCAATCATTGCTCTTTCAAATGAGAGATAGCTTCATAAATTTTGAGAACTTTCATTTTTCAGGATTTAGCACATTTGCTGGATCACTGTGAACTGCAATAACATACAAAGAGGCAAGCGAAGAATGCAAAAATAAAATTTTTCATGCTACGCCAAGAATACTTGCTAGCAATCTGAAATCTATCACAAAGTCTACAATATTGAAGCGCCACACAAAACAAGTTTTTCAGACTTAAAAATCTGAAGGAATCCCTTTCTTTGCTCTTTAATTGTATCAACATGTATATAAAGGAAATCTCTGCACCTTAAAAACATGAATAGAGAAGTATCAAAGTGCTATTTTGAAAATTTTGTCTGTAGAAAGATTTGCTCATTTGTTTCAAAAGGTAGTACCAACCTGTTTGGGTATGGATAAGGAAATGGATGTGGCATCATTTGTAAATATGGTGGAGGCACCATGCCAGGACCCTATCAATGAAAAAGTGCAAAATTCAGCCTTTGAACCCATGAAAACTTGAATTTCATGTTCTAACAATACATACTGTGAATGAAAGAAGGGAATATCATGCCAGAATCTATAAATTCTCTTCCTTAAATCATATCTTCTGCCCTGTTGCAGTTACATATAACTGAGAGATATATGTGATTCCCATCAGTATATAAATGCCAAGCAACCCATAAGGTGCTAGAAATGGAGGAGATTCAGATGTGCCACAACGGGCTGGTTTAATTCCTGGCTGTGGTAAGATTTATTTCCTCCATTTTCCTGATAATTTCAGATGTTTCTGCTTGCACCAAAAACGGAGACATTCTGGTTGTTCACTGGTTGAATAGTTAAATGCAAAGCACATACATATTCTAAACTACCGGGTGTCCCAAAAAAAGTATATATACGGATTTCGTCAACCCTAGCAATAAGAATATAGCGTGAATCAATCCGAAACAATTTTCAAAACATACCTCGATAGCTAACTTGAACATAGATACCTTGTTTTTTATATCGGTGCTTTGAGAGTGAAGATATTGATCTTCAAAGGACAAATTTGCTTCCACCTCTAAACCAGAGCTTTGGCTTTTGGGCCTAAGCAAATTCTTGAAGCGCAGTGAATAAAATCAACAAAATTTGAAGATGGCACAACAGATGTGTTTTACAAAATACAGTTTATGTGAGCGACCTATCGTCAAAGAAGCTCCGAAATCACACATGCTATTCATCTGTGAAAGAACTCCCTTGAGCTCAACGCGCTTTAGAAATCATCGAATCATTCCTTGAAAAGAATTTGTTATCAGATCTCTCCAGATCAGGCTGATAATGTCGTATCTTTGAAGCTGCTTTCCAAGGTTGGTCATCAACAAGATAGGAGACATCTTTTGGTCCCCAGAAGATCTCTAGACCTTCCAGTCTTGACTCCTGAGAGATCTGACAACAAATTCGCTTCAAGGAATGATTCGATAGTTGCACGAGTGTGTTGATGCTCAAAGGAGTTAATTCACCGATGTAATAGTAAGAGTAAACTCAATTGTCGATATTGAGATGAATGAAGCTGATTTTGAAGCTCCCTTGACGATTGGTCTGACATAAACTGTATTTTTGCAAACACATCAGTTGTGCCATCTTCAAATTTTGTTGATAATATTCACTGCGCTTCAAGAATTTGCTTAGGGCCAAAAGCCAAAGCTCTGATTTCGAGGTGGAAGCAAATTTGTCCTTTGAGGATTAATATCTTCACTCTCAAAGCACTGATATCTACAATCGAGGTATCTATGTTCAAGTTAGCTATTGAGGTATGTTTTGAAAATCATTCCAGAGTGATTCACGCTATATTCTAGTCGCTGGGGTCGACCAAATCTGTATACTTTTTTTTGGGACACCCGGTATATATATGGCTAATCTTGCATACACTAAACACAAAAAATTTGGGCAAAGTGTATAAAAAGAATTTCAAGGTGTATATATGTTAGAAATTTTCGACATTTTGACAAAAATTTTGGATGACTACAGAAACAATCCATAGGCAGTGTCCTAAAGCTGTTTTATTTCAAGTTTCAGTACAAATTCAGTACAGGTCTTTCACAATTTAACACTGTCTTCAGGCCTTTTCTTGAGGAAAGTTGCACGAGAGTGCCAGAACGCTCGTGTAATTTCGTTTGCGCGAGCGATCGTTCAGGTAAAGATTCACAAGCACTGTTTATTCCTTGGAAAAGCAAGTTACAATGAATCTCAATGTTATTATTGTCAAATGAGAATGAATTGTTAGAACACTAAATGTTAGTCTTTTCAATCAATGGTAAGCACGGATAGGATACCACCGGTTTTTCGTCTTGTCTCATCACGATGAATCTTTACTTTCTACCTTCTGTTTCTGGAGTGTATTTGGTCTTACTATTTATCAACTCTGAACATCGGGCAGGGAATTTTCTTGGCTCCTTCTTTAATTTAGACCACAATTTTATTCGCCGTAATTCAGTTAAGATACGGTAAACAGTACGACGCTCTCATATCGAAGAGCATTAAATGGGAAGAAAGGTTTTGCATTCAATGATAAACGTAAAGGATCGATGCACGTTGATTGATGAAAGGATGAATCTGATGTCTGGCAATCATATTTGTACCATTGATGAGGCTTCTGCTACAATGTTGATTCCCCATTTGCGGCTCCCATGAGGATGATTCCTTGTCTTCTTGAAAGACTTAAAATTTCTTCCGAAACTTGGTTCCCTTCTTTTAGTATTTTAGGCCCCGTTCACGATGTTGAAATTCTTTAAATTATATTTCCGTTGCTCTTAGAACCAATGTTTAATTAAATCATCTCCCCTACCGATCCCAGTAAGATACTTTCCAGCTTTAACTCTGAGCTTATAATGTAGTTATTCTAATATCAGGTTTCTATCGCATGTTTATACTACTGTATTTCGTTTTCCCGAAAAAGATGTCTTCTTGAAGTATGATCATTTCCATCTGAGGTCAAATCCATTAATGCCGTTTTTCATAACTTAACAGAAGATTTGTTCATTGATCAAGGAGAATCTTATCCTATTGCAATTCACAAGAAATTGTTGAGAGCGATTTCCCCTAAAATTGGCAATTTTGCGAGAGCGATAAAGAGCTCGCGTGATCATGTTTGCGCGAGTGCTGACGCGATCGCGAGCGATCGCTCGCGTAAAACGAAAAGGCCTGTGTCTTCATCCTGAGAATTTCTTAGAATTTCACAGAATTCCAGGGAATGTCAAATGTTGGAGAATTTTCAAGAAAGTTGGAGAATTTCGTTGAAAACTCTCAAGAATTCTTGGCTTATACAATTTCGCAAAATAATATTCTGGAACAAAAGGTAACTATTTGCAATTTTGCAACAACAACAGGTGTGAGTACAGTTGAATCTCAATTGAGCACCAATGATAACAAACATACTGCAGGAGCAACAAACTAAATAATGAATGGTTTTTTCTGCGAAGTTCTTTGTAAATCCTTTCTTTTTAACAAACTCAAACTCCCAAAAGAGCAATGTTTTGGTTTCCTTTTTGCGTCAAGCATGTGTTTTTGTGCAACAATACAACATTGATTATTGAACAAGTCATCTGTGTGGGCTCAGCAACAATTCCACCTTGGCCATGGTAAAATAATGACACCAATGCAATACAGAAATTCCATATCTTTTGGGAACATCTAATGTCAAAATAGTCAACAAGGTACATATCTCCATACTTAGGATTTCAGGCAGTGAATGTTGTGTTTAATCATAGAAGTTCCTCATTCAGTGGTGAGGATGATGTTCATGAGACTGATTGTGCTGAAAAATGTAACACTGTTTCACTAAATTGCTGTCTTAGCACATTCATTTGCAAGCCAACTGTTCCTTGCGGAAAACATGGAAATCATAGGGCAAAATGCTTCCATGAAATAGACCTTTTAACTACTCTGAAAAAGAATGTGGATCAAACGATATTTCATTACATTTTGTAGAATTTTCGAATGTGCACAATTGCGATCGAAGCTCTAATGCCATTCAGTTGAACCTCGCGTATAAAAATGTATAAAAATATCGCTTGATCCAGGCTCTTTTGTAGAATAGCCAAAAGGTCTATTATTCAGTCCTGCAAACAATTCTAGGCAGTAAATATCTGCGACCAAAAACAAATTTCAAACAAAATATATAGACTATTTTGGGATGTCTGAAATGTCAAAAAGCATGAGTGTCTAAAATTTTTGCATTTAATGTACTGTAAGCTGACATGCCAATAATTGAAACTACCTTTTGTCTTTAGCTTCACATTTGGTAAAGATTTAAAATATATATATACTTACATAGGGATAGAACTGAGAGCCTGCAGGTGGTTGCATAGGTGCACCATTAAACATAGGTCTTTGTTGGTCTCGTGGCATGCTGAAATCCATAGGTGGGCCTCCAGGTCCTAGCAAGGAATAAACAAGAAAAAATGTAAGTTTGCAAACAACCATTAATATCAAATGGCGGAAATCCAACATACTGTGTCACCCAATGTTTAAATTGGGAAAATTACATAATGAGACACACATCTACTTTACAGAAAGCTAAAAGCCTCAGTTTATAAAAGAACGTGGACTGCTGGCATGAAAAGTATTCTGTAACTGCAGGCTTTTCACCTACTTTTCCTCAGTAAATGTAATCAAGCCTGCTGGAAATAAGAGATGTTTCAGAAAGTCTTGTTGTCCAAGTTGCAGAATTAAGTTTCTAAGCACAAGAATCAGATGGACTTGGGTTGATTGCTCTTGCCCAAAACTGGCTAAACTTCATGTTGCAAACATTTAAACACACTGGGAAATTTGAAGGCAGCAGTTTAGAGCAGAACCTTCAAAAGAATTCAATTTCACAAGCCACTTTTCACAGGATGTGGAATAATAAAAACTTTCATACAACTAATGACATGCACAAATAGAAAACATTCTGTCTATGCCAGACTTATCTTTGGCTTGTTGAAAAAGGCCTCCATTTAGTCAGCTATCCTGCTCTTAGTCTTCAAGGCTATCTTAGATTACATGTAATTATCAAGAATATATACATACTTGGGCCAGGACCTGGCATGGGAGGTTGTCCTGGCATCCATTTGTCTCCTGCCAATAAAGGAAGTTCTTTCAGTTATGTTACTTCTTATTAATACAAAGGCATACCCAGAGAAGTGTTTCTAAATTTGCACAAAATTCCAGAAACAGAAAACATTTTCTGCAGTTTGAACATCTGTGAAATGAAAAAGAGATCCTGCTGTAAAGAATGGCCAAAAATGCTCTTTACAAATACAGTTCTTCCAAACTTTGGGTGCACTTTACAGTATTTGCCATACCCTGCCCCCCGATGGAAACTAAGATCAACAAATTTTTGCAGCATATTGTTGTTGAATCTTGGACAAGTTGTGCTATTTAGTCTTGCTCATAATATATAGCACAGGGCAAGTTCCCAACACTAGTTATGTTTTTGGTTTGACTGCAGATGAATATGTAACTTCCAAATCACCATCAGTTTTCTTGTATGATGAAGAACTTTGAATTATCAAAGAAATCTTTTTCACAAACCTGCAGGCCTTTGTAGGGCATTTGAAATATTGTTGCTTGCAGATCCTTTCTTGTCTAAATCTTGTTCTTTCGGTGATTCTTCGGTACTCTGACCTCCTGCATCCAAACCCAATTTTGGAAACTCTCTTTGGAAAACGTTTGATGATGGCTGTGATTGTGGAGTGCCTTCAATAACAAATCATTGGCAAATAAGACTGTTTTCTTTCTAAAGATCTACACAATAGTCAATGATAGACATAAATCATACACATTAACAATAAATCATTGGTTCCACTTTTGCAAACTCAGAGTTTTCACGCAAGGTGCAAACACTGACCTTCACCTACAGTATGCTTCCAGTCATTTGATACTTCATTTCACAAATTCTCCCAACAGGTGATGTTAAAGATGAAGTCAAGGCATATTCTACAAAGATCCTCTGTGGCATTGATTAGATCAACAAATTAAATCAAAACTTGATTTGAAACAGATCATCCTAGTAAAAATTCCATTCTGCAATCTTTAGCATAATAGACGATTACGGAAAAGATGGCGGACCTCATTTCACGCAATGCATGATAGGAATATGCCCCCTAGCAACGCATAGCTACTAAAACTTACAACTGCGGCATAAAATCTTGACCACAGCTACGATAGATTTAGGCCGTCGCAACTTCATCGTGAAGTCGACACTCTTCTAAGCCGTCGCTCACAATAATGTACAGTACAGTTTCCCTACAATTTCAAGATGTAGTGGCCTGCTGTTTTCATCGTTTCATCAAGATATCAAGAAGATTTTTGGCCTTGTTTACATTACTGATTAGAGAGTGAAGAAAGAGGTGAATAAAACAGAGATGAATAAAAAGTTGTAAAAACATTCGAAAAAAGAATGAAACATTGCAAATCACCTTCTCTTGAGATTTGCATAACAAGAGTATTGCAATGGCTTCAGTTCACTCGGCCGAACACAACATTCGAACTCTTCTTTCGTTCAGAAGTCTCATTCTTTTGGGATTTCTCTCCGCCAAGTCTTACGACTCTCTAGTCTACTGTTTGCAGAATTTGCATCCTTTGGATAGTTAAGGTTTTATCTGCGAAGTCTACCGTCTTTAGAAGACTTCGTGTACTTCAGGTGCCCAAAAGAATATGCGTAGATTTCACGATGAAGTTGCGACGGCCTAAATCTATCGTAGCTGTGGTCAAGATTTTATGCCGCAGTTGTAAGTTTTAGTAGCTATGCGTTGCTAGGGGGCATATTCCTATCATGCATTGCGTGAAATGAGGTCCGCCATCTTTTCCGTAATCGTCTATTGCCTCTTAGATATGAACCATCTGTACTACTGCTTGGTTAACTGTTGCAATGTTACATCATTTCTGTTATCTGTGCCAACAATTACTTCAATGATTTCATAACATTCAATATTTTTTTCCTTGGGCCTTAAACTCTTGATTTATCATTTCAAAGAGCTTATACAAATACTTCCTTATCTAGATTGCTTGACGACATCATTTTTCACAGTTTCTGCTCTGTCTAATGCCACTCGATCAAACCTCATGTATGAAAATGTATATAAAAAATGATGATAGATCAAGGCTCTTTTGTAGAAAGGGTTCTATGGTGGCTGGCTGGCAGCTGCCACATGCTTAGAAGGAACTGAGTGAGAGACATTTGTCACCACACCTACTGAGGCATGTGTCTGCACCCTCAAGTATTTTTGTGGGTATACATCCAATAGAACTTTTTTATCCAACAGAACTGCCTGTAACTCAAAAAGAAACAACTTAGTAATTTTAACATAATGAAAAAATACAAAGATTCAAACTTACTGGTTCCTCCTTGCAAATTTCCCCATCCTTTTCCTTGTTCTGATTGGTTCTTGAAGCCCGCACCTGCATTTGGTCTCAGCGAAATCTCCTGTGGCTGGTCCGGCTTTGTTGGTTTGGCCTGTGCTGCTTGTGGCTATGAAAAATAGTGTAGATTAACACACCAAAGATATATTTCATGGTTTCAATCAAAAACAGCAATACAGATACTGTAAACATCAACACTGATTTCTTGCCAAAGCAGTCCTTTCTGAACTCCTTGCTATCATCTCTCAATTTTGAGGGTTCCAAAAAATTCTAGGAGAATATTTTATGTTAATGTTGACACGAGACAATCCGTACAAAAAGTGATCAATAATAAAAAAGGTAACTTCAAACTGATTCAGCTTCAAAACTAAGTTCTTGTAGCCTGCGCGCAGCCTCAACTCCTCCTCACTGGAAAAGTAGAGTCTGCGCAACAACAAAATAATGCTCGTAACGCTGACGCTGCAAAAGTGGCAGCCTCTGTCTGATATTCTCGACGCGCGGCAATGCTGAAATAACTCTGAAATGAACCGCTTGATCGTGCGTTATACCCGTTGAATGCGAAGATCTGCGATTGAAACTTTGAAGGGACACAGAAAATTGGAATGAATTCGCTTCAACTTTAGACTTGCTCCAAGTCTATTTCTTTTCTTCTTCAGAGACTTCAACGTTCCTGCCTGAGGGAAGATGAATTTATGAAACCTGCTAAAGTTCTCATGCATGGAAAATATAGGCTGATGGCATTCAAAAGTGGGCAATGATAACATTCCACCCTTTTCATTGAGAAGCCTAGAACATTAATCCCCATTGAAATGTTATTGCCGTTCAACGACATTCGCTTTTGTAATTTGAATTGACAATGATGTTGTTTTGGAGAAACACTGCCCCTTCTTTTCTGAGTTTCTTACATTCAAATTTTGTTTTCCCTGCGTCGCTCCAACAAGGAAAATTTCAACATAAATTTCGAGCTGTTTTCAAGTGGCGAAGGCCGTGGCTTAGCAAAGTAAGCTGCGATATGAGTTGTACGACTTCCAGGAGGTCCTACCGTTGCAGTGCTGCAGTTTCAAAATTTCGGTTGATGCTGACCAGCGAACCTGAACTCCGAACGGCTGTTCTCCTTAGAATAAGGGTCAAAGCACAAGTACAAGAAATTGCAACTCAGGAAGTCTGACAGGAACAGCTCAGAGAAGATTCTTTGCTAAGGAATTTTAAAGTCAGTGAGGTTTGTTTATTGCTCTGTTTTTTGGCACCGCGCGATTCAAAATTTGCATTGAGAAAGGCAGTGAATAATGAACAAAAGAAACTACAATCAAACCAATCTGGCAGAAAGTTGCCAGATGGATTTGATTGGATCATAGACAATGCGAAAACAATCAAAATTGATCACTACTGCGTATTTAAGCGAGGCTGTTACGAGCTTTGTTTCGTTGTTGCGCAGACTCTACTTTTCCTTCGAGGAGGAGTTGAGGCTGCACGCAGGCTAAGTTCTTGTTGCTGAATGTCTTTACCAATACATATGTATTGCACATCCCAACCTCACAAGATTTCAGGGGTTTTCAGTGGGAAACTTGTGATGGCAGATGTGGATGCACAAACGTGCATCAGTAGTGTCATGTGAGCGATGAAGCAAGCAAGCAAATCTTTATTGAAGAGTGAAATACGCCTACCATCTTGAGCAAACAGGACATGTCAAGATGAAGATGATAGTGACAATGATGACAGCAAGTTTGAACTATCTACAGAGGATCTAGATGATTAATGAATGACATTTTGAGCTTCTGTTAGATTCCATGTTTGATGTATTTAATCTTTATAGTCTGATTAGTGTTACATAATGTGATGAGTGATAAACCCTTTCATTTCAACTGATAAACATTATTAATAACTCCTTTATGATTAAACACTCAGTTACTGCCAATATGGATAGTGCACACAACTGACGGGATATGGATGATTGACCACTTGCGCCAGATTTTTGGTGTGAAAGGCCTGGATTTTACAGCCCCGTTGAAAGTATATAGTAGCTACTACAAATACCTGCTCTTCCATCTTTGTGGCATTCTTCTCCTTCTTTCCCCATCCTGAACTTCCAGATGGTACCAAGCTTACTGTGGGATCGTTTCCAAGATTTTCTTTTTTCAGAGAGGGCAGGTTTGCTGGAATAGGTACTCGTCGGCTCTGGGACACTTTTCCCAAACTTTGCATGCCATGGCGAGTTTGCCCTTCAACGAAACCGAGCAATGCAAATTATATTCTGGGTGTCTCAAATAGTATATACAGTATCAGGGCCGTAGGAGCGTTTTTCAGATTGGAGGGGCACCAATTCGTGGCGAAAAGATAAAGCTGTTGGGGGTTTGGGGGCGGAGCCCCCGGAGAAAATTTTCGAGCAATGCCCTTTTTTCTTTTGGAAACGCCCTTCTGTGAATGCTGAAAGGTAATTCAATGGTCGGAGGTCCGCAGGTGAAATAGGAAATCTATAAATCCAAATGTATTTCAAGCAAGCTAGTTGAAACTAAACTACAGTAAAAAAACCGCACATAAGAACCTAACATTTTGAACCCAGCCTGTTTAGGTTCTTATGCTATGAGGTACATCCCGCAATCAGGGTGTAGGTTCTTAACATAAGGTCCAATTCAAATGCCAGAAAACAAAGAACAGTTGAAGGTGAACAGGATGGCAACCTGGCTAGCAACGCAGAGCTCTACTTTAATCAAAGGTGAACCTATGGGTAGCTCGCGGAACGTAACTGGGATATCCGATTTTGTTATCATTTAGTTCATTACAAAATGTAACTGTAGGCATTGCTATCCAGCCACACAAGGTAAGATGTTAGGCCAGGGCAACACGGTGCCGGTGCAGTGATATTTTGCGTCAATTTCAACTAAGATTCCTGTTGCTGTGGATGAGCAGTTCGAGCTGGCACACATGAATAGTTCCAATGGTTTTTGTGCAAGGCGTTAAAAATTCGAACGAAAAAATCGTACGTAACGTTTCCAGAATAACAGGATTTTTACAGATTTTGGTGGATTTTTCTTCAAAACAAAAGGATCTTTGCCGAAGATGTAAAATATTCCTTGAAAGTGAAACTCCCCTTGGCGCTCTTGAAGTCATCACGATGAAATATTCCTATCAGGTTCCAGTGTTTGCAGACCTCCGCCTTCAAATCTCACTCTTGCTATTTTTAGTGTGATTTAGATGTTTCATTCTCCTTCACAGAGGCTGAATGGAATTACCAGACGAACGGATTTGGTTTCGTTTCTGTTCCAGATTTACGTTTTATTCAACCCAAAATAAACCCCCGTCTAAGTGCCCCGGTGAGAGGTCAGATGTTCACCAGGGTCCTAGTGGTCTTAAAACAAAGTCATATTTTTCCAGCGGGGAATTCACCGGGGTAGAATGTACGGGGACACTTGACCGGGGGTGTCAACATTGTAAACCTTCGCTGAGAGTAAACAAAGAGCATGGCATTGCTGAATGTTAGAGTAGTTTTTAGCCATATGCCCCCATAACAGTTCAAATTTGGATTCATCTGCACCTCCAATATCCACCCCATCGTCTCCCATAGTGCGCCTTGGTTCTCATGGATTCCTGCATGCTTGTTTTCATACTGAAATCTGTTCTGTTGGCCGATGAGCGGGCAGACAGGAAAAACATTCATTCATTGATTTCTTTTCTTGTTGAAGAAAAGAATTACAATAGTCTATTTTAGTACGTGACTGGATTGAAACTGGACAAACTTGCTATGACTGGTTTTGATTCCACTTCCGACAAGCCAGACAACAGTGGCATTGAAAAGTGCTGTGCGCAATAAATTCCGCAGGGCATACCGGAAAACCAGACCCTATGGCCCTGAGACTAATACGACCTCTAGGACCCGAAGTACAGAGTTTGAAAGGAGTCATTCCCTAAGATGGCATCAGATAACAAGACAGTTTCCTTGCAGATATGTCAACTACTGGCAGTTTTAAAAAGGTAGGCCAAAGTTTCTCTTGTTGTTTTTAACACGGTTTCAATTATCATCCAAGTATTTATCATTGTTTTCTCTCTGTTCTTTTTCCATTAAATATTCAAGGGTAGGAAAAGCATATCTGACTGATTGCGCAGAAAAGCCTACCTGAAAAGCCTACCTATGGATTCGTCAGAGCTGGCGCTGCCACTGCATGCTCAGCAATTCAAAGAATAAAATGTTTTTATTTGTACTGGTGTCCCGTCTGTTCAAGGGTATTCACCATAGAAACGGTATTCACCCCATGCTGAAGTGAAGGGTATTGGCGCTAGATTTGAAAAATTATAGCAGAAACAGCCTGATTAGCATATAGTATCTTGAAACACTGCCTTTATTAAGAGGGGATGACCCCTTAATGTTAAGGATCCTTTTAAACTCGGTCCTGATGGGTCCTAAGGGTTACTGGGGTCTCAGAGTCATACGGTCTGGTTTTTCCAGTATGCTATTCCGCAGACAGCAGAGTTGAAAAGATGCTTTGTTCAAAACTTTCGCAAAGCAGTATGGGTCCTGATATAAAAGGAAAAAATGTCTACGGGAAATTTCCCATCCCATCTCACAAACTCGCGTCACTTCGTTCCGCGAGCAAAAACACAGTCCTTTAGTCCTGAATCTTCTCATCTCCTGACCCATCCACATTAATCGGACAACCAGGTCTTTTTCTAAGAGCTCGGTGAAGAATTCCTTGTCTTCCGTTAGGTCCTGCCATGATTCCATTTAGTCATCAACACTCTTCTCTTCCTAGCTGAATTTATTCCCAGTGAACGAAAGAACGAAACTTTATACCCTTTGTTAAGAACCTGGTTATAAAATCAGGCTGAAATGGTTCTTATTTATTGGGTACAAAATATATGATTTCAGGTTGTAGGTTCTTAATAAATGAAGGTTCTTATGTGCGGGTTTTTACTGTACGACACAAGAATACTTGGTCAAAAGGATCACAAGTTTTCCTAGCTTAGATGAGTGTGATTTAGATTGTGGAAGTCTTGGTACATTTCGTATCACTTGACAAAAGGCTTCTGATGTCAACTGGGCTGAACTTTCTGAATTATAGTTTCTTGCATTGGAGTCTACAACGGATTTTTTGTTGTTGTTGACCCAAGGTAGGTCTTGACTCGCAATGCACACTTCAGAAGCCCATTGATGATTGCTTGAACTGTTTAATAAGGAAAGGAAAGTTGAAAGAAGCTCCCATTTCTAGATTCCCAATTAGAGTGGTTTATACTTATCTTCCTAGCTCACCTAGGGGACGTTGACAGTACTGAAAGAGGGAGGGCACGAGGGAACACTTTCGGAGAGTAATTTCATGGCTGGTTCAATCAGTTTTCTACGTCATATATGATTAATGAAAAAAATGCAACTTTTTGGAAATTATTGGGGGGGCACGGGCCCGACCGGCCCCAATACCTGCTACGGGCCTGTACAGCATATACCCTTTGTCACTGGGAATAGGAACCAAAACATAAAAATCATCATTCTCAAAGTACACAGCTAAATTCATCAATCTTTCACTTAGATACACATACCATACATTTTAAAATTGTTCTCCAAACACCAGAGATACAAGCCCATTAAGTCAAAATCCACAATTCACGTGGAACCAGGGGTTTGAAAAAGGGACTAACCATGATTTGCATCATGAACATTTTCCAAAGTACCTAAAAACTTCAATTTTTACTTCTTCGCTTTGGAAAAGAACAAAAGACTCATGGACATCTCACTGATTAAATGAATATAATGAAAATGTGAAAAGAATGATAACATCATGCCACATTTCCAAAATAGGCATGCATGTGCTCCTTTTCCTTTCCTTAATAAAAATAAAACTTGTGATGGAATATGATGCAAGGACTGATTCCTCAAAAAAAAATTTTTTCTAAACAATTGAAGCATATCAAGATATAATTCTTTTCAAACATAACAACTGGAATAAAACAGGCTAGACTTGTAGCCATAAAGTCTGTCTCAAAATATGTCACCTACAGATGCCCAAAACAACAACAACAAAAGTGCTTTCCGATGAAATTTTGCATTATTGCAAATCTCAGATGACATCAAATTTCAGACAGACTCTAGCATTCATGGGAAGAGGGTTCAATGCCTAGTGATGATATTGATCTTGAATGCTCATCACTCAAGGCTCTCAGAACTATAGCAACATTAACTTCCTTTTATCTACAGTATGAAACTTCAAATAAAAACATTTACAAAGGGCTGCCAAATTATGCTACTCAGCATTAATGTAGAGGTTTGGACATACACCTGCCAAAATTTACAGGGTGTCACAGAGGGATTGTGCCCTGTTTGTGTGGCTGCTGTGGAGGGGCTGTGGGTTCCGTTGCCTCAGTTTTTCTGCAGTTGGATGGGTTGGGCTTCGGCATGGGGGAACTGCTTGCTTGGGTCACTCTGACATGTGGCTGCTGATTTGTGGCAGAGAGAATATGGGGTTTGTCGCTGCTTTGGGAGCAGTGCTTGTTGTTCCACGGCAGTGTCAGGGTGAAGTGAGTTTTTGGGGAGGGAATTCTTGCGTTGTTTTGGAATTTTCCCTACTGTAAATTTTCTTATAAAATGTAGAAAGTGTTCTCTTATAAATAGGCAATCCTGCTGACCCTTTAACAACAGATTCAGGGAGAGTTTTTTGGTGCAGCGCTGGAGCCCTTCCTCTGGAGGCTTGCTTTGTTTTGGCATTGCTGGAGAGCAATGGGGGTGCTGTGTTTAAGGTGGTCACTTGTTTTGCACTTTCTCTTCATTAAATTAGTGGCTACCTGTAAGGTTGGCTCCTATGGGATCTCAGGCTCTAGGTTGGGGCCTGTCCTGTGCAGCTATGTTAAGGTTGGGATGATTGGGTGTGCAGCTCCTCTGCAGCAGCCAAGTGGGTGGGAAGCAGCTGTATGGGATGCCACGTACTTAGCACTATAAATTGTAACAGTGGAATTTGAATCATATGAAAATGAAACAGAAACAAAACTTGTTCAAACCATGGAGACATTCATATTTTTTATCCTATATCAATCAAAGAAAGGAACTCAATTCCATCTGACATTTAGAAAATAAGACATATATATCTAAACAGTTTCCAGGATACATATGCAAAGTTGTCAGTGTTTTAATAACTTAGCAGTTGGTTTTTGTGTGATGGCCTGGCATACAGTTTGCTCAATTAAGTTTCTTTTGATATTTCTTTTCTCTTTGGTGTAAAGTAAAAGAAAGTAATCAAATTTTTGGCCAACATTTGCTCATGGCCCTAGCCAAAGTGTCTAAAGCCTCATTTTTTGATGTAATCTTGATCTTAAGATTAACCAACCATCACTTCATTATACTCAAAACAAATATACAATACAATGCCAACAAAGCAATCTCTATAATATATGGTATCTTATACAGTATAACATTTATGATGGAAATTGGCTTGTTTGCATTGTATTGTGTATCTCTGTTGTGCACAAGGAAGTGAATGTTAAGTTCATGAATCCGAAAGTCCCAGCAAAGAAGTTTGCTTGGCCAGTGACAGATGATTGCAATTGGATCCCAGTTTCGCACATTCTAAAACTCATGTCACACCCGGGAACAACATCCACAGGGCGGGCCTACAGATACCCAAACTCTGAACTTAACGAGGTGAGCATCAATTTTCAAAGGCTTCCAGGATGAATCAATCCATTGAAAGTATGTACCACTTTTCCCGTTGTCTTTTCACACAATACACCCTTGTTGGAAAAATTCTATGCCAACAGATGCCAATTTGGTCTTGGACAGCTATGAGAATAACCCCCGTTTTGAACAAATACAGCAAAACCATAAAATGCATCTCTATTTGGATAAAATCCAGCTTCGAAATGAAGAGCATACAGTAAATAATTATCCATGACAAAAAAATCTGCCCCAAAGCTCTTCAGTTATCATGCTACCCCCTTCTCCATGTTGGCAAATTTGGTTATTTGATACCCTTCCAGACTCCTGCTTTGCTTTAATACTTGCAAGAGAATACAGTAAGTTCTAAGGTGTAGGATTCCATGTAAAAAATGGCAGGAATGCACCTCCTTGGGACACAAAATTCCTAGCCTGTTGAAGTTGGCTGCATTTGACCATGTTGAGTGTGCATCCATTTTGACAGAGCTATTGTTCTCATGTCAAATCAAAATTTCCTTGGTTTTCAGACTTTTTCAGAACTTCTTCATGAGCACATCTAGATAACGTGAATAGCTCCCTTAACTGTTGCAAGATTTTTGCAAGATGCCATGAAAAAATTATGGAAAATTATAGACTTTATGGGAATACTTGAGAGACTCTGCAGCCCCCTGGATAACAGAATTTTGCAAAAAAACATTTGGTCGTTTAAAATATAGTATTGGCGGTAAATCAATATTTTATTCCATAAAACTGGAAAAGCATCACAACATTTATCAATCAGAAAGTCAACACCAAAATCCCTTCCCCAGACAGATTTTGGGGTCAAAATCATATTTGGTTCAAACATTGAAGCAAGATTCTACAAATACATTGGTCTTCAATAACATAAAACTTTAAATTCCCAAAACCATTCATAGCGTATTGTAAGTAAATGCTGAAATATGTGGGATAGGAAATTTAATTTTTCATATATTTGAACTTAAAGTTGCCATCTCATGAAGAAAACACATTTCTGTATCAATCGGCTAAATAGTCAATTGATCATAAAACCTGAACCAAATGAGATATCTTGCTGAATGTTCTATTCTGAGGTTATTGGATGCATGGGAGCCTGTGGTTAAAATTAGAAGGACTTTTGAAAATGTCACTTGACTGGATCTGTTGTGCTTAATTGGAATGACCCCCTTTCCAATTCATTTGATATCCCTTGGGAAATATGAAATCAATTTTCACTGTTAAAAAGCAGAATACCCATACTGTTGGTGAAGTTCTGGAACCAATATGTCTGTGATCTATTGTGGTTCAGTGCAATCCTCACTGTTTGCAAGAGTTAACCATCCTTGTGCAATTTTTACTGATTTCAAGCTGAGTTGTGAAATCATGATGAAACAGATGTAATGCCATTTTACCTGTGTACGTCTTGTGAAGTTGTATTTGAAATTTATCCTTACATCAAATACAGCCTGCCAGATTGACTGCTGAGGAAGTTTGTATAGAGTGCACAATATCTGGCGCATGCAGAAACTTCCAAGGTTTTCAATCTGAGAGATGTAGTTTGCAATAACAAAAATCCAATGCTTCAACTGATAATTCTCAATTGCGGAAACTCTAAAAATCTTTTGGAAAGTGACTTCCAGACTAAAAAGCTCTAGAGTGCATGAAAGATACTGCGCACAAAGGAATTTGTGTAGCTTTTCGAACGGAGCCATGCAGTCACAATGAACAAAAGCTCTATTGTTTTGATCATTTGTCAAAGAGCAGAAGCTACAAAATTTCAGTTGCCCTGAATGGATCTAAAACCGTTTTATGTCAGAATCATACGCTCTTTCTTTGAAGTAAAATACAAGGCTCCTGGATTTGCTGTTTTTGAAAACCCAATGAAAGCGTTTTGCTGGCGCTTTTCTTTCGATATTCCTTGCCTGTGTTTTGTTAAAGGGGATATTTCTAAAAATACAAAGCTTTTCAGCAAGATTATCTTCCTTGGACTTGTAAGATTTGTCAAATCTTCCCTTCACATTGATATTGGGTTTAATGGGTCAGCTTGCATATTTTCCACTTTTGTACATTTGATAATCCAGTTACCTTGTTTCACAGTTCATACCAACCTTTTAAGAGCAAGTTCTAACATTCATTGAAACATCTTGCCAATTTTGTCGCTGATATGTGAGTATTAATTTGGGAAAAATTCACCCTGGATGGGTCTACCTTTTCAAATGACTCCATGTAGCGATCCAAGTATATATGTGCCAGTTTTCTGTCAGTTTAGAAGGAAGGGTGCTACTGTGCTTATTCTGATATATTTTGAGAGCTTCATCAACTTTGGTGCCTTTGCAAAAGTTGAGTTTTGTGTAAATTTTAGCTTCATCAGCACAGAAAAGCAGGATTTGTTTTTTAACCTATTGTGTTGTCAAGAATGTCAAAAGCCAGATGCCATACACATTTTCTTTATTTCAATCCCGTGTAGTGACTGAAGCGAAATTCCTGGCTTCTCTGCTGGTAAAGTTTAGCTACAGTTTTGAGAGGAAACGTGAGTAAAAATGTTTTTGGCTTAGAAATAATGGTTGCCAAAGAAATGAAGTCTATATCCATGAACAGAACATCTCTGCAAGTCATGCACTTTAATAAGAATAGCTATTCTATTTGTCATTAGATGCATACACGGGGACAGTGCTCTTTTGTTGCTTTTTAGGCAATCTTGCCTATTTCATGCAAAATATTATATTTTCCAGTCTTTCCTGTCAAGACTTTCCAGTCTCAGTCTGGATTGGCCTGGTGGGGATGGCAGACTCTCAGGCCTAGCCTGACTAATTCCATCACAGGACACCTCCTGATTGCCCTTTTTGAAAGACAGGTCTTGATTATGGACACTTGAAATACCAACAAACAACTATGGGTAACTGAATATCTCCAAGATATAGGATCTTTAGGATTTCAATATGTCACCACCCTTACATGAATACAAAACTTTAATTTCTCAATGCAACCAGATGGCAAGGTGGAGGAGTTTCGCCTCACGCCAGCTACAACAAAATAGCAAGTACATTTGTTCGAGGCAAACAGCCTGAACGTTTAACGCGATGGAAAGATCCACCGTGCAATATATGCTGCATAGAATCTTTGAAGGTTCCTTCTCTGTTGAAAGCAGAAAGAAATTGGGATCCAGCTATTTGGTGAACAAAGAGATTTTAAGACATGCGAAAGCGGCCTAGAGACCCACCTGCTGCAGTTCTGCTCTCTACCTTTGTGCCTTTGAATGTTTGATTTACGTTGAGGGAAGCAAATTTCTTGCCACTTGGATCCTTTCCTTTATTTGAAGAAGGTTGAGACATGTTGAAAAAACGCTTGGTCTCTGTGTGAATAGCATGTATATAGCTTGTAGAACCTCAGACTGTGCCGGTCTCTGCAAAACAAAATGACATCTCCTTAGTCCTAAGTTACAACGCAATTTTGAAGATGGCGGAAACCGAGCAGGTCTTTTCACGACAACGAAAGTCGGACATAAACTCACCCCTGCGCGTCTGGATCAAAGCAGCAATATCTCCAGTTCTTGAACTTTTAAAACTAAAGTACATAAGAGCTTTCCTCCTTTGATGTTGTTGATACCCTTGGATTGAATTTTCTGTTGCGCCCTTCTACTTCGATTTGTTTCTGTTGAAGTTCAAGCCAGCAAGCTTCGCCGAAATTCGCAATGAATTATTGATTGAGCAGGGTCTTGTACCCAGACCTCCACCAGCTGCCCAGCTGCTCTCAAGGCACGAAGCGAAGCAGCAAAAGTCTGAAGGTCTGAAAAGTCGGAAAAGAAAGAAATCAGAAGTTTTTTCCATGATTGTTGGGGTTTTACCTATCATATCAAATGCATTTCAAGGGAGCATTTTCATTTCAAGTAATAGGAAACTCTGGTTTAGTACTTGACAAAATTATCAAATGATTTTGGGTAATGAAAGAGGAGATAGCCCGGGGGGGGGGGTAACTAACATATATGCAGGAACGGGATGTGCCATTTTTAGGGTGCCTTTTTTCGAGCAGAGAATAAATTTTGAGAGGTATCATTTTTGCTAAAATCACAAGTAGTCATAAATTTTGGGGTGTCAGTTTAGAAAATAACTCTTTAGGGCATTGATTTTGATCAAATTTCACTAATTTTAGGGTATACATTCTCAATGGCTTGTAAATTTTGGGGTATCGTTTTCGCGAAAATTTATAGATTTTAGGGTGCGATTTCAGACGTCAAATGGCACACCTCCGTCACCTGCCTATTGATTTTACAACCCCCCATCCCGGGAGTCTTAGCCATCTCTGGTTCCTCCGCAGGGTCACTGGGTGAGATCTTTCAAGAAATGATACAATTTGAACTGATTCAATAAATACCATATGAGAACAAATCTATGCATTTCCCAGTGATGTGCAGACATTTTATAAAGTTTTGCCTATTTCAGATGCGGGAAACTGTCACGGCATACCCCTACAGTAAGAAAGTTATCATTTTTGACAAAGGCATCGTATAGGAGAATAGTTTTTCTTTTTTTTCCTAATAACAGTGTCAGTAGTGATTCAAAGCATGGAAACTTTTCTTCGAAACCGTTTTGCGACTTTTGGCTGTAAAAGAAAGTCTTTGTTTGATTCAAGAATCTAGGATCTGAACCCTCGTCTCATAAAAAGCTTCCCATTTTAACTCTGATAATTCATTCATAGGTCAGGGAATACACGATATTTTTTATTAACTAGGATCAGGCCATTGTACTAAAAGTTTTTTTGATTCAATATGAAATTTTGCCCATTCTTGTACTAAAATTTTCTTAATTTTTAAGTGCAGAATTATCAATTTGATCTCTAACACTGAGCAAAGCAAGGGCTATTTAATCTGATCTTACACTCACCCTATAGACAGTATCGATTACAGAGACGCAAAAACCCCACAAACCTTACGGGGTGAATGGCCGAGTGGCTTATACAGTCTTCGTCAGGTGACTGAAGTTAAGCTTGGTCGAGTGAGGTCAAACTCTGGATGGGTGACCTCGGAGGCCTGACCTCACAACTCACCTCGTCGTCCTTCGGAAGGGACTGCGGCATGCACAGTGGGCCTAAATTAGCTTTCAGTAGCTATAAATCCTGACAAGCCCACTCAAAATAAATTGAAAACAAAACAAACAAACAAATCTGGTTTGCAGGAAGCTTCGAGAAAAAAATCGAGGAACGTTTCATGAAAAAATGTACCCTGGGTACCAGAGCCTCGAAATTTAGATGAAAGGAAATGGGTAGAAAAAATGAGAATTTCATAATAATGTTAAATCATTATACAGGGAGATTGAATCAGCACTGAATCTAGGATTTACTATTTGTGGCGAAATCTTATTCTTGAATATTTGGAAAAGAGTGAATCGAAGGTGAACCTATGGGTAGCTCGCGGAACTTAACTGGGATATCTGTTTTTGGTATCATTTGAATTCATTACAAAATGTATCTGTGCGCATTGCTTTACTGCTATGCAGGTTAGGCAAGGGCGACAAGGCCAATACAATTATCTTTTACGTTAATTTCAGCAAGATTTCCGTAGCTGTGGATGAAAAGTTCAAGTTGGAAGATATGAAAAGTTTCAATGGTCTTTGTCCAAGGCTTCCCTGGCTTCGATTACCCTCCTCTTGGTGCAATGAAGTTCTTGTAGGGAGCCAGACTGATACAGATCATGTGTAGATCATGTTATCAAGGCACAGCTGCGCTATGCAAAGGGGGATTTCACTCATTCGAGAACATCGTGCGTCACGGTTCCAGAACAAAAGTATTTTTACGGGTTTTTGTAGGATTTTTCCTCAGATGTACAATATTTTTTGAAAGTGAAATATCCCTTCGCGCTCCTGAAGTCATCAAGATGAAATATTCCAATCAGACTCCGGTATTTGCAGACCTTCACTTTGCTTTCCAAATCTCAATATTGTGATATTTCTTGGATGGATCTTGGATAGTTCGAGTTCAAGTTAGTCCGACTTCTGAAAGTTTTCACGCTAGCGAAGCTTTGAACATTTCCAACAGCTTTCTACTGTACATTTAGACCAATGTTTGAGCAAAAATACCTTTGCTTTGTCTTAGAAGTCTTACAATCCAATGATTGCTTTGCCCAATCGTAGACTGGGCACTTCTGCAATAGTATGTCTGGGAAAATTTTTTTAAAGGCCGTCTTCTTCTTTGGCCTAGATAGAACGACTCTCCCGATCACTGTCGAGCATTGCTTGTAAAATTTCCAACCGTCGTCATGGACCGAACTCTTCCTAAAACCACGCTAGCGAACCTATACGCACTACTGAGGTGGATACGCCACAGAGGCGGGGTATTATGCTTGATGTGGTGGATACGCCATATTATGCTAACGTGGTGGGGTATTATGCTTGATGTGGTGGATACACCATTGCATAATACCCCACCACGTTAGCATAATACCCCGCCTCCGTAAGGCGTATCAACCACATCAAGCATAATACCCCGCCTCTGTATGGCGTATCCACCTCAGTAGTGCGTATAGGTTCGCTAGCGTGGTTTTAAGCAGAGTTCGGTCCATGACGACGGTTGGAAATTTTACAAGCAATGCTCGACAGTGATCGGGAGAGTCGTTCTATCTAGGCCAAAGAAGAAGACGGCCTTTAAAAAAATGTTCCCAGACATACTATTGCAGAAGTGCCCAGTCTACGATTGGGCAAAGCAATCATTGGATTGTAAGACTTCTAAGACAAAGCAAAGGTATTTTTTGCTCAAACATTGGTCTAAATGTACAGTAGAAAGCTGTTGGAAATGTTCAAAGCTTCCAGTGTGGCACTGGGGTGTCGATAATGGCAGGGCAGTTTGCCACCAGAGTCTAGGGGGCCTCATATTTGAAGATTTCTTAACATTCTGACTACATGAAATGTTCTGAAATGCATTTTAGGCTGTTTTAAGCTAATCTAAGGACGTGATCACAAAACTTTTCTGCTCGCTTCGCTGGCATGGGGCCTCACTTCGCAGTTTTGCTCCTGGGCCTCCAAAGCTTCTCGGCAGGCCTGGTGTCGCTAGTGGTAATTGTATGCCGTTGGAACTTGGACACCACCGCCTGGCCTGACAAGAGAAACCTTCACCGTAAAAGCAAAACAGGCAAAGTCGAATCAAAAAGCTTTGAGAAAATAAGATTGAGGGGCTGCTCTTTCACTCTTACAGCGATTTTTGCTTTGTTTGCGATTGATTTTCCTTGCGAAAAGATTCTGCTTTTCTAAGTGGTGTTTACTTGAAATCTATCCTGAAGATGCCAATTTATGAAGAAACCTGTCACAAAATGTCAAAAATTCTTTTTGGAAGTGTTTAGAAGTGACAAACATGGGATCAGGAGAGGTGTTCTAAGCCAAAGTAGAGGGCGTGTGTACTGCTTGTATCAAAGTTCCTCAAGAGTACGAACAGCCTATATACATCTAGTCGCTCCACTAAAGATTTAGTCGGTCCAAAATATGCTGACACCCCCAAACAAAATCTGAATGTGCACCCCTGTATGTGTTCAGTCAAGCTTCTCGGATGATTTCGTCCCCGCTGGAAACCTTCCACAGTAGGGAGAAGAACCAGTGACGTAAAAATGGGTGAAGGTACACAACGGTACTGGCTCATGAGAAACATTAGCCTTGTATTCCAAAGCCATACCGGACCATACCGTAGTTTTCGTCAAGGGGCATGCTAATGAAACAAGGGGCACGCAAAGGTCTTAAAGAGATATAAATGCGAACGAAGATCATAAAGTATAAAGCTCATGATAGAGTTGAATTTCGTCATAAAGTCAAAAGTATGCTATCGTCAACAATAAATCATAAAATTAAAGGACACCATAAGGTTCATTGTACGTCATAAAGTACACAATACGTCTTAAAGTTAAAGTATATCATAAAGACCGAAGTACATCATAAAAGTTCAAGGCGCATCAAAAAATCCAAAGTATGTTATAAAGCTGCAAGTTTATCATCATTTCAAGGATGTTATGATATTTGAGTATGTCAAAGTAAAAGAAAGTTGTGGAAATACTTGTAATTTGCAAAGTCTCAAAGGTGCTTATCATTATCATTTGATTTTTAGAGAAAATACCAGTTTTACACTAGAAGTTTATCGTAAAATTGCTTCATGTCATAGGAATTGAAAGTTCACGATTGAGTTCCTTATGGCGCCCCAATGAGAACTACACGGAAGCTGTAAGGGTACTACCCCCTCCCCCTAGACTCACTTGCTCCATGTCTATTTCTTTTCTTTATCAGTATCTTCAGAGGCAATAATTTAACCCTCATTCGCATTTCCTTTGGTAAAACTACTGCCTCTAAAGATACTGATGAAGAAAAGAAATAGACTTGGAACAAGTCTACCCTCCCCCTCATCATCTCGGTGTCGATAGAAGAGCTTCACAATGTTCCAGCAACTAGACTGATTACCCAGGGGGAGACTTAGCACATACGAATACGGAAAAAATTCAGTCCGAGAAATTTTCAGGCAACCCAAAAATATCACTTCAGCTTAATTGCAACCCAAAAATATCAGGTCATTTTATACTTAGTACCCTGGGTACCAGACTCTCCCAAAAAAGAAATTTGGGAGAGTCTGGTACCCAGGGTATATACTTAGAAACCTGTACATGAACATACAATATCCCAAAACAATGAGAATATAAGTCAGGATTGTCTCCATCGAGCCAAAAATATCGGTGTAACTATGTATAGTGTCAAAAATATCATGAACATGGTTTCAGTTTTATTTGGACCCAAAAAATATCACTTTTGACAATATTCTGACCAAAAAATATCGGATGTACCTCCCGTATGTGCATGTGCGCAGAGCGTCAGAATGCCTTCGGACGCTCGGACAATGTCCGCAGGAAGTTTTGGATTTCAATAAAACTCACAGGAAATTCATTATCTGTAAGTTATATATTTTTATCTTTGTGGTGATTACCCGGGAAAGTTTTGAAGAAAAGGCCCCGAAGGGGCCCCCAGCAAAAAAAAATACTTGTCGTTTTACTCGGTTTTACTGTAAAGCTGGTGTTGTTGCTATGATAAAATTACCAAAGGGCCCCGTGCCTGCATGATTTCTCACTCTAAATGAATGGAAAGCGTGTTGATTAACTGTAATCGAAAATGGATTTGTCACTTTTATTGCAGAATTAGGCCCCGTTTACACGATACCGTTTTCATTTCATATCGGATTGGTTTCATATCGGATTGGCCTTCTGTTTACACGATACCGTTTTCATTCCGTATCGGATTGGCCTCCTGTTTACACGAGAACGCACCAATCCGATATGCTTCATACCGTTTTTGCGTTTTCAAATGAAAACGCTCTGAAAGTGGCATGAAACCAATCCGATATCATGTAAACGGTCGAATCCGATATCAACTCAGTACGGAGCCTCATTATCAATTCTACTAGCCTCGAATCCATAAGGGGAGCTGCGCAGATTGCGCAGTGGAACCATTACCCATTACCGAATACGGTGAAACCATTACAGTGTAAGGCGAAACGGTATTGTGTAAACAGAACCCCAATCCGCTATGAAATGAAAACGGCATCGTGTAAACAGGAGAAATTTTCATATCGGATTGCCTTACCCAATCCGATATGAAATGAAACCGGTATCGTGTAAACGGGGCCTTGCGCACTTTTCCGTGAACAGATGCTTCGACCACCGGAGTTGCCAAGTGAGGGGATGGGACATTTCTCTGTTTTGTCAAAATAAACTGGGTGAGCCAGAAAAGTTTCCCACATTTGAAAATTCATAGCATCAAGAAAATTCATAGCATCATGAAAATTCATATCTATAAGGGATCTGAATGATTTAAATTCCAGTTAAAAGCTAAAAGACTGAAGCATTTTTGTGACTTTCCTCGCCTTCTTACCAGGACTAGAAATAAGAGAAAAATAAACTTTACAAAAATTTTACGGTTGCAAATGGCTAAAATAGGGCCTATAAATAATAATAGTAATAATATAATTTCTTTATTTTAGGTTGGCTTCTCGTCTAGCCAGTTAATTGGCTAATTAACGCCAACCAAAACTTAAATACACGTACCAATCATAAAAATCATAAAATACAATCATAAAAACCCTAAATTTTGAACAAATCGTTTGCATAATCTACAGTTGCACTCAAACTTATATTTTTTAATGTCTCGCTTGAAGTTATTCAACGTGTGGGACTCTTTTAAGGAAGATGGCATTGTATGCCATATCTTCGCTCCAAGAAAACGTGCATTTTCAATACCATACCCTGTCGTGTTTGGTTGTGGTGCCAAAATATTTCTTCCACTACGAAGAGTGTATGGAGTATCTTTCTCCACGAAGATTTGATGATTCATAAAACTTGGATTTAGATTCCTTTGAGTTTTAAAAATTTCAGTAGCAAGCAACTGTAGATTTTTGTGGTGAATCGTTACTGAGTTCGCTTTTGTCAATAATTCCTCGAAATTTGAACAACTATCTTTGCATGCGATTCTCAAAGCTCTCTCGTGGATTTTGTTTATTTTCTTATTAACCGACCTATCTTGAAACATCCAAACAAGTGGACAGTAGCTAAACTGGGAAACAATGAAGGCGTTCATCATAACCCTCAGTTTCTCAACATCCACATAGTTTGAAATACGTGCAAGTGCATGCAGTTTCTCTCCAGCTTTTCTACAGAGTGTGTTTACATGGTTCTTGAAATCTAAGTTCTTATCCAGCGTTACACCTAGAAGCTTTTCTTCAGCAGATTAGAATTCTGTTATTGTAGTTGCACCAATCTGCACTGATACGTCATTGTTTTTCTCCCCAAAAACCAAAAGATGACATTTGTCATGATTCAGTTTCATACTGTTATCGAGAAACCACTTAGAGAGCCTCTGAGCATCTGTTTTAAGGCTAGATACAATATGTTCTAGTTTATGACCGCATACATAGATAGTCGTGTCATCAGCATAATTGCAAATTTCAGTCTCTTCCACCAAAAAGAAAAGGTCGTTTATAAATACATTAAATAAGAGGGGCCCCAAAACTGAGCCTTGCGGTACACCCTTGATTGATTCCTGCCAAGAACTGAATGATCCATTAATCTTAACTCGCTGTTTCCTATCCGAAAGATAGTCATAAACCAGTTTTAGGGCAGATCTACTGAAACCGTAAACTTCAAGCTTTGCAATGAGTAGTTCGTGATTTAGACAATCAAACGCCTTCGAAAGGTCCATTAGAATTGCACCTGCGAACCCTCTCATATCTAGAAAAGATCTGCATTTTTCAATCAATCTAAGGAGTGCATGCTGGGTGTTATAGCCTTTGCGATACGCACAAAGGTAAGGAGACAAGATATTTTCCATGTAACGAGCAATTTGACCTGAAAAAGTTCTTTCATAAATTTTGGATATAGCCGGTAAGACTGTTATAGGCCTGTAATTCTTTTTTGCAAAGGCATCACCATTCTTAAAGAGGGATGTAATGTCTCCTTTCTTTAATTCTTTTGGAAAATTGCTTGCATCTATACTCTCATTAATGAAGAGTTGTACTCAGTCATTTTGCAAACATGAAATTCTTATAAAATTGAATTTTTTTAACTAGAATTTGAATGATTCAAAGCCGTGAAGTAATCTTTGTTCTATGAATTTTCAAAAGTGGGAACACTTTCTGGCTCATCGGGTATAACTGCAAAACTTCGTCTAAAAATTTTCATCCAGGCTTTTGATCCAATGTTTGATCGTTTTTCATTTTGATCGATTCAGTTGTTGTAATGTAGAACTGACAGGAAATTTTATAGCAAAAAGTTTTCGTCCGCAGGAAATAAAAAATTTTCTGACGCTCTCGTGCTTGAGTCCCCCCCCCCCCGGGCTTATTACTATTCGTCGTAAATGTCGCTCCTAAATCTCACAACAAGTTTGGCGCAGCAGCAACCAACAAACAGAGCTGCTACAGCTGCGGTGCATTCTGCCTCTGTTTGAAACAGAGGCCTTTCTAGGAATTCACTTTTGCTTTTGCTTCGCTTCTCGCTTCGCTTCTCGCTTCGCCTTTCCTGCTTCCACTGTCGTCAAGATTACAAAGAGTCGAGACATTTGGCTGCGTGCTGCTATAGAAAAGTATATTGAACATCATCAGATCTCATAGAATTAGAAAATGCGCGAGGAAATAAGAAGAGTTTTGAGAACGATGAAACCGGCTATTGTGAGTAGGCTTACTCAGGGAATGTTAGACAGTCTGCTAGCAGAGCTTGCCAATGTCTTCGTTCAAGAAGACTACCAAAAGATCGAATGTGATGGGCGAAATCATGGTGCAAGATGGGCAACAGATACTTTGGTAGATCGATTAAAGTCAGTTGACGATCAGGCGTTCTGGAAGTTCCTGAAATTCTTAAAGAATAATCAGTCAACTGCAGATCTCTACGCAGAGATTTGTCGAGAATGTCATAAAGAGGGTGTAATGATTGCAGAAGTCCAGGAAGAAGGTGCCGGTCGTCCAAGAAAAGGTTAAAAGCTTTGCGGTGATTTTATGTTATTTTAGTTCAATTTGGTTTATAAAAATGAGTTTCAAATTTCATCACAATCAAGTCACTAAAAATTTAAAAAGAAAATACTGTTGTATCGTCTGCACACTACCAGTTAGGTAAATTCCCACTGGAGTGGTCAGGGAGGCCAGACACATTTTGTGTTTGAGAAATGTTGTCCACCAGCAGGTAAACCTTTTTGTATATGTGAAACAATTTTTGTGGGTTGCTTGGCATTTTTTTCTTAAAGATGGTAGAAGACCATCTTTCCAGTGTGGAAAGTTCGCCTTCGTTACATGCCAAAGGTTTATGCCACGCCAATTGTCTCTAAAGACAATAGACCTAGTGTTCTTCTATTGTTATTGACGTTTCTCCACGCAAAAGATATTTGGTGTAACATACTTGTTTTCCAGCGTGGCCATCTTTCTTAAAGATGGCAGTTTCAACATGGCAGAAGAAAGATATGCCTCTAATTTCTATGCTATGGGTTTCTAAAAAGTATGCTGTGTCTCACAGCTTGTCACCTACCAAAGTGACTCCCCCAAAATTAACAGGAACTAGAAACAAGCAGCAATGGTTGGCAATTGGGTCTTGAAATTGAAAATGTGAGCCATGGCACCTTTTTTCTTGTTTATGTGTATAGCAGATCTTGTTCTCACACAAGACAAGTGATTAACCAAGCAGGGGCATTGCCCCCGGGGGGTGCACTTGACCAGATTTTGGTCGGGGACGTGCCATCGATGTTTCAAAAATATACCCGTTCCTTATACCAATTTTTGAAAAAAGTATACCCGACCTTATACCAATTTTTCGAAAAAGTATATCCTACCTTATATTTCATACCAAAACCTTGAAAATCGGTACCGTTCCTGATACCAAAATTGTGAAAATTGATACCGTTCTTTATACCAATATCTGGAAAATCGATACCCTTCCCGATGGCACGTCCCCGTATCCAAAATATATGTAGTGCACCCCCCGGGGCATTGCCAAGGAGTCTGTGAGGGGGTCTGGGGGCAAAGCCCCAAGGAAAATTTTTCATGACCACACCCTTCAGACTCTCGAAAAACGTGGGAAACGCCCTCTTCAGCATTTCTGAACTATTTAGAAAGTTTTGTGTCAGATGTGTGAAATTGCTAAGTTTTCAGTTATTTTGGAAGTGTTCAAAAACACCAATAGAAAGGAAAATACTTTAGAGAGTTGAGATAATTTACTAAAATTGTGCGATAATATCGTGTGTCTCAAGGATATGATTGCTAGACAGTAATGATGACAAGACAAATGAGGCATCAGTTATTGCAGAGACGCATGACAAACATGGTAATTAGGGCATTAAGAGTAAAAGCTTACCGACTGCCAGTCATAATTAATGTACCAAAATAGTTCATTGTCAGGTTGGTATAAGTGTGCAGGTATTAGTTGTTTGATTTGAGTTCGTAGTTGGGGTACAATGGCAGGGACATAGGTCACCAGCCCGTACCCAATCTGTAAACAACTACTTGTAGGCCTACTAGCGTACGATCATGGATAATAATTCTAAAAATCTAAGTCTCTCGTCTCATTATTTGTATTTATTCTGAGCCATCGATGATGTACACCAATGACCTACGAGCCCCGTGTACCAGGTGTTACATTTGGAAAAGCAGCTTTGTCAAGCAGCATTTGTCTAACAGTGGGCATTTTTGCATGAATGAAAATCAAATTGTGAAGTACATACAACACCATATAATCCATGTAGCTATTTACGAGGAAGGAAAAGATATGAATCAAAGAATTATGTTTATGACTTAAACTTTGCAATCAGTTTGCATTGATTATGCTGTATTGTGCTTTTAAGTTTGCAAGTTTGTACAGAGTTTTTGCAAATTACAATCCTTACGAGAAGCTCTAAACAAGCTGTTGCAAACTGGACCAATGCCATTCTTAAAGAATCTTTGCTTTCTTTCTTTTTTTATGAAGCCATTTCTAGGTCCAAGCTGTTCGACAATGCATTTGCTGGCAGCACCTCTTAATGTACCAGGGGACAATACAACAAATAGCATGACGTACGATACATGTGGATTTTATGGTACTACTTCCACCAGGAAATTCTCAACTAAAAGTCTGTCTCAAATCGAATTTGGAATCCTGTTCCATTCGCAGTAACACAAAGTTTATCATGGAAAACACTCAACCAGTTCTTGTATATACTTTGATTCACGGACATTTTCGTGTCACATCTTATTGAAGAAAACATGTGCACAAACAATTTATTGACTGTTAGTGTTTCTCTTTCTAGGACAAGACAAAAAAGAGACAGTAAAAATGATATTGAATGAATTGAGACCTGTTCTGAGGCAAAGTTTATCAGAAGGACAATTAATGGAACTTTTAAGGAATTTTGAAGCTGAATTAAATGGAGGTGATGTTCAAAGAATTAAGCAGGATTTAGGCAATGATGGAAAGAATAAAGCTATTGACACATTTGTCAGTCGTTTATTGAACTGTGGCAGAAGATGCTTTAAAAGATTCATTGCTTACCTTAAAATGAATAACAATGAGTTGTACAAGCAATTTGAAGTCAAATGCCAGTACTATGGAGTTGAGGATTTACTCCAAAAAAGTGGAATTGGAAACCACGAGGAAAGAGGTAATAGAAATTGATGTGTTGGTAGAGAAATGAAATTTCACCAAACAAGTTTTGTGAAGATTCTCATATTTATTAATTTAAGATCAGTCAAATATATTCTGTTAAAACAAATCTGTGTTAAAAAAATTCCAAGTTATATATCTCTGATTATTCCACCTTGGATTTTTCTTGTTACTTGAGAATACAATTATACTATATATCATGTGCTTCTTTGTTGTACAGTAACAGTATACAGGTATGTAGGTGTCAAGTCTCTGCAAGTGTCAACTTGTAGATAAGGTCTGTTTAACTAACCCTTATAGAGTCCTGCGTTATGACCTTAAGGAAACAGTTTAAAGGAAAAAGTTCAGCTTGCAACAAGCTTGTGTAAGCTTGAAAGAAACATATGATTTTGGCTCAAAGGAGCTTGAAATTGAAGGAGCTTGAAAAATTTCACACAATTTTGGCCAGTTTGCGTGTACAGTGTGATCAGAGCTTGATCAAGCTTGACATTAATTCCATCATAAAATTGTTCTCAAATATACTAAAATCAAGTTTGATTGAGTTTGTTATCGGTTGAGATTTTGCATACCACAAGCCAGTGCAAGCAGTGCAAGATTCTTACTTTAATCAAGCTCTCAGCCGTACTCAAATCATACCAAAAACAAGTTAGTATCAGGCTTGAATCATGCTGTAAACATACTCAATATGTATTTTGCTAAGGGGAAAACAACATCAGTTCCAGTTAAGCGAGCCAGAGTGTTTGAAGTGAAGGCATCAGTTACATTTTGTGTGGCATTCATTCACACGTCAAAAGTTATATACCACAAATTATCAAACGCAGCTTCTTACTGAATTTACATAGCTAAGTTAATTACATCAGATGCAGTTCGTGATTGGCATGTTGCTTTGATGCACAATTGAAGTAAGTAAGGAGAAAGAAGAAAGTTCACTCGTTCTGGAAGATGAGAATGATGCTACTGTGATGCAATTCCTGTTATGCCTGAAGGGGGAGGGGGGAGTTTCTCAACCCAACTTACCCAGGCAACTTAAAGGAGCTGGCTAAGAAATATGTAAACAAATCCTCGTTTTGTGCATCAAGTGTCGCTTTTTGAAAGGAGAAATTCCTTTGTAATAGGCTAAATTCAAAAGGAAAGATCCTTATCCAGATACAGGCTGATCTTTGGGTGAAAGATCAACGAAAATACTTGTTGGAAATCCATTTATATCGCATCCATCCCAAAACATATGGAGGCTTAATTTGTGTCAGAAGAAAGACCAACGGCTAATCTCCAAGGTGAGAAATTTGTTTTGAATTTTTCGTTGAACAGTCGCTATAAATCAGCTCTGGAAAAAATAGCCACATCAAAAATTTCCCGACAGTTTCTTATCCAGCTCCTTTGAGTCACCTTTTTGTTGGTAAGCAGCATGTGATCCAATCCCATTCCCAGTAAATTCCCAGTCCAAGTTCTTAAAAATCCCAGTTCCAGAACGATAATCTTATAAGAGTGTCATTTTAGATGAATCCCAGATGCCATTAACCTCTTGAGGACCCGATGATCATGGTGTGATTTGCGTCAAATGCGAATGTATTCCTCTGTATATCACCTACAGTGTTTGTATACATGGCGTTATTACGTTGACTGGCTGTGGAATAAAGAGTACTTGGCTGATATTTAAAACAAGAATGTCAGTCTATCAGTCAGACGCTAATTTAGATACGATATTTGTTTGGTAAAACCACTCACCTTTTTAGGCCCGAAATAATGAAAATGCCGGTAAGGGGTCTGCATGGGAACAAGATTTCCACATTCGATTCTGGTCCATGATTTAGTTGCCATTAAAGCTGAAATTCTATTTTTTACAGTGAAAATGATATTGAATTAAAATTTCGATGGCAAATAAACCATGGACCAGAATCGATATGGGAGCTCATTCCCATAAGGACCCCTCAAGAGAAAAGTCTCTACTTCTGGGTCTAAAAGGTGAGTGTTTTCAGAAAGAAAAATTTTCACATCTAAATTACGTTAGCCTTTGTTTGAATATCGATTTCATACGTCATATTACAAAGCCCACTAAACATGTGGAATCTTTTGTTGACTCACCCTGCTCGTTCCAAAATCATTTCAGGTCCAGACCAAGAAGGAGCAGTACCAAGAGATGAAAGGAGACCTGACAATCCGCCAGTACAAGTAACAAACCAAGGAGAAGCATCTCAGTTGAAAACAGATGAACAGAAAGCTGCTTATCCTACCCCCATACAAGAATCAAATAGAGGTATTTAGTTTTGGTTTTTTACGAAGTGGACCAGAGAAAAAATATTGTGAAGTTGAAACTTTTGTTGATGGACCACCTACGTAATGTCCTTATTTTTAGATTAGTCAGCAGATGTTCATTTCGTTAAATTTGTTTTGTAACTTGTTTGCGCCAATCAACTCAAAGTTTGTTCCCATTCTGCAGTTGCCACGGTGTAGACAAATCGTTTTGCACTCGGTAGCATCCTTTCAGTAGTATGTTTAGTAATCCATAAGTAGCATGGCTAGTGATAATGTACTGTAGATCTTTATTGAGAATGTAGCCATGTAAAAGCTCGCATCTTTGAAAATTGATAGCTTCAGGAGTATATGATGGATTGGAATGGATTAAATGCTGGGTGATAGCAGAGAGAATGAAGCATTTTTGCAATTCGTCATGCCTTTTGATGAGCACTTGAAATATATGCAAATTCGACTTTACAATTTTTTTTACAAATAACAGATTTTATGGTTGCGAAGTTCCTCAAAGAGGTTGAAAAGAGATTTCATCTGCAAATTTATTGCCATTGCGACAGATTTTCAGTCCCATGGCAATTAAAGTGCAATGGATATCTCTCACTCATGAACAATTGCATTTTATTCATTGATCTGTCCGGGGAGTTCTTTATGGGTTTGATCAATGTTTTAGGCCACTATTTCAGTCATTTTGCAACCATGAAATTTTTGTAAAGTTGAATTTACTTATACTTCTAGTGCTCGTGAGACAGTAGATAAAAATCACAAAAATACTTTTTGGCTTTTAACTAGAATTTTGAATCATTCAAATCGGTGAAGCACTCTTGATGCTACGAATATTCAAAAGTGGAAACTTTTTTCTGGCTCATCCGGTATTTACAAATCTTACAGCTGCAACCTTCTCCAGCCCAATTTTTATGTTTTTTGCAAAAACGGAGACTGTTTTCCTCCTGGTTTTAATCAAGTCAAGTGTACTGTTCATAAATATGCTACCCCTGAATGCTGAGCATAGGTTTCAAATCTTTAAAAAGCTGGGTGTAAAATTCTATGACCTATTTCTTTGAACTGAACGGCTTCAAAGAAACTTGAACTATTTTAAAGTAGATCTGCCGTTGGACTTTTCTGAAATCTGAATTACAGTGTTTTTCTTCTTTTTTAAGAATTCCAGAAAATTTTCGAAAAAAACTTAAAACAATCATAATTTCTAAACCTGGTGACGAAAGATCAAATAATTTTCAAGAAAACCATAGTTTATGCATGCCTATAATATGTTATCAAGCAAAATTCTTTCGCTCTTCTGGTTTGTGATTTAGAAATTTGATGACGTCACATCATAAAATGAGCTGAAATATAAAATAGGCTAGAATTTCGACAAATATTGAAGATCTCTGAAAATCCCAACGGTAGAATCATAGAAAAATAGCTAACGTTTCTTTCAAGTCATTCAGTTTAAGAAATAGGTCATTGAAGTTTGCACCCGCCTTTTTTCATAGATTTAAAGATTTGGAACCTATGCTTGAATGGTATCGATTTTGTACCGGCAGAGGCCATCGATACCTTGGGATATGCGATACCACCTTTAATTCTCAGGTTGTAATTGATGTCTTTCTTTAAGAATAAATTTCGTGAGAAAGGAAGGCTCTTCATGACTGAGTGATCTATATACTTCAATCATGAATTTCTGCAGACGAACAGTTCAGGGACAGCGCAAAATTTATTATATTACATGGCCGGTGGAGAAGAAAAATTGTCACAAAAAATCTGCTCGCCCCGTATGAAATCATTGCAAAAAATGCAACTGCCCAGTCACCTTTTCCTTCAAAAATGCATCTGCCCCGTATTCATGAACAACAAATGCTATAGTACTACCGATGAATTAGCCAAAGCTCATAAGAAAGACAGTTAATCTCTTTAAAAGTCTTTGTCAGTGACTGATGAATCCTTCTTGCGAGAAACTAACAAGGAAATTTGGCGTTATTTATACGCATCTTTGCATGCATTTCTCAACTTGCATGATTAACAATTTTGTCCTCAAGGTGAGCCGTTTTATATTTAAAGGTTCATCCTATCTTAAGTCACTGTCCCACTGAAGCCCGTTCATATTTGATTAACAAAAAGTGTTGACCCAGTTGTGTAAAAGCTCAAAAAAAGTAGTCGCCTCGTTACGTTTTGCATCGGCCATGTTATAAAATAAACTTTGCACTGTCCCTCATCAAATGAACTATTGTAGTCTTTTAGTAGGATACGAAGTGCTCGTTTATGAACCCTATTTATTTCTTAGGTGGAATTCTTGGGAAGAATAGATCAGAAGATGTGACAGAAGCAGTCCAAGAGACACTCAGAGAAAATATCGAAGATAAAGAAGTCACTGAAGAAAAAAGAATGCCACAACGAGAAGTAAGGCAAGTGAGTGGAATTCAAGCAAGCGCAGTTCGGAATGATGACAAGCCCCCATCGGTTTCTATGTCCAAACTGACCTTGAAAGAAGACGCTCATCCAAAGGATTCTAAATTGAGCACCAACAAGCCAGAGAAACAGAAGGAGATTGAACATTACAAGATGTCCAGTAAGCCAAGAGGAATTTGCCTTATTCTAAATAATCAAGATTTCAGTAAATCTCGAGCCCCAGGAGCTAAGGGCAGCAAATATGATGATCGAGAAGGCTCGGAAGTTGACGAACAAAATTTGAGAGAAATTTTCGAATGGCTACAATTTCATGTTTATGTTTACAAAGATAAAACTGCACTTGATATGTGGCAGATATTCCTTAAGTGGTCTGCATATGACCATGGAAACTATGACTGTTTTGCTGTTTGCATGCTTAGCCATGGTGAAAGGAGAGTGAACGCAGATGAAGTGTGTGGGGTCGATGGTAAAGGGATTGAACTTGATGAGATCTTCAGATTGTTTAATGGAGAAAAATGCCAGTCTCTTGCAAACAAACCAAAATTATTCTTCTTACAATGTTGCCGAGGGCTTCGTGAAGATGATGGTATCATCCCAAAAGGCGTTGTTGTCTCTGATGGATCTTCAGCTGAAGCGCAACACAAAGTACCTGTTGGTGCAGATTTCTTTATTGGATACGCAACTCCACCAGGTACCTCTCTTCATTACTGAGTCTTAGGATGGGCAATAATGCGCCGTGTTTGTAGCTAAGCGGTTTTACCTTGTTGCTTTCTCTTCGGCTGAAGACCAACCAGTGCTAAGAATCAAATTCAAATTGCTCCGTCGCATCTGAACAGTTAGTTCCTACACACCGCTCAACCTCGTTTCAAACTTCCTTTTACAATAGGTGAAGGTGAAGTTGCAGTTTTCAGCGCCAAGCGCTGGCATCGCAGAAATAGCTAAGCGCTAATCGAGTCCGCGACCCCTTCTCATGGCGCTCAAAAGGTGCTGGTGGGATTTGAACTCCGTCCGCCTGACTGTTCTGGCTGCAAAGTCAGTGGATTACAACAGGGCGCCACAACACCTTCAATGAATATATTAGAGGCAGTTTGAAATGAGGATGAACGTAGTGTAGAGCCAACAGTTCAGACGAGCAGGAGCCATTTGAATTTGATTTCTAGCATTGGTTAGGCTTAGGCCAAAAGGAAAACAACGAAGAAAACTATGGTAATATCGAGGTAGCAACTCTAATTTCCAAGCTACAAACATGGTTCATTATTGCCCATTGTCTTAGTCAAGATTTAGTCATTTAGATCAAGTTACATCAGTGCCGCCGTATGGGTCTAGGAATCACACAATGTGGTATAGAGAATGTGAACTTGATTGATGTGAAGGAAGTCCGTATATACCTACGTTTTTACATTCCACCAGAAGTTGTAATGCGTGCCACTGAATGACACTAATTGCAACTTACTTTGCAATAACACTAGGAAAGGACATTAGGAAGCAAAAATTATGTCTATCGCATAGCCGTAACATGGAAAGTAGAAAAATGACACAAAGCTTCATGTAACTACCGGGTTACCCAAAAATTTCACAAGCTAGATCACAAGTAGCTCTCTGAAATCAAAAGCTATTGTCAAATGCTTTGTGTCGCAGCTTAGTGGAATGGCTTTATTATCTTTTGAGATGCTGCAGAGTCATTTCAAGCAACGATTGCCATCCAAACAACCAAATCTAAAGAAATTTCGAATCCCGGATTCCGCATTTTTGAGTGAAATAAGCGCCAATATTTTCCAGTCAACATTTTGTTAACATTCAAGGCAGCGATGGAGTCGGAGCCGTCTGGGAATTAATTTTGTTTGTAAAATGATTCACCTCTCTTCCTCATTAAAATTTCGTGCTCCAAAGCAAATTTGGAATTCAGCATTCTCACATCTTCCATAACAACCAATTGGAGACTGTTTTCTCGGACAGAAGGCAAACCGTGAACTGACCAAGCAGTATCTCAAAAGATAGCTGAGCCTTTCACCTACGTGCTGATACCTTGCTGGTGTTCATAACGTTTGCTTTCGGGAAACTATGTGCGACAGGGGCGCATCCAAGCTGGGGGTTGTGGGGGTTACAACCCCTGCCCTCTTTGGCAAGGAAGGTAATTTTGCCCTGTTCTCATAGGCCAGTCAATTAGATTGTTGAAAGTTATCTACAGTGAATTCTATGCGTATTCTATCTTGTGCTTATTATTTCATCAAATGCAGCAAGTCACCGAGATAGACAATGATGAAGTACTAGGTTTATTTATCAATTGAATAGTCAGTGTCAGTACAGACAGTAAACCAGATAGATGTCTTTTTACGTTAGCTGCTGACTGAATTTGTTCACTTAAAGTTGATTCTGTTATCATTATCTTCAGAAAACTTAAGCCTATTGGCAGATAGTAGTTTACCCCTAGATTATTGTTTGACTCCCTTGAAAACATAGGAAAATGTACTCATATCATGCGATTGCCCTGAATGTCTCAATTGGAAATCCAATATCTTTATGTCCAATTTCTACCACAAAACCCCTAGACTGACGACGTGATTCCTTGTATTCGTTCAACATTTATAATCTGATGTTTTAATTTCACTCATACAAAGGACTCACGACCAAACTGATTCTAAACAGGGACTAAAATCTTACGAAAAATCAGAAGAAACTTAGAACATCTTCCATCCTTCGAACGTCGATAGAAAAGTCGAACGTCCCTTCGGACGTCATTTCGAGCGTCCCTTCGCTTCCAGAAGTCGAACTTTGAACTAATGAGCCAATCAAACGCTAACAATAGGCACGTGGGTTGACCATATTAAGAAAGTAGCGATCTGATTGGTCGCGCCGTGAACGCGGCGGACTTGGCCTAATTAGTCCCTATTATGAAGCGTAAGTACATAAGTCCCTCAACTGAAGCGATGAAAACAACAACAACGAGCGTAAGTTAGAGGGACTTATGTAATGTAGTCTACAAAACCCCTGCCCTTGAAATATCCTACTTGCGCGCCTGGCGATCTAGGATGTGAAGTTTTTTTTGGGTCAACCGTTACCACAAAGAGAAAACATTTACTAAAATGGACGTGCTGGATGTGTGACTTACAACTGAGGTTTAAGTTTTTTAATCAAGCCGACCAGTTACAAGATAAGCACAGAGCAAATAGTACTATTTCTTTATAAGATTATCAGGAAAAGCCGTATCACCATACAATAAAATCTGAATTAAAATTTCGTTTGAAAGATTGGTATGTCCAAGTGGTCGTAATGAAGTAGAACTTATAGCAAGAAGATCTCTATAAAGTACTTCAAAAGAAGGGCAGAGCAACAAAAAGTGCTTCGTATCCTCAATGCCATCGTTGGTAAGGCACATTGTGTTTATTGTATCTCTGAAATTATGTTTGATTTAGACCTCGTCCACACGTATCCGGATATTTTTGAAAACGCATCTTTTTTTATCCGTTTTCAAAGAGATTCGCGTCCACACGAGGAGCGTTATCGAAAATATCCCCGTCCACACGAAGACGCTGCTACATTCAAACTTCGCTGTTCGAACTTCGACAAAAGAAAACAGACAATCAAAATGCCCTGTTGTTGTCCCCAAAGATCCGTGCGCATGCTCTGATACGTCGTAAATCGATGCCTTGATGTCAGCGTTTTCGAAAAGCTCCGTTTTCACCCGTCCACACGACAACATGAAAACGGCGTTTTCAAAAAGATCCACTCTGGAGAGCGTTTTCGAAAAGCTTCGTTTTCGGTGACTGAAAACGCCGTCTCCGTGTGGACGGGAACCCAAAACGGATAAAAAAAGATGCGTTTTCAAAAAGATCCGGATACGTGTGGACGGGGCCTTACTGGAAATCTAATTAACAGAAACGATCCCCGAGAGAGTAGCCTGCGCGCAGCCTCGCGGGGAGGAGTGTTGAGGCTGCGCGCAGGCTACGAGAGAGCTTTGCTTGAAAAGGTCTGCAGTCGCGTAAAATGATGTCTGATCTTTTAGGGCAAAAGAGCTGGCGAAATACAACAGAGGGGTCCTGGTACATCACAAAGGTATGCCAAGTTTTCAAGCAACTAGCCAAGGAATTAGATTTGATGACAATGATGACCAAAGTAAATAGCGAAGTTTCAAAGTTTTACACAGAAAAAGGACGTAAACAAGTGCCTAATCCTTCAATGACGCTGCGAAAGCTGCTTTACTTTTTCCATCCCACCAGTGAATCAACTGATGACAAGAATTGGTAGAGGGTTCGGTGAGGACTGATATTTTTAATAAAGAAGATGGGAATTTTAGCATTATATGTTGCACAATCATACGCAAACTGCAGTTTTGAACAAAGTTACTGTAAAGATTTCAATCAGCAGAGAACACTCCTCCTTCGAAAGGTATCTGATGTTTTGTCTGAAATAGGAATCAATGTTAACGATTTATCTCAGTGTGCACTTCTAAATATTTTGTTATATGGAGACTCCAGGCTTAATTGCACCCTAAATAGATGCATCATTTCGGCAACCTTAGAATACATTTTTAGAAACTGGTCGAATGAACTGAGCTGTATTCCTCTTTCCTTCCTCCGTGGTAAGATTCCTTGCCAATTGAGGATTGCGCTAAAGATGGCGGCGAAGAATTTTTTACCGAGATGCATTGCGTTCGAAGTACAAATCTTTGACGATTCTATAGGAATTCAATTAAAGAACGCATTGCATCTCGGTAAAAAGTTCCTCACCGCCATCTTTAGCGCAATCCTCTATTGTAAGATTTCAACTCTTCGCTCCTCCGTATGAGACAGTAGCCAAGTATCGATGCAGGCTGATAGTTTAAACAATGTTTATCGATGAATCATGAAGTTTTTTTGCTCTGCTTCAGAACCCTTTACGAATGGAAATCAGGAAACATTGCAGAAAATTATTATTTCTAGGTGTTACAAAATTGCCCATCCTTATTAAAGGGACAGAGTCACGTAACCGTAAACAAACCTGTTATCTCTATAATCTATATTGTTGTCCACACGTGGCCATTGTGTTCTGCACAGATTCTGGTGGATGGGGTGAATCCACAAGAAAGTTACTTCCAAAAATCCACCTATATCTCTGCAATCATACAAAATATGAGTGTTTCGTTTGTTTCTCTTCGAAGCTCAAGAGTCCATCTTCAAAATAACACCTTCATTTTGAGGAAAACAGGAGAAAATCTCTGTGATATGGCCGATCACAAGTATTGCAAAATCGTCATTTCGAAAGAAGTTTGTTTACATTACGTGACCCTGCCCCTTTAAGCAATACAATCAACCAATTTAAAATGGTATGAGAATTTTCAACAGAGTTATAGAAACCTTTCTTGCAGTATTTACTTTCCTGCGCTCTTCTTTTGTAAAATTGGAAGAACCGCAAAATGGAAAGACTGAGCATCAGCAAAAGATTTCTAGTTTGGCTTACTCAGCAAGGTGAAATCTTCAAACGTAATCTGTTCGAACAAACGTTTCACTTTTGAGCAGAAACAAACACAGACGTTACGGATTTCACTTGTTCATATCACAATGGATTTGTTCATAAAAAAAAACGAACAATCGCTTACAAATGCACAGTATTTCTACTTTCTCCTTCTTTCAGTTTACCCAATAGAAGGGCCGCGCGCTGGTTTGTATCCCGTTTGTATTTACTTGATTTTGAAATTATTGGAGAACAATGGCAATACTATTTTCGAAGCAATCGATTTTTTACTTTTTTTTACCTCGTTTCTTGATTGTGTTTCCTCTCCAAACTGTTCTCGATCCAAGCTGTCCTGCCTAGGCCAGTCTGCTCAACACAACAAATATTCAAACCCTACGAGAGGAAACACAGTCAAGAAACGAGGTATTAGGGATTCACTGGGCCCACACAGCACAGTTTGAACTGAAGAGCAGTTTGTAGAAGAAACACAACGAAAACAACGAGGTATTCAATTCTTCTGTTATTCTATCAACACAATAGTAATACTCGCTACCTGTAAGCTAACCTGTAAACTGCTTTTACCTTTTGTCCGGCACGTAAAAAGGGAGCAGAAGCTCAAACTTGCTTCTTTTAGCAAAATGCTTCTACGATTGCCCGTCAAGCTTTAGCAAAATAGACCCAACATTAAAGTTTCCAGAAAAGCAGTTCTATCTTGGCACAGCCACTGACTATGGCTCGGCAAAGCCACAACTCGAATTTATTAAAACCTCCATGGATTTGCTGCTCACGATGGAATTTTGTTAGCAAGACTACCGCTTTTTGGGACATCTGTGGTTTTGTACCTTCGTAGATACGACTAACATCTGCTTTCGAACAATTCTTCCATCAAAGCAACCAGTTTTTAAGACAAGCAATCGATAGTGATGAATTAGTTCAAAGCTGTCCGCTAAACTGAAAAATCATTGTAGCGGAAATTTTTCCTAAGAAGACCAATTTTAGGGACAAAGATGATCCACTTTTTTCGTGAAAACTACAGGTTTCCACAGAAAGGTAGCACCATAGTCCCACTGTGACATGCCAGCACTTGACCCCAAGAGGGTTTTTTACCACCAGTGACTTTTCATTATCAATAGCTTGACGCGGCATCTATCCATATGGTGAGACAGATATCGCAATTTTATTGTTTGTAGTTGTTGGTTATTCTATTTATTGTATCTTCGTTCTTTTTGTTGCTGTTGTTCTTTTCTGACAGTTTTTATTATGTAATTTGCCATGGGATAGTTTTAGTCTCCAGCGGTTCTCTTTATTTTCTCATTATCTGCAGCCGGCTGTGCTTTCCTAGACTCAAATGCCCAGGGGGGGGACTTTTATTGGTATGTGACCGTGTATATTCTTGAAAAAATAAAAAATATACTAAATTTAGGACATTTTAGAACCCAAAAATATACTCGATCCAAAAATATACTGAAATGGACCCCCAAAATTATACTCATAGCTTTCTTGGTACATGAAAATTAAAGGTTTTATTTTCGGCAACTGCCCTACAATATTTTAGTGAAAAACTCAGGCTAGCGCTCACCTTGTCAAATTTTCTCATCAGCAACGCCAAATATATACCGATTATGCTCCAAATCGCGCACCCAAAGGTATACTAGGAAACGTTTTACAATCCCAAAAAGTTACTAATAGGGAGTCCCCCCTGGGGTCAAATGATACGTCCTTCAGTGACTTTTACCTACAGAAGATTTATCGTTACTCGTCCCCAGTTCACGGTCATCAGCTTCTCTTTCTCGGATCGCTCAAAGTTCAGCTTTATACATTCTATGTTATTCATCTAGCTACGTTTTACGTGGACCGGACGTCCCCAAAATCATTTCGCGCATAATCTTCCGTTCTTTCCAGCAATAATTTTTGATTTGGTCTTTTCTTCTCAGGGGACCAAAATATTGCGTCTTTCTCATTAGGGTGTCTCAAAGAAATTGTTCGACGTTTGATTAAATATTGAAAAATAAGGACAACACGGACAGGCTCATGGAAAGACAACCTTGTTCCTAAGATTATGAAATAATTTTAGAGACCAAAATCGTGCAAATAGGTTGAAAATTCACTGCGTTACGAGCTCTCTAAGATCAAAAATATGCGATAGCTGAAACCAGAGACCCCCCAGATTGCTTGTATTGCAAGAAGCTCGAAGACGGAGGTAAGATAAGCTTATCCAATGTCATACCTCTCGTTGATATCAGAGCAAACCAAATACGTCTTCTAAAGTAAATTATTTCTTGCGATCATTCTCAAAATTCCTTAACATTGCATAGGTCCAAAAACAGTGCTTCAAAACAAAATCGGCGAGAGACTGAATCTGTTTCCTCAAAGCATCCATATGCTTGACAGTTAGGTTATCGAATAGCTGTTTGAATCCCACATGATTCGCCCTGAAACAATTGAGAAATTACAGAAACGACGGGCTATGGGACTTTTACCAAAAATGGAATTTCGAGGCCTCTGGTTTCAGCTTTCGCACAAACTTGAACTTCAAAAATTTGTAACCCCATGAATTTTTATCGGATTTGCAAGATTCTTGTGTCAAAAATTAATTTAAAATCTCAGGACAAGGGTGACTTGACCAAAGGTCCATTCAGCGTATCGTCATTTTTTAGTATTTAATCAAACGTCGAACAATTTTTTTGAGACACCATGTATGCGCTCAAGGGTAGATTTTGTACGGGAAGGAAGGAAGAAACGAAGGAAGGAAAGAAGGAAGGAACGTAGGAAACAAGGTAGGTAGGTATCTACGGAGACTTTTCGTGCCAAAACTGTATCAACGATTAGGTATACCTGAAATAAATTTGACCATTGAAGTTGTCATCAGAGCCTAGCCTGCGTGCAGACTTTACTGATCCCTTTTCAGACAGGTTCTCCTCCTGTAGAGTCTGCGCATCAGCGACCAAATCCTTGTTCTCAGTTCATGAGAAACGTGGAACCTTTCCTGATTGGCTGGCGAAAATCCCCTTTCTTTCATGAGCGTCCCTGTCTTTGTTCGAGTCAGCAGTTATTTAATTAGCGCTTCCATGGACAAAGCTGGCCCAAGAAACCTTATTGTGTGTGGGTGTTAAGCCTTCCCACTCTATAGGTCGCTCTATTGAATCCAATTCAGTGGCTTGGTTCCTCAAGAGAGGGAATCGCGCGTGGCTCAGAACAAGGATTTGGTCGCCGATGCGCAGACTCTACTGGAGGAGAACCTCTCTGAAAAGAAATCAGTAGAGTCTGCACGCAGGCTATCAGAGCCTCAATTAAGCTAGAATAGAAACTTTCGAACTTTTATCTGGCAACTTGACAACAAAATTTGTTATGAAAATTAGCTGTTAACAAAGTTAAGTGAGTGCAGCTCAGAACAGCAATCGTCTGCCAACCTGTCCTCACTGCCATTCACCAGGAATTGAATGATTCTTTCCACTTGAAATAATATGCAAGTTCAATTGTTTTCCCTCCGGATTCATCAAGCGTTTTTACAAAGCACTGCATCATGTGTAGTGCTTTTATGAAAACTCGACCCCTCCTCACAGCTTTTATCTGCCAGAGGAAATTGTTTGTAAGTAGATCTAGGGAGCTTAGGCCGCTTTTTTGAGCATGTCGGAATAAAGAATTCTCTGGAAGAAATATAGTATGTTTACAGAAACCGATACTTTTAAATTCCCCATCCCATGTAATCTACAACGATGAGTAACTAACTGAGACAGAAAAAGGCAACTGATTGTCTTATATATTGATATTGAACATGATCACTGGAAGTAACGAGTCCACTTTGTGTCGAAGAATTCCCTCTGTATACTCCAATGGACCAACTTCCAGTTCTCAGACATTGCTTTCACGTTGCAAACTTCTCCCTCTTGCATCATTGATTATCAAAAAGATGCAAAATACAACAGCCGCAAACAAGCCGTGGCCTCTTTGACAACACTACTCTATGGACAACACAGAAATTCATTCTCGCCCCAATATTTCACATGCACCGGAATTCTTCGCACATCCTGGCATTCTTCGCACTATTCTTTTTCCTTGGCGAGACCAAACCCCAAAACCAAACCGAAAACCCAAATATATACTAAACTTTTGTGCTCCCAGATCCCAAACGATAATGATAAAGACCAATTTTCTGCACAAAAATGAGGAACGCTTCAAAACATTATCAGCATGCCAGACGGTTTTGAGGCAATATTGCAGATTTGCAGAGGAATGGGCTCCTGCATTTCTTTCGTGTGCCATACCCTGCATCTCGAGCAATGTGTCACGACCTGGCTAAACAAAACAACAAAAACAGACAAACATTTATTGTTTGTCCCAGCGAATCAAAAATTGCTGGCATGAAGAGCCGCATTGAAATTGAATTGTGCGAACTGGTTTTGTGCAACGACAAAGACAAGCACAACAAACAATTGTGCAGGACTGGATGCTTCAGCTCTTTCGCACATCGCAGTCAGGTGCTTTGGAGTCTCAATGCGCATTGAAAGCGGAGGCCTAATGTTAAGACAGTGTTCAAGACCTGCCAAAATTCTAGGCCTCTGCTCCGTTGGCCTTTGGAATGCGGCGTGAAAATGCGGACTAAAAGTATTGTAGCAGCTGCCGTTATCTTCGAGTTTATTTTTTTATCAAATGCAGTTGGGATCTACGAGGCCTACGAGCACGAAGGATCATTTCTCACTTGGCAAGTAAATAATACAGATCCGGCCTATTTGCCAGGCAATCTTTCATCAACAGCCATCAAGGTAAGTTGTTTACCGCTCACAACAGTGGACCAGTCCCAAGAAGTATCGATGACACAGATAAGTTATTGAAATGAGCGTACTTCATCAGAATTGATACGATTCTCTTCTCCATGGTATAGGCTACATTACGAATAGATCTGTTGAAGGTAATAATCAACAGTAATCGACAAACAAAAACAAACAGAAGGCCTATCAACAATTATTTGAACTTTTTTGTATCATCGTTTCAATCATGACTCCAAAAACTGAACTTTCTTCAGTTTTGATTTTTGCAAACACTCGGACACCATCAGTCAAGCCGCATCTTTTGGCTTCTTTGAATTGCATGTAATTGGTAGGAAGCTGAATATATTATTTTTGCAGTGCGTGCACTTCCTTGTTGTGTCTCCGTGCCTACCATGGAAAGTCATGGAAAGTCTGGCACTGGCACGACAAGAAGCCAATGGCCATATGGCCATGGGTGTTCAAAACTGACAATGGATAAACGATGGAGGACACTACAGGTCTCGGCAAGAGTTACCTACTGTCCGTAAATGAAGGGGCAGTACCCGGCAGTATAACTATGAACTTCTACATTGCCATGAATTTGATGAATTTTGGTTAGGCTATATCTATAGATGACAAAAACTGCCATCATTTTCACTAGAAGAACATGCATTGACAGATCATTTTTAAGTCGGACGTGATGATAATTCTTTCAAAAATTCAAGAAAATTCGTTTAGAAAACTAATAAAGAATCGTTATTATGCAACGGAACTGAAACAACATGTGAGCAGCATTGACATAAAACATATGAAGAATTTAGAAAAACATTAAAATCGATTGACATGATAGCTTACGTTTGTATTTACTTCATTTCAATATTTGTTTGTACAGTATTCATCGTTTTGTAACCTTCAACAAATACTGTTGTATGCTCCCAGGTTTCTGTGCCCTGGTGTCCCAAAATGTATTCAGATTTGGTTGGCTCTATCAATAGTTAACTTGAACATACCCTCATGAGTACCTCTTTTGTTGATATTGGTGCTTTCAAAGCTGAAATTTCAATCTTGAAATTTCAACTTTCCCTCCATATAGTGCCTGCTAGCGTAAAGGAAATAAAGACCAGTACACCATTTAAGAAACTTTGAGATCTTTTTTGACTAAGGAAAGAAATGACCCATTTTCACCTCTCAAGTAAGGACAGTACGTCTAGCATTTTATATACATTGTATATCTAGTATTTTATCAAAGCTTGTAACTTATTCATTTATCTATTTTTTTAAAAGCTGGACCACTATTTATACCTATTTTTTTAAATCGTACGCTGTTGTCCAGTCTAAATAATCATATACAAACATACATATAAATTGCCTCTTGACCTAAGCAAATTCCTGAGGTGCATCGAAATTCAAAACTAAATTCAAGGAAATGGAAAAGCGTCACAAGAGATGACTTCTGCTGAACAGACTATTAATATTTTCTAAGTGTTGTTCAATTTTTATGAAGGATATTGTGTATCGTTTATTTGATGTGCTTCATCAACAATATGCCTAGGCCCAAACGACCAAGCTCTTGTTCAACGTGATGGAAAATTGAAATTTCAGCATTAATATTTAAACACTCGAAAAGCACCAGTCACTACTCAACAGACAAGACGAGGTGTCCATTTTCAAGTTAACAATGGAGGAAAATTTTGATGATTAGCCATTGAGTGAAGCCGGCGCTCCCTGGTGAAGCTAAATTCTTACCGCTGGACTGAACCGAATCAGAATACTTTTGTTCACGTTTTATTTTGTTCACGTTCACGTTGTTCACGTTGTTTCGGAATTTTAATTTTATGGCAAAATTATACATACATGCATACATATACTTTTTCTGGGGCAAACGGTATTTTATTTTCATAGTCTTGGGCATCCCCTACTGTTTTTGTTGAGATAAAATTTTTCGTTTAAAAGTAAAATTTCTTCTTGACGGAAACAATAGTGGATGCAAGCAGGCAACTCTTTCACTCTACTCTTTTATTGTTCTCACATATGAAATGAAGGGTGAAATAATGTGCTCTCATCAGCTATCCTGTTTGAAGAACGAGATCACGCCTGCAGCTTTGCTTTTATTTGCTGTAAAATGCTTTATGAATGACGCATTTGTTCAGATTATCTGTTGTTGTTTTCTGTTTCCCATAACAACGACCGTCCGATTGAAGACTGCCAAGGAATTTTGTCAAGTAGCCTCATGCCTTTTCATCCCCAGCTGCGTTATTTGATTTGCTGATGTCATTTGGTCAACAGGGACTCATAATTTAGGCCCGCGTAGATTCAGCCAATGAGGTGCTATTGTTGCTGACAGTTGTAGTTGTTGCATACAAAAATGCAGTTGATGAGGTTGGAGTCTTGGCAGCCTGCCTCAAAGGTCCGCACTTTGCGATTTGTAGGTCAAGACAACATCAAGTCCTTTAGACCAGATTTTGAAGCGATTTTGTTGAGTGTACGAGAAATCCCGCTTGCTTAGGCCATTTTGAAAAAGTGGGCCCACTTTTCAAGCGTAGTATTATGAGTCCCTGTTGATCAAGTGATATCAGCAAGTCAAAGAACGCCAGGGAAACAAAGGACGAAAAGGGAATTGCCAACGACCGCTGGTTTCTATTTCTGTTTCAAACGTTGCAGACTTACTATAGTCGTAGCAGTTTCACTCCTCCCTTCTTGTTTGCCTTGCTATGATAACATGCATGTCTGTACGGAATTTAGTGAAAGCATCCCATCTGGCAGCTAAAAAGCTAGCCCACTCGGAAGACACCAATATTTTAAACAATAAAGTACCTCATCCTGGTTAGACTTGCCCCAAATCTATTTCGTCAATGAAAAAATTGCAGATACGAAATAGTAGACTTATTGCAGATGACGAAATAGATTTGGGGTAAGTCTACCTGCTAGTAACTGAATACCTGGCCTCTTCTTATAAGACTCCAGGAATTTTTTTAAAACAACCAAATGCTATTTTCATTTCAGGTCATCTTCAAATTTACAAGATCATGGACTAGCTTTTCAAATCCATGCAACGTAGGACACTCGTGCTCGTCAACAAGCGTGGTACCTTTGTTTTTGTATTTTGGATCATCGAATACATCGCAGCCTAACTACGCAAGACCTATAAGCCCTCAGATCACGTGTCAGAAGTATGCTGGGGATAACGCGACTATCATTGGCTATAGTCAATCAGTTATGGCGTTTCCAGTGAGCTATTTCTACAGGATGCGGTGAGGAATATGAAAGTGTTGTTATTTACTGTTTATTTAATTCATATTGTTGAATAGTCTCCCTTTACCTGTGTGCTCTCCCAGGGAAAATGCAATGAAGGCACTTCGATGATATAAATTCATGCACTATTTACATAGGCCTTGCTTGAAACGAATATCCTGGCCTCTCCTCCTACTTCTATGACAAATCCTGACGAATTACTCCCTGCCCCTCCATTGGCCTACCTCAAGGAGTGGCTCTCTGTTTACAAAGTCGTTCTTTCCTGGAGCACCGTCAGTAACTGAACTACTTTTTCTGGTAGCTCACCTTTTACGGCCTTATCCGTTGCCGTTGTTTCCGAATATGGCATGACAACCTTTTGGCCTATGACCTATGTCATTAATGGCATAATGGACTTTTGCCTATGACCCATGACCTTCTGTACAAGGTTGACTCATGACCTTGCACATATCACTTGCTATTCTATTCTTTCTCTGATGTGTACGAGTGGTTCTGCTTCTGATACTAAATTGAACAAAAACTTCACAATACACATCAATAATTGCAGTTGGTTGTTTACAGCAGTATTTCCCGCAAAGGGTCTTTTGAACCAGCATGCAATGCACGCACCCATCCCTTGGTTGGCCTTAGGAACAAAGATGAGATGGCACGTTCGAGACATGCTGGCTCAAATAAATAGGAGAATAAACCAGTACATTGTGAACGCTTTGTGTAACATAAACATACGGGTGTATAAATCGGAGCTTTGTATGTTTGAAAACTGGTTTACAGATAGGTGATACCTGTCAAATTGAAATGAATCAAAGTGTGGCTGATAAGCGAAAGAGTGAAGGCTGTTTTGTGATCTTCGATCTATTTTTTGGGCATAGGAAATGCAAATGAAATGCAATTTCCGAAGAATATGCTACTTCAAAATGCGTGAAAACTGGCTCAAAACTGACGACAATTATTTTTTAGTAGTTAGTTTAATACCATCGTTTAGGAGGTATTAAGGAAGGAGGGGGGAGCACCCCTCCCCGGTTAAAATGGGGTTAACCTTTTTGCTGTCAGCTTACATTTGATTCATTACACTTTGTCATAGTCAAGGCAAAGGAAGTGTGACCGATTGAAATGGATTATGTAAATATTATTTAAATTATCATTCGAATAATAATGCAGTAATCATTTGGAATAATTAGATATTTTAGGATTATGGTGGTCAAACTTCTCTTGCTTTGAATGTAAAGGACAAGTTAGCCTGCGTGCAGACTTTACTATTGTGGAGGAGTTTGAGGGCGAAAAGGAAAAGGTAAAATCTGCGCATTCACTCCAACTTTTCCGTTCCAGAGATAAATCCTATCCCCCGTCCTTATTGTATAAGGACCAATCACGTTCGGTCTTTGATTTCGCAAAAGTATTGTTCTCGCTAGCCTTGCATCTGATTGGTTAGAAATAGGACAATAGACTATTTGGATTTGCGTGCTATCGTCATAGTTCTAACCAATCAGATGCAAGGTTAGTGAGAACAATACTTTTTAGAAATCAAAGACCGAACGTGATTGGTCCTTATACAATGAAGACGGGGGATAAGATTTATCTCTGGAACGGAAAAGTTGGAGTGAATGCGCAGACTTTACCTTTTCCTTTCGCCCTTAAATTCCTCAACAATAGTAAAGTCTGCACGCAGGCTAAGGACAAGTTGAATGTTAGGGTTGGTTAGCCTGTTTGCCAGACCCGATCTCAAAGGAAATAGCTATTTCCTTTGAAATCGGGTCTGGTTAACAGGCTAAGGGTCGGTATGAACACCCCCCAGTAACGACCCCGCTGAAACATTGCCCCGCCAAGGTTGAAGGATGACCCGCCAAGGAAACTTGTTCCCCCGCTAAGTTTTGACTTCAAACATTTTCCCCGCTTTGGTTTTGTTGTTTTCCCGTTGAAATTTCTGCTTCCCCGTCAAAATTATGCAAGTCCCATCATAGATGATAGCCTAAAATTTCACTTCCCCGTTACGATATTTTTAATCCCCGCTGAAAATGTATGTTTTCGTAATTTCCCCGCTGTATTTTCAAGGTCCGGCGGGGTCGTTACTGGGGGGGGGGTGTGTATGATTAATGATAATACATGATTACACAGTCATGAATGGTTTGAATCACTGATATTGTTCTCCTAGACTGATTGCATATTCGTAGTTATCGCTATTGATAGACTGATGGACGCTCAAACTACGACTTATGGACTTTGATACTAAAATTTGGGATGAAGTTTTCCCCTGTCGCTTTCATAACTAGATTTGGAAACCATAGCAACACTGTACGAACACAAGGCAATGGCGGATGGGCCTAAGTTGCCGGCTCGAACCTCCAATGTTAAAACAGCTCAGAATTCAAGTTTACAGTGATATTAGCCATGAACAAAAGCCACAAGTATCCATACGAATGTTTCCTCAATCCAAGAATCAACAAACCTTACACTGTGAATCAGGAGTTCCTCAGTTTTAAGGCCAATTAGCTTCCATGAACTTCACCGCAGCATTAAGAATTTCCAACTGTAAAGGGTCACTTGCTTCGCTTCCGAGACTACACCGCAGCCTCGTTCCAAAGGGCACACGTAAACGTGTGCATCTCTGTCTCAAAAATTTATATCAAAGTCCATAAGGCCCAGATTGAGCAAAAAAGGAAATGTTGTTGTTGTTGTTATTGTTGTTGTTGTCGTTGCTATTTTGCGATATCTGGGACTATGTCGTGAGGCTATTGTTCTCCATCGCAGTTTCTAATACAGTGGTATCTGCTGGTCCTCCCTGCCTTATTAAATTGTTATACTGGATCCCAAAAATACGGTATTGACTCCAGAATGCATGGGAAGAAAACTAAATTGTAAAGAACAGATGTTTTTCTTGGATAAGATTCTGAGCCATAGAGTTCATGTTGAAGTCATGGGGTCATCACATCATCTTTGCAGATGCTTAGGGGCTACGTAAATAGTTTCTGTTTCTTGTATTGGGCAACGTGATTTTACGGCGAATTTTTAAATCCCCCCCTGCTTCATTCTTTGTGACAGCTTCCATAATCATACCTACTCTGGAATTGTCCTATAAGAGTTCACTGAGTAACAAATTTTGAATCATGTGAGGTTTCTGTTTGCACATTGGCACATTTTGAACAAATAGTTAAAAGCAACGCAGTTTTCTTTCAGGTCATGAAATGTCGAGAAGTTTCATAATTTCAAAATATTTCAGGTTCTCAGGATGTTGCTGGAAGTCAAATTTAAAGGACTACTCGTCATCTTCATATAATTCGGAGACAGCCATGCATTTTCCGAAGATAGGAAAATCTCAGAACTACAACAGCCCTGTACAACTGCGATATTTCCCCCAAGAGAGTATCACAAAAGGTGAAACGAAAATTATCAAGCTTCCAGTTTATGATATTGATGGAGACTACATATCATGTCGTTGGGCATCTGACTTTGCTGAAGGAGGCGGGATATACAATGCAAGGATTGGCACCCTGAACAAGGTAGGACTGATGAGCATAGAGCTCAAATCTTTCAAATCTTTAAAAAGGTAGGTGTAAAATTGTGTCAAATTTATCTGTGAACTGAGGCCCCGTCCACACGTATCCGGATATTTTTGAAAACGCATCTTTTTTTATCCGTTTTCAAAAAGATTTGCGTCCACACGAGGAGCGTTTTCAAAAATATCCCCGTCCACACGGAAACGCTGTGACACTCACAATTCGATATTCGATTACGAAATTCCATAATCTATAACGATATTCGGCAGTCAAACTTCGATCAAAGAAAACAGACAAGAAAAATGCCCTCGCGTGATCTCCAAAGAACCGAGCGCATGCTCTGATACGTCGTAAATCGATGCCTTGACGTCAGCGTTTTCAAAAAGCTCCGTTTTCACCCGTCCATACAAGAACATGAAAAAGGCGTTTTCAAAAAGATCCACTCTGGAGAGCGTTTTCGAAAAGCTTCGTTTTCGGTGAATGAAAACGCCGTCTCCATGTGGACGGGAACCCAAAACGGATAAAAAAAGATGCGTTTTCAAAAAGATCCGGATACGTGTGGACGGGGCCTGAATGACTTGAAAGGAACTTTCAGTAATTTTCTGTAAATCTGTCATGATGATTTCCGATATCTCTATTATTTTCAAATGGTGGCATTTTGATTATTTTTGTAATCTTAAATTACTTGAGGAAAGCTGATGCAATCTTCTAGACAGCCATAGTTTATGAAGATCTACAATATAGTTGCAAGCAGAATTCTGTAGCTCTTCTGGTTAAGGATTAGAAATTTGATGACGTTACTGCCTCAAAATTAATAAATGCCACCATTTTGAAACTAATGAAGCTATCAAAAATTTTCCACGGCAGATTTACAGCAAATTACCCAAAGTTCGTTTCAAACACTTCAATTCAAAGAAAAATGGAATAGCATTGTACACCCACCTTTTCAAAGATTTGAACTCAATGCTGCATTGATGTCGAATTTGAGGTCATTCTTGGCATTTTTTTTATTCAAAGGGGCTGGGCTACTTAAAGTAAGCAAGCTTTTTCAAAACGACGATTTTCGAGTATTTTTGATCATGTCACAGAGATTTTTCCCTACGTTCTCAAAATGAAGGTGTTATTTTGAAGATGGCCTCTTGATTCTAGAAGGATTTTAGAAGGAACTTTATTGTGGACCGTGCAGAGCACAATGGGCACGTGTAAGCAACAACATGAATTATAGAGACAACATGTTTGCTTACGGTTATGTGACATGGCCCATTCAAACCTGGCTATCAGTATCAGCTGGGGGAGGGGGTACTGGGGCAATCAAAATGTAACATATCATTGATTTGATGCGTTCGATAGATAAAAGTAATAGGAAGATAAATTACACATGACTTTCTTTTGCTACTCTCAGGCATGCTCTGCTCGCCATATCTTCATTTTATCATTCTAATTTTGTCATTATTTTTTCTTCATACATCTTTTTTAGCAAGCGTGCTCCTTGACAGTTAATACATTTATGTATTTCACTGGTCACTACGCTCTTGCAATAGTCATTGAGGATTTCAACGACTCGACTTTGGCTGTCAAGTACCACAGTGTCGTTCTACAATTTACTGTTACTGTTAAAGGTTTGTTGATTCACTTTGTCGTAAAATGTCATCACCCTACTCCACGAGTCAGAAGCCGCACAATGCTTAGCTTAAAGACTACTGTCCCCTTAGTAGGGACCGTCCATTATTTCTTGCTTAGAAGAACAAGGGCAGAGTTTGTAATACAATAGCATCAGTCGCTTTGGTTCACACCTCAATTCAAAGTGATTAGCGAATGCAGACAAAAGAAATTCTCTCACGCAGAAATTCAAAACAAACGAAGCCGCAAAGTTGCCCTGAAACCAGTACGGCAAACTCTCGTTTGGTGCGGGCGAAGGGGGATTTTTAAGGGAAGGTATGTGGTGATAATGAAAGAAGAAGGGTAAATCTAAAGTTCTGTCTGGCGGATTATGTTTATTTGATTCAGAAACCGAGCAGAGGGCATTGCAATTTTTGCATACTTATTGCTCAGATGTACGCAGTCACTCCTCAGCTCCTGAATCAAATAAACAAAGGCCGCGAGACAGAAATTTAGATTTACCCTTCTTATTTCGCTAAAAGCGCATACCTTTTCTTAAAAGCCTCCCTTCGCCCACACGAAACGAGAGTACGCCGTACTGGTTTCAGGGAAACTTTGCGGCTTCTTTTGTTTTGAATTTCTGCGTAAAGAGAATTTCTTTTGTCTGCATTCGCTAATCGCTTTGAATTGAGGTGTGAATGAAAGCGACTGATGCTATTGTATTACAAAATCTGCCCTTGTTGCTTAGAAGACATCTGGGAGCGGATACCAAAGTTTTGCTTACTTACAGAGAGGGGAAAGGAAAATAGAGTGCATTTATTGAAAGGGAAGGGTATGAAAAAGTTTGAGATACAGTAAAGTCCCGCCCTTTAAGAAACTGCATTATAAGAAACTCAGGCCTGATTTTGTCTCTGTTTTGTCTCTGAGCCTTCAAATCCTCTCGGCGGCCCTGACACTACTTACAAAGTTACTCTACAGTACTACAAGGACAATACATCTCGAGAAGCAAACGGCTGTGTCTATCCCGAGACCATTAAATAGAGATAATAGAAGAAAAAACTACTGTAACTATGAGACAGCTCCCACAAACGAGTTACCTGAGTGGCTCAGAATGGGATTGGGGTAAACGACTACAGATGAATAAATGTATTGTAAACTCAAGAACATGTATATTCAGCGAATTAGGAAATTTTATCACCTTACAATGTAAGTTGTAACAAAGAGTCGTTTGCAAGATATACATATCCAAGTAGTCTCACTAATGCATAGATTCAAGCAAGGAGGTGTTGTCTTTGTATACCATAGCAAGGGCAGAGCAACGAGTAACATTTGGTACCTTCAACTATCATTTACCGGACACATAGGATTTGTGCTATCTTGAAAATTGTGTTTAAATTTGTGAAAATTTAACTTGCTGAGAAAATCTTATTTGTCGTGAAAGCTTAACTTGCCTTTCTTTCTTTTTCACAGGATCATCTCCAGAATTGCAAATTGTCAACTGTAGCACTATTAATGATCAAAATCAAGGACTGGTTCCAATTTCAGTGGGCATAGTACCAACGTCTGCTCCTCTTCCTCCAAAACCATATTTGAATACGGATGGCTGTAGTAAATACAAAACTTTGTCTCATGCAGACCGATCTGTGGACCATAATGATTGGAGCTCATACAGATGTGACCTTTTCCTTTATGGATGGTACCGCTTCACTGGAAACGCCGGAGACCGTATTTTGTCGACATGTCCCTCCGTAGTGTCGGCATTGAATAATTCTTGTGGGTCATACTACAAAGGATGGTTGAATAACCAGGAATTGCCAACAGTCGGAGAAGGAACAGTGAACAGAAGTGTCTGCTTTTCTCCCCCTGGTAGCTGTGCTTGCTCTTACGATAGAGGCATAAGAATCAGGAATTGCGGAGGATTTTATGTTTACTATTTGGATGGCGTGCCAAAGTGTAATGCTAGGTACTGCAGCAAGAAGAGTAAGTCCTTTTTGCTTTTTTCATTGCCAGAAAGTGTTTGGGATTGCTTCAGATTTGCAGCGGTGAAAATCATGAAGAGACGTACTGGATTAGCCAGAAAAAAGTTCCCACATTTGAAAATTCATTGCATAAAGAATACTGGATAGATTGAAATAAATCAATATTTGCTTGACAGCCTAGAGATTGAATATTTTTGTGATCTTTTTCAGTCTCTTACATACGTATTCAACGTTACAAAAGATTCATTGTTCAAAGTGACTTTAAAATGCCGAAAATACTTGATGAACTCATAACTGACTCCTTTCACAGCTTGGGTTAGAGATATCCTCTGCATTTTCATTGCCATGGGATTGAGAATCTTTCAATTTTTTTGAAAGTCGATGTCTTATTACTCTTGATGCACATGCATATGCTTTGTCCGAGTAAAGTTATGTGTCCCCCCGTGCAGTGAGTTAAAGTCATCATGCGCAGTAGTGCTTTGGAGTTGAAGCTCTGACGGGCGCATGAGCTTTAACCCACTGCACGGGGGGACACATTAGTTTCCTCGGACAAAGCAATCTCATCTCCCCAACAATTCCAACCTATGCAAGATTCGAAGAACACCCAGTAGAATAGGCTTATTTCGAGTGCCCCCGTCACTCCAACTGCATTGATTTAATTCATATGTAACCAACTGCTCCGGTCTACTTTTTTAGATCCAACATCTACAGTCTACTGCAGCCCAAACTACCTTAGAATTGACCTGGATCGATCCCGCTACAGTCCTTCTGCCTATTCATCAATTACATTATTGCAAGACTCTTGTAGAGCAACATTAAACTCAACCCACATAAGCCTTGGAACAACACCTGACTCTTGTGGAACAACATCACGACATGTGTCTACGTTCATTGTTGTTGAAAATAAAGCTGTTCTGAAAGCAAAGAAGACTGGTTTGATTTCAAGGCACTCAGATCTGTTCATCTCATTCTCGTGCATTTTTCCATCTAATGCGTACATCAGGTCAGGTGGACAGAACATTACGACTGAAGTCAATGCTACGGAACGTAAGAGCACTTACGATTTATTTTCGCCTTTCTAATCATAACCTTTACTGGAAATGCTTGGGGTCGGTTGGTATAATTGATGGTAGAAAAGAGACTCGCCAACTGCTAGCGCGAATTGCGAACTTCTTACCAAATATTGACATTTGTAACTATTGTAAATTATTGAACATTTTGCGCATTTAGGCTAAATATCGTCGTCACGTTTTCATCAAAACACAGTAAAGAAGCTTCTCGTTTTCGTTGCGCATGGCATCAGAATAGGACAGATTTTTTTCGCTTTTATGACGTCACTATCCTCTGAATCAGCATTGCATCATTGCCTGTGAACGAATGGACAAAAAACTTGGTGTTAATTGAGCTGGCTGCGAGTGAATTATCTTCTAGGGACTGTATTTTAAGACGCTTTCTTTTTGCGTCTCCCGTTAATGATGTTTTGCGTTGTTTTGTTCCGTGGATCATACAAAAAAAGCGCTGGTCGAAGCCTCCCTGTCACGTACGGTCAAGTGATCCCCGGGGGAATTTTTATGACACCATTTCCATTAATTCATGTGGTTTTTATTTTTTTGTCTTCTTGTAGCGGGATTTGGTCAGTTTCAGCTTTTCCTCCGCATGTACCTCAACTCTCAGTATGCGCAGCAACGTTCAAAGTTTCCAGTAACTGTCCAGCTGAAAGAGCGACTGTACTTTGAAGCAAGCACAACTGCCAGAAACGATTTTATTGTGTTGATAGACAAATGCTATTCTACCCCTGTCAAGGACTCAAATGATCCCAGGAAGTTTTTGTTTGTCAATGAAAGGTATTAATATGAGCTAAGTTGTACATTTTTCATAGTTTGGCTATGTGCTCTATACATTGTGTTTCATAGAAAACGCAACCCAATTATAATTGGAAATTCTAAAAGATTGATAAAGTTTGTGTAGTTTTAATGTATACCGTCTGAAAGTAAAATCGTTCTTCTATACGCAGTTTGGATACATTAATGGAGTTATTTGTCCTTTAATTGATATTTCAATAAGTATGCCCAATTTGAAATGCGGCATGCTACAAGAGCAAAGTCAACAGCCTTATTACAGTAAACATTACGAAACAAATTTTGTCCAAGCATTTCAGGCCTAGAGGCACATGAGGTGGACAAATTTATCCCCATGAGATGCATTTGTTGATGCTGAAAATTTGCGCTCATCAGGATGGATGTTCACCAAAGTAAAACGCCGTATTACTTACTGGAATCTGAAATAGGCCATATTTACGAAAACGTCAATTGTGTAACGAAGAATTCGGCTACTCCACCAAACCTGGATATCGTCGGAAAGGAGATAGATTGTACTTTCAGATGTTATGTCTCAAATTGATTTAAAGGGAATAGACATAGGTATATCTCGTAAACGCTATAAATAGGCCAGAGAAACGCCCACAAATCCATTGTTTCTGTAGCTACACAATGAAACTGGATGCGTCTAAGCTGTCGAGTAAAATATTTTTGACCTGGACCGGGCCAGTTTTACCCATGTCGATTCCCTTTAAGTGTTGTCAGTTTCAGAAGAGTCTCGAATGAAAGTGGGTTGCGCTTTTTCGGAAACACCGTGCATGTTGCTACTACTACAACTGATGAAGCAATTCATGAATTCAGTAAGAGTAAACCTTCAAAGAAAGAGTTCTGGCACTCTATTAATATTTTGTCTGCATTTTATAAAGAATTAGTGATGCTGTTCATCTGCTTATAATGTGATTTGGACATTGCCGGAGGACGATAAAATTGCTAGTTTTCGAATGAACCATTTTGTTGTCTTCTTAAGCCATAAATCAAGAAACACTTGTCAGATTGACTCAAACAATATCTCAAGCTATATCTATGCAACTATGCAATAATTGAGGTCATGGAAGCTACAGTGCCTCCACAGCAGCCAAAAAAAAACGGGATACGATGTTTTTTTTTGGAAATCCTGTACTCTGTCTCAAATTAGCGTACAAGTAGGCCCGTTATTCAAAAGAAGAAAGGGTCTACCAAACAAAGAGTGAAAGCTTGCTACGGCCACTCGAGTAATTATCTTTAATTACCCTATTCCGCTATTCAAATAATGTGAGAAACGCGTCTCAACAAAGTCAGCATAAATTAAGTTCTAGAAATCTGGAACTCACTGTAGCAAGCTGTTGCTTATTGTTTCGTAGACCCTTCCTTTTTTTGAATAACGGGTCTACGCGTAGGCTTGTAGGCTAGACGTGTCACATGAAAATCCTGCGAATCTGCAGTAACGACAAATGAGGCATTTTGCATGAGTAATTTCGCGTTGTCGCAAATTTCATGTGACATTTGATTTGAGACGGACTTTTGATTTTCATAACTTCGAAATTTCAGATGCAGTGTTGGCAATAATGTACAGTTCCACCCAACAGTAAGATCCAAGCAACGGTTCAGCATTTTAGCATCAAGTCTGCTCAATAGTAAGGAGACAGCCTATGTAAACTGTCTGGTCTTTCTATGTCATCACAAGTCGAATGAGACGATTTGCAACACAGGTTGCCAAGGAAACAATCTGAAGAGAACAGCTAGGTCTGTGCAGGGCAATGTGTCCATCTTCAGACCATCGACTGTGTCAAAGATTTATTTGGTTCAGGTTGGAGCGATTGAGAAAAAAAAGGATCAGACAGGTATGCAATTAGACTTATGACATTGAGTCCCATGTTTCCCTGTGCTGTTGGCCTTGATGATGGCTTTTCGGTCAACTGAGACTCATAACTTTTTTTTGAGAAGTGTGACCTTTTTAGGCCCAAACTCTGAGTTGCCTAGAATACCGATTAGATTGTGAGAAAAGGCCATTGTGACATCGAGAGAAAGGTTTTAGGGAGAGCGTTATTTTCCTGGTAAATGACAGCTTCTTTTGCCTTGAATGTCGATGTGACTAGGGAAAACTTTACAGGTCCATTTGTGAATCCCAGCCCAGTAGAAGTAACTCCAAGGGCAGTAGACTTGCCCCAAGCCTATTTCTTCGTCATCTGTAATAAGTCTATCTGAAAGTTTATTTGATTGACAAATACACTTGGGGCAAGTCTAAAGTCTCTGTTTATATGGAGAAAATAGCCTCGGCTACCCGAGGTTATTTTCCAAGCCGAGATGACGGCATCCTATACAAACTAATGTAATTCTTATTTTGATTTTATATGAGTATTGCAAATAGTATCACCCAGGTGAGGTTATTTTTGATTGCCGATATCTCACCTGAGCGAGCCGATATATCGGCTTGGTGAGGCTATTTTTTCTCATATAAACACAAGCAAGAATAGCCTCACTTCATTGACACAAAATTGCATATACTGTGCAAGCGCAGACCATCATTTTCATTGTCATATTGTCAAATTTGGTGCCAAAATAAAATAGCCCCAGCAAGTCGAGGCTATTTTTCTCCCATATAAACAGAAACTGAAAATAGACTCACCAAGAAATGGCCTCGGGTAGCCGAGGCTATTTTCTCCATACAAACAGAGGCTGCGTTTACACAGGGCCGGCCGAATGTTTGGCCGGCCAAATATTTGGCCACTAAGCCTTCCCGTTTACACGAGACCTGCGTAACCGGCCGAATATTTGGACCCTTAGCCGACCTTCACTCGGTCACCTAGGGAAGTGGCCTTCTTGCGAACTGAGCCGGCCAAATTTGTGAGCGGCCTCGTGTAAACGCGCTAAGCGAACAGAAATTTGCACGGTACCACAATCGAGGATGGAATGCTTTGAATAGGAGGCCAATGAAATATGGTCCTCAGGGAAACTGGCGCCTTATTGCTGCGAGCATGCGCGAGCAGTCATATAGGGCAGAGAATCGAGGGTGGACGAAGTATTTTTGCCCTAATGCGCATGTGCGATCAAAGACCTGCTTGAGACACATGACTTTTTACAATATCTGCTAACCGCAAGATCCTTCATTTGCTATCAAATTTCAACTCGCAGCTCGACAAGGCTCAAACAAAATTAAGGAAATACCAACAAAAACAGGAAAGCATTTTGACTTATTTGTGAGGTAACATAGACAATACTGAAACATTCTTCACGTGTCAGAATCGCTCATGGTTTCAGAAGAGCTAGAGCTTCGAAGACGCAAAGGCAAGGCAATGCGGGCCTAGCGGCCTAACCCTGCTACAATAAACAAACAGCACATTAGCCTGCGTGGCATCATACTATGTCAAACCCAATGGGTTTTAGAACAGAATGGACGATAATTTCCCGTTTCAAAGGAAATCATCAAACAGAAAATTGCACAAAAGTGAATGATAAGGATCGTTGACTATGATCATATTTGCAGCTGAAAGAGTCTCGGTCTCGATATTGCTTTCATTGATAAATGTTCGCACAGTGCAAATGATCTGTGTGTCGTGTGATTCTATCTTCAGCATAACACTCCACTGACAATAAACTGCTATTGTCTACCAAGGAGTCACATTCATTTTATGTTGCCAACCATGACCCACAATCCTCATATCCATTGCAAAACTTTTAAACATACAAGCTCATTTCATTATGTGTTGTTGAAGGATTGACAGGCAATTTATTCACTTGTATTTTAAGTATTTCAGTACACTTAGACCTAACGAACTTGTGTTCTTTTCAGAGTGTGACTGACATTTTTTCATATTTTGTGGACTAATGTTTGTCACATTCTGAAGAGAACGTAAGTTCGAAGGCCTAAGTTTTCTGAAATATAAGTCGTGTTTTTTTGCCTCCAGTCAGTCTTTTATTACAAATTTGTTGCTATGTTAGGTTCTCATCTCTTTACTAAAAATCCGTGCATTGTCGATATTTGTCGAAATTTAGGAATATTATACAAGTTGAGGACTTCTGGATCATTTTTTCTTGAAAATTGTGCCGGATAAGTCAAAAGAACGAAATCATACTATAGTGCCGAATAGGTTTAAATTGTGTAGGATCATATAAATTGTGCCGGATAAGTCAAAAGGTGCTTTCGAGAAGCGACCAGTCAAGAAAAATAATTTTCATTCGACATACTATATGGCCTATTCTAAAGCAGAAAGCCTAACTTTGATGTTGAAATTTATTTCACTTGAATCAGCCCTACTGTCTAGAGTTTTTGATGATTTCGCTTTGAAACTGTTTCGGAACAGCTTAATATTTGCTGATAGCTCCTTAACAAGATTTTAATAACCGTAGAGCGAAATGAGCTATTTTAGCGATATGAATTTGAACAGCTTACTCCGTTTTAGTTATACGATACTGCATTTAAGGCTGAGCAGCACTGACTTAACTTCGTTAACAGCTAGTTGCTAGTAATAAGACAATGCGCATGCCCATAAAAGACGGCCGGCCTCGTGTAAACGCGAAGCCATACCGACCAAATATTTGCACGGTACAGCTAAAAGGCCAAATATTCGGCCGGCCAAGTACTCGAGCGACCCCGTGTAAACGCAGCAAGAGCCTAAAAGGCAGTTAAGTCAGATCATCTTTGTTGAATTTTTCATACCGCATTTCATTTATTCAAATCCTTTCTCCCGATTGTATTTGCATTTGTAAGATTAACCATTGAATTTAGACTGCGTTCACACGATGCCGGCACATTTTGAAAACGGTAGGAAAATTGATAGTAAAAATTCGTTCCTGGACTTTGATGCTAAAGAAAAGTACTTACACCCTAAGAATCGACCAGTCTTGATCCAAAAGCGTTGAAAAATGATCTGTTTACGATGCTGTTTCAAATTCATACCGGTAAGGCTTCCGTTTTCAAAATCTACCGTTTTCGAAATCTGCCGGCAAAATATGTGCCGTTTTCGTGTGAACAGGAGGCCTATCCATCACATTTTTCACCGTTTTCAAAATGTGCCGGCATCGTGTGAACGCAGTCTTAGATTTTATTGCAGAAAGCAATCAATAGACCTTTTAGCTATTCTACAAAAGAGCCTGGATCGAGCAATATTTTTATACAATTTTATACACGAGGCTCGACTGAGTGCCGTTAGAGTTTGATCGCAATTGTGCACATTCGAAAATTCTACAAATTGTAATGAAATATCGTTCGATCCACATTCGTTTTCAGAATAGCTAAAAGGTCTATTGTATCGAATTTAAACTTCGATGACAAATAAGTCCTGGGCCAGAATAGAGGATGGAATTTTCGTTCCCATAGAAGCCTTTCGCAGGCTTTTGGGTCTAGAACATGAGTGATTGTACCATACAAAATGTTCATATCGAAGTTAGCCTTTGTCTCATCGAGTAACATTTTAGTTTTGAATATCGGTCGTCTTCTCCACATTTTACAGCCTGTCAAACGTCTAAGCTATTTTTGAATCAACTGTTACTTTTTTTTCTCACAGGAAAATGTCAAAACAATCCTTGCAAAAATGGAGGAACATGTAACCTGGCAAATGGTAAATGTACCTGCAAAATCGGCCTCACTGGAGCAACATGTGAAACTAGTAAGTTAAGATGGAATGATCTTCCCGTTTACTTGTAGGAAGTACATTTCTTACACAAGCACATGCGTCATTTAAAAGAAACTGCTAATAAGAATTTCAACTCTCAGATCGCCAAAAACTAAGACGACTATACTGGGGATTTTGTGTGGCCATTCTTGTGCTATCGTGAAACTTTCAATAAATCAAACTTCTCAAAGTCCTTAGCTATGATACAGTAAACTATGAAGTAAACTTGTTGCCGTAGCGCGTCTCACTGCTTCAAAAATTAACTTCGCCTTGGAATGGGCCTCAACATGGGAAATGTGATCGTGGGTAGTTAGACACTGCTAGTGTTCAGCAACTGATTTGTAGCTGTCCTGTGGAGGAATAATTTATATGGTTCTGCGGAGGTAGCAATGGTCCTCCGTCGAAGTAATGGTATTGACGAACTTCCAAGCGTCAGACACACAGTTGGGCTCCTCATTGAGCTCAATGTGATGAAGGAAAGGACACAGAAAAATACGCGTACAAAAGCAGAAAGTGATTCTTTCTTATCATGAAGTCAATGTTATGTACACATACAGTGTATAACTACCCATGATGTTATCTGTTAGTTATACAATTTTGAATAAGCAGATATTTTCTATCACTCGAAATTTGGATCTTTGAGAGTCTTCAGGATATTGGTCCATTATTGATATTCTTAATCCACTTTGCATTCATTCTTGTTGCTGTTGCTTGATATACCTTTTACATTTTTCAGAAATTGCAGTTCTAAATGGAACTATTACAGTTCCGTCATTCTCGTTCAATGGACAATTTATTAACAAGAATTCTTCCCAAAGAATAAAAAATGATTTGAGTAATAAGTCATCAAGTCTTTTCTTTGAGATCTCATCAGAAATCCAGCTTGAGGTAATATTTTATATCTTCTTCGCCTACATCATAAACCCTGCATTAAGATATTTTGTCCCCAGTCAAATTTGTAAGGAAACTGATCAGCAAGTCAAGGGAACCATAAAGTTGACCTATTCTAATGTCCCGGACCCAGTTACTTGTCTTTGTTTTATTTTTCGCCTAAACTGATAGCCTACATAAACGCTACAGTTCATTTCCTTGCACTTGCGTGAACAGATTAGCTCCGTCCTGACTCTGTCATATAGTAAACTTCAATGGAATGACAACCGCAACAACAATTCAACTTCATTTAGGTATAATTATTTCATATTTGATTTTTTAAGGAGGATTGCCCTTCAACAGAAACTGTTTTTCAAGGGATATTTCCATTCAATGAGATTTGAGGATCCGTAGGAAGTGAGGCTATGGATTTCCTTCTGCGACTATATTGTTGTGTTTTGGGGAATATGTTCTTTGGAGGAGTTTAGCAGTAAAGTATCAATTAACATGCACTTCAATTTTATTGTAGCTTCTCAGAAAGTTTCAAGCAGCAAGGTCGAGTGTGGACAACGTTATAATAACTGAACTCAAGTAAATTGACTTTTTCTTAGATTTTGCTTGCATACTGTTGAACGAAGTGCTTTTAGAAAGCTGTAGAATGTGGTGACCTGTAAGGGGCAACTCCTGGTATATGACAGGCAAAAAGTTGGCCTAATTGAGTAGTCGAGAGAGCGTGAGAGATTCGTGCGACTCGTTTGGAGGTTATTGACTGACTGAATATCGAAAACATAATTAATGGCTATAATACAAATGATACGGAAATGGGTAATTAGAGAGTTGACATTAAATGCAATTATAATACGTGCAGTCCTACAGTCCAACAGTCCTACTACACCTATAGGGGGGGGGGGCTTGGGATACATTTTGTTCCGATTCAGAGTTATAGAGACCATCTGTAGGGCAAAATTTTCCAAAATATGACCCCATAACCTGGGCGAAATTTGAAATGTGATAACCCTATAACCAAGGCAAAGTGAAGACTTACAGTGCATCTGAAACGAGAGGTTTTGAAAAAAGGCCTAGTCATGATTTGTATCATGGACTTTGTTAGAAGCACCTGTAAACTTTATTTTGTGAGCTCAAATCTCTGGGGTTTGGTGGGCAATTTTTTAAGGCAAGATATTTGCATTTAAGGTGAACATCAACAACCGCAGCTATGAACTAAAAAATCCCGATGTTTTATTGTTTTGTTTCCCGGTTTAGTCAAAAGGAAGGGGGTACTTTTTTGAGAAACCCGGTATTATTCACAAAATTTTATTCGCACCTACTGTAGGCTACTATTTATCATACGAACTCTTCTATAATCAGTTTGACGTTGATGATTAAATGATCTCATGCGTTGTAGGGTTGGCAGTTTAATCGTCGAGTTCGAGGTCATCTTCAAAGTACAAATAAATGAGAGTCTACTGAGCTTAGAAAAAGCTTTCACTGATGCGATTAATGGTTCACTATTAGGACAAGTTACAGGTCTTCGGCTGTCAGGTAATGTACCAACCAACTCAACCGACGTCAATTTTTTGCCTCTTCTCTATTTCCCTTTAGTGCTCTGTTTGTTGTATACTGTGCCCTTCTTGTTTGCTTAGGTAGCTCTAAAGTGCCCAGAACAGACTCAGTTTGTTTAACGTGTATGAAAAATTTGTGTCCAATGATTTTGTTTACTTCATTAGCGATTTCAATTAATTGTGTAAGGTTAGAATGAAAACAAAATAAGTACCAAGCGGCAAGCAAACGAACGTCGCAGCAAATTTTGTTTACCATCTTCTAAAGATAGGCAGGTACCAAGCAGCGTGATTTTCTGAATTCATTCTGTTGACTATCACGTGAAGATTCTCATTATTAGTAATTTTTTTCCAGTCACAAACATACGGGAGGGTGGGGTTCTTGGCTAAAGTTTTGATAGGGGTCTGCTGCGAGCTGGACTTGCTTCAAGTTTCGCTCTTGATCAATAAATGAATGAGAGTGGAGAAAAGGAGGGAGAAAAAGGGAAAGGGGAAGGAGAGCTCTTTTCCCCTTCTTCCTCTCCCTCTTTCCTTCCCTTTACCTTTTCCTTCTTCCTTTCTCCCCTCCCCATTCGTTTATTGACCAAGAGCGAGACTTGCAGCAAGTCCAGGATGACCCCAGAACAACATGTTAAGATTCTAAAATTACAAGGTTGCTTGATTCCTGGCTTCCAAGGCTCCAAATATGTAACCGTGTCTCAGGGTGATTATCATCATTATCAGTATTATCAAATATGATTATTGTTGCGATGAAGCCGCATCATATCTCGGTTGAATTAAAAATTTGCGATGTCAAGATTCATCAACCAAAGTGCTATATCTCAGACGAGTCTTTCCCCTACAAAGCTATTGCGGGTATGAAACGAAATTGTTTGTAAACAATCTGTTTTTATCATACAGTCATGAAACGTGAAGGAAGTGGCAGCAAAGACTTCTTAGGGCCTGTTCATATGGAGGCGAGCCAGCCTGCTTACCGGGCTGGCCCGGTAGGCGAGACAGTTTTCAGCTTGTGTTCATATGGAGAAATTCCAGCCCGCTTCCCGAGACAGAAATTTGACACGTGTCAAAAATGAGACACGTGCCCATTGTTTAGAGCCGCAGCGCATGAGCAATGGCGACATTTTCGTCTCGGTAGCCGGGATGGAGTGTTCATATGGGAAAATTTTCATCCCGCCTACCGAGATCTCGCCACCATAGCAGTGAGATCTCGCTAAGCGGGCCAGCCCGCCTACTCATATGAACAGAAATCAAGTTTTGTATTGGAATTAGAGCCTGTTCATATGGAGGCGAGCCAGCCCGCTTACCGGGCTGGAGCTCTTTGCCGAGATCTCACCTCATCCCTTATTTCAATACAAAACTTGATTTCTGTTCATATGAGTAGGCGGGCTGGCCCGCTTAGCGAGATCTCACTGGTGGAGTGGCGAGATCTCGGTAGGCGGGATGAAAATTTTCCCATATGAACACTCCATCCCGGCTACCGAGACGAAAATGTCGCCATTGCTCATGCGCTGCGGCTCTAAACAATGGGCACGTGTCTCATTTTGGACACGTGTCAAATTTCTGTCTCGCCAAGTGGGCTGGAATTTCTCCATATGAACACAAGATGAAAACTGTCTCGCCTACCGGGCCAGCCCGGTAAGCGGGCTGGCTCGCCTCCATATGAACAGGCCCTTAGAGATGAGGTGAGATCTCGGCAAAGAGCTCCAGCCCGGTAAGTGGGCTGGCTCGCCTCCATATGAACAGGCCCTTAATCTGTCTTCTGTTTTGTGGAATGTCGATTTGTCTGATTTCAGTTGTCATCGACAGAGCAGAAGCTGCGCGCGCATACGCAAAAGCTCGTAAATCTTGAGCCCCCTTCGCTCCTAGCAACAGATCCAAAAATAAAGCAACACTTGATATTTTTTTCGTTGGGCCTTAAACTCTTGACTCATCATTTCAAAACCCTTATGTACGCTTACCCTTCCCTATCCCAGATTGCTCGATGGCGTCATTTTGCGCAGTTTCCACTCTGTCGTTGTCATCGCAAAACGACTTTCATAGGTGATTGAAGTCGTCCATTCTAAATGAAGCAATAGTTAAATGATTCTTGAGACGGGTTAGGGAGACGGACGTTGATATTTTGATGTCAGCTATCTGCAAAAGCTAGGGGTAGCAAGACAGGCTTCGACTGTCGGATCTTGAAATTCCAACAGAGCGAGCAAGGTCTGTTACCACTATGTTGGTGCACTTTGTTTGCGATTCCCAAATGGCTGTTCTCATTAACTGATGTTATTTCTAGTAGTCTCTTTTCTCCTTAGATGTTAATGAATGCTCGAAAGGTTATTGCAGTGCTAATGCAGTCTGTACAAACACCCTGTCATCATTTCAATGTGCTTGCAAATCAGATTATGAAGGCAATGGATTCACGTGTACAAAGAAGGCAAAAGGTACGCTTATTGGATTCTTGATTGTGATTGATTGATTGATTTTTGTAACATGATTTTTTGATTTTACTTCTTTGAGACTGCGTTCACACGATGCCGGCACATTTCGAAAACGGTGAAAAATGTGACGGCTGCAAAATTTGAGCTAGCGTTCACACGATGCCGGAACAATTTGAAAGCGGTAGGAATTTTGACATCAAAAACTCGTTGCAAGGCTTTGATGCCAAAGAAGTGTGCCTACACCCTAAGAATCTATCAGTATCGTTCCAAAAGCGGCTAAAACTGTTCTGTTTTAATCATTTTCAAGTGTTTACACGATGCAGTTTCCCAAATGTGCCGATAAGAGTTCCGTTTTCAAAATCTACCGTTTTCAAAATCTGCCGGCAAAAAATGTGCCGTTTTCGTGTGAACAGGAGGCCTATCCGTCGAATTTTTCATCGTTTTCAAAATGTGCCGGCATCGTGTGAACGCAGTCTGAATCACGGAGTGAAGTCAATGGGACAAAAGGGAGAATTTGTGTGTTCTGTCTTCAGTATGGTGTGATGGAATTATTTTGCCATGGTTCGACGGCAGGATTCATTAATAATAGTTGCCTGCGAGCGCTGAACCAAGTACAAAATGTGCCTATGCATAAACGATATAACGTGGCAACGCCACACCACGTTTTCTCAGATTTACATCTCGTAGAGCAGCAACAGTGATGGCACCACGAGAGTCCACCACCAGAGCTCCCAGGAGCTCAAACCATGCGGTCCAAAAGAAAGCTGAAAAAAGTTTAGCGAGACTGAGCAAAAATTAAATGTATGTTGGAAAAAAGGCAAAAAGAAGAGGAGAAAATTTTTTGGACAAACAAGGCTCGAGAACCATAAAAAAGCCCGTCAGCAGACCCCATAATGCCACCACTCCTGCCCTCTATCGTTTCAAAATATCCTGCCATTTTTTGCGATCCTTTGCCAGGTGACTCGCCTCTTCCCATGTCAAATTTATTGTTTGTAACTGCTTCCTCATCATTTCAATCCAAGTAAGCTTGGGTCTCCCTCGCAGTCTTTTGGACTGCATCAATGCTACTCTTAACGCCTTTCTTGCGGGCGTGCAATGAAAATGTGCCTGCAAGTGAAAAAAGGATGCAATATGTAATAAGATACTGATAAATGGCAGGCCTGCCTATCAAGTTAGTCACTGGTTATGCCGAATGCTTTAAACACTGATGCATGTCTGTCACAAGCAAACTTTATATACAGGTTGTCCCAAAATAATTGTACCCCGTTTGTGTAGTTACTGTGGAGGAGCTTTAGATTCAATTGTCTCGACTTTTACACAGTTGCATAGGTCAGGCTTCAAGTTTGAGATCTTATTTGAGTCAATAACGAATTGCTGGTTTTGATAAATCCTTGGAGTGTTTTTGTGTTTGACCTCTAAATCTTTAAAATTGTGAAATGACCAAGATTAATGAAAATATGGATTCAGAAAGGTGCCTGTAGAAAATCGGAACATAACATTTTGGGCTTGCGAGCGGTGCTCGCACAGATTAAAGAGGCCTGTCGACGGTTGATTTGAACCTTGCAACAATGCCAGAGCACTGCTGCCAAGCCTATGTCGTACATCAGAAAATGCATGACATTTAAAGCTAGATTGACGGACATAAGTCTCAGTTTTCAAGTCTCGCCCACAACCTTGAGGAAAGCTAACTTTGTAGACCATTTGATTATTTTAAGTTAATATCCCGGGGGGGGGGGGCACTTCGATGTTTTCGGTACCGGGTATGTGCCGCTGGACAGGGTATAGTTTTCACCATTCTTGCTCCCGAGCCGGGTATCGTCTTCTGCAAAAATGCTCCCAAAAGGGTATACTCTTTTCAAATTTTTGCTCCCAGACAGGACTACAGTGTATTTTCGTGATCCTTTGCTCCCAGACAGGGTGTGGTTTTTTGCCATTTTGCTCCCAGACGGGGGTATTTAAATTGAGGAAAATGCTCCCAGACAGGGTGAAAATCACAGCACCTCAAAGGCACACACCCGTACATATTACGACCAAGTGCCCCCCGGGGTTAATATGCCCACTGAAAAGCAAAGATTTTGGATAGGTACTCTCGAGTACCGAGTAATCGTCCCCCCCCGCTTATTAATGTTTTGAAAAATTTTCCAACCCCCAAAATTTGCTTTTATTCCAACCCCCCCCCCCTTTATTGATTTTTGGAAAGTGAAATGATAGTAAACATAATTTCTGAATAAACGCAAGAGAAAGTCTCAAGAAGTTCATGAAACAGAACCAGAGTTCATCAGTGCATGTATGAGTAACATAACTGTGTACATAAATATATTAAAGATACGTGTTTAGCTAAGAAAACGACTATTTTCAATTTCTCCAAACACCCCCCCCCCCCCTTCAATTATTGTACGTTCGGTACTCGAGAGAAGCCTTCATAGAACATTGCCTTTCTCATACTCTAACATATATTTTATGCAGACTATCGATGGCTAGCAATTGGACTTTCTATTGGTGCAGTCTGTTTGATCCTGCTGATGTTCGTGATATTGTCGATATGGAGAAGAAGAAAACAAAGGCCAAAGTAAGTCATCTTTGTTATATCTAAAAACTAAGACATTCACGACCGACCAGAAACTGTGTATAATGACGTCATCAGTCCCCCCAGACTGACACAGCTAGTTCTTATCCATATTGATCAAATTGTAAGGGCTCTTCTTAATTTTAAGAACAAAGAACAATACGCAATGGATGTTGCACTTTTCTCTACCCTGGGTACCAGAGCCTCAAAATTTAAAGGAAAGGATTCTTTTTATTATTTTTTGGCTCTGGTACCCAGGGTAACTTTTCTCAAGAGTTATACCACATCAATTTTCAAACAAATACTAAAAGTTTTCTGTCCCATGGCAATAAATGTACAGTGGACCTCCTTTTAAAATCTTTTATGGTTAATTGTTCTTATTTAATGATCGATAAAATTCTAGCTGTTGCTTGCGGACGTTTTTAACGGTCTTTTTGCAGATCTTGCCAAAACTTTTTTTATTCGGTGTGTGACTCACTCAGCTTACTCTTGGAATTCTTCTAAAAAACCAAATTCGACAAAATCTAACTTTACAAAAATTTCACGGTTGCAAAATGACTGAAAAATGACCCAAAACATTAATCAAATTGTAAGGATTCTCCTTACACAGAACAACAGGTCATGGACGTTTCACCTCTCAAGAGTTACACCACATTAGTTTTCGAACAAATATTAGAAATTTTCAGTCCCATGGAAATAAATGTGCAGTGGATATCTCTCAACCATGAACAATTGCGTTTTCTTGATTGATCTGTGTGGGGAGTCCTTTTTGATTTGATCAACGTTTTAAGCCCTTTTTCAGTCATTTTGTAACCATGAAATTTTTGCAAAGTTGAATCTACCTGGAGCTGGAAAGACAACGAACAAAATTACAAAAATACTTTAATCTTTCAGCCTTGAACTAGAACTTGAATCATTGCAATCTGTGAAGCATTCTTGGCGCCATGAATTTTCAAAAGTGGGAACTTTTTTTGGACTCACCCGGTATATATATGACGAGACTAAGCCGGGAGGTTCTTGATTCACAATTTCTTTTGTGCGCGTTTTTACTATATCAGACTCTACACCTTGACTTATAATATCCTTGTATCTGAGTCACTTTTTTATGTTACCCCGTTTTCTTTAAGCAGGTACGTAACAGATCAAAGGCTAGAGAAGTTTGCATCACAGAAAGACGAACCAATGCGAGCTCGTTTCGAATTAATTAAAATTGAACCATTTGAAAAGACTTAGTACATGAATCGCAATTTTCCCATTAAGTTGAATTTCCTTTTAGTTAACGTTGTTCATCTCAGGGCAATAATGTACCGTGTTTGTAGCTTAGAGATTAAAGTTATTTACTTGATATCAAATTCAGATGGTTCCTGCACGTCTGAACTGTTAGCTCCTACACAGAGTTCATTCTCATTTGAAGTTTGAAATGGGGATAAACGCTGTCGAGGAGCTACGTTTCAGATGCGCAGGAGCCATTTGGATTTGATCTCTAGCACTGGATAGGCTTGGGCCGAAGAGATAACAACGAAGTCACTATGGTTATGTTGAGGTAGCGACGTTAATTGCCAAGCTATAAACAATACATAGTGCATTATTGCCCATGGTTTATTGTACTGAATCATCATATGTCGAGGTAATGATAAGGGGGGGGGGGGGGAGAGACAACAACGTTTCATGTGCAAAGTCTGCCAGTTTTAGTGTCATGTTGCAGTTTTTGAGTAAGCTTGAATGGGATCTTTCAGTTTTTACATTTCAATCATTTGGAATAGTTTACAAGTGCTATTCCGTTTTTTCAAGTTATCATTTTTGCTCATCTTTTTAAAGCACTACCATTAGAGCAGAATTTCATTGTCCACAAAAGTAAAGCTGTTCTTATGATTGAGAAACACAGTAGTCACCTAAGATCATAAAGGGAACACAAGAGACCGCGCAGCGAATGAAAAGTGGAGAGGCTGAGTCAGGGGTCTGGGGTCCGGGGTCTTGGGAATTACCTGCCAGAAAATTTTTTGAGACCACGCCCTTTAGAACGACAGAAAACACCTTTTCGTGAAAATTAGCTGCCTTTATGTTGCCAATATGCCATGGAAAAGAAGGCTTCTCTCATTTATCTACTATTCTAGTATTCTAGTTTTACTGCATTCTTGAAGCCGATGATGACATTGACAAGTGAATATCGTTCCACGGTATTACTTTTGGACAACACGTAGTTCTTTCTGTTGAGACCAAGGCCTAATGACCTCTAAACAAAAAGTTCCACGCTATAAGATTCTCTTGACTTAGAACTCATAGCTTCTTCAAGAAAATATCAAAACACATTGCAATAGTTTCTAAATCTGCGAAAATTTAATTTTGGACACTCCAGAAGGGGGGCTTATTAGAGAGGGGGGCTTATTCAAAAAGTTAGATGAAAAGGATATATGTTATCAGTATTTACCTTATGTTTTGCGGATTGAACATACAATTTTACGAGTCAAATGCAAAATTTCGACACAGTTATATCTCAAACTAGTATATCAAAATTAAAACATGTCAAATTTTTTAAGCTGAATGTTTGAAAAATCTTTGGTAGCTTTTACAATTTGATATGTGCGGGGAGGCTGAATAGAGAGCGGGGCTTATCTAAAACCTTGGCTCAGAGGGGAGTGCTTATTAGAGAGGGGGCTTAATAGCTAGGGGCTTGATAGCTTTTACGGTATGTCTTTGAGACAACTGGGGGGCTTGAGGCTCTGCAAGCCCAATGGCTGCGCGGTCTCTTCGCAACACTTACTATGACATTTGTTCTGATCGTGGTGCTTCAAAGATAGAGGAGCAAAAATGATCATGGGAAATATGGACAGGGGTCAAGGAAGCGTTTACAGACCAAACTTGAGATATATTTTTGTAGAGTTGTAGAATCATTGTGACGATACCGAACTATCAAAACTGGATTTAGGGAGTGTTTCTCGGAACCAAATCTTTTGAATTGGTCGTCCGTTTGATTTGGCAGTTGCATCCTGACTTTGGTCTTAAGACTGGTATTTCTTGCTCACATATGCTGCCCTTGCAGGCGAAGAAGATATTAGTTCTCTGTGAATATCTCTCTGCTTTGTGGTATGTTACGAGCCAATTAACCTTTCATTCTCAAAGAAGAAGTCTGTTTTGGTAAAACTTTAGAATACTTTGATATCATCTTTCGAGAAATTCAGTTTTTGATTGTTCGGTTTGAAATCTTTTCACTCGATCAAGAAATGGTTGTAATCATTCACGTTCTTACTGTTGAATATTGATTTTTTGCAAGCCTGATTTTTACATACACATGAATACATACAGCATTAGTATCATGCAATGAAGTATTTATTAAAACGGAATTAGTATTACTTTAGTACATGCACTTTGTGATATATGATGTAAGAGATATACTTTGATATATTCACTATTTCGCACAAAGCTTCACAGCTAAACCTTTCAAAACTTCCAAACGTAGCTAATTATGGGATGATGAGGAGCCCTGTCATTTTACCTCATGCCATGGACGGCACGGAATATTGTCCAAAAACAAAACAGTTTATAGAGGTCTACAGTATGGTGGCAACCAGAAATCTGTAGCCCCATTCCTTCTTCCTTGGTATTAGAAGGGTGGGGGGGGGGGGGGTCACAGGGGGAGTCTTTGGTACCGGTACCAACTCATAAGGTACCAGGTTCCACCCAAATTGAAGGTATTGGTGCCACCAATTTTAGGGGAAGGAGCTATTGATATGGTACAGTTAATCATGAATGTGGCAAATTCTGAAAGGAGGTCTACGTCAGTTCCTCGTGAGACCAATGGGCAAGACCAAACTACTCCTGAGCACGTCACCGTGGCATCTGTGTCACTGGCTGCACTGTTAAAAGTTAAAAATTTGTTCTAGGAATTCCAAAATCATCCATGGACGAAATCTTTATTGGTACCGACTCATACAAGCTTGGTACCAGTACCTCTACCTTTGGTACCAGATTCCATCACATTTGCACAATGTTGTACCTGGTACCACCCCTCTGGTACCATGGTACCACCATCCTGTCACCCTACTCCAGGATGTTATTTCATCATTGCAGGCCTCAAATAATGTTGAAGGCCTATTTGCTTGCTTGGCCATGGGCAGTTCGGACACTGTTGTTGTGGTTCCCGAACTGCCCATGATATAGCAAAGTAATGAGATGATTCACTTACCAGTTACCAAGTCCAATAATCCCCAATATGATTTGTTTATTCGTGTCTTTGCTACATCTTTGCAAAAACGCAAGCGAATAGGCCTTCAGTATGAGTATATGAGCTCGTCGCTGCGGGGGCAGTTCGTTTGGGCTAGTTTGGGAGGCAGAATGTTGTTGCTGCGTGGCCATTGAGGATCCGATCTTTGGACCTAAGTCCTCATTTTTGCAACGACATAGCAAAGACACAAATTAACAAATTATATTTGGCTTGATTTGGCTTGATTTGGCTTGGTAACTGCCAAGCAAATCATCTAAGTACTTTGCTAAATCATAGGCCGTTCGGGAATCACAACAACAGTGTCCGAAGTGTCCATGGCTTGGCAAGCACGGTAAATCAGAGAAAATCTGCAAATGTTTTGCAAACAGCATTTGGTCTTTGATAGGTGGTGGGTATCATTGCATAAAATTGTTGTGGTCAATCCTTTCCAAACTGCATTGATTTCAAACCAAATTGTACTGCCTCACAAACTAAAGGATTGCCATAGCCAAGGCCGACCATTCCCAACACTACCCAATTCATACTCTTGTTTGTGCTAGAAAATACAGTGTGGTTTGAATTGCAGATTGGAAAGGATTTACAGTCACAGAAGAAAGGTATTACAACTCATCTGTGATTTTGATTAACAAATAAATTGACTACTCTTGGGTCATTTCGCCAAGAGAAAATTGCTGACAGTGTAAATATTTACAAGAATGCGGAACAGCTGAATTATTTAGACCGTGAAGCCCCATTGAAATTGAATTGTGCGAAAAGGAGGTTTCTTAGAACTGCTTTTGTAAAACAACAAACACAACAGAACAATTGACATTATTTTGATGAGAATCAGAGCATTCAATTCTTTTGAGATGCCGCTGTTGTTAGTCTTCAGGCCTTCAGTAGCTAAGTGGATTCTCAATGTTCTTTGAAAGCGAAGGCCTAATGCATTATTCTGTACAGACCCGCGTACATTCGAGGCCTCCGTTGGCCTCAGGAAGGAATGCGGCGTGAAAATGCTGTCTAAAAGTATTGCAGTCGCTATCGTAATCTTCCAGTTTATTTGCTTTTTAAATGCAGTTGGGATCTACGAAGCCTACGAGCACGAAGGATCATTTCTCACTTGGCAAGTAAATAATACAGATCCGGCTTATTTGCAAGTCAATCATTCATCAGCAGCCATCAAGGTAGGTTGATTTTATGCTGTCCTGACACTAGTAAGTAGACTGGCCTCACTCACACTTTCACCTGGGGACATTTTGTCTACCCAGGGGTCATAACATAAAGAAAAAGACACAGAGCTACAACTACAAGTTAAAGATTCTTGCAACCAAATAATTGCCAGTGAAGATTTAAAAGTTTGGAACAATTATTTCTTGAAAAAGCACATGAAACGTATCGATTGCAATCTCTCAAGTAGCTAGATTCGCAAATGAGAAACACTGCACTACTGCAAAGGTTCTTTCAAAATCTGTAAGCGATTTTGTAACATTTTGACTTTTTGCAGCTACCTTGTATTGGTTATTGGTAAGTTCTATTGAAATATGTTTAAAACGATAATGATGGAGACTTGCTTCCGGGACAGATGGAATCAGGTAAAATCACAAATTTTCAAATCACAATATTGGCAAAAAAGTAGCAAAATTGCAGCATTTTGCAAATTTCCTGTCCAAGGTATTATCACTATTAATTCATGTATTCTATATCATATTTCTCATGGATGGAAATTGTTCTTTTGATTTGATTTTATCGCAGCTTGCCAGATTTTGGCCAATTTTGTTTCGCCACTTTCGTTGACAGTACAAAGGAAAATGCTGACATAAGCAATCACTGTGGCCAATTTCCAGTTGATTTGACATGTTTAGAAACTACATGCCTAGAGCTATTAGGACGGCAAATCTGTTCAAGCTACTACTGCCTGTAGGAAATACTGAATCTGGGAAAAGTTTTAGGTATCATACATCGAGTTATTCCTTTCCTGATTTATCATTTCCTTTATGATACATCGACCTGTTTTTCTTTTGTGTGTACTTCTCCAGCGAAGGTGCCATTTAATTTTGAGATCAGTGTTTAATCTTCAGGTGTGGCGGTAGAGTGACATGAACTCAAGGGCCCTGGAGAAATTGTGGCATAAGTTCTCCAGGGCACTTGACGTCATGTCATTCTGCCGCCATGCGAGGAAGTACAATGACGCCTTCGCAGGAGAAGTACAAACAAAAGGAAAACAAGGGATATCACTATCCGAAATTTGCGCCCCACCCTGGAAGGTAAAAACCTTCATGGTAACCAGGTGGGATTTACAAAGTAAGTTTAGGTGGTCACTAACTGCTTGGACCATGCTGTTTACTACAACGTTAGCTCTCTTAGTGAAGAGAAAATACTTCATTTTGAATTTGATAGGAAGACAAAGAGTAATTCCATGTACCTCTGATTCAAAACAATTCAATTAAAAGAAATGAATTTTACAGAACTTCAGGATTACCAAGTGTCCAACATTACAAAGTACAAGTCCCTTTGATACAATCGTCTTTCTGCGAGTAGACACTGGACATTCCTGTTGAATGGAATGGAGATGGAATTTAGTGGGCAACATCATGCCAATAAGGGATACATCAATCAAAATAGGTAAACCTACAAAGGATTCGCGAAAAGACGATCTGGTCAATGAGTGCTGTGTGATAGAATTTTGCTTTTGCAAAAGGCTCCAAATATTTTCATTGACTTTCGCTCCATGCTTATGCTTACCTAATTGAACTTGAACCTTGGGTTTTTAGGCAAACAACAACCGGATTTAGAAGCCTATGACGTAATTACTCTCTCGTTGACAATGGGGACCAGACGCCAGACAAAGGATCTTGAAATAATATCAGCAGTTTCATTGTCAAAGATTCAACATTCATTCAGGCTTTACTCAACACTTTTATTTTGCGTGTTTTCATTCAACGTCTCTTGGCCTGAATTCCTTGGGCGCTCCTCGACAGGGTTGTCATCACATGCTGGGATACACTGCAGAAGCATGCTGGAAGCACCTCAGGAACGAGCAAGAAGGGGCGTGGCAGCATTGTTGTGTTTGCTGCCGGAAGACAAACTCTCCTTCGTTAGATCACATAAATATCATGTCCAATCTAAATAACAGTCAAAGCAAAATATTTCAAAATAAAATCTGTGTTTGGTACTCGACTCACCTCTCTTTTCCGCCCTTTCCGAGATTGAAAGTGAAAATGCAGTAACCACACGACCTTCTGCATTGTATTAGCTGCAAATCATAAATAAAATTGAAAATAAGGATATAATTGTTAAGTTTACTTATCAATCTGATAAGAAGTGGGGGTAATACTATAACAATATTAATGCCAACATGGCAACTGTTAGCGTTTGGGAAAGGGCCGTGCTTCATAAGTTTGCTGCTGTGCCCGAAGATCAAAGTGTAGTGCCTGACTGGAATGGAAGAAGGGCTTACAGAAGCGTTAGATAGATCAAAAGAATATGCACAGTCAAGTCACAAAATCAACGATGAAATACTTGAAGATAAATCTGTTTATACCACTTCACTCACCTTCCCATCTTGAGTTCGATAACTCCGTAGCCACACGACTACGCGACCTACTTCTGAGTGTATCTTTTGGCCTGCCTTGTTTATGTTTCACTTCGTCGCAAACTTGACAAAAAGGAATTCTCATGGTCATGGTCTTTGCTCATGGTCATTCCTTGCTTTGCCAATGCGTACGCACAGATTTTCTCGGCAACCAATTAGCCATTTTTCTTTTTGTTTTCAAATGAACGCAAAACAAACACATTCCCGTATAATCCCGTGAATTTCCGCATAATCAGCCACATTCGATGATCTCATTGGCTGAAATCAGTTGGACACGAGCGCGCTCAAGCTCGACCGCCGATACTTGGAAGACATTCCAGAGCATCTGCATTTTAATAATTTGCTGCTTCTGCTTCGCAGAGGCGCAAATTAACTAGTACATATACCATGCTCAAAACGATAAGATAGGATAGGAATGACTCAATTTATAATACGTAAAGCTTTTTCAAAATCCAGCGTTTCCTACTGCCCGTGAGTCTACCTATTAACGGTCAAGGCTGATTTCCACCCTGCGGAATTCTCCGAGGGACTGGGGATTTTATTGTTTACGCATGGTTTACGAGATAGAAGGAAGGATTGAAGTTGAAAAGAAAGGTGCGACTGAACAACCTCTTATCATTTAAAATTCCGCTCCGTCGGAAAATGCTGAGTAGAAATTAGCCTTTTCATCGGGTAAGCCCAAACACTGCATAGTTAACGGGATGAAGTTTTCACGATCGTTGGAAGAGGTGTCCTAAAAGCAATATTGAAATATCCTAATTATACAATGGAAAACTTGTAACCCCCTGGTAAAGTGAATATATACCTGGCCTGTTCTTATGAGCGAGCTGTAGGAGTTTTGTTAAAACAAACAAATGCTATCTTCATTTCAGGTCATCTTCAAATTTACGAGATCATGGACAAGCTTATCAAATCCGTGCAAAGGAAACGCAGGCAATGTGTGCTCGTCAACAAGTGTAATACCATTGTTTTTATATTTTGGATCATCCAATAAATCGCAGCCTAACTACGCAAGACCAATAAGCCCTCAGGTCACTTGTCAGAAGTATGATGGTGATAACGCAACTATCATTGGCTACAGTCAATCTGTTATGGCATTTCAAGTGAGCTATTTCTATAGGATAAGGTAAGAATTATAAGTAGTATTTTGTTCACTGTTGACCCGAAAAATCGTTCGATTTTTGATTTAATATTGAGAAATTACGATAACATGAACAGATAGCCCTGAAGATAACCCTGTCCCTAAGATTTTGAAATGACTTTTGAGAGCATGCAAAAAAGCCTTGTTTTCAGTAAATCGTAATTCATCGCCGATCATTGCTTTAGAGGATTGCCGATAATTCATGCATATACCGATCATGCACAGTCCTTAACAAGGTCTTGAAATATCGAAAAATTTAATCTGAGTATTCAAGCGATCTGCTGCAACTTATGCAGACGAAATCTTTCATCCAGTGACCAGAGTCAAATAACACGAAGGCCTCAGTTTAAATGAAGCCCTCCATTTCGTAAAAATATCACAGGCAAAAAAGTACCGCCCTACATCGGGCCAAGAAGATGGAACAGTCAACGAGACCAGCTAGCTTCAGCATCAGATCAAGCAAAATTTCTTTCCAGAATGTACAGAGAGAGGAAGGTGACACATATATGTATTACTGACACATCACATTCCCTCTCGAACTCATCATTCAGCCTTACTTTGGTATCCTAAGGCACTTTAAAGTCTTTATTTTATGTGCCTATTTGCCTTTGAAATCTAAATAAGTATTTATTTATTCATTTATTTCCTTGGAAAATCTTACATTTTCCGTTCAAGCAACCACCTTTAAGGGGACCTTTTTGGAAATGGAGTCAACTCGACCTTTTATTGGCTACAGTTAGGGATGTTTTTACAAGTATTTATTTGAATTATTTCAATGTTTCATCGCATCATTTGTTTTTAGCTTTCAAACATTGTAATTCGTTACCACACATTTAGTGGTAAGTAGATACACAATTTCATGCAATGTTTCAGGTTCTCAGGATGTTGCTGGAATTCAAATTTAAAGGACTACTCGTCATCTTCATATAATTCGCAGACAATCATGCATTTTCCGAAGATAGACAAATCCCAGAGCTACAACAGCCCTGTACAACTGCGATATTTCCCTAAAGAGAGTATCACAAAAGGTGAAACGAAAATTATCAAGCTTCCAGTTTATGATATTGATGGGGACTACATATCATGTCGTTGGGCATCTGACTTTGCTGAAGGAGGTGGGATATACAATTCAAGGATTGGCACACTGGATAAGGTAGGACTGATGTCGTATTTAGATTTTAGATCTTCTCAGTATCGTAGATCTGATCGGCTAAGGTTTGTTTTACCCATTTCAAGTCATGTGACCATACCCTTGGGAAGTTTCAGTATTATTCTACTTCTTGCATTCATGGCACAACTTTGCATGGCACGAAGTATGTCAGAGAAATCAAAAGGAGTTTTATCGAGAGATTGATCACATGACTGGAAATGGGTGTAAACAAACCTTTGCCGATCAGGTCTATTGCTAGGATAACTTTGAATATTTCCTTTTGATTCAGTTCAGCTACTACACGAGATCCATATTTTGCACTTTGGCCAGATTTGACTTTTAAACAGTTCCAAATTGCGGCCTGCTCGCAAAGGATCCTGGGTGACAAATGTGCATTGATATATTCATATACTGTAGCGTTGGGTTCTTCCTCGTCTTCTCCCCGCAACGAGGCTTACTGTGCTTGCACAGTTTATTACTTTTTCTCCGAAGAAAGTCTCAGTAAATGACAACTCCTTTCTCTAACGCTCAAGTCATCAACTGAACTTAAAATGCAACAACATGTCATAATATGTGTTCATTACAAAGTGTATTGGGTCCATGGGTGAAAGGAAACAGAATAATTGTTATTTCAAACAAAAGGTATGCGCAAATCATACCTGTATCTTTATCGTGGCTTCTCCTGCATTTCCTGACTTTCCTTTGCATCCTTACCTCAGCTCAACTCGTTGATTCAAGTTTGCAATGGCCTGATTCAGTTGCGAGGATGTCCTCGTTTTCGGTTTTTTAGGCCATTGCAAACTTGAATCAACGAGTTGAGCTGAGGTAGGGATGCAAAGGAAAGCCATGAAAGGCAGGAAGAAACCACGATAAAGACACAGGTATGATTTGCTTATACATTTTATTAAAATAACAATCATTTTGTTTCCTCTCACCCATGTTGTATCTTGGCATACAATCAAAGAACATCACATCATATGCGTGATTTATTTTGCAGCAAGGTTGCTCCTTAATAGTGAATAGCGTTATGTATTTGACTGGTCAATACGCCCTTGCAATAGTCATTGAGGATTTCAAGGACTCGACTTTGGCTGTCAAGTACCATAGTGTCCTTTTGCAATTCACTGTTAATATCAAAGGTTTGTTGAATTATTTTGTTGTAAAACACCTTCATCCTAAACTAACTACGACAGTTCCAGTTTCCGCTTCATTTATTAAATTGGATGAACGATTATCAATTTCCGAAGGAACGTAAATACAAAGATTTTACCAAACCGGCATGGCTAGATCTGGCATTCTGCGTCATAGATTTTATTCATCAAAACTAGAAGATGAACCGTAGGCCTCACGACTCAAAGTTCTCGTTTGTTTAGGGTGTAGATAAAACAGATAGTTTTCAGCTCTGAATTCATTGAAAAAATTCCTTTTGTGTGCACATCATGGCAGTTGGCCACCCTGGTTCAGGCTATCCTTTTATTGCACTTGTTTTGATTTGTTACTTCTAAGAGAGGCTTTTCACAATCCTCTATTCATTTCACAGGCTCATCTCCCGAAATGCAAATTGTCAACTGTAGCACGATTAATCATGAAAATCAAGGATTGGTTTCAGTTTCAGAAGGCATAATACCAACGCCTGCTCCTCCTCCTCCAAAACCATATTTGAATACTGATGGCTGTAGTAATTATAAAACCTTAGCACATACAGACCGATCTATAGATCATAATGATTGGAGCTCATACAGATGTGACCTTTTCCTCTATGGATGGTACCGCTTCACTGGAAACGCCGGAGACCGTATTTTATCGACTTGTCCGGCTGTAGTGTCAACATTGAATAATTCTTGTGGGTCATACTACAAAGGATGGTTGAATAATCAGCAACTGCCAACAGTTGGAGAACGAGCTGTGAACAGAAGTGTCTGTTTTTCTCCCCCTGGAAGTTGTGCTTGCTCCTATGAGAAAAGCATCAGAGTTAGAAATTGCGGAGCATTTTATGTCTATTATTTGGATGGTGTGCCAAATTGTAATGCTAGGTACTGCGGCAAGAAGAGTAAGTCTGCTTTATTTGTCATTGCAAATTTTTATTTAGACTTCTTTAGATTTGCAATTGTGACGATCATGGACAGACATACCGTAAAGCTCTTTTGAGCCACCAAGGGGTAGACTTGTTCCAAAAGTCTCTCGTTTCGCTCCCCCTGCAGACTTTTCGCTATCCCCATTCCACAGAAAGAGCAGAAACTGCGTAAAATGACGTCATCGAGCAATCTGAGATAAGGAAGTGTTAGGATAGATAAGCTTTTTTGAAACGATAAATCAACAGTTCAAGGGCCAAAGAACAAAATATCAAGTGTTGCCGAATTTTGGGATTTGTTGTATGGAGCTAGGGGGACTTGCAGTTACGAGTTTTCGCGCACGCGTGCGCAGTTTCTGCTCTGTCAATTCCACAAGGACCCTCAACTTACGCTCATCTCGTTGAATTGAACTTCCTCGACCAATCAAAATGGAAGATTTCGAATAAAAGATTTTTCTTCAATTTAAACTTCCCGCCAAAAGCAAATAAAGCATGTTCAACTGAACGACTGCCTGCAACGATCAAAATATCGATTTACCGAACAAATTTAAGCAATTTAAGAAATCCTTTGCGTCACCAAGCAAGCAAAATGTCACTTGTAGGTAGGAGTTCTTGCATAAATAGCTCGAAGAAACATCCATCTAAGTACCAATAGCTTCTTTTACACTGAAGCACGCTAGGAGAACCGTTTTTGCTGGATTTTTAGGGTGGGTTTTTGAGAAAAAATAGCAAGTGATCAAGGCCACGTCCTCTTCTGAAAGCGTAATGACATCATTCGTAGTCATAGCGACATACCAGTTCAGGCAAGGAGCGAACTACGACATGTCATCAGTCTAAATTGTCGCTCAAACTGAAGCTATAACTATGACGCGCCAAACCGGCCAAAAACATTAAATTTGTTGGCTGCAGTTTATAACAAATTGCTGACCGTTTTTTTATTTTTGTTGACAACGTTTACACTTTTGCCGGCACACTTTATATTTTTGCAGACACACTTCACAGTTCTGCTGTCACAACTTTTCCTTTGGCAGTAAAGAAACCAAGTTTTTCTCTGACAACAGCAAACTTTAAAATTCGTAGGTAGCTTTCAAATAAAATTGCAGTCACAAATTTCTGTCAACAGCAACAACTACAGCTATGATTTGCTGTCAGCAACAAAGTTTTGCTGTCAGCAAAATCAACTGCTCTTACAAGACCGGGGGTCAACTGATCAGTCAACAATTTCGACGGGGGCTCACTGACTTATACTTTGACCGGTCAAAGGGGAATGTCCCTTCTGCTTCCCCGACGACGTTATCACTTTCTGGTCATCTTTTTATGACTATTTAGTATTTAGTCATGAAAGCAAATAAATAATTGCTGTTTTCAAAGATATCTTACTAGGGAAAGAACTTTGTAGGCCTATAGATCAGCCTAATTTAGCTAACGCCAGGTTTGCTTTCTTATGGAAAACCTAGATGTATTTTATTGGCATAGTACCAAAATGTGAGTAATTTGCACAATATTGTGAGATGTGGGAATATCAAAATGGATAAAAAATTCAGTTTAAGCGACTCAACTCAACTATCAGATCGCCAATGTATCAAGAAGCTTCAGTACTGAGATAATACAACTTAAGAAACTTCACGCATTTTTTATAAGAAACTGAGGTCAAAGGCTGGTAAGCCGTTTTATAAAATTTTTGGGTCATTCTGCTTCCAAAAGTCACGTGATTCTTATATTTTTCAAGTGTAGAGTTAATTCAGCTTCGTTAAATGGGCTCCCGAATCATTGTGATTGTGCCCCAATTACTTATAACGACCTCAAAAAACAAGTGCATAATTCGCATGCCATATATTTGCCATTAATGCGCAGTGTTACTAACAGTTTTGAGTAACTTCAGAAAATTAAAACTGCAGATTACTAAGTTTAGATTCGAGTAGGGCTGTTTTTGTATTCGTTTTGATAAACGAAATCCTCGACACATCTTTATTTTCACTTGTTTTCTTCATCATAATTGCTCGGAAGGTACTCGAGTAAAATCAAAACAATAGAAATTTCTATGGTCTAAAAATTAGAAAGGCTTTATTGAAAACCCTTATTTTGCAATGCTCACAAAAGAATCGGTAGTAAACATGAACTCTGATACAAGAAACTCCGTACTCAAAATTTGATAGCTACAAGAACATTTCATTACAGACCAAATTCTTAGCCTCTTGTGGAAAAATGCATTCATGACTGACTGTGTGCAAGTACAGGGGCTTTTCTCGATGGAATTTATTTGGAACCAAATTTCAGAATGTTCGGTCCCTGAAATAACGCGAAGGAGATGGAGAGCAAAGGTAGGCTTCAGTGTGTCGTACACAACTGTTAGACGATCCTAATTCTGATGATCCTCGAGATGAGACGATCTTCATATTAAATCTCTGACCGCTTCCAGCCGTCTTCCTGTCCTGGCCAACTTGCCCCCCCCCCTCAACAGCTGGTCAGAAAGTAAACAGGAGATTCCCATTTGATCAATCAGTATGAGGAAGTAAGTCAGTGAGCCCCCGTCGAAATTGTTGACTGATCAGTTGACCCCCGGTCTTGTAAGAGCAGTTGATTTTGCTGACAGCAAAACTTTGTTGCTGACAGCAAATCATAGCTGTAGTTGTTGCTGTTGACAGAAATTTGTGACTGCAATTTTATTTGAAAGCTACCTACGAATTTTAAAGTTTGCTGTTGTCACAGAAAAACTTGGTTTCTTTACTGCCAAAGGAAAAGTTGTGACAGCAGAACTGTGAAGTGTGTCTGCAAAAATATAAAGTGTGCCGGCAAAAGTGTAAACGTTGTCAACAAAAATAAAAAAAACGGTCAGCAATTTATTATAAACTGCAGCCAACAAATTTAATGTTTTTGGCCGGTTTGGCGCACCATATATAACAACAACAACAACAAAAATAACAACAACAACAACAACAACATCAACAAGTGGAAGTTAGAGGGACTTATGTAGTGAGTCTAACCAAGGGGCTTATTTGATTTCAGAGACTCCAGAGTGCTTATAAGAGAGGGGGCTTATTCACCAAATCAAATGACGAGGATATAAATGATAGCTTGTAGATTTGGTGTCAACATGCAATTTCTTGTGTCAACATGCAGATACCCACATTCAGTTCAGTTTTTATCCCAAACCTTTTCAAGACTGAGATACAAACTTGTTTTGCCAAATGAATCGAGAATCTTTGGTAGCCAATGGAATTTCATGCAAGTCTAGGTTAGGGCTTGCTAGAGAGGATACTTATCTTTTGGCTTAAAAGGGAGGGGCTCATTAGAGAGGGGCCTTTATGGAGAGGATGCTTGGATAGAGCTTCTACTGTATAGTTGCGAAATAGCATATTCGTTTAGACGTTTCAGCGCTACTTATTGTCACATAAACAGGTTATGTGCCCGTCCATTTATAATGAAACTGTATCTGTTTTGGAGTTTCATAAGGTTATGTACCCATCAATTTGTATCGAAACTGTATCTGTTTTGGAGTTTCATAATTTGGGATGAAAACATAATAAGCATTGCGTTGAAGGATTCTTACTTAGGTCGCTTTTTACCACAATCATAAACATTCTTATGACAACTTTCTGATTCAGCCCAGGTTTATTTGCTGAAATTTATTCAAATATTTCCCTTATATTTTCTTAGGTCCATCATCTACAGTCTATTGTAGCGCAAACTACCTCAGAATTGACCTGGATCGATCCCGTTACAATGCATCTGCCTATTCTTCAATTACATTGCTACAAAGCTCCTGCGCGGCAACATTGTCTCCATCGCACATAAGCCTTGGAACAACACCTGACTCTTGTGGAACAACATCACGGCATGTGTCTACGTTCATTGTTTTTGAAAATAAAGCTGTTTTGAAAGCCAAACAGTCTGGTATGATTTCCCGTTACTCGGATCTGTTCATAACATTCTCGTGCATTTTTTCATCTGATGGGTATGTCAAGTCACCTGGACATGAAGTTATGACTGAAATCAATGCAACAGAACGTAAGAGCAGTTAAATCTATTTTTGCCTTCGCAGTCACAACAGTTGTGTATTGGGTCTAAGATATTATTTCGAATACAGCAAATTTCAGATTCTGATTTGCCTGCCTACACCAATGAACCGTGTGTCCCACAAAAAAGTACACACACTTGGTTGGGTCCAGATATACGAAGTCTGTTTTAATCAATGCCTAATGACTCTCAAAGTGTACCTCATTACTTAGCTTTTATAGAGACCTTGTTGGGTGATATTAATGCTTTGAGAGTTGAAATATTATTCTTGAAGGCTCAAATTTGCGTCCACCTTCAGACCAAAGCTTTGGCCTTCAAGAACACTTTTGATGCACATAAAAATTAAGGAATGATGTTAATGAAAACTTTCTAAACTGTCTAATGGATAAATTCTGGCGGACAGATTAGATTATATCATTATCTGATATTTTTTAAATTCGCTGTGCCTCAAGAATTTGTTTAGGCCAGAGTGCCAAAGCTGTGGTTTGGGGATTGGTACACATTCTAGCTATATTGAACTAATAATCTTAGATTTCCTGTCGGTAATCTCTATTTAGTTTATAAATCTTGGAAACACACTAGCTCTACAGTTAGTCACACTCTGATGATAACACAAGTTTGAAAGGCCTCAGTGTGGGGGTCGTAGGGGTTGACGGTTTGCGGTTTCTGGCCTTTTCTGAAACGGTTTTACGGTTCTTGGCCTTAAAAGTGACGGCTTTACGGTTCCTTTCTTTCTAAACGGTTTGAAGATTTTCCTTCATAAATATGGCTTGAGAAGTAAAATGGTCACAAAAAATGGAGCTAAAGCTACGAATAATTGTCAAAAACGATATGATTTTGGGGAAATTTTACAAATTTTTTACAATTTACAATGTTTTGTAGGTGTGTTTTGGAAGGTTCGTTTTCTTTCGCGTGTCTTGATTGCTATTCTATTTGTTGGATCATACTAAAAAGTCCTGTGTGACGGTTTCTTCTTCGCACATATGGTTGAGTGCACCTTTAAGGAAATTCGCAAGACGCCATTTGAATCGGTGAATGTATTTTTCTAAATTTTTAATCTTCTCGTAGCTGGATTTGGTCAGTTCAAGCTGCTTCTCCACATGTACCTCAACTCTCAGTATGCTCAGCAACATTCAAAATATCCTGTGTCTGTTCAGCTAAAAGAGCGACTGTACTTTGAAGCAAGTACAACCGCCAAAAACGATTATATTGTGTTGATAGACAAATGCTATTCTACCCCCGTCAAAGACTCCAATGATCCCAGGAAGTTTCTGTTTGTCAATGAAAGGTATGTTTGTCAGCAAAGGGTGTCCCAAACATTTGTGCCCCATTTGTGTAAGTGCTGTGGAGGAGGCGTATATTCCATAGTCTCTTTCTATATAGTATAGTATAGTATAGTATAGTATAGTATAGTATAGTATAGTATAGTATAGTATAGTATAGTATAGTATAGTATAGTATAGTATAGTATAGTATATTATAGTATAGTATAGTATAGTATAGTATGGTATAGTATAGTATAGTATGGTATAGTATAGTATAGTATAGTATAGTATAGTTTAGTATAGTACAGTATAGTATAGTATGGTATAGTATAGTATAGTATAGTATAGTATAGTATAGTATAGTATAGTATAGTATAGTATAGTATCACAGGCTAGGCTTCCAACTAGAGTTTAAAGGGACTGAATCAGCATAAGATAAGAAGCTCATGTGATCACTTTGATTTCAACCTTTGATATTTATCTTTGCATGTTTACAGTGGTGCATATTGTTTCTATTTGAAATGTCCTTTCATTTTTATAAGTACCTTTGGAGCTGCACTTGTGCCGCAAGGGGCTATTTTTATGTAAAGATAATGGAGGCATAGAAGCCCCATATGATTTGACCAACACCTTTTGAATTTTGCAAGTATCAGTTGATCTTTGCATTGTTTCTGAACTAAAGCAAACAACACAACAACATACAATTTCACGTGATCAATACAGAAGAGGCCAATCAAAATCCTTATTTTCAAATGCGTTGTCAGCAGAATTTGACAGATAGGGTATACCTTGGCTACTTAAGCTGATTCATTTCCTTTAAATTCCTCATTTTAACCAATCAAGGAAGTGGTTGCTGATTAATGAAATACTAAAGACAAAAATATTGGTTCCAAAACAGCACTTCTTTTGTTCATCAGCATTGTCAAACTTCTGGCACTTTTAACTAAATGACTGCAGTATTTTTCAATTTTTTCTACATTTATAAAAGGTTGAATTGTGTTTCCTTATTGATAATGATGTTTAAAAATTCAAACACATCGTTAGAACCCATTCTTTCAAAATTTGCTTCATTTTGATGTCGTTGGAGAACAATAGAAGTGATGTTTTTGAAGCGATCACCATTGTTAATTTATTGTACCACAAACCAGCAACCACTTGTCAGATTAGCTAAAACAAGGCCTCAAACTGAAAGTTGAAGTATTTTCTATGCAAATGCGTAAAGAAGAAGAAAATTGAAGTTGCAGCTCCTCCACAACGATCACACAAAAGGGGCCGAATTTTTTGGGACTTCCTGTCCACTTTGTACGCTTAAACATCTTTCACAGTTTCGTCATTTCTCTGATAAATAGCTTCACTACTGATAGAGCAATTTCACAGGAAAGTTAGCTTTCAGAGGAAGGGTTCTAGCACTCGATTTAGGTGTTTGTTTGCATTGATAAATGAACAGTGTTGCTTATCTTTTTGAAAACACTGTCAACCCTTTTAAACTTGCAGGAAATATTTGAATACTAGGCTTCCGCGCTGCTCCTGCGGCGCTGCCTTGGCCCGCCGTCGTACCGAGTGATTGCTTGGGGTGGATATTGCTGCCTGCTGACATTTGTTACTGTTAATCACTTTAAGTATTGTCATAAGGTTCGCTCTACAAAGTATTGTCATAAGGTCGCTCTACAAAACGGAAATGTGCGACAATCTTTAAATGTTCACCCTTGAAATTTTCCACTGCTGAGGCTCTACAGCAGCATGCTTCTTTGCCCCCTTCAAAATTACCCTTACGCGCCTGGGACTGTCTATGATGCTTATACTCTTTGTTCAAATTTCAAAAAGAGTAGAGTCAGGTGATCCCCTTGTGGCAAGGATCATGGTTAGTTATTTTCTGCGGAAGATATTTCACGATGTACCAAGTTTAGCAGTTTTGTCACTGGATAATGTTCCCTTGAAACTGGCTCGAAACTTTGGGTAGTTATTGTGGATTGGATTATTTCCTGTGCATATTTGAACATGACGTTAAAACACTTTCTTTCAAAGGAAGAATTTCTATTTTCGAAGAAAACATTTATTTTGCCTTTCCTCTGCTATGAATTAGTAGCCGCTTGTCAGATTGACTCAAGAGGGGCCCAAACCACAAGTCGAAGCCTGACCTAATCCATTATGTAAAAGCCGAGATATTTGAACCTTCACAGCATCCACAGCAACTACAAAAATAGCTGAACCTACCAATGGTTTGCAAAGAAACTGTTGCAAAAAATAGGTAATCAATGAGCGTGGCATAATACTTTGTTCATAGAATTTTCTATTATTTGCAAAGGGGCTGCAAAATTCTTCCGTGACATTCGTTCTTCTGTGTTCTCGACGTTTACGTTCATTGAATTGCAGTGCATGACCAATCAGTATATTGGCTTTTAAGCAAATAGCAACAAGAGTTCTTGGCTATGATACAACAATTCTCTCGTTGACAATATATATACCCTTCAACTATTCTGAAAAAGAATCTCAATCGAATGACACTTTGCTACATTTTGTAGAATTTCGATGTGCACAATAGTGATAAAGCTCTTACGCCACTCAATCGAACGTTGCGTATTAAAATTTATAAAAATAACGCTCGATCCAGGCTCTTTTGCTGAATAGCTAAAAGGTCTATGGGCACCAGATACAGACAAAGGATCCAGACACAATGCCAGCAGATTCGTGATCGCTTGATATCATTTCCACCAAAATGATTGGCTAATTTCAAATATTGTCGGTATACAAAGCATTATGGATAACAACCGTTGTTGCAAAACGAGGCTAAGTTGGACTGCAGGAAATTTCCCTCTGGCTTCGAGAATCAAAAACGGGGCAAAATGTTTTTGGGATACCCTGTATTCTATCTCAACTCAAATTAGATGCCACTTGAAGATGTCTGCAAAAAACGGCAATTGAAATATTTTGCACGAGTATTTTCACGTATTCGCAAATCTCATGTCACATCTGGTTTGAGACAGACTGAAGATTTTTTCATAATTTCGCAATTTCAGATGCAGTGTTGGTAATAATGCTCAGTTTCACGCAACAGTAAGATCCAAGCAACGGTTCAGCATTTTAGCATCAAATCTGCTCAATAGTAAGGAGACAGCCTATGTCAACTGTCTGGTCTTTCTATGTCATCATAAGTCGAATGAGACGATTTGCAACACTGGCTGCCAGGGAAACAATCTAAAGAGAACTGCCAGGGCAGTGCAGAGCAATGCACCCATTGTTAGACCATCTACTGTATCAAAGATTTATCTGGTTCAGGTTGGAGCTATTAAGAAAGAGAAAGATCAGGCAGGTATGTACCGCATGATACCATGCGTCCCAAATAAGGTATACAGGTTTGGAATTAATGGCCAATCTCTCTCTACATGTTTCTCGATAGTTAACTTGAACATAGATACCTTTTTTGTTGGTATTGGTGCTTTGAGAGTAGAGATATTAAGACTGCGTTCACACGATGCCGGCACATTTTGAAAACGGCAAAAAATGTGACGGATAGGCCTCCCGTTCACACGAAAACGGCGCACTTTTTGCCGGTAGATTTTTAAAACGGTAGATTTTGAAAACGGAGCTCTAACCGGCACATTCTGGAAACGGCGTCGTGTAAACACTCGAAAATGATGAAAAAAGAACATCTTTCGACGCTTTTGGAACGAGACCGATTGATTCTTAGGGTGTAGGTACATTTCTATGGCATCAAAGTCTTGCAACGACTTTTCTTCTGTCAAATTTCGCACCATTTTCAAATTGTTCCGGCATCGTGTGATAGCTCAAATTTTGCTACCGTCACATTTTTCACCGATTTCAAAATGTGCCGGCATCGTGTGAACGCAGTCTAATTCAGAAAGCTCAAATTTGCATCCATCTGCAAACCAGAATTTGGGGCTTTTTGTCTTGAGGCACAGCTTTCTTTCTTTGGAAGTTTTTAAAGCTTTGCACAATTTGAATCCATCCTTCGTGGGAGATGTTTTTCAAGTTAGAACCTCGAACTATTCTTCGCGAAATCCTAATAATCTTATTCACTGTGGGCCGGGTCGGGTTGCTTTCGGTGCAAATAGTCTTAAATCCTTGGGACCTCGGATTTGGGGCTGCTTGCCGGGGGAGTTGGAGTCTGTGAACAGCCTCAATATATTCAAAAGCTTAATGGCTCGGTGGGGTGGTCCAGCATGCGGCTGCGATGCCTGTCGTTTTATTGTAAATATTGTATAAACAGCATTGAAAATAATTGTTAGCTTTGTTTCTTTTTTTGTTAATTGTGTCCATCGATTTTGATTAGTTCGCTTGTACATATGTATATAGCTGACTAGAAAAACAGTATTTTTGTAAAAATAAATCGATGTAAAATAAAGTCACAACAACAACAACAGCAAATCATGCAACGATAGCCTTGATGAGATTTAGAAAATATTCAATCTTATCATATTCTGTTTGCTAGCGGTCACTCCCCTGTCATCGTTTGAAAAGTTTCTTAATTTTTCTTTGATTTCCGTTTTTATTTAGATACCTATGATTCAAAACTTTGCTAACGCCAAAACGCAAAGCTCTAATTTGCAGGTGGGTACAAATTTGAGCTTTCAATATCAATATTGCTGCTCTCAAAGTGTCAATACTTACAAACGAGGTATCTGCTAAGTTGCAGTAATTACGTATGCATTGTTGATGAATTAGTAGAAGGGATGCCCCTCATCAGTTTGTAGCTTCCTTAGACAAATGTCTAATTTCAAGCGAAACTGCATTCATTTTCCGGCCGAAAAATATAAAACTACTTTCAAACATTGATGGTCACTACAAATAAGATAAAGAAAAAATTTAAGCGATTATGCACATCATCCTATACAATAAACCAAAGACATTCTCTTCAATTTCTGCTCAAAATGAAAGACTATTCTAAGCTATTTCTGGCCGCAGGGGTGGTACTCCCTAACTTTCAATACGGGGGGGGGTCCGTGCCAATATTTGGGGTTCCAAAATTCATGTTAAATCAATATTTGGGGTCTGTGAATTACAACATGGACAAAAATTCATTATTTGGGGTCTACAAATCTGAAGGAAGGAAGAATCGTGGAATTCTTGGAAATCGTGGAAATCGCGTTATTTAAAAGTTTAGAAAGATCAAGAGGCTCCAACCAAGATCATTAAAAACATTATAGGAGTCCCAGAAATAGATGACAATATTTGGGGTCTCCAGAATATTAGGACCCAATATTTGGGGTCCCCAAAACATTAGGCTTAATATTTCGGGGTCAGCGAGGAAATAGTGGCATGAACCCCCCCCCCCGTATTGAAAGTTAGTGAGAACCCCTTCTGGGATTTCTGGCAGTAATATCATATCATCTGAGCCTAAACGTCTTACCGATTAAAGCTCATTCGTTTGCCTCTAAAAAAAGCTAATGATTCACTTACCAATGATTCAAGCATCAATTTGACTTCATTTTTTATTCAAATGTCTCCAAATTTTGTTTAAAACATTAAGTCTTGAGCAACTTGTTGCAAATTGTGTCACTCAGTTTTTTCTCTGCAAGCGCAATTAACCTCCTCGATGTCGCATTGATAGGTTTTTTGATACAAACTGCAGTGATTCAATACACTCCATAAATTCGAAAACAGATTTGGCACGTCTCATTTTGCTCATTCCATTCAAATGGAAACAAAAGGGATAAACCCTATTTTTTTGCCTGTTTTTATGCACTAATGAAATAGAAATTGTACACGACAAAAAAAGCATCATTTCTGTTGCGCTGAGCGTTTTACCCTTTTGTTCCCTATGTTTGTTTGCATTGACTCGTGGATAGATTTGACAAATCTGCTTTCACTCATTTTTTGTGGCTTTGTCGCTTATCAATATACACTTTTCTTTCTTTCCAGGTGGCGATGGGTCCAGAATTTCACCCTGTTTTGTTATTTTATTGTTGCCATACATGATGCTTACTTTGCAACACATTTCTTAGAACGATTGCTGTATACCGAATGAGTCTAAAAATGTTTACCCATTTGGCAAGCTGCTGAGTAAAAAATCTGTGGTGGATATTCAAAACTAAGGTGTTAAAGGTAATGTGTCCATGTAAGTACAGCAGCTCTGCGGGGGTCATGCCAATTTCACGTGAAATTTCATCTGATTACTCAAGCAAATACAATTTAGCGAGTTTTAATACAAACAGACTCCTCACTTACTTGCGGTTGCTTTTCCAGAACTGAACTACGTCAGGAAGCCTCGTTATGAAATTTGACTTTTAATTTGCATGTGATCAGTTAAGTTCTACCAATCACAGTGCGCTACTGGACCTTTCTTCATCAGCGTCTTGTCAGCATATTTTGACAATGTGTATACACAGCTGTACTTACATGGACACATTACCTTTAATCTATCATTCAAAGACCAACTTCGATGAGAAGATTTCTACGCAAGGATATGCTTTTTGGCACATTTGGTCAAAGAAATGTCAAAATTCGGTAATTCCTGTAAAAAACCCTTTTTTTTAAAGGGAGTGTGCAATGGTAAATAGGCTGCTCTAGAAATAGAACAACGGAAATGCGCAAACACAGCATTGTTTCTTTAGCTATCGATTATTAACAACACGTGTGGACCATCAATTTCAATGGGCTATATTTAGATTTTTCTGCTCTGTGCAAATGCAGGCTTATATCCTTGCACAAACCCTTTAATTTCGGTCCAGAGAATGCAAAAATTTGGCAAGTTTTGTCCAGAAAACGCCAGCTCAGGGCACTTTTCATGGAGAAATTAGTCTAGCCAAGAGTATCATCTTCCAAAAAAATTGGTCTAGCCAACAGTTACATTTTGAAACTGTGGGTGGCACACCCCTACCCGAAATTTAGCCGAGAACCCCCTCTCCCCCGAGAGAAAGGCAGTAAATTTCTCATTGTTTAGAAGTTCACACGTGTTAGAACACATCACTCAGCTCACACGTCTTCGAATTAGATTAGTTTTTTTGTAATTAGAAACTAGAAACCTCGAAGTATTTCGAATTAAAATTAGATCACACACGAATAGCCTTTCTTCTTTGAAAAAGACCTTAAAGTAAACTCCATCAATATTCTTTGCACCCCACACTATTTCTGACCCACTCGACACTGCTGAGTAAAAAAATAGGTCAAGGCTTTCGGAAAATTGTTGCAATTTGATTATATTACTGATATTTAAAGTTCTTTTTCCTTGGTTTGTGTTGATGTCCAAATAGATTTACGAGGTCATCGTCACAGTTTGGAGCTGTACAGGATTGATCTGCACTTAACGGTGGTTCACTGCCGAAAATTTCAGATTTAGGAAACAGTGAGAGGTGGTTGAATGCAAAGTAAAAATAAGTTCAATACACACAAAAAAACACAAGTTAAGGTGGCTCACCTCTAATATAGATTTCAAGCTGCTACACACTGGGGTGTCCTATCGGTCATGGTAAGATTAAATTTTATTGCATTCAAAAATGTTACTGAAACGTTCAAGTATCTCTGAGTGATTCTCCGCCACCTGTTGAGAAAAAGTCGAATTTCTGATCGAAAAAATTTATATATTTTTGAGCATTAGTGTTTTTCGTAGCCATCTGTAATTTGCGATTTCATATGAAAGTTGGAGTCCTAGACGATATTGCTTTGATTGCTTTGATTTTGATTTGATTGCTTTGATTGCTTTGATTGCTTTGATTGCTGTGATTGCTTTGATCCTGATGACCTCTACGTGGATTCACATAATTTTCATGATTGGTATACATAGCCGGTAACATATACCGGGTGAGTAAAAAAAGTTACTAGCGGGCTATGGCATAAAACTTATGTGACCGATATTCTAAACTAAAATGCTAATCTATCAGTCAAAGACTAACTTAGATGAGAAAACTTTGTTTGGCAAAATCACTCATCATTTAAACCCAGAAATTAGGAAAATGCTTGTAAGGGGATGGTTGAGAACAAGGATTTCTCATTCCATTGTGGTCTATTATTTACTTGCTATTGAAATTAAAATTCTATTTCTGAAAGGTACAATGTGAAAATCAACGCCACATGAATCATGGACCAGAATGGAACGTGGAATAATCGATTACCATACCAACCCCTAACAGGCATTTTTCCAATTATTAGGTCTTAGAGATGTGTGATGTTACGAAACAAAATTTTCTCATCTAAGTTAGCCTTTGACTGATAGATCATCATTTTAGTTTTGAATATCGGCCTCATACTTTTTATTTCACAGCCCAGCAAACGCGTAAAAATTCTTTTGACTGACCCGGTACATAATCAAAGTTTGAAGAGTTTCCAAAAGATGCAAACTTTTTACTCGCTCAGTATTTCAGAGAATGTAATTTATAGTAGTTTTAATTATACACTCAAATGCACAGGGCTGCTCTCGAACAACAGCCTTTTGTAGTCGATTTTAGAAGTAAGTGGTAGGGTAACATTCTTTTGGCAATTGGCTGCTTCTCCCCTGCTTCATATCGCCTGCTTCTAATACAGCCATTTTCTATAAGCTTTAAGCTTCGTAGTACGGATCCTTACTAATTTTTGTCCTCTTCTTAAAGTAAAAGTTTCGTGTACAGTTCGTTAATTTCATAAAACAGAATTTTACAATTTATCATAAGTTATCGAAGCGCAAATTGTTCAGTAAAGCTCCTTCAAAGGCGGCAGTGCGGAGAGAAGGAGCTTTGCTTAAAGGGAATCGACATGGTTAGCCCTTTACTTCTTGAATTATGGTTTTGAACGCAAAAAGATATTTGATGTGGTTTTTAGTGATGGTTTATGGTCTGTTTAAAGGAATATTCGCGAATTTGATTTTATGGCGTCACAGGGCATTGTTTGGTTGTGTTGTTCCTGAACAACATCAAGAAAAGAAGGGTATGAAAATGTGTCAAATCTTTTACAATGCAAAGTTATTTCTAACCTCATACACGGAATAACAATGATGTAAAATGGCTTGTAATATCAATTATAGCCATACAAATCACATATTATGGGCGTGGCACGCATTGATTTATCCATCAAATGTAATGAAGTTTAATCCAAAATCTGGCGTAATATTTTTCTGGGAATTCTGAATCTGGTCAGTCCTTCATTTTCAGGAGTAAGAGATGAAAAGGCTTGTTTTCTCAAACTAATCATTTCCAACGTAATATGCACTACTTTTTTGTTATCAAAACAAACAAAATTGAATAGAGGAATTTCCACAAAATGTCTCAATCCCCCAGTTGATGTGAAATGCAAGGAAACAGTTGTGATTTTTCATGAGGCACAGTGCAGCTCTTGATGTGTGTATATCCTGTGCTGCAGAAAATGCATGCTGAAAATGCTCATGGTTGTGAGATCTTGGTCTTGTGCAAATTTCCATCTGAAAACGGCATCCTCTAGAAGGAAAATGCAGCTAGATTTAGTTTTAGACTATTGAAAATAAATCAAATATAGTAATTCTGGTTCATATCTTGTCAGGAGTGCTGGAGAGGGGCTCAATGGCTCAGACTGACTCCCGTCTATGTGCATGTGCTGAGAACCCCCCTGGGGCGGCAAGCAGATTTGCTTGCAGTGGCAGATATTTATGATGACTGCCCCTTTCGGACACACACTAGTCCCTTCAAAGAACTGACTCCATTGCGGAACTTGCACCCAAAATGATTGGCTGAGGAAAGTCAGTTCTCCACTCTTGCATATCTTCAGAATTAAAAAGGAAGTTTCTCGCGCATCTCATTGGGTGAATTGGACAATGGAGCAAATAGTATAAATAACACCCTGCCGCAGAAAATGACGAAGGCCAGCCCTCCTTTGTTCCAAATAAAGAAATTCATTCAAAGGCGCCTGTTGTTTGGAGCAGACTTCAATCGTTGCAACACTGGAACACATCACATGCGTGACAGACAACCCTTCATGAAAGTGCGATGTAGGAGTTGAAGATTCGCCAGGGGCGTCGTGGGTACCTATTGACAGGGAGGGCATAACTTGCTGATTTTCCGACGAACAATGACGTCAAAACTAATGACGTCATCATGCGCATGCGCAGTTTTCTTGGGAGGAAACGTTCCGTTTGACGTCATCTGTTGTGCATTCATCATGTCATAAAAGAGTTTCAACAAATTATTTGCTGACCGAGAAATCATTTACGGATAATTCAGTCATAACTGCAACAGCGGCGTGGCGTCGTGGCCAGGGTAAATTAAGTGGAGATAGCGAGCTGTGGGGGTTTGGGGGCGAAGCCCCCAGAAAATTTTTGGGGCCACGCCCTTTACTTTGGCTTAAAATGCATCTCCCAACATAATACTTGCCAATCGGGATGAGGAAATTTTGATAATTTTGTGACAGTTATTCGGTAATTCAGAGTGCGAGGAAAATCTTTGAAGAAACATCCTTTGCTTTGGCTTTCAGTGCATGTCCCAATATCATGCTTGCCATTTGACGCAGAAGACATCTCCGAACATCATGCTTGCCATTAGTGACGTACAAGAAAATTTTGATAATTTTGTGACTGTTATTCGGTAAATGAGAGTGCGAGAAAAATTTTTGAAAATACTTTATTTACTTTGCCTTAGAATGCATCTCCCAACATCATGCTTGCCATTGGCGACAATGATAATTTGTTTGTGATACTTATTCAATGAACAAGAGTGCGAGGAAAATTTTTTATTTAGATCACATTACAATTATTCGAATCAAATGGAGCGTTGCAAAATGTCATCACGAAATTCTACAACAGTACGCAATCTCCTCCTTGCTAGGAGAAAAGTCATACACCACCAACGTACAAAACTTCCGCAGACGAAAATATCAATGAATCGTCCAAACAAGTAATACCGTCCAGTCAGTATCCTAGATGGAATGATTCGTTTCTACGATGTATGAATGAAGTTTGAAAGAGTGGAACGACAAACACCTAGTTTGTGCTTTGTGCCAAAAGCCAAAGAGATAAAGAATTTCCGAAAAATTTCTGAATTTCCGAAAATTTCCACAGTTCCGACGCTAGGGGGGGCAATTGCCCCCCCTGCCCCCCCAGCCACGACGCTTCTGAGATTCGCTTTGCTGGAACAGTTCTAGGCTAAGCATCGACCAATCTATCTACTTTCTTTGCTTTGTGGCCGAGATCAACGTAAGTACCTTTTTTTTACCCCCAGCCATAGAGCAAAGTTAAAATTTATTAATTGATATTATGCAAAAAGAACAATACTGAAAACTAATTGCATTGCTGATCTTCCAGGGAGTCGTATTTCAATTGGCTTTCAGCTCATCAAATGTGTTTTTTAGCTGTTTTTTGAATTGGTACAAGGTTGGAAGCTCCCTGATGCTTATTGGGATTTCATTCCAAATGCTGAGTAGGAAAATCCTTTCTTGGCATACTCCAGATTGTACCTCGAAATCTGAAGATCTCTGCAGACGTGTTATAGCTTGAGTATTTGGATCTTCGTTGGAATTTGTTCCAGAGACTTCCTGGGCAGAGCCAGCCCACGACCTCACAGGCCATAACGGCACGATCAAAGGGTGACAAGTTGCTCAGGACGAAGGAAATGATTTAGCCATTCACCTTTATTCCTGGACATTCGATTATGGAGATGGCTCTGTCTTGAAGAGGTTGAAGGGATTCTTTTTTTGAATTTGAGAGGCTACCCCAAATAACATCTGCATATCGCATGTGACTTTCTACAAGAGGACGATATACACTGAGACAATACACGAGAAATGTATGCACGTACATATACAAGGAGGGTAATCAGATATTCGTGCCTCGATATGTTAAAAATTGAACAAATCTCCGACAACATTTCTAAATTTGGTGTTGTGGCACAGTCTGACTTCAATGCTCTGAATTCAGAACAGTCAAGTTAACAGGGCTCTGTCCCAGGTAGAACACCACCACTTGAGCGTCATAACGAGGGGTCGTGGACTCAATCAACGCTTACTGTAAAAACCCCAGTAAGACCCCTTTTCTATTGAGCCTTCTCTCTAATAAGCCCCTCTCCTCTGAGCCAAAATCGCTTGTATCTTTAGTTTTGATAGTGTTTGGCATGGAGAATCTGTCGAATTTATGTATTTGACTCGTAAAATTGCGTGTTGAACCTGCAAAATATGGAGTAAAAGAACTGGAAAGCTATCATATGTATCCTTGTGATTTGATTTTCAGAGTAAGTTCTATGTACCTTGGCTGATTGAAGAACAACGTGAAATTCTTTGTTGGGGTAGGCATTTCTTGAGACTTTGTAGCGTTTCTTATCACAGAGTTTTCACCGAAGGATTTCTTTCATTACTTAAATTCTAATTCAAGCTATGATATTTGCTCGCACTCATCAGTATTCTCTGTCTCTTCTCCAAGATCAGCCTGGCCTCATAAATCTGAAAATATACCAAAACGCATTTTAAAAGCTGAGAAAGTTGTCTCCCTCTGACGATGGCTTCAGATATGAAACTCACATTTGCATTGGCAATATCGTTCATTCTGTTGCTATCCTTTGATGGTGCTTTTTCTCAGTGCCTGAACTACAAAATATTATCGAATGAGACACGTTTCATCGGATACGTTGATGGAACATATTCAAAGTGTGACAGCGGACTTGCTACAGGATGGTACCGATTTATGGGAAATGCTGGAAGTAAGTTGCTTGATTACAATCCTGGACTCAAACCAAATACGTTTGGATGCAAAACTCATGCTGCTGGCTGGCTCAATGGGCAACATCCAAGTATTGCTGATGGGGAAGTTTCAAGAACTGTTTGTTTTATTTGGTGGCAGAATAATAACATTGGGGATCCAATTTTGAATTGTAAGTGGTCAACAAGCATAAAGATTCGTAACTGCGGAAGCTACTTTGTGTATTATTTGGTGCCAACTCCTGTGTGCTGGCTACGATATTGTGGTACTGGCCGAAGAGGTAAGCACCTATTTTATAGAGTATCGTTTGTCATTTAGGAGCAAAAATTTTTCTTCTCCACACTATATATTCAGTACGACTGCAACAACAACACAATTATGGCCTAACGAAAACACAGAGATAAAGAGATGGGAGTTTGTGCAACTGATAGAGGATTCAAGAGAAAGTTAACCCAGTTAACTGGCAGGTATGATTAAATCTTAGTACATTTGTTTGTATTACTGAATCGTGCAGGTATTACTGAACAATTCTCCGCCACCTGTGATTTGAGAGCAGACCTTGAATCTTCTAAGTGTTGTTTAAAGGGAATCGACATAGGTAAAAGCTGGCCCGGGCCAGGTTAAAAATATAATCAATTGAATTTGATAATTTCAACACGTGTGGCTTCATTGTGGAGCCAAAGAAACAATGGATGCGTAGGCGTTTTCTATAGCCTATTTATAGCAGCTACGAGATATAGCCATGTCTATTCCCTTTAAGACCCTGTGCTAACCAGCAGCCTTTGTGCGAAAGAGGAATAAACAAACATTGTGCAAGGCGACACGTGCAAGGAATTTAGGTTGGAATGACTCCTTTGAAATTGGAGAAATTGAAATATCGAATTTGGACTCTACGGCTTTGTCTAAGTTAACAGGAAGCAAAGCATTGAAAACAAGTCAGCATGTGGTATTTGGATTCCTAAATTAGCCTACAAGATGTCGGGAATTCCTTTGTTTTCTGGGGGACTGGAAATTATTCACAAAGATCTATGGGATTTTTAGGGTCCCTGAAAATGCATTGTGGGATAGTTGACAACCACAAAGGCCCATGGTTAGCACAGGGTCTTTAAATTTTGTTGACTTAAAGACCCTCTGCTAACCATTAGGCTTTGCGCCCATCTTTGTTATGGGCATACAAAAAACAGGAGACGGCACGTGCGAGGTATGGGAGGTATGTCCGTTGCTTAGGCCTCTTTTGAAATTGGAGAAAGAGAAATATCAAAATTTGGACTCTACACCTTTGTCTATGCTTAAGACTCATTGTCCAACATAACCTTTTGTTCGCCGAATGAAAAGCAAGGCAAAGAGAAATCCACCTTTTCAGGTCCCCCACGACATTTGACGTGCCGAGTTAATCAAGTAATCTGATTGGTCAATAAACGTCCAGACTTTGTCCAAACTTGTCCAAACTTTTGTGCTGAACCAATCAGACGTGGGGATTTTCTGGCCACGTGGCTGCTCTGCGGGGAGCCCCCACGACATTTGACGTGCCGAGTTAATCAAGTAATCTGATTGGTCAATAAACGTCCAGACTTTGTCCAAACTTGTCCAAACTTTTGTGCTGAACCAATCAGACGTGGGGATTTTCTGGCCACGTGGCTGCTCTGCGGGGAGATCTGATCTAAAACACCACACAAGTGGAACACAAATGAACACAAGTGGAACACAAATGAACACAAGTGGAACACAAATGAACACAAATGAACACAAGTGGAACACAAATGAACACAAGTGGAACACAAATGAACACAAGTGGAACACAAGTGAACACAAGTAGAACACAAATGAACACACGTAGAACACAATTGAACACAAATATAACACTGATGTTGGTGTAAAAAACCAGGAAAATTTCTTCAAATTTCAAGAATTCATACCAAAATTGCTACGCTTCTCCAAAAAGAATTCTCAGAGAAATGTTTTCTCAGCAGAAAAGGCAGGGAAGTACGAGGGGCATTTTACTCATTCAATAATGCGTGCGACATTTTCAGTACAAAAGGACTTTACGATTTTTCATGGATTTTGCTTGATAACAAACGGAGTTTACCAAAAAGGCGTACGAGATTATTTGGGAGCGAGAGAGGGGAATGAATGAATGCCTTTCCTTGTATTCTTTTGCTGCAAGGTCGAAACACCAAACTGAACTGGTTACTAGGGAAGTGAACGATTAACAACGTTGTGTAGCTTCTTTCTACCGGGGGAATGCAAAGATTTTTCATTCCACAATACATTGTTTACGCATAATTTGGTCTTTCAACGAAACAAAACATATTTGGATGTCTAACTTGGCTATTCAAGTGCGAAGAATGGGCTTAAGATCTTTTCAATCATTTCAAATGAAAGAAATCTTAGTAAGGATGGTTCCCCGGTCCAGTTTTACTCAATTTAGGCAAACTTGAGATAGCGCCACTTGAGATAGTTGCACAGCGCTTCTGATGGATAACAGAAAGAAACGTGAATTTAGACTCAATTTACGATTAACACAAATACTCTCTCACTCCAAAATAATCCCGTAAGCCTTTTTGATAAGCTCTTGTTATCAAGAAAATCCCATGAAATTTCGTAGAAGTCCTTTTGTACTGAAAAAGTAGCACGCATTATTGAGTAAGATGCCCCTCGTACTTCCCTGCCTTTTCTGCTGAGAAAATTTTCCTCTTACAATTCTTTTTGGAGAAACGTAGCAATTTTGGTATGAATTCTTGAATATTGAAGAACTTTTCCCGTTTTTTACACCAACATTTGTGTTCTACTTGGGTTCAATTGTGTTCATTTGTGTTCATTGTGTTCCACTTGTGTTCATTTGTGTTCCATTTGTGTTCATTTGTGTTCCACTTGTGTTCATTTGTGTTCCACTTGTGTTCATTTGTGTTCATTTGTGTTCCACTTGTGTTCATTTGTGTTCACTTGTGTTCCACTTGTGTTCATTTGTGTTCACTTGTGTTCCACTTGTGTTCATTTGTGTTCACTTGTGTTCCACTTGTGTTCATTTGTGTTCACTTGTGTTCCACTTGTGTGGTGTTTCAGATCAGATCCTGCGGGGAGCCATGAAAAGGTGGATTAGGCCAGAAACGACTTTCAGATAATACAAAAGTCGAATTTGGCGCCACAAAGGAGCATGGTTAGCAGAGACTCTTTAAGGGGGGGGGGGCTAGGTCCCTTGGGAATAACTTGAAGTTTTCTTTGTCTATCAAGATCGCAAAATAAGACTGGTATCTTATGAAACTGTGATATCTTCTGATTATGAATCTGCAATACACCACTTCGATTAAGCAGCCTCGTTTTGGAAATTTAACAAAATTCCTTTCTATTGTTCTTATGAAAATTTTTTCAAGCCCAGATTCGGATTTAGCACTGAAACTTTAGTCTAGTTACATGTTTTTATATTGCTAGCAATTGTGATGTTGATTTTATGCCAATTTAAAGTTCAAAGATTTATAAGGGATTCGACCGTCAAAAATCGTTCGGGGGGAAACTTTACACCCCGAGTCATTTCCACGGTCAAATCCCTTACAGATTTTCAAACTTTACGTCACCATAAAGTTAACATCACGACTACTAGCAACATGAAAACTTGTGGTTAGACTAAAGTCTGGGTGCTAAATCCGAATCTGGCCTCCAAAATTTCATATGAACGAATTTTGAATAATTTCCAAAACGAGGCTGTTAAGGTGGTCGTAGGGGAAAACTTTTCGATTTTTTTCAAACTTATCAAATTTTTTTTATCATCGATTCAGGTGCTGAAATTATCGAGGAATTCGATGCTGCAGTCCTTTTTATCGTGAACAATCGTTTTTTGACATATTTCAAAGTAAATCTACCTTAGTCAGACTAAAATTCCCTAGCAACGTCCATAGCAACCAATTCTTGCCCCCGTTTCTTCACTCAAAGAGCTGATTTTGTCAATTTTGGGGGTCCACTTTCGATAACAAGGCTTTTCCTGTTGAATTGAATTGTTATATCCTTACATGAAGTACTTCAAAGGTATCTGCTCAAGACAAGAAGACTTTGTTTGTTGGTTCACTGCACCATCTGTTCGTTCGGTTCGTTCTGTGTTGTTTATCTTTGAAGTGGCAAGAAATTCATGATATAGAAAGAAAACCACGAGAAAGCTGGAGTTAAAGGGGAAGACCTTATGGTAAGGAGGCCAAAAGAGGTGAAGATAAGTCTATTTTGAGTCATAGTAAACCATACCATTCATATCCTTAAATCAAGACAGAACCAGAAATGGATGGCCTAAGGCCTATTTCGGGCCCATTCGATAATGTGGCAGTTATTAGGAAGCAAAAGCAAACATCAGCAATGACTGGTAAATATATAGATTCAAGTCACATTGCCATTTAAAGATGAAGCGAGAGAGTCAACACTACTGACAGAATGAAACAGTAGTACTGTATGTATCCCAGAGAAAATAGGAACATCATCACCACCCAAGAAAAGCTCAAAGGAGTGCATCGAGAATGTAGCAGAGGGCACCATCCAATGCATTTTCATGTTGTTGCAGTCATGTTGTAGGTTCGGATCAAACACAGCTACTGAAAGAAGATATTTAATGAAATAAACAAAAGCATTCCATGTCCTTTTGATGAAAAGATAAGCTAATGTTTGTTACGTTTGTTGAGTTGAGATAGGATCTTGAGAGACGCAGTTTCATGGCAGTATTTAGACTACATTACATAAGTCCCTCTAACTTACGCTCGTTGTTGTTGTTGTCATCGCTTCAGTTGAGGGACTTATGTCCTTACGCTTCAGAATAGGGACTAATTAGGCCAAGTCCGCCGCGTTCACGGCGCGACCAATCAGATCGCTACTTTCTTAATATGGTCAACCCACGTGCCTATTGTTAGCGTTTGATTGGCTCATTAGTTCAAAGTTCGACTTCTCGAAGCGAAGCGACGCTCGAAATGACGTTCGAAGGGACGTTCGACTTTTCTTTCGACGTTCGAAGGATGGAAGATGTTCTAAGTTTCTTCTGATTTTTCGTAAGATTTTAGTCCCTGTTTAGAATCAGCTTGGTCGTGAGTCCTTTGTATGAGTGAAACTAAAACATCAGATTATAAATGTTGAACGAATACAAGGAATCACGTCGTCAGTCTAGGCAGTATTGGTAGCAGGAATAAAATTTCTGTGAAGCATTCATCACATCTAGAAGAGATGTATTCGATTAAGACATATCTATATGTGTGTAGACAGATTCACCCAGGAAATTGTTTTCGCATTAGCCAACTGCGAGATAATCAGGATCAAAATTTTGTGAAATGCTTGATATTGAGCCAGGTACATGATTTGCCAAATTTTGCATTGAAAATGACAAGATCTATCTGCTGCTGAGAGAAAATGAACCCCAAAGGTGAACCATAGGACAAAGCAGCCAAGGGTAATTGAAAAAGGATACAACATAGAGAAAGAAACAGACACTGATGATGACCAAATATTGAAGTAACATTGTTTCACGGAGAGTGGATCAAATTATTGTATGACAAAATGTCAAAAAGAATAAACAGAACAGTGAAAAAATACTGTGAGGATCTTGTCCTAATGTAGTTGAAACCCACTAGCTTCCACAGTAACAAGTAAGCATCATTTCTTTGTGGAGAATTCTGTTCAAGTATTCATGTTTTCTATTTTTGCCATTTCCCGGAGTTTGCAATTTTGATCAATTCCGAAACTTTCAAGGAAAATCTAAGAAAATTGGTAAGAGATATTGCCTTCAAATTTTCACAACTTGTCATGCATATAATAAGGCATGTTCTGAACCTAAGAAGATCCCTCTACCTCATAGTTAGACCTCAAAAGGTAGTTTGATTATAATAGCAATTATCGGAATTTCCTTGGATCCAAATGTTTTCAGAAATTTATTAATGTTATTTACCCACCTGCATTCAACTCAAAGGTTCAGCACATGTAAACATGTCTAAACAGTAAACCCTGAAAGTTTGATTGCATTCCTTTTTGATTTGACATAGATATTTACCTTGAAAGACATATCATTCCGCGACACTTTGATCTCATTAATTATGCGCATAAATTAATTTTTTTCAAAATTTCCGTCAAATTCCTTCTTTTGGTTGCTAACTGATTCTTTCTATCCCTTGGATAGGCTCTTAACTCATAAAACAAAAAAGTTTTAGTTTTTCCCCTGCAACCACCTTAATCGAAGTGGTGTATAGGTACGATATGATTCGTCCCTTACAAAACAGCGAGCTTCGGAATAGTTCTCTGTCGAGGTTATTTCTTTCAAGTTTTATCAAGAAAGTATAGGAGCAAAAAACTGATCACGGTGCATTCTGTGAAAGACGACGGTCAAAGTAGTTGCTTTCTGCAAAATCTAACGTCATAGTACGTTTTCCGAAGACCTGCACTTTTGAATGACGAATAGGAGCCTGGAAAATTTGTGAAGCTAATAAGTCGTAAAATTCCAAGGGACAAAAGCCTCCTTAATTAACCAAGACTTTACAATACTTGCAAGCATCAAATTCTTTCGTTCAAGCGCTTTCGAGTGATATCTAGTTTGGGTTGCTGTCGAAAATCGTTGCTGTTGCATGCCCGGGGGGGGGGGGGGTAACTTAACTTGTTCTTGGTACGGGGTTGTGCCATTTTTTAGGGACCTTTTTCTTGATAGATTCCGGATTTATGGGTATGGTTTTCAACACGTTTGCATTTTCCGGATTTATGGGTATAGTTTTCTGTTATAATTCATTTATTGGTGAGCTGTTTTGGCATTTCCGGATTTATGGGTATGATTTTCAGAAATTTCTCTGGGTTTATGGGTGGTACTTTTACAATTTGAATGGCACAACCCCCGTATCTTGGAAATTCAAGTTACCCCCCCCGGGTTTCCATGACCAAAAGTAGTTTTGCTCTACATCGCCTAGTTTTTGGTCATCCTTGAGTAATGTCTAAATATCGGTCAGTGGTCTGTCTCGCATAAGTGGCCACCTTACCAAACTTTTTCCTCTTTTTTAATTCAAATTAGGTCTTTCCCTCTTGTTAAACAAGCAAGGTTCTTAAGACAGAGTGATAATCTTTTTCAGATACTTGCAGCGCGTCCCAGCAATGCCAGAACAACGGTACATGTGTGTACCAACATGGTGGCAACCAATGCAAATGCACCCACGATTTTACTGGACAAAATTGCTCAAAGAAGAACATTCCTTGTGATGAAAAACCCTGTTTGAATGGCGGAATATGCAGAAATGTCTTTGGACAAAACTACACTACATTTGAATGCAACTGCTTGACTGGCTTCCGAGGTCGCCTTTGTAATGAATCATATGGTAAGATTTCCCAACTAGTTTCTCTCTCTCTCTCTTATGAGGATGGTGCGGCAGAGAGTATGAATGGTACTGGGTACGAACTACTGTAGTACCTGCCACTGATACCTTTTGCACCACTGGGTACTAGTAATAAAAGATGGAAACGTTGTCGAGTGCTGTATTTGCAACGCTGGATTTTTATCGTTTTAACTCTGAAAGTTGGTTCGTGGCAATTTTACCTTCATATTGTAGCAGAAACTGCGCACGCATGCGTGAAAACTCGTAACTTTGAGCCCCCAATCTCCCTGCAACAGATCTCGAAATTAGGCAACACTTGATATTTTCTTCCTGGGGCCTTAAACTCTTGATTAATAATTTTAAAAAGCTGATCTATTCAAACACCTCCTTATCTCAGATTGGTCCATGACGTCATTTTGCGCAGTTTCTGCTCTGTCATTGTACATTCAAAGTGAAGTGAATCTTGATTTCTGAGAAGCTCAATAGGCCTTTTCTCCCAAAGATCCTTAAAAATGGGTATGAAAATCGACTGAAAATCCTTAAGCAAGGGTTTTACCCCCCAAATGTTGGGCGGCACACCCCCCATCATCATCCCAGACTAGAGTTACAATCCTGGGGGAGGAAGCCAGAGCCCAATGACTGCATTCCTTGCCTATTTTCTTTCTGAATTTTCTGTTTTGTTACGTTTGTTGCTAGCACTGAAGCGCTGAAGCGTGGCTTTTAGTTAGCTATAGCTTTTTCTAGTAAATACTTTTAAGTTTTACAAATGATCCATACATGCATATTGCAGGTCAAAATTCAACTGTATTATGCAGTAAAAACTACATGAGAATCGACTTGGATCGAAAATACTATGATGTATCATTGTATTCAAGTATTACACTGCGCAATCCATCATGCACGGCTACATACACAGCACACTACGTCACTTTGGGAAGCGTTCCAGGTGCTTGTGGATCAGTTCAGAAGGAAACATCCAGTCATATTGTTTTCGAAAACGAGGTTATTCTTACAGCAAAGTCAGCAAATGGAATGATAACACGAAATTATGACGAGAAAGTCAGCTTTCAGTGTCGTTATAACAAGAATGGTCAAGTGAGCTCAATTGGATATAAACCAATGACGTCTGTTAATGCCAGCGAGAGTATGTATTGTTTTTTTAACTTGATACCGTCAATGGGATGATGCAGGAGCGGTGCCAGCCGCCAAATGGTGGGGTGGACAGGCCAGCGGGACGAGCAAATAATGGGGTTTGGGCTTGCCCCCAGAAAATTCTTAGGACTGAAAATTTGTGTTCATCATGGATTTAATATGTTAGACTTAATTTGCAAGCCTAATTCAATTAAAACTATGAATAAGAATGTAAAAAGTAAAAGTTTGTTATCCGTCTTAAAATGGGTACCTTCACGCCACAGATGCTTTACACCTATATGGCTGAGTATTCTAAAGAATCTAGGAAATATATCCCACATTGTTGATTCTATGGTACACAAACCAAGCTACCTACGTCTGATCATTGAATTGTGAAAGAAGGAAACGAGTATCTCTAAGATGGAAAAAGAACTTTTCCATCGAATGGAGACGATTTGCAAAAGCGATCCTTTCATAAAAGTGGGGTGGAAGTGTCCACCCGAGTCCACCGGTGGCACCACTCTTGGGTGACTGTATGAAGTTGGTTCGGTTTACTACGACGAAGCAGAAGCAGCTACAGGCACTCCACAAGACTTTCGCACTCGTTTCTTGATCTTTAAATTCGCCTCTCAAATAGGTACCTCTAAATCCAAAAACCAAGGGAGCAGTCATTTTTAATCCTGTGTACCGGAGCGGGAGATTTTTGGCAGGGGTGTGAAACTTTTTTCCTTTATTTTGTGGGGTACGAAAATTTAAGAGCAATTTTCATGGGGATCAAAGCTATTTTGCTTGAAAAAGTTTTGGATGATGTCATCGATCAAAGATCGAAGGAAATGTTACCAGAGACATCTGGAAATGACGAATCATTTGACCGGTATGAAAATCACATGAGACAACTTGGTTTGGTTTCGGTCAATATATCTATGTTTTATCCACATAGACCTCTGGATGGGGTACTAAACCATTTTGCTGAAAGATGATGAGGTACGAAAACTTTTTCTATGTTCAAGATAGGGTATGAAGTTTTCTCTAATTGCGTGAAATTATCCTCCGCCCAGTACCCAGGAATAAGAATGACCGCTCCCTAACGTGATTCTGTAGGCTCTCTAAAGCGTTAGCATACCATCGTCAGTGACACCTAAAAATTTGGTCAGCAAGAGCTCTCAACAGCCTTGGTGCCCAGAACCAATTCGTCCGACATTAGCCTTCCATATCCCTAGCTGTTATCTTAGGCCCGTCGAAAGACGGCACTGGCCCAGGGGTAGGTGTGGATCTGGCCCCCGAAAACATTTGTTACCATGCCCTTTTCCTTTCGGATCCTTTCTTTGCGCTGGTAAAAGGAAGCTCATATATGGAAACGCCTTCCTATACGCTGTTAATAACATATTTTTTTGATGAAAATTTTCCTTTTCTAGTGTGTAAAGACTAAGTTGAGAACGCCAGTAAGCCCGCGGGCTTAGAAACACTCCTCGAGGAAAATTGAAGAAACAGAAAAAATACATAATATATACTTTCCCGGTCCCTAGAAGCCCCAGCCCCCTAGTAACTAGTCTAGCTACCCTCCCCCTCTCGAAGGTCCTACAGAATATAATGACACGGGCACAAGAGTTTTCAATGTCGACATTGTGGAAAGTGACTTTTGACACATTGCAGTTCATTTTTATTTCATTCTAGTTGGGTATGGAAACTTCTCCTTCAATTTTGTCATGTACAAAGACAGAGATTTCTCTCAAATGCATTCCCACTACCCGGTCAGTGTTAAGCTTCGAGATTGGATGTACTTTGAAATCTATGGAAGCATCTCGAGCAATATAGTGTTACTGATTGACCAATGCTACTCAACCCCTACTATGGATCGCAATCATTACTTGAAATATATCTTCATTAACAACAGGTAACTATTGGATTATAAAATGCGCCAAAAAGACTTTCGTACTTATGGATCTGTGATTGAAGACAATGCAATTAATGATCTGCATTTGAAAAAAGTTAGCACCAAACTCGTAATACAATATTTGTAGATTATTTTAACCCTATCCTGGAGGGATGTTTTCAAAATTGATCGTTCGAATTGTATTTGCTAAATTGCTGCAAAATTGTTTTGTGGCAACAACTAAAAACTGAAATGAGACACATCCACATTCTAGCAGACAAGAGACTGATCTAGGAAGCTCTTTTGCCATTCCCTTTACGTTTCATGTTTGTGTAATCATCATAGGTTGTTCATAAAAGTTTTCGTTTCAGCCCGGCAGCAGCCTTGCAGCAGCGTGGAGAAGGAGAAGAGTCCTTTTGAAGCATCGAACCGAGACTTGTGAATCTCGACAGAATACAGAATACAGAATAACATCTCATCTCAAGCTGTTTATTCATGCAATCTCACTTTTGCGGCTTTCCCGCAATCACTCTAAATGGGATAGATATAAAGATAAGGATTTCGAGCGATTTTGTGTGTTGTCCTGAACAATAACCCACACACATTTCCTTCTATCAAATCTCCAATTCGCAGACAAGATTCATTGACCTCTGGCAGAGCTATCTGGACGTAGCCTCCCTCCACACACACCAAAAAATCAATTTGACTTCGTTTGTGGCTTAAAATTCCGCGACTTTTTATGATAAACGACCAATTTTAGGTAAATTATGATTTGCAAACTCTTTCCATTCCTTGGGGGCAGACGGTATGTGATTTGCGGTTTGGACCGGGGTCTGCCGCGCGGTTTTCAAAAAGCTACCCTCTTCATACTAACGAAACGTGCCCTCATGCCCACTTTTATGATAAATTTTGGCGGAAAACTACCCATTCGTGACTTTTGCCAACTTCAACGATAAGCCACCCAGGAAAATCTGCCAAAAAAGAGACCCTTGTTTAGAGAATTTTAACGTCTTTTTGTGAAACACTTGTAGACATTTGGAATTGTATCACATTAAAGTCATTTAGTCATGATAAGTGGACTTGTTTTGCCGTGTATCATGTGACCCATGTGATGAAGATCAATTATCTTTCATAACAAAGCAAAAGGAGCTGCTATTGCACAATACGTCTCGTGGGATCAGTCTCTTTTCACAAGAACGGTTTCCAATCAGAAGAACCATGAGTCAGCAGACTCTTGAAGTTTGAGTAGAGGCAATCTACTTTACATGACTCAGTGCCTTAGGCTACGTTCACACTGCTCCGTTTTCATTTCTATCCGTTTTTGTTGATGAAAACGCTGCCCGTTCACATTGCTCCGTTTTCAAATAGATACGCTATGAAAACGATAGGCGTTCACATTGCTCCAGCAAAACGGTGTTGTTAATCCCCTTTTCAAAACAATGCCTTTTGTTAATAGCTGTCAACAAGGCGCCAATCGCGACTTTGAATGCCATTGTGATCAAAAGTCTATTGACAAAGGAATGTGCAGCGTTTTCAAATGTCTCCGTTTTTGGCGTTCACACTGAAAACGGATCGTTTTCAAACGCACCGTTTTCCAATTTATGCGTTTTCATTAGCGTTTTCGAATCGCCCCGTTTTCACAGCGGAGCAATGTGAACGCAAGGCAAAAACGGAGAAGTTTTACTCCGTTTTCATATGAAAACGTAGCATTGTGAACGGGGCCTTAAATTCAATATGATTAATCATTCCTATTATATCATAGGTGCCCAGTGGACAGTACTGTATCATTTCATAGCACCGTAAGCAGCCGCCAGAGGTTTAGTATCCAAGCATTCAGATATTTAAACAGCAGTACTGCTGTCTACTTTCATTGCCTCGTTTTCCTGTGTCACACGTCGTCCTCGGATCACCGATGTAGAACTGGCTGTCATGGCAACAACATCTACAGAGGAAAGAGAGAAGTGACAACAATGTCCAAAGATGAGCCATCCAAGTACTATTTGTTGGAGATGGAAGTGCGCAAAAGCAAAGATGATTGTAAGTTTCTCGGCTTAAAGGTCAATTTTCACAAATCTTTTCGACTCTTGTCATGGAAATTCACAGCGAAAAAGCAGTTTTGATCTCCTCCTGTGCCGCTTTTGTTGTGAATAACGTGAATGGACATTTTACCTTGCCAGAAAAGAGGTCTAGGTTGAGCGTCTGTATCTGCTAAAGCTTGAAAAGGAAAATGAAAGCTCGACCCCGATACTGAGGTACAAACACTGATAAGCTAAGCTGTGGCATGAATTTGCTTCGAATCTCATAACACTTTTCAGAGAGTTTATCATCGACTAATTTCATTGAGTTAATGTTATAGTTCTCATACAGACCGCTCGTTCCAAACGTCTTTCTGGCAAGTAAAAAGATCGATACAAATTTGAGCGAGGCCGAGGCTGGAGAGTTCTGCGATTCCACTGGCAAAAAAACTTAGCAAACATGATAGCCAGAAAAATGTTGGAAACCACTTCTCCAGTGAATTTTTCGAAGCGATGATCAGAAATTTTTATGACGACCTTCCAGAACATCATCTAGTGGAGGGTGGCCTTAAAAGTCAGATATGTAACTTCTGGGGCAAGCCTATGGACAAAAACGGGTCACCCATCACAACCAAATATACTGGGAAATGTAGTTGTTTAGAACTAAAATGTTCAATAACTGCAATTTAAAAACCTGGAAAGTGGAAAGTTGTCCTCGTTTCGGAAATATGAATAATATGACTACTTATGCAAGGTTCTATGTTCTGCGTTGTTTGTTAAAACAGGCTTCGTATATACACTTCGCCATGATCTTATTTTCCAAAAGCTGAAATAATCAACCTATCAAAGATTAAAAACAAGATATCATAGCAAATACCTGCAGTTCCTCCAGCAGCCTTTTTAAAGATCTCAAGCCGGTGCTAATTAAAGCTTTATTATCGCTATATAAACCGCGCCTGAATTATTGGCAGCCAATAATTCAGTTGTCAGCCTCGCATGTATCGTTCGGTCATGAGGATTAGCGCGGTTTCCCTTTGAAGTTCTTTGTAGATCAACGAGGTGTAACTTCCCATAGCAAGGAAAACAAACGGATCTGACGACCGTCTCTCATGGCTTTAGAAGACAACTGACAAAACGAGGCTAGGAATGTATTTATAGCGATAGTAAAGCTTTAACACATTTGCAAGGGTGCGACATAAAATTAAAGGCCTTATGTCCATATTAGTAGTTGGGCGTTAATGCTATCCTGGATTTTTGCTGACAAACTGCTGACTGCCCTTTGTTATCGCACAATAGTGCTAAAGTCATTAGCGGTGGAGACCAAATATTTCTTAATCCTTGCATTAACCTCAGGAATTTTATTTGGTTTAATTTCAATAGGGATTAAATGACAACTTTTGTTTCATGATTGAACAGAAGTTGATATTAGGCTGTTTTAGCAGCAAGACGCGGACGTCTTTCAAAACGCAAATGCTTGTAAGTTCTTTGGAGCATCCAAATTGTGAAGGTGTTTCCTTCCTAGAAAGCTGCTTATAGACATACTAAGTCCTTAAGACTGGTTTGCATTCTCGCATTTCCATCGCATATGAATATGCTCACACAGTATTTAGCTTCCCTTCTCGACGTTCTTTTCCTGTAGGACGGCCTTCAAAAGTACTCTTTTCAGGTTGTCAGTTTCAGAAATAGAACGTGCGTGAAGTCCCTCGAGACTTGCAAAGGTTTTGAAGTTGATTTCGCTTTGTATCTAACGAAAGAATTATGCTGGCGTCTTGTTGACTCGCGTCTTCTTGCTAAAACAGCCTAATGATCATCACGCTATTTATGTAGCCTGCGTGCAGACTCTCACGTGAAAAATTGAAAGGAAGAGGAAAAGTAGAGTCTGCGCAACTGAACCGCTTTTTTTGTTCACAGGTTCCTTCGAATCACGGAACCTTATTTGATTGGTTGGAGGAAGTTCCATTGTTTTTTCAGTTTTCAAAATGGCGTCTCCGAAGCAAACGTACGAATGGGATCAGGAAAAGTTTGACGATGCATTGAAACTTGTGTGTGCCTTATATTCCGTCGAGGAGATAAAACCTGATCAGAAATTAGCCCTGACAGCATACTTCAAAGAGAGGAAGAATGTATATTACAGTGCGCCAACAGGCCATGGAAAGTCTTTGGTATTCCAGACAATCCCAATGATCTATGACCATATGATTGACACAGCCTTCGGATGCAGTATTTTACTAGCCATTTGCCCACTTACTTCATTGATGCAAGATCAAGTAAACTACCTTAATAAAAACACGTGTGCTTCAGCTGTTTCTATATACAAAGGCCAAGACGAGAAAATATTGCAAGAAGTTGAAGATGGGGTCTACAATTTGATTTACACATCACCAGAATCGATGCTTTCTGCATCAAGATGGCGCAAATTATTAACTGGCACAACTTTTGCAGATAACTGTGTTGGAGTGGCAGTGGATGAAGCTCATTGTATTCGACACTGGTCTTTTTTTTAACTGCAAGCAACAAATTCCACAATGTGCAAGATGCTCTGCCGTAGAGTTGTTGTTGCTGTAGTTAAAACGAAGTGCTGATGTCAGTGAACAATGAGAGCGGCTCAGTTGCGCAGACTCTACTTTTCCTCTTCCTTTCAATTTTTCACGTGAGAGTCTGCACGCAGGCTATATTTATGCGGACTCAATGCCTTTCATTTCAGATAATACCATTTACCAAGTCTTCCTTGTTGCCGTCGAAAGAAATTTGATTGCAAATGCCTCTCAAACGTAGCATTTTTGCGAGCGAAAATTTTTCACGGCCAGTGATTGTTTGGGAAACGAAGTACTGACCCTTTTGTTTTGCAACATTGTGTAACAGCTTTGTTGATAGCGAATCAACACTGGGGCTCACACTGCCATGAACATCGGTCCTATTAGTTCTTGAACTTGTTGTCAACGGTCAAGATAATTTGCATATTACGTTATTGAAGTAAATCGTTAGTGCGCATAAGATCTGGAGCGCTTTTTGGGGGGGAGGGGGGGTTCGTCAAGGCTCACAACCAAGCCTTTTCGTATCCAAAACAAGTGACGAAAAGCTTGTTGGTCCGTCATCATGCGTGGATTTGTCTGATTTTAGCTGGAAGACAGAGTGGTGCTTCAAAAAGAGAAATGACTGGAACAGTTTGGATCATCCTTGGGTTTGCAGCATGTGCTTGCATAATGGTTGGCTTGGCCGTTAGAAACCGACTTTTAAAGAAGAAGGTAACCGTTGCTCCTCACGATGATCAGACCAAGAAAGGCAAGCAGTATGCTGAAATGGATGTACACAACGACTCAGCTCAAGAACCTAAGGAAACAGTGATCATCGAGGATCCTGGAGCTGTCGCTGATGACTTGGTCATGTGCAAATCAAAACAAGCAGACATCTTCGTGGAAAAGGTTGCTTGAAAACACTGCTTGAAGAATTTAACTCGGGTGGATTTGTACTTTGGTCGACAATTCTTTTAAACAGTGATTTCTTACTTACCATTGATTACTTATCATTACTTACCATTAGATTTCTTACCTATCATTAGCAGCGCTGCAAATCGAAGCAATCAGACATCTTTGTGGACAAGGTTGCTTGAAAACACTGCTTGAAGAATTTAACTCGGGTGGATTTGTACTTTGATCGACAATTCTTTTAAACAGTGATTTCTTACTTACCATTGATTACTTATCATTACTTATCATTAGATTTCTTACCTATCATTAGCAGCGCTGCAAATCGAAGCAATCAGACATCTTTGTGGACAAGGTTGCTTGAAAACACTGCTTGAAGAATTGAGCTTGGGTGGATTTGTGCTTTCGTCATTAATCCTTATGAACAGTGATTTCTTTTTACCATTTTAAAGAGGCGCTAACAATAGTAAGTGATTTTGAAATGATTTTATTGCCAGTTAACGATAGCTATATCATTTATCATCATTATGATCTTTATGTTGAAATACTTTTGCAGTAACTTTGTACTTACCATGATAAGTAGCAATGGCATTAACAGGTGAGTGTGTAATGGTCTTATCGCCAATAACAGTATAGTTTTCTGTGCATCTTTTCATCTTCACTATGACCTTTATATTTGAATATTTTTACAGTGACTTTTTACTTACCATGGTAAGTAGCAATGGCATTAACAGGTGAGTGTGTAATAGTCTTATTGCCAATAACAGTATAGTTTTCTGTGTATCTTTTCATCTTCACTATGACTTTTATATTTGAATATTTTTACAGTGACTTTTTTATTTATCATTTCAAGTAAGACTAATATTAGCAAGTGGGTGTGTAATAGTTTTATTGTTAATAGCATTACTTTTCCGTGTATATTTTATCATCATTTCGAACTTGCGTTTGAAAATCTTTGCAATGAAGTTTATACTAACCATTTTTAAATAGCGTGAACAGTCATCAGAGTGTGGACATTGGTTTTATTGCCAAAATAGTAGATATCTATATGCCATCTTTTATCATTATGAACCTGCGTTTTAAACATATTTTGAAGTGTCTCATTACTTACCATTCTAAGTACCAGTAACAATAGCCAATGAGTACGTATTGATTTTATGGCTGATAACAATAATTATCTGTGTATCCTTTCTCATTATGAACAGTGGTTTGAATTTATTAACAAGCGCTAACAATTGTCAATGAGTGTGGTGTGTATTTGTTTTATTTCTAATAAAAATAGTTATCTATTTATCCTTGATCTATTGCCTTGCTAAGTAATTAACGCCAAAAGCCCTGCTTTCACTGCAACTTTTAACCTGGGTCAAAGCTAACCTGGGTTCAACCTGGTTTCAACCCACCTTATACCCCATTCACAATGGCAAGCTAAGCCAGGTTATCGTATGGAGCCTTCTAATTGGTCAATCCAATAAACTGAATGCATTTGATTGGTTGAAATCTAACCTTGCTAGACATTTTAAAGAATTTTCGAATGTGTATAATACCGTAAAAGCTCAATTAAGCCCTAGGGAGGCTTATTTTATTTAGACTCTCCATTGGGGGGGGGGGCTTGATAGAAATGGGGCTTATTCACAAAATCAAATGAAACTGATGTATTTGCTAGCATTTTAGTTATTTCATCCCATATTTTGCATATCTACCGTACAGTTTTACGAGTCAGATAAGAAAATTCGACACACTTCTTGTCCCAAACCATATCAAAATCAACATACAACATCTTTTAGCTAAATAAATTGAAACTATTTGGTAAATTCTGGAATGAGAAATAAGTGGAGGGGGCTTAAGAGAGAGGGGGCTTATTTCAAGCCCTGACTCAGGGGAGGGGCGTAATAGAGAGGGGTGCTTAAATAGAGAGGGGTGCTTAATAGAGATGGGGCTTAATAGAGACGAGTGCTTAAATACAGAGGTTGCTTAATAGAGAGGAGTGCTTAAATACAGAGGGGTGCTTAATAGAGCTTTTACGGTAGTGATGAGCGCTTTAACGTCTCTCGATTGAACCTCGCGTATAAAGATGCATAAATGTATCGCTCCATCCAGGCTCTTTTTTTAGAATAGCTAGGAGGTCTACTTCTAGGAGCTAGGAGGATTAAACTGTTTGATGTGAGATTGCAGTACAGGTATGAATCACTTGATATATTTCATGATTTTAATATCCAATACTCTAAACGCTCTAATATCATGCTCAATTCTTAGCCTGACCATCCCCCCACGGCATCCCCAGTTATTTGCACGTGAAGCATTCTCGGCCCCCGAGCATTTGACTGCCAATTATTCCCAGCCCCTTTGGTAGCTGACAATACTAGCAGCTTTTGCTTATAAAGTTACTGGGAATATGGACATTTTCAGTGCCTGGCATCCGAGCATTTGCCAAAAAGATTTGCCCGGCCCACGGGTATTTGTGCAAGAAATTTTTGTTGGCCTCTGGGCTGCCTGAGGAATGGTCAGGGAAGCAACTAAACTTGCATTTTACTTGCTATTGCCACATTTTCCAGTTTAAATACTACTCATGCCACAAATATTGACAACAGAAATCATAACGGATGAGAAAAACAATCTCCGTTTGAAATGCCAGTGCTCCCTATCAAATCAATAATATTAGGGAGTTGTCATAAAGTATGGAACAGAGGGGGGACGGAAGGGATTTGACAGGGTCACCAACATCATTGGATCGAAAATGTTGGGCTAACAAACTACTACAAGTGATAAACATGGGCCATGAAGCTATATTTGTTTCTGGATTTACTGTCAATATTCAGTTGTTTCAAACACTGTCAGCATCATTTTTGCTGTTCTCATGATCATTGATATTGTTCTCCATCTCAGTGTCTAAACACAGTGGTATCTGAGGGTTCTTCCCTGCCTCCTTAAAACATTACACTGGATCCCACAGATACGGTATTGACAGCATGATGCATGGGAACAAATTGAGCTAAAAAGTGCAGAAAAATTGTTTTTAAGAAATTTCTGAACCACGGAGTTCATTTTGAAGCCGGGGTCGTCAAATAATTTTGCTGATGTTTAAGGGACTACATAAACAGTCTCTGTTTCTTGCATTGGGCTACATAATTTTACGGTGAATTTTGAAATGCCTTCTGCCCCCCTCTGTTTCTTTCTTTATGACGGCTCTCTTATGCAGTCATTAAGCGATTGCGAGGTCAATGCTGGAAAATATTCGGACCGATGTTTGAAGCACAAACAGACGAAGATCCAAATATTTTCTAGCATGGATCGAATAACGGTTTGATAAAGGCATCATTTCATGGGGCAGAACCTTTCCAGAAACATTGTTTACATTACTGTAAAGTTTTCTATGGAGTTTTGATCCTGTTCATCTTTGTAGTTGGTGGTTTCAACGCTTGCTGAATTTGTATTTTCTTCATGTATGATCGAAACTTCTTCTTCAAAATTTAAGCTAAGAAAACTTCCAGCAATACGCTTTACCTTAGATATCCATTTTAGCGGTCTAAGCATACGCGAAGAAGCGTTGTTTATTTCTAAGGCAACGCTGGTCCCATACGGCTTCGAAAATACGGCATTTGCAGACCGATCAACAACCAATCAATGTGCTCCGTTGCCGGTCCGAGGGCCGTATTTCGAACACAATATGATAAAGTCAAGTGTATCATTCAATAGCGTATGTGTCCAAATATGTTTAAAAAAAACTTGGGTGAAACTGGCCACTTGGTTCTGAAATCACGAGGGATTTCTTCATAAGGCCCTTCAAAAGCCCCTTCAAACAGACCAAAATGCATGACCAAATTTCCTCCCTTACGGCGATGACTTTTAAATCCCAGGGGGTACTCATTAGCATTCAATACGGGGGGAAGGGTCCATGCCAATATTTGGGGTCTGAAATCTCACGTTGCATCGATATTTGGGGTATATTCGGTAGTTCGAGTATAGTAGAATGTAGCATATATTGTAATTTCATACATTGATAAAAACTATTTGGGGTCTGTAAACTAGCAATGACATTTGAGTGTTGCGTTTTACCCATTAAAAGCAAACTGAGCCAACCTGTTTGCATTACAAAATAATGCGACAAATTAATCGATGCTTCATGGGCAACGGCTGGCTCTTGCAGTCGCATTTGTTTAAATCAAAAGGCCATGCGTTGCTCCCTCCCGTCTTAGCTGCAAATTCAATTTCACAAGAAAGCCTTTCGCTGACGACAGTTAAAGCATTTGGATTAGCGTTTTGAGGCTCAACTGTAGCCTTGCAGCGGAAGACTCTCTCTTTTGTCAAACTTCTCCACGTCCCAACTATTTATTTCAATTCGCAAATCGGTCAAAAAGGTTGCAGCAAGCCGCATTTTTTCCAATGCCCTTTAAATTTTGTTTCCTTCAAACTGCAAAAATTTCCTAAGGGAACTTTCTTCCAAGTGCAATTTGGTGCGATTCATCACAGTGGTCCATTCAATAAATGTCTTTCCACATAGGGGCCTCAGAAATGAAAAGCAATATTTGGGGTCACCTAAACATTAGACTCAATATTCGGGGTCAGGCTAATAGTTGCATGGATCCCCCGTATTGACACTTGCGGGTTTTACATGCTTTTGTATGTTTGCTTTTTACATACACGTGTTATTTCTTTGGGATCATGAATGTGTCATAGAACAACTAATATGAATAAAATGTGCTGTTCTATTTTGCTCTATTTTTTGAGTACAAATACAAAAACTCACACCAGCAACTGATCTCGATGGCCCAGGCTTCAAGTTTCTTGTAGCTCCAAGCCTTCATTGCGTCTCCCACTTTGCGGCGAATCTGACACGTTTGCTTTTCCTCGTACCTTCTTATGCCTTATGTAGCAGATAACGAATGTTGCAAATAGAATCACAAAGATGCCTCCAGCAACTGAGCAAGCAATGAGAACCAGTCGGCTTTCGCTCTTGGCAACACAGTCTGTAAAGAAATTACGTAGTATCACAAGTGTGCATCGGGTATGCCAAAAAATTGGTGCCTGTTTCATAGCCTGCAGATATGAAAAGCCACAGACAGAACCTTCCGAGTGAATCAAAAGAATGTCCCCATGTTTCATCATCCTGAGCCTAAACGGTTAGAAATGGCAGAAGAACTGACACAGGGAAGGAACAAGAGCAAACAAAGTGACACGGTTTACTGGTAGATAAGATTGGTATACAATGGTAAATTTTGCTGAAGCGTATATCTAGCTTGAGCTAGAGCATCTTGTTGAGATTCAGGCGTCCATTTGAATTTTCACGTTTGAACCAGGCCTAGAGCGCAGTTATTGGACTAATGAAATCCAAGTGAGAAAGCCAAAGAGTTACACATTGTTCGTAGTGTCAAAACTTAAACGGCCTGGTGCAACAGATTTCTAGATTTTGATAAGCAGCTGTCTTACCCCTGTTTTGACTCCCAGTGGGAAAGCATTCTGCTATATGAGTGGTAGCAAAATGGCCAACCGGATAAGCCAGAAAATTGTATCCTGTTTGAGAAATCATACGGGAAAAGCTATGCAACCAATTTGTAAAATTTGATTCTGGTCATCTCTCCGAGGCCTCAACTTAATGCTTAGGGTCTTTTATGCAATACTTCCACTTGAAATTTGGAATCAGCCAAAGGTCCTTTTTGTTGAAAGGCCCAAAGCAGCCAAAGGCCTGCTCACTGTCTTGTTGATTTTGATTTTTTGACGGCCAGCATTGGGAATGCATGATTAAATTTCAATTGTTTCCGTATCATTAAAAAGCAATGCTTCAGCTAACAAAACATTATTTTGCCATTTTGACAATTTCATCCCCAGAGTGAGTTCGTTTCTCTACCTCTACCCCCAAAGATGTTCTTTTTGACTCAACATGCCCAAAGATCATGAAGTCAGTATCGCAGATCTCAGTATTTCAATTCTGTGTAAATTATGTTGTCCCAATTTTTTTCTACTTCTCACAACCAAGATCCAAAAAAGTAATCCAGAATTTCAAGAACCCAAAAATCCATATGCGCATACTAACCAGTTTTGTGTTGCACTGCAAATTATTGACCCATAAAAGTAGGCTTTGCCTAGACTACATTACATAAGTCCCTCTAACTTACGCTCGTTGTTGTTGTTGTTATCGCTTCAGTTGAGGGACTTATGTCCTTACGCTTCAAAACAGAGACTAATTAGGCCAAGTCCGCCGCGTTCACAGCGCGACCAATCAGATCACTACTTTCTTAATATGGTCAACCCACGTGCCTATTGTTAGCGTTTGATTGGCTCATTAGTTCAACGTTCGACTTCTCGAAGCGAAGCGACGCTCGAAATGACCTTCGAAGGGACGTTCGACTTTTCTTTCGACGTTCGAAGAATGGAAGATGTTCTAAGTTTCTTCTGATTTTTCGTAAGATTTAGTCCCTGTTTAGAATCAGTTTGGTCGTGAGTCCTCTGTATGAGTGAAATTAAAACATCAGATTATAAATGTTGAACGAATACAAGGAATCATGTCGTCAGTCTAGGCTTTGCCCTAGTTTTAGACCCAAAAAAGTAACCTGAGCAACAAGGGCAGATTTTGTAATACAATAGCATAAGGTTGCATTGGTTCACACTTCACTTAAAAGCGATTAGCGAATGCAGACAAAAGAAATTCTCTCAACCAGGAATTCAAAACAAACATGGCCGCAAAGTTGCCATGAAACCAGTACGGCAAACCGTATTGGCGCGGGCTAAGGGAAGTTTTTAAGAGAAGTTTTGTGCTCATAATGAAAGAAGAAGGGTAAATCTAAAGTTCTGTCTGGCGGATTTTGCTTACGTGATTCAGAAGCCGAGCTGAGGGCATTACAATTGTTGCATATTTATTGCTCATATGAAGACAGTTACTCCTCTGCTCCTGAATCAAATAAACAAATCCGCCAGACAGAGCTTTAGATTTACTCTTCCCCTTTCGTTATAAGCACATAACTTCTCGTAAAACCTCCCTTCGCCAGCACCGAGCGAGAGTTTGCCGTACTGGTTTCAGGGAAACCTTTGCGGCTATGTTTGTTTTGAATCACTGGTTGAGAGAATGTCTTTTGTCTCCATTTGCTAATCGCTTTGAATTGAGATGTGAACCAAAAGCAACTGATACTATTGTATTACAAATCTGCTCTTGTTAACCTGAGCACTCCTATCCTAGATAAACAAGAATAGACCTCTAGGAAAAGAGAATGCAAATCTTACTTGGAGTGAGCTGAAATCGACTGACAGACGGCTTGCAGATAAAACATGGATCAGCAGAATAATTTTCGCCTTTTGTGAAGCAATAACCATTAATGTTGCATGTTTCAGGCTGAAAAATGATTTTAGAACAACTAAATATCACATCCTTACAAATGAAAAGATATTTTTTTCGCAGTGTAAGTGTGCAGGGCGTCCTAAACTATTGTTCCGTTTGTTTGGCTGCTGTGGAGGAGCTGTAGGTTCAATGATCGTGGCTTTTACTAAGCATTTCTTCAACTTAGAGTTTGAGATCTTCTTTAAGTCAATCTGACAAGTGGTTGCTGATTTATGGCAGAGAGACGACAAAACAAGTGGCTGCTTCAAGGGCAGCACTTCCATTATTCCCAGGCAATGTCAAAATAAAGTAAGTTTTCAAAGAAAAGATTGAAATTTTCATTAAATTTTCTAAAAGGCAGAAAGTGCTCTCGTATAAGCAGACAACACTGCTAACCCTTCAAAAGATTTAGCAAAAATTTTAATACGACGCTAGAACCCTATCTTTGAAAACTTATTTTATTCTGACATCGCTGGAGAGCAAAGGAAGCTCTGTTTTGAAGCAACCACTTATTTTGCCATTTCTCTGCCATAAATCAGCAACCACTTGTCCGACTGACTCATACAAGGTCTCAAACTCTAAGTTAAAGCGTGACCTATGCAACTATTTAAAATCGAGATGATTGAATCTACAGCTCCTCCACAGCTTCACATAAACGGGGCAATTTTTTGGGACACAATGTAAACCAGCATAAGTTGATGTAGAGCAGCTATACAGGGGTGGACATGGAGGAAAACGAGTGAATTGTTCTTACCTTGAGTGAGCAAATAGCACTGGAGCCATTGCATTCCATGCACTTAGAATCATATATCACATATGACATCTTTTCCTTACTGTAGATTTTACCATCATTTGAAACCTCAATCAAATAGCCATCGTGTGGTCTAGATCTGCTTTTTCTTGGGTCGCCACCTAAAGTCACTTGGTGATTCTTCAAATCACAAATCATTTCACCATAACTCAATAAACTGGCCTGATTTGAATTTCGTATACTCGTTTCTTCATATGGTTTCAAACTGATCTGTATAGAAATAGAAAGGGTATCAGCAAGGACAGATTTTGTAATACAACAGCAACAGTAGCCTTAATTGACACTTCAGTTCAAATTGATTAGCAACTACAAACAAAAGAAATTCTCTCAATGAGTAAATCAAAACAATCACGGCCGCGGAGGTTGCCCCGAAACCAGTAGGGCAAAATCTTGCCTTGTGCAAGCGGTAGGTGCTTTTCAAGTGAAATGATGTGCTCACAACAAACGAAGAAGAGTAAATTTAAAGTTCCAAGATACATTGCATTCTCTAATCGAATTCCTATGGAATCGTCAAGGATTCACACTTAGAGCCCAGTGCATCTTGGTAAACGGTTCATCGGTGCCATCTTTAGCACGATCGTCTATTGCCATATAGCTCCAGTACAAACTGCAGTTGCTTCGAAAATTGATGATTCGTATCCCCTTTAAAATTGCGAGTTTTACAAGCTCAACACCAATAAAAATCCACGTAACTTTCGATATTAATTCTTAGTAGCCCTTTTATTTGTTGTTCATGATTGTCAGACAATGTTTATTCACTAAATGCCACAAATTTCGGACAACGGAATTTTATGCGAAATGTTTTCGGACTAAAAATTTTCGGGCAGTTGTACCAGAGGCTCTGGTACCCAGGGAACCATTTTGCCTACTTCAAACTAAAAATGGCCTAAATTTATACAATTTGCTTCATTCTAGGGGTGTTTGGTCAGAAATTTCTACAAATGATTATTGTTAAGGATTGGTGAGGCTCGCTCGCACGGGAACGCAATTGTTCCGTTCCATCTTCGTTCCAGTTTCTGGAACGCAAAAATAAATTGTTGACAAGGGATGCGTATCGGTTTTTGTTTCTGTTCACACGGGAACGCAATCGTTCCGTTCCAAAATTTTTCTTCAGTCCTTGCCTTCTTTTCCAGCAGCACCTACATCCACGCATGCGCTCACGGCAAAAGTCTTGCCGTTTCGCTTTTTGGACCAGTCTTGCACCTCATTGCCTGTTCACACGGAAACGGAACGGAACGATTGCGTATCATTCCATTTTCGTATCACTTTTTTTTCGTTGCACTATTCGGAACTGAACGATGTAATTCAAGCATTCCCGTGTGAACGCAAGCCCTTAGCGCTCCACTTTTCGGAACGGAACGATATGGAACGGGACGATTGCGTTTATGTCCCGGGGGGGTAACTACCATATATGCGGGTATGGGATGTGCCGTTTTTTGGAGTGTCTTTTTTCGAGCAGGAAATAAATTTTGGGGTATCATTTTTGGTAAAATCACAAGTAGTCATAAATTTTGGGGTGTCATTTTAGAAAATAACTCTCTAGGGTATTGATTTTGACCAAATTTCACTTACTTAGTTAAAATTTTGGATGGCTGTCACAATTTTGGGGTATACATTTTCAATGGCCTGTAAATTTTGGGGTATCGTTTTCTTGAAAATGTATAAATTTTAGGGTGCGATTTCAGGCATCAAATGGTACACGCGTCACCCGCCTATTGAAGTTACCCCCCAGGGTTTATGTGTGAACGTGGCCCCAGATAGATTTGATTCAAGGAAATGTCATATTGTTCACTAATGAACACTCCACCGCATTCAATTGCGATGCAAAGCGTTTTGTTGCATTATATTTTCAAACAGTGGAAATGTTTTGCTTTAATTCTTCTTTGCTACAAAGTATTTCAGACTGCAAAAAGCCTCAGCGGGACATTAAGACATTACTATTGTCGGGACTGTGCGGAGCGGCCGCCTCTCTGCTGCTTTTTCGGCGGGCTGGGTGGGGCTCAGGGGGGATGGTCCCTGGGGGTGGCTTTTCGCTGGGCGGAGGCTTGCGGCTTCGCGGGGGCGGTGGGCATAGTCACCTTAATATCTATTATATTAATTTATTCTAGTTTCATGCTGTTGTAATTATGGTTGGCATTAATTAGCCTAGTGCTATCACCTACGCCAACCTTAAACAAAGAATTTATTTATTATTATTATTATTATTATTATTATTATTATTATTATTATTATTATTATTATTATTATTATTATTATTATTATTATTATTATCATCATTATTATAAGATTCTTGAAATATAAATCATTTTATTCAGATCAAAACTAAAATTCGCTGAAGCATAATCCTTACCAACAATTCTGTTAAGCGACAGGAAAGCGTCTTGACATTCATGAAATTGCGACCTGTTACAGTAACGAGATGGCAATCCTTCCTTTTCCTTACATCACAAAGGCCTTTTGAAGCAATCGACCTTACTGTTGGCCCGATTCTTTTATCTAAGGAACAATCAGTTGATGTATAATTTGCATCACAATGACAAGTTGCATTTATGCATGTCCCATGGCCACTGCATAGACCAGGACACATCGTTTGTGCCATTTCTCTTGACGGTCTCTTTGTACCATTTCCAGTTGGATCAGGCTCCCAATAAGAGACATTCTTCACAAGGACCTCACCACATGCATCTTGCATTGCTTGCAGCGAAGCAGGGGCAAACGTATAGTCATCAGCTGTCTGTAAATAAATGTAAATAGGAATTTAAAGAAATTATCATTATGTACATACCAATCTCTTTGTGTTATACTGCCAAGTATAAAGCTAGAGAGGTCTGTGTATTAAGACCGTTGGCTTTATGTATTCCTGTACAGCAGCAAAACCGGTTGATATGAGTTTTGTCACTAAATTGCCTCTAAATTTTGACTTGTATCATATAGTCAAACGCATTTTGTTACTGTTTTGTCACTTAAAGGCAATCTGTCTCATTCATAATTGGCCGAGATTATAAAAGGGGATTAAAAATTTGTATGGCAGGATTAACAAACAAGAATTGGAAAGAGATCGTTTTGTGAATTGAACTGAATTTTTATCATGCGAAAAATTCAAAGAGTCTGGGCTCTAGCTCGTTTCCTTTGTCCAAGCTTTGTTCCCTAAACCAATCACCTGTGTGACAGAGCTCCTTTAAGTTGATTTTAAATCATACAGGTCTACAGCAATAGCTGTAGCAACAAAAGTGCATCGTTGAATGTTGTTATGAAGGCTACGGGGAAACTGCAGGAAATGTGTGATTAACCATTGGTATTGGCGGGATTCTTGTATTGCCTCGGTTCTGAAACGTCAGTGCAGTAATAACGAATAACATAACTTGAAGGGCTTGAGATATTGTCATCTAGGAAAATGCTAAAATTGCCATGGAGGAAAAGTCAACGAATGAGGAAATGCTTCAAAGAATGAACGAAAAACAAACTCTGATCAGTATCTTCAGGGACAGGATAGCCATATTCTATATTTCAGGCATTTAATTCTGCTAATATAACTTCTACAAAGTATCATTAAAAAGATATATAGACTGGAAAAGAGGTAGAAATCACACAAGGATTACCTGGAGAGACAAAATCAAAGAATGGACCGGAAAGGTGGGAATGTGCAATAAAAGCAGCAATGGCAATGTGGATCTTGGGCGTAGTTGATTGATTTCACTTGTTTTACTAAGGCATTAGCGTGACCAAGTTACCTGCTTCACTCCAATGTAGTTTCACTTACCTGAACATCATCAATGCATTGTTGTGTATGCGTAGCAAAGCTGAAGTCAGGGAGTTTCGCACAAAGTTTACCAGGAGCAGAACTTTTCAACAAGTTATCACAGTACTTGCGGACATCTGACAATGTCTTATTCTTTGGAGTAGGCCACGTGATATTGATCTGGATTAGCGGAGTGGGATTATAGACATAAAATGCGGAATCATCTTCTTCAGGCAGCACTACTGCCATCTGTATTGATCTCCGCTTCCTTTTATTGCATTCCGTAGATATCGGAGCAGCAAGCGTTGTCATTTGACTTCTTTGAAACTCATTGTGTTCTGCATTTGTGCCACGTTTGCAGTTAGTTGATCTGTTTATGACACAATTGCAGTATTTTCTAGCTTTCTTCGTTGAGCAACCTTGAGCTTTGTCTTTGTAGTAGAAGAGACTCTTTCCAACTTCCAGTCTGCAAAGAATAAAGAAACTTAGAAGGAAAAGGTATCTGTTGCTTGCATTGATAAAAGACAATTGCAGAAAAAGCATCATTGCAAATAAAGAAGAAAGCCAATATTCTTCGATGCCAGCACCCCTTTTTCGTTTGGAATGATGATGATGATGATGATGATGATGATGATGATGATGATGATGATGATGATGATGATGATGATGATGATGATGATGATGATGATGATGATGATGATGATGATGATGATGATGATGATGATGATGATGATGATGATGATGATGATGATGATGATGATGATGATCCTGTCCATGCAACTGTCAAGATGAAAAACTGGGGTTAGACATGGTATTTTGTTCGCTGTGGAATCATCCCTGCATCATCCTTGTGAGACGAAGTGCTTACCAAATTCTTTAGACACAAAATGTTTCACCTTTTTTGTGAGCGAATCAAGGTTGGGGCTCACGATGTCATGGGCATCGTTGCTATTGCTTCTTTTATGCTTTGCTTGATCTCGACGGAGAAAGCAAATTTGCATTATGTCATTGCAGTAAATCTTTTTAGTAGGAGGGGGGGGGGGGCTTCCTTGAGGCTCACAACTTAGCCTGTTCAAATCCTCACAAATGTCGCTCTGTAAAGTAGTTCACCTGTAATGTGTTAAGGAACTCGCTTTTGTGAAATGTTTGATATGAGAAAACGAATATGTGAAATAACATACTTCCAGCTTTCAGTAAATTCCAAAGGAGCAGTTCCCCACCAGAATCGATGATCATGATAAACTCCATCTTTACTCTGCATTTCATTATTCCTGTTTCTGTCAAAGGTTCCACAAAGCCCCTTTGTCTTGTTAAAATCATCGTTAGGGACAGTGACCCAAATATTGGAGAAATCAAATGCTGATGACTGAAAATATCCTGTTTGCACGGTAGCACCAGATGGAAATTTTAGCTACGACGAAGGAATTGTATGGCGTAAGTTATAAAAAACACATGAAAATTCCGTGTAGCTATATCAAAAGAGTATACTCTTGCTATTTGAACTTTGCTTTAAAGGGGCCTGGTCAACATCAATGCAGTGCGCTCTTTTTCTTCCTTGTTTCCCTGTGATTAAGAGTTTCTGCCAGGCAGAAAAGATGGCGCATGACTACTCAACACAGTATCTTGTTAACATCTTAGAAGGCTGGAAGGATTAGACAGCAAGTTGCAACTGTTTTTATGGTTGTTTTGTTTCTTAGTCATCTTAGGGTATTGTAGTTTCTTACTCGTTCAAATTGGCCTGCTGTGTATTTCCTTGAAACGGTGATATTCTCGGATGATGTGACATCAACGGCTTCTCATTTTTCATTTCCAAGGTTATCTCTCATCATTACACTTTCAAGTAGTCACTTGAAGAAAAAAATTTTTTAAATGTTATACTTGACGGATTTGAACCTGGGATGTAAGCGAGAGTGGAGGAAGAGCCTACCACTTTGCCAATCATGCATTGTTAGTAATGGGTTGCCGCTTTCGTACAATTCGACAACAACTGAAGAGCGCAGAGGATGCTGGTTGACCAGGGCCCTTTAATCTATGGTTAATCATTCTGCTTTTAAATATCCTTGGATACTTAACCTGAACCATATGTTCCTCGTTTGTTGGTATTGATGCCCTGAAAGCAGAGGTATCAATCTTGAAAATGCAAACTTGTGTCGACCTCCAAGCTAGAGCTTTGGTGTTTTAGCTTAAACAAAATTGTTGAAGCATATTGAAATCAAAACTGAAATCAAAGAAAAGTCAAAAGGTATAGTAGTAATCATGTGTTGTAAATTTTTAATGGAATATGTATATATAACAAAAAAGAAATATAAAAAACCGCACAATGGTTTACTTTTAGCAAATAGAATGTCAATGATCTAATATTGCACATATCTTATCAAGGCATCGATAATTCATTCGATGTGCCTCAAGGATTGGTTCAGCCAAATGTCACAGCTCTGGCTTTTGGAGGTGGATGCAAATTTGAGATGTCAAGATCAATATTCCTGCTCTCAAATCACCAATGCCAACAAATGAGGTACCTGCGTTCAAGTTAACTATTGAGAAACACTCTTGAGAGTGATTAGTCATTGGTTAAAGCTAAATTCACACCAATGGAGCCAGCCGAACCTGTATAATTTTACTTGGAACTCAGTCGAATCACAATCTTCAGAAATGTTCAAGAAAAATGATCTCTTTGCAACGCTATTCACCATTGCTTTCGTTCATTATTCAATAATAAACAACCATTGTCGTTGATAAATACAACTGGGGGGGGGGGGGTATTTGACTGGGGAAGTGATGGGGGTGTGTGGCAAACTGCTCAACACCCTGTACCCTGTCGCATAAAAACATTGCCCAAAATTATATCCTGTCGCATAACAGTTTTGCCAAAATCGATTGTTTCATGAGAACTCTAAAAGGTGTCCTTCCACATAATACCCTGTTGCTCCTGTTGCATAATTTTGTTATCAATTGTAATACCCTGTCGCATAATTTTTATCAAGAAAGGACACCCTGTTGCATGCTTTTACCGCAAAAGGACATCCTGTTGAGCGGCACATCCCGTCAAGTCAAGTATGGGAGTACCCCCGGGGTAAGTAACACATTACATTATGGATGACCCACAACATTTTTACGGATGACCGACAACAAAGCTTCATGAGCGAAATCATAACAAAACATAACAGGCTTTGCTATCTTTAGAGATGCTGCACACGCTACTTTTGAACCGTGATTACTGTTATACTCATTACATAAGTCTCAATAGTATTGCTAATATCAGACTGAAAATAATGAACGAATACAAGGAATCACGTCGTCAGTCTAGATTACTGTCCGAAATAACAGACTGAAAGAAAATTTCAGTCATAAATTTCTCACTCAGTGATCACCATGACGTTCCAGCAAAATTTGTTGAAAACTTAATTTAGATATGGATTTGATGTTGTCTGGGTAAGCCTATTACCTGCAAGATGATTTAACTAACTTCCTCACTCCAGTTTGGTACTCCTAAGCAAATCTGGAATCTGATTTCTTCACATCTTCCAAAACATGGACTGGTAAAGGACATGCAAATCCGAGAAAAAACGAATTAAGCATATTTTAAACTGATTCCTTGAAGATAATCATAGCTTAAACTGATCAAGCAACGTCTTAAAAGATAGCTAAACCCATACGCTGCATGCTGGGAACTTTTTTGTATTCATAACATTTGCCTTCTGAAAGAGATGAGGTATTTAGCTCGTGAAGTTCTATTTTTGGTCACCCATATATTTTCATCAGTTCACACTTACATCAAAGCCTTTTCCATTATGATCTCTTCTCAGTGAAGTCCCAACAGCCGGCTCACTTTTACTGGCAAACCTTGGCCTAGGTATTCCATCTTTACAGCCATCAACGACTATGACGTCATTATCCTCTCTTGCAGCAAAACCACAATTGCATGTGCCTCTGCTGCATGCTTTTGTCCTGACGTGAACCTGGAAAATGCATGAATTGGATGTACATTAGCTCTTAATTGGATGTATATTAGCGTTTGAAACATTTCAGTCGGCCACTTTTGGTTCTATAACAAATTGCGTTGGGTCACTTTTTCTGGGTCAATTGGTATATACAGACATCTGAAGAATTTTGAATGTTACTAAATAGTGATAAAAGGCTATTCAATTGAGATTTTCGAATATAAATCTTAAAGACATCGCTTGATCCGCAGGGCCTCTTTTAATGAATCATAACTTGGGGGGCAAGTTTCAAAAAGGGGACCTCATTTTTGATACAAGAAATATTTCTCTTTATGAACTCCTTAGCAAAGCATGTATTTTTTAACATAAATTGTGCTAGAAGGCCCCTCACCACTATTTTGCCGTTCATCTTTGTGTTCAGGATGGGGAGAGGATTTATGGATGACCCAGGGTCAGAAAAAAGATGGGCCTTTTGCAAAGTGAATTTTGAAAGGTACGCCAAAGGCGCATCAATCTAGGGGGTCCGGGGGCATGCCCCCCTGGGAAAAATTTTAAAATCTTGGATGCTAGAATCGCTCTGGTAGCCATTTTTCTACTCTAACCCAGTTATCAAATCAGACTGGCCATCCATCATGCACAAACTGTAATAACAGTCAATCAAATATCACATATAGGCCAAGAATGGCATTTCTTGAATAGAAACATAGACCAGCGAACCGGGTGAGCCAGAAAAGATTCCCCACATTTGATAATTCATAGCACCAAGAGTGTCTGATGAATCGATATTTGCTTGATAGCCGAGAGTCGAGAAATTGAAACATTTTTGTAAGTTTCTTCTATTTTATGAGCACTGCACTGGAAAGATAAACAAATGCGACTTCACAAAAACGTTGCGAAAGGGCCTGAAAAGGGGCCTAAGAGCAGCAAAAAGAAAAAAGGGACCATATGCTAGGGGGGGCAAAACACTGTAAAAAAGCTGTAACTGGGGGGCTTTTGCCCCCTAGTTTGTATGTTAAAAGAGGCCCTGCACGAAAGCAACCTACAGTATGTCCAAACATTTTATTTCTACGCACTAGACACAAACGTTTTATTTACCTCAAATTTCCTTGCAATACTTTTCAAGAACACATAATCTCCAGGTTGAAGATGGGAGTAATATCTAAGTAAAGAGATGATTTGAGTTCGAATAATTTAATTTCAAAGTAGTGCAAACTGCCTCCAAATTATTGTGCCATATCACCACAACTGATCCTCTTTTACAAGCGAGGTTGAAGTTGACCATCGAGGAACGCGTTTATTGAGTAGCCATTGATGTAAGCTAGAATTGCAATGGTTCTGTATCATCAGTATGTGTTGTATTTAGTTGTGTAGTTAAAGTTTAAGTGCATAGTTTTTCTTTCTTTTATCTATATTAATTCTTTTGGGGTAGACACATCCTTTCGCTCCCCGGGGGGTGTTTGTCCCAGTAGCATCGAAAAGTAATTCTTGTAGGTGGTGTAAACTGTAATATTCATTGTAGCATTTCATCGGATTATAAAGAATGATTGTAATCGCTAGGTCCAACTGAATTTGATACTTTTGGGACATACAATACGGCATGTTATGACGATATTTGAAAAGACATGACATTTGATGAAATTGAAACATTCGTAAACAAAAACTGACATGTATGACACCAAAAATTAGAGAAACGTTGAAACTTACTGTCCATCCAGTGTGATTATGCGAGGATCATTAGTAGTTCTGCATGTTGCAGTTGGACCATCAGTGACAGTAATCTGGAAATATGGATAAGGTGTAAAGAGCAAGTACCGGTTTAGTCAGAAATACTTGTGGGTTTTACCAATTTTCATTGATTCAGTTTACTTTTTGAATTTTTTTCTTTAAAACTCGGTAATGAAATTTGACCCAATACTTAATCGTCTAACGGGTGACTCAAAAAGATTTATGCGTTTGGCGGTCTATGGAATAAGAAGTGTGTATGTTATATTCAAGATTAAGCTGCTAATCTATCAGTCAAAGGCTAACTTAGATGTGAAAATTTTGTTTGGTAAAATCACTCATTATCTAGACCCAGAAATTAAAAAAATTCTGGTAAGAGGCATGCTTGGGAACGAGAATTCCGCATCCTATTCTGGTCCATGATTTACTTGCTAGAAATTCTATAATTCTATCCCTGAAGCTGACAATGGACTTGAATTTAAACTTCAATGTGACATAAATCATGGACTAAAATGGAACGTGGATTTCTCGACTCCAATACATACCCCTTGCAGGAATTTTCTAATTGTTGGGCTTAAAGATGTGTGATTTACCAAACGAAATCTTCTCATCTAAGTTAGCCTTTCACTGAAAAAGCAACATTATAGTTTTGAATATCGGCCACATACTTTTTATTCAATTACCATCCAAACGCGTAAACTTTTTTTTGACTCAACAAGTACAAAATGAAGGTTAACCTTAAAGAGCTTTAAATTACACAAACTAATGTCAAACTTCCTATCGTGTAAACCACTGCAGTGCCAGTTCGTGCTTTCTTTCTAGACCAAATTTATGTTCAGACAATCAGAAATTGCAACGTTTCTGCAAAGAACCCTAGGCAACAGTTGCTCTTAAAGTAGGGGGTTCCAAGCTAAAATATATACCTGAAAATTCGGCAACCGACTGTGTCTTCTCCAATGCACTGGATTGGTACTTGTTGCCAAACTTGGCCAAAGTGTCATAACCTGGTCACCATCATTGATAAAATCTCTTTTTCCATAAACCTCCAATGTCTTCGTATGATTAGCTTCACTTTGCAAGAAGTCAATAAGACACGTGTTTATAAGTGCTTCAGAATTGCTTGAGCTGAATTGTACTTGAAGGCACGAGACAGGATCTTCGCACGAGATAGGGATAGTCACTGTCACATTGAATATCAGCGGAGATCCGCGTTCAGTTACGGAAAGTGGCTGCATTGTTGGAGTAATCTACAAAAAAGTGTGAAAAGGAGTCACAACGACATTATAGAGAGTTTACGAACGAGGACGGCAACGCCAACCAGACCTTCACCTTATATCATGCAAATATCTTTCCTATGCAATACCGTTTATACATTATTCCAAAGGCCAAGACAAAACCTCCTTCTTCAGTTAGACACCTGAGGGTGAGGAACATCATCGTTTCCTTGACAACTGACATTTGAAATTAGTGAGCTTCACTTTTATGCAGTACAAAATGACAGAAGCTGCATTTCCATGTTATCCAGTTGAAAAACACGACTACATGGTCCTTAACGAGACGTAAATTAACACAAAACACAACGAATCTTTTCAAGCTTCGCTGAGCGGAATACTGGTTACAATCTAAGGCACGGTAAATACTCGCAGCTTCCAAAAGTGCATACAACAACAAAAGGAATTGAGACTATACCTTCCTTGGAAATAGACTTTGGTCGACTTTACCAATATAGTCAAACAAGCAAGGACACTTTTGCGGGGTGAGTGGCCGAGTGGCTTATACGGTCTTCGTCAGGTGACTGAAGTTAAGCTCGGTCGAGTGAGGTCAAACTCTGGATGGGTGACCTCGGAGGCCTGACCTCACAACTCACCTCGTCGTCCTTCGGAAGGGACGTTAAAATTAGGGGTCCCATGCCTGGATGCGGCATGCACAGTGGGCCTAAATTAGCTTTCAGTAGCTAGAAGTCCTGACAAGCCCACTCAAAACAAACTGAAAACAAAAACCTATTTTCAAAAACCATATTAAACGTTGAAAAGGCGAGAACTGCAACTGTAGACTTTGTGCAAAACATATATACCACAGGTTGGGTACCTGACATTATTTGTATCAATCTTTATTTTTAAACTGCTGTAATATATTTTCTTTCGATTTTTAAGCTAGTAGGCCTGAATTAGCAGCAATGTTGCTATTCTAAAATTCTTTTGCCTACTGTAAATAAATTGTTGATGATGATGGTGATGATGATGTTGATGATGAAGCTGATGTTCTGAAACAAAAGGAACGATGAGTTATGGGGCTCCAGCACCACAAACGCCACATGAGGTGTCGCATCCCAGGGCTTCACACTAAAAGGTTCGACTTCGACTTTAAATTAGAGAAAACAAGAAACTTTGCAATTATTATGAATGTCAATGATAGTAGCAAGTAAAATCGATTTTATCAAACGTTTTAATGCTGTTCATTAAAAAGATGCCCTTGAGATGAGTACATTTTGCACTATCTTACTGTTGGCTGTGCACTTAGCAGCAGTAATATATCCAACTGGATTCACATTCTACATATAAAGCATCTTATTACTAAATCTTTTGCACAATGGGACATCGAGCACAATTTTGACTCTATCTAACCAGCAACGTTGAAGGAAAGATCCGGGGGGGGGGGGGGGGGGTAACTTCCATAGGCAGATCACCACAGTGGTGTGCCATTTTGACGTCTGAAATCACACACCAAAATTTATGAACTTCCACGCAAACCATACCCCAAAATTTACAGTTACCATGAAATTATGTATACCATGAAAATTGTGCCAAAAATCCTAAAAATTTCAACTAAAGCTACGAACTTTGATCAAATTCAATACCCTAAAGAGCCACTTTTCTAAAATAAAACCCAAAATTTATGTCAGTTTGTCATCTTACAAAAATATGACACCCTTAAATCTATTTTCTCTCCTGAAAAAGGTACCCCAAAAACGGCACATCCCGTACCAACAAACATGTTGATAGTTACTTCCCAACCCCGCGGAAAGATCGTAGAGTTGATACAAACATTATAAGATTTTCATCGGGCTTCTAACACAATAAAATACCTAGTCGATTTGAGTATCTGCTTGCAGTAAAGATAAATAAATGCAGTAATGTAATGAATAAATGGCTCTTGATTCACTATTTACTGACCAAAATTCCTGCATAGTAGCGGTTACTTTCGTGGTAAGCACTAGTAATTGATTTCGTCTGCCGATTCCAACTTCTCACTCGACAAGCGACCTGAAAATCAAATGAAAACATGAGAACAGCAATCCCTTTTTAACAAGTTATTCGTTAGAATATGAATTAAGGGAAAGTGGGCTGCAGGCTCGACAGACCGCAAGAAATAAACTATTTTCAAATACATTTGTGGATAGCATTAGCACTGTATTGAAAATCAGTAGTATAGTACAACTGCCAACAAAATCACATCAGGGGGCACTTCTTCAAACTGGATAAAAGAGCAAGGGCTTGGCTCCTTAGCAGTTCTTAAGTCAATGTTTGATGATCTTGTTGTTACATCAGCCTTTGATCTCTGACACTATGCTCGAAAAGTTGTGCCAGTATAGCTGTCAAGCATGCCAAAGGTAAAGACACTTGTATGCAACGAAGCAATGATAGATTTATCGGGCTACGGTTTGCTTACACTCACTTTTAGAATGCGTTCACACGATGCCGGCATATTTTGAAAACAGTGAAAATGTGACAGATAGGCCTCCCGTTCACACGAAAACGGCACATTTCTTGCCGGCACATTTTAAAAACGGTAGATTTTGCAAAATGAACTCTAACCGGTACATTTTGGAAATGGCATCGTGTAAACACTTGAAAATAATGAAAATGGAACAATTTTCGACGCTTTTGAAACAAGACTGATCGACACGTGTAGGTACCTTTCTATGGCATGAAAGTCTTGCAAAGAGCTTCTTACTGTCGAATTTCCAACCGTTTAAAAATTTTTCCGGCATCGTGTGAACGCTAGTTCAAATTCTACTACCGTCACATTTTTCACCGTTTTCAAAATGTGCCGGCATCGTGCGAACGCAGTCTAAGTCAAAATATCAATCTCTTGATAAGATATCTTTTGAATTCTGTAACATATTTCATGCCATGGACAATTGTTGTGCTGTGAATGCTAAAAATAGCATGATACTGAAACTTCCCTGGTGTATGATCATATGGCGTGAAATGAGTAAACAAAAGAGAAAACGGCAGAGGAGGGCGACGGGCAGAGAGTAGGGATCAAAGGCCACGTGAGATAGTGAGTAGAAAACAGAAGAAGCAAAATGAAAAGGGAAGAATATATTTGCAATTTTCAGCAAATTCTGAATCATAAACAAATCAACAAAAAAATTAAACATAGCCAAGTCTTCCTTACCATGTTTCCAAGTGTGAATAAATTCAGATGTTTGTGTTCTAAATGCGCTTCTCTCTCGCCATTCAGTAACAGTGATACATGATAAATCTTTCTCATTGTAGGTCCTTCATGCCAAGTAATCTCAAAAACAGAGTCTTGAACCCTCCCGTTGCTCTTGAACTTGCAAATAAGAATGGAATTTGTATTTGCCTTTCCCGGAACAAGTGTTGGTCTTGAAATGATTTTTGGAAATTTGTCTGTGGAAGATAAATAGATCATTGTTAACATGTACCAGACGGAATAGGGCAAAAGGTAGTGGGACAAAACCTGTTTGCATTTTGGCATTTTCCAAGCATCTTAGTTTGTGCTTGGATGCACTGAAAAGAAAGATATGGCGAATCTTATATCTGCAGCCCTAGAGGTTCAGGAAATCCCAAATAACACAAATTAATCACGTGATCTAAAATTGGTACTTGATTCAATTTTGTATGTTGTGTATCTTCAGTTATATGACTTGTGATCTTAAGCTACCCTATTGATATCTTACAATATCTAGAATTGTGCCAATACACGTATTTTTTGTAAAAAACTGCTTATAAGAACTTAGCTGTCAGATTGCCCAAACATTGAGAAACTCAAGCAGGGCAAAAATAATTTAAGAAATTATAGTCGAACTCCCTTAATTAATGGACACCTCTATACAATGAATACCTCCAAACAACAGACAAATATTTTTGTCCCAAAATACAGTATGACAAAAGAAGCATAGGGCTCGAATCTTTGGAAAACTGCAAAATCAAATGAGTAAAATTTTATTGTCTAATTCTTTCAACTGAATGGATCGAGGAGATGTTTAGGTCCTTTCTCATAATTCAAGAAAGAGCATTTTTGATAGTTTTGGAATTACAGCATCTTCAAGTTTTATGAAAAGTCGTACCAGAGCTCTTACTTATGATAGGTAGTCTCGGGCATTGACAAGCAGCAAAGTTCCATAAAAGCTTAACTGACTGAGGAAAGTCAAAGTGACCAATACAAGAATTACTCAGGTTTTGAAGATCTACAAAGCAGAAGTCTGTTGCTTTTATGGCTTACGATTTAGCAATTTGATGACGTCACAGCTTAAGGTGATGATGATATAAAAAGTGCTCTTTCTGTATGCCATGGCCATCAACATAAAGTTCCTTTCGATCTATTCAGTTGAAAGAATTAGGCAATAGCATTAAACACATCTAATTTTAAAGTATTCCAAAGATTCGACCCTATGCTGACAAAAGATGACATCCGCATACAGCAGACATCCCTAACCTTTAAGAAATTCGATTCGTAAGAAATTCTGAGTGCTAAAAATCTGACAACGATACGGGACTTTCAGTCCTGGCCCAAATTTTTAGTTTCTGACAAAAACACGTGTAACCATAAACCTGTGGTTACCTGTACACTGAGGCGTAAATCCGGTAGGTGAATTCCAGCCTTGTTTGCACGGCACTTCTTTGCCTAGAGACAGGAACGCAATCATGTTACTAACAGAGCCAATAAAGGACAACTTTAACTTGGTCAGTATCTCTCTTCGACCAAGGTCACATGCTCTACAGAAAACGCGCATAAACAGTTTTGAATAGGCGGTGGTTCGTTTTTACAGGCTTATTGGTGAACAACTGCCAATTTCGGTTTCAGAAAGAAGCAGTGTCAGGGTAGACTGACTATTCTGGCAATTTGTTCGTGAACAGAGGCCCAATCCAATGTATGACCAAAAAGGCTCATGAAGCTGTTAATCCATTCTTCATTTTAGTAACGGTGTTGCGTTGAAAGATTTTATCTAAATTCCTTGGAATTCATCAGAAGGGAACCCATAGCACTAGGAAAAGATATGACACCTTCAAAAGTTCGAGGGAAGGCTCTTCAATCAGGTATTGATTTGTCCCCTCTACACATGACATATTTGTTGAGAAGGCCCCTCGATGGGTCTCTGCCAAACATTTGAAGGGTGCTGATAAAAGCATCAAATTTTCGTCGAATACATTTTTGGTTACCCAGTTATCATGTAGTGCTATTTGGTTCAGTTAACAAAAATTCGGTTGAGTAATAAACTCAGTTGAGCAAATCTATGTCAAAAGAAATAAAATAGTTGTCCTCGCAGTTCTGGTTGCAAAGCAACAAATAATGGAAATAATTTTACATGTCGACATTGCTATGGAAATGAAGTTTATCCATGGGAGTTGTGGACACAATTTGGGTGTTGATCGGGTCCACAATACCTGGCGTAAATGATATTTAATTAATAAAAATGTATTTCGTTACCTTGCTTGTCTTCAATTCACTGTTTATCTTCTCGTTCTTGCCTGGGATGCTATCAACCGTTCAGCATGGCCTAAATGTTTTGAACTGCGCTGCGATTTGAAAGCCGTGACCTGAGAACTAGTCGTTAGATGGCCGAGTCGATCTGGGAACTAGTTCTCAGGTCACAGTTTTCAAATCGCAGCGCAAGCGCAGCGCAGTTCAAAACATTTAGGCCATGCTGAACGGTTGATAGCATTCCAGGCAAGAACGAGAAGATAAACAGTGAATTGAAGACAAGCAAGGTAACGAAATACATTTATTAATCAAATATCATTTAGGCCAGGTATTGTGGACCCGATCAACACCCAAATTGTGTCCACAACTCCCATGGTTTATCACTATTTCAGTAAAGCGTACAGCATTTTTTAGGGCGAGGTAACCATTCAAAGACTTTTGGGGATTTCTCTTGAAAAACAGAAAACGGGGATTTAATCCAAAGGTGAACGGGTCTGCACCGGGGTCTGTACGCAAAGATAAGCCTCTCCTCAGATGGAACTCAAACTGCCCAAAGACAATTTAATGAGTTTCAGCTGACATGACATCTTTTGTTGAACACTCCGGTCTAAAGTCCAGTTTAACGACAAATTGAATGATGAGGCAAGCTACCACCAACATGCTGAATTTATTCATTTTATTGACATCTCATGTTACTGACAAATGCAGGCGTCACGACATTCGAAGTAAAAAGACACAAACCAGATTACACGTTACACTTTTATAAATAATTTTTTCGATGCTGAGAAAAAACTAACCCCGGCCCAGACCAAAACAGCAAAAAAATACCCCAGTACAAATGACAGTAAAAAGCCTTATTGCTTTGCTCACCTGCACAATACGCACTAGGACATCGTTTCGGTTGTAGCAGTCGATAAAGGTAGAAACTAGTTCCATGAACATAGCATAGTTTTGCCTTGATAGGCCAGGATTCTGAGCAGCAACCACTTGCATCACTAACGCATGCTGTCATGTTTGAATAGGTTCCATGATGCACAGGTAATGAGCCATTTGCCCAAATAGAGGAAGTTGTGCCTAGAAAGATAATGAAGATGCAATTTCAGGAGAGAAACTCTTAGGGAGAGTGCAAAATTCATTATATGACATGGCCGGTGGAGAAGAAAACTTTTTTGGAAAAGATCTGCTCGGCCCGTATGAAATTATGGCAGAAAAACTAACTGCCCTGTCACCCTTTCATTCAAATCCTTAAAAATGTATCTGCCCTGTATTCATGAACAACAGATGTTTTACAGTACGTATCACCGACAAAGTAGCCAAAGACCGTTATGGAGTCAATTCTTTAAAAGATATGACTGATGCATCGTTCTTGCAAGCAACTGACAAAGAAATTTTGCATCATCTAAAATACATCCTTCCAGGCATTTCTCTGCTTGCATGATTCACAACTTTGACCTCAAAATGAGACATTTTACATTTCAAATTTCATCTTGAACTCATAATAAGCTACTGCCCCGTTGATATTTGCTTCAAAAAGATGCTGACCCACCTCTGATAACTTCAATAAAAGTAGTTGCCCCGTTACGTTTTGCACCGGCCATGTTATCAAGTAAACTTTGCTCTGTCTCTGAAAGTCTGAAATGGACATTGATTGTGATCAAATGTAGCTACGCAGTTTACCGGTATTCCAACAGTGACAAGATAGATATAAAGGAGAGATATACTTGGGATTTTAATTCTCTTGTTTAAAGTGCAAATTCATACTGGTGTTGTGGCGCAGTGGTGTGATCCTCTTACCTTACAGGCAGAACAGTCAGGCGAACAGGGCACGGTAGAGACACATCAATTGAGCGGCAGGACCTGACTCGGTAAGGTCTGCTCTACTTATGCGGTCCCAGCGATTGGTGCTATAAACTTCAGATTCACCTTCACTGGTGGAGACAGCTCAGATGATTTGACAGAGCGGCAAATCTTAGAATCTGTGAAAGGTTGCCATTAATTCGATTTAGAATGGACTATATTTCACTCTTCTACAGTTAACGCAAAACTGAAACATGTTTTAGGGATTTACAAACATGCAGTTTGCGAGAATCTGAAAATTTGAACAGAGCTGTAATCATTTAATGCTGGTCCTTAACGGCAATTGGCTATATTTCGTAGCCGCTATAAATAGGCACAAGAGACCCCGAGGTGTGCATTGTTTCTTTAGCTATACAATGAAACCACAGGTGTCAATGTTATAAAATGAAATAGATAATATTTTTAACTTGGCTCGGGCAAGTTTTTTACTATTGTCAATATCCTTTAGCTTGACGCAGGAATTTCGTTGCTTCTTGATAACAGCAACCATACGAAACAATGACTAACAACAACCATACAGTATACGAGTTTAAGTTGGGTCGATATAACTGTGTGTCTACTAATTTGCCATGCCATACCATCCTTTTCTTCTGTTAACGTGGAAACAAATCGATGAAACTATATGGTCAGCAGTCGTTGCAGCCTGCCCGCAGACTTATGGTCACTGGGAAGGAGGGAAAGAAAGGACCATGACTTTTCGCGCAGGCTAACAATCTCTAGAATCAAGTGTAGTTTGATTTATGCATGTTCCAAGACCCTATCTTCACTTGAGATGTATCTGAAGAAGTTTGAAAGCACTCACCACACGAGTTTAGCGCAGGACATTCCATGGGAATTGTTCCACCTGCTTTAGAAGTAAATCTGTACCACTCCCTTCTCAATGAGCTGTCGCAAAACGCAGCTGAGGATTTGTTAAATCTATGATTGATGCTTCGTTGCCATCTACTGTCATTTATGTAGCGGGTACATTCATCTGAAAATACAAGATATGAATCTTTCTTCAAGCTGATCATCCTAGAAGATGCTAGAGTTTGCCAAGAATATTGGTGCACTTAATAACTAGTTCCATAATGGATATTGTGGACACAATTTGTTTCGATCGTTTCCACAATACCTCGCCTTAATGATCCTTAACGAATAGATGCATTTCATTACCACGTTTATATTCATTTTATTGCTTATCTTAGGATGAGTCGTTAGAAGGTTGTGTCGACCTGGGATGTAGTTCTCAGGTCATAACTTTCAGAGCGCGGTACAGTTCGAAATTTGGGGCCACATCAAAAAGAGCATCGGCTCCCAAACAAGAAAGAGAAGATAAGCAATGAATTGAAGACAAGAATGTAACGAAATGGAATATTTAGGCCACGTATTGTGAGCACGATCGACGACATCAAAATGGACGATGTCATAGAAATTATGTTTTGCAAATACATATACATATATATATGATGTCAGCAAATATAGAAAAACCACATATCAAATGACAGCTCTTTTAAAGACCAATCGATTAGTACCAATTGTGGTACATTTTGATTGATAACCAGAGAATTATTACAGTTTTTGTCATTTTCTTTGAAAACACTCTCCAAATAAGGTATTGTTATTGTCACGTGACCAAATTTATGACATTGAAACATTTAAAATTTGATAGGCTATTAAATTTCAGGAAAAGTCACTTTAGTTTCAGCACTCTAGCCTCTTCCATCTGAGAGCTATAGTTAATAATTCAAGTGGGGGGGGGGTCACAATGCCCCCCCCCGGGTAAATAAGGTTAAAGGAAGAAATACATAAATGTGCATTACTTAAAACAATAGAATAAATCAAAGTCCGTCTCAAATCAAAAGCCAAATGAAATTTGCGATAACGTAAACTAATTCATGCAAAATTCTTCAGTTGCCTTTATTGGTGGTCATTTCAGCTGACCTCTAATTTGAGACAGACCAAAGAGTGGACTCAAAAGAAATGCTGCTTCGCATCTGATTGGCCCATGAAAACAATAGGATTCTGTTGTTTTATACTCAGTCCTCATTCACACTACTCCGTTTTCATCTGAAAATGGAGGAAAACATATCTGTTTTTGCCTTGCGTTGACATTGCTCCACTTTAAAACAGAGGTTCTCGAAAAAGGTAATGAAAACGCATAAATTTGAAACAGTGCGTTTTGAAAACGATCCGTTTTCTGTGTGATCGCCAAAAACGGAGACATTTGAAAACGCTTCGCATTCCTTTGTTAATATGCTGCTGATTACAATCACGTTTTCAATTGCGATTGGCACCTTTTTGACAGATATTAACAAAAGGTTTTGTTTGAAAAGGAGATTGAAGACACCTTTTTGCTGGAGCAACGTGGACACCTATCGTTTTCATAGCGCATTGATTTGAAAACGGAGTATTGTGAACGGGCAGCATTTTCATCAGCAAAAAAAGTGGAGCAGCCTAACTTTAACAAAAATATGGCGACGGATGTTTGAAGAGTTGCAGCTTGTGCAATTGGTGAGCTTACATCTCACTTCCAGGCCGCTAGGCTTCATTTTCTGAAAAATTTTCCACAACACCCGATGTCCCACAATATCCGAAACCACTCCATGTCATTCCTAATTTAGGAGCAGGAATGCCACTTCAGATAATTTTGAAATATTTGGGTTGAGAATTATAAAATATGCAATAATGCCAAGATTTTATGATGAAATATGAAATACTGTTACCCCCCCCCCCCCTTGCAGGGCCTCAGGTGTGTGACCGTTGCCTCAATCAGTTTTCTTCCTGTGGCAAAAATGGCCGTTGTCTGAACACAACAGGATCCAATTTTTTAGGAGTCAATCTGCTGTACCAATTAAAGGGAATATTGAAATATGCAATCCTCTGGTAAAAGTAGTCTTGCAACGACACTTGGTTGTAACACGTCCTGAACCATATTTGGGCAACTGATCTATGTCAACAGGAAATTCTGATATCTGATAAGCTAGAATTGACCGCAAATGGTTTGAGCCATTCTAATTTGCTTACCGGGTGTCCCAGAAAAAACGCAACAGATTTGATCGGGGCTAGCGGCAAGAATTTAGATCCTATTAATTCAGAATGATTTTAAAAATAATCCTCGATAGTCAACTTGAAGATAAATACCTTATTGGTTGATGCTTGTACATTGACAGTAGGAATATTAATGCTGAAAGTAAAATTTTGCCTCCTCTTCCAAACCAGAGCTTGCAGGTTTTCGCATAAACTGCTAACGCACTGTTTGAGGAATCTACGGAATTACAGCGAAATACGAGCTTGTACTGAGGAAAATCTTTGTATAGTAGAAATCGAAACCTTAACTTGAAAATTAGATATAGGGTGGGTGACCCAAAAAAACTTCATGAGGTAGATCATAACTGGCTCCCTGAAATCAAAAGCTATTGCCAAATGCTTTCTATCATTGTTTAGTTGAAAGGCTCAGCTATCTTTTGAGATGCTGTATGGTCATTTTGAGCAATGATTACCATCCGAAAAGCCAGATTCAATGAAAATTTTGAATCCACGATTCCCCATTTTGAGTGAAAAAATCACCATCATTTTCCAGTTAACATTCTGTGAAAACTCGACATAGCGATGCTTTAGAAGTCGTCTGGGGAAATTTTTTGTCTGCAAAATGAATGATCTGAATTCCTCATTCAAATTTCATGCTCAAAAGCAAAGTTTGAATTCAGGTTCTGGCACACTTTCCAAAAGATGGACAGGAAAGCGAGGGAATGGTCCAAGAAATGAATGAATTTCCATATTTTTGAAACTGTTATTTCGGACAGTACGCATATCTTAAACTGACCAAGCAACATCTCGAAAGATAGCAGAGCCTTTCAGCTACATGCTGACACCTTGTTTGTCTTCATAAAATTTGCTGTCAAGGAGATATAGGCCATCTAGCTCGTGAAGTTTTTTTTGGGTCACCCGGTACATTAATTTTGCCTGCAAGAGAAATCTTTATTCTATGAAAACTCAAAAAGTTATAATCGCATCTATTAAAAAGGTGAAATTGTTTGCTTGAGTGAGCATTAAAAGTAAGTTAGTTCTTCAACCTTTATTGTTTGAATGAAATCCATTTTGTATAATCTGTCTCAGAATTATTACGAAATACAATCAAATGTACCCACGGGAAAAGTATCTATGAATAAGATCCTTGAAAATGCTCACTCGTGCTTGGCTCTTTTGCGGGTGCACTGCTGTGATTGAAGAGAGACATATGCCTTTGTGTATATATGCAACAGCATAATTGTCCATTTTTATCTTTCGACTTTCTATTGAAATCTTTGCTTATGAACCTTTAAGTATGGGTTCTTGCTCATAACATAGGACTATGCTCATAACTACTATGTTATGACTAAGGAGACTCCCCTAATCAGCGCGTTTGCAGTTAGGCCAAAATCTGAGAGCTCTGGCTTGAAATTGGATGCAAAACTGGACTTTCAATATTAATTTTCCCACTCACAATGCATCAATAGCAACGAACAAGATATTTATCTTCAAGCTGAATATCGAGGATTATTTTAAAAATTATTTTGGGTTGATTCGATCTAAATTCTTGTCGCTATCCCTGATCAAATCTGTTTCCTTTTTCTGGGACACCCGGTACATTCCCTTTGATTCCCTTACCATAAGATTCGTTGCAACGTTGCCCCCGAAAACCATTTGGACAGTCACATTCAAAAGTTGTTTGGCTTTTCCCAAAGATGTTTCTGCATGTTCCACCATTCATACAAGGTTTGTCTTCACATGGTATGTATTTCTTGGAGCAATTTTGTCCAGTGAAGTCGTGAGTACATTTGCAATGGTAGCCATTCTTGTTATAAACACATGAACCTTTGTTTTGACATGTCTCCCCATCAATACATGTACCTACAAAATTGAATAGAATAATTACCATTGACTGGAAGAAAATGTTGTGGCTGCGCTGAAGACATTTCACAAAAGTTATAATGATAAATAGTGTCTCAAGAACATTGTTCCACGTTTGATTTAATACTAAGAAATAACGATATGCTGAATGGGCACTTGGTAAATTGACCCTTTTCCAGAGATTTTCGATAAATTTTTGACACAATAATCTTGTAAATCCGCTAAAAATTCACTGAGTTACGAGCCTTTGAAGTTCAAGTTTGTGCGAAAACTGAAACCAGAGGCCTCTAAATTTGCATTTTTGGTAAATGTCCAATAGACCTAATCGACTAAGGTTTGTTTTACCCATTTCAAGTCATGTGACCATACTCTTGGGAAACTTTAGTATTATGTTAATTTTTGCATTCATGGCACAACTTTGCATGGCACGAGATATGTTGGAGAAATCAAAAGATATTTTATCAAGTGATTGATCACATAACTTAAAATGGGTGTAAACAAACCTTAACCGATTTTGTCTATCGGCCATCGTCTCTCTTATTAAGGTGTGATGGCGCAGTGGTGTAATCTACTGACTTTGCAGTCAGAACAATCAGGCGGAGCGGGCTCGATACCAGGTAGGGCCCTATCACTTGAGCGTCATCACAAAGGGTCGCAGATTCGATTAGCGCTTCGCTACCTCTGCGATCCCAGCGCTAGACGCTAAAAACCGCAACTTTACCTTCACCTTCATATTTCTCAATTGTTTCAGGGCAAACCAAATGGGCTTTGAACAGGATTTTGATAAACTTACCTTTAAGAGTGTGGATGCTTTTAAGAGAAAGATTCAGCCTCTCGACGATTATGTTTTGAGCTATTGTTTTAGGATAGATGCAATGTCAAGCAAATTTGACAGTGATTATAAGGATTAAATTAATTAAAGTCCTGTTTGGATTGCTCTGATATCAACGAGAAGTATGACGTTGGATAAGCTTTTTTACCTCGATCTTCGAGCGTTTTGCATTACAAGTACTCTGGGGTCTCTGGTTTCAATTTTCGCATATTTTTTATCTTTTTGAAAACTGACTTGCAACTCGATGAATTTTCAACCGATTTGCAAGATTCTGGTCTCTAAATCATTTCAAAATCTTAGGGCCAGGGTTATCTTCTCATGAGCCTGTTCATGTTTGTTATCGTTATTTTTCAACTTTTAATCAAAGATCGAACAATTTTTTTGAGACACCCCGTAGACTAAGAATCTGAATCGGCCCATGAAACTTTGCACATAAAATTGCGATTGTGAAAGCTTTTTTCATCCAACCTATTTATTTCGGTATTCACCGTAAAGTAAAATTTTGCTACTGTACTTCAGACCACATTAAATAAGTCCATCTAACTTAATCTCGTCGTTGTTGTTGTTGTTATCGCTTTAGTTGAGGGACTTTTGTCCTTACGCGACTAATTAGGTCTAGTCCACGGCGTTCACGGCGCGGCGAATTTTTCTTCCGTACATGGTTGGAAGTATCATTGATGGTTGGAAGTATCAGCTAGTGACAGTTGGCAGTATCTTTGATAGTTGCAAGTATCATTTTTAGGCCATAACTTGCTTCATTTACCTTTGACAGTTGGAAGTATCAATTGTTAGGCCAGGCCCATTCGCACTATCAGTGGCTGGAAGTATCCCGCAATAAACTTGCTGGTTGGAAGTATCTTAGCCGCGACGTAAACGTAGCCCAGATGTAAGCTTATCTAATATGGCGCTCAAATGTGCTTGCATTGTTTCCTTGCCAAATTTAAAACAAATAGGAAGAGAAAATTGGAAATTTAAATTTCTTCACTACTCCTGGGATGCAAAAGTATTGGGAAGATTGATCCAAAATGGCACCAGGAATACCCCATACCCATTGGTCGCAAAACAAGCAAATGGTTTTCTCTCCAACCGAGACCTTAAACAGGTTTGGCGGGAAAATATTCGTAATTTCTTTGTCCGTTTGCCAGAATCAAAAATAGAATTAACATCAATGTTTTTTTCTGACATTATGAGACGACAAATTCGGAGTGGTTTGCTTATTTTGAAGGGAATAAAATTTATTACATGACTGGTCAAAATTCGAATAGGATAATGTTTTAATTGGAGAAAATATCGGTTAAATGGTGTTACTTTTCACACTTTGTACCACAGGAGGCCCAACGCATTGTAGTGAAGGGGCCCTTGAATATTCTAACGTATGACTTGCCAAGATCTTTTCTTTCTTCAGATAGAATATCTTGTTAAAAGTGCTTGCAAATCAGATTTTCTTGTCCTTGTCTCATATGACAGTCAATTCGTTTTTGTTTTGCGTCCTTGCTGTCGATCAATCCAATGCAGCGCCTCGAAGAAGGCTAGCTATCAAGGCGTAATGATAATAATGATAATCGAAATGCCGCTCGTTTTGATTTGTGTTAGTATTGCACTGTTGTATCTATTGTACAGTATAGTTATACGTAAAGGAGCGCATCTTATTCCCAAACAGATCAGCAACAACTGTTTTCTTTTCACCCGCGTTGCATCTATATTTGTCCAAACATGCAAAACAACACATCAAAATGTTGCTAATTTATCAGGCAACATTCTTAGAAATCTTTCTGCTTGAATGATTTATCAAAACTCAACAAATTTCGCTGCTAAAGCTCATGTAGTCGGCCTTATTTATCTTTCTCAGTAGGCTCTGTAGCTTCCCTTAAGCCCAATATTCGAAATTCGAACTCAACAGCACCTGCTGAGTTCGACAAAATTTATAACGGAAATCTGAATCAACCCCCGTTAATCTCCAAGTGCGTCCTTGATTGCGCGGATTAACGGGGGTTGATTCAGATTTCCGTTATAAATTTCGTCGAACTCAGCAGGTGCTGTTGAGTTCGAATTTCAAATATTGGGCTTAAGGGAAGCTACAAAGCCTACTGAGAAAGACAAATAAGGCCGACTACATGAGCTTTAGCAGCGAAATTTGTTGAGTTTTGATAAATCATTCAAGCAGAAAGATTTCTAAGAATGTTGCCTGGTAAATTAGCAACATTTTGATGTGTTGTTTTGCATGTTTGGACAAATATAGATGCAACGCGGGTGAAAAGAAAACAGTTGTTGCTGATCTGTTTGGGAATAAGATGCGCTCCTTTACGTATAACTATACAATAGATACAACAGTGCAATACTAACACAAATCAAAACGAACGGCATTTCGATTATCATTATTATCATTACGCCTTGATAGCTAGCCTTCTTCGAGGCGCTGCATTGGATTAATCGACAGCAAGGACGCAAAACAAAAACGAATTGACTGTCATATGAGACAAAGACAAGAAAATCTGATTTGCAAGCACTTTTAACAAGGTATTCTATCTGAAGGAAGAAAAGATCTTGGTAAGTCATACGTTAGAATATTCAAGGGCCCCCTCATTACAATACGTTGGGCCTCCTGTGTTTGTACTACACTTTCTATTTTTAAAAGAAGATTAGATAGACAGTCTACAAATTTGGATAAATCTGTCAGGGAATGTAAATGTGCTTCGCGTTGGTAAGTCCTTAATAATCTTCATTTTTGCCTATCGTAATTGGAAGCATCATTTTTAGGCCTCAACTTCTTTCACTTATCTTTGAAGTGAGAAGTATCAGTTGGGGCTAATTCTCAGGGTCAATGGTTGGAAGTATCATCCAATAAACTATATCGTACTTTTATTGTAACTTTGCACAAAACACTTCACAGATCAAAGAGATCTAAAGGGAGGTAAGCAAGCAATGTATGATATACTGAAGAAAACTTAATCTCCCAACTTCCTCTATCTATTTATTTTAAAACTGGTTAGGAAGGAGAGAGAAACACAAGCAAATTTTGAGCGCCACATTAGATAAGCTTATATCTGGGCTACGTTTACGTCGCGGCTAAGATACTTCCAACCAGCAAGTTTATTGCGGGATACTTCCAACCACTAATAGTGCAAATGGGCCTGGCCTGACAATTGATACTTCCAACTGTCAAAGGTAAATGAAACAAGTTATGGCCTAAAAATGATACTTGCAACTATCAAAGATACTGCCAACTGTCACTAGCTGATACTTCCAACCATCAATGATATTTCCAACCATGTACAGGAAAAAATTCGCCACGGCGCGACCAATCAGATCGCTACTTTCTTAATATGGCCAACCCACGTGCCTATTTGTGGCGTTTGACTGGATTAGTTCAAAGTTCGACTTCTCGAAGCGAAGCGACGCTCGAAGTGACCTTCGAAGGGACGCTCGAATTTTCTTTCGACGTTCGTAGGATGGAAGATGTTATAAGTTTCTTCTGATTTTTCGTAAGATTCTAGTCCCTGTTTAGAATCCGTTTGTTCGTGAGTCCTTTGCATGAGTGAAATTAGATTATAAACATCAGATTAGAAACATCTATATATATAAGGCAGGTAAACGATTATCCAATTAGCTTTGTTTCTTTTGTTTTCCATTGTAAATTTAACAATCAGCACAATGGGAAGACAAAGGCAGCATTCGATGTAATGACAAAGGGACCATTCGATGTATATCCTTGTTTATTCATTTTTTGATTGGCTCTAAAAACAATAGCTCTGGAGCTCACCACGGCTCACGATGTCATGCGCGTCCACGCTATTATTTCTTGCACTTGTTCTCAATGGCCACTCTAATTTGCATATTACGTCACTGAAATAAATCGTGAATGCGCATGCGATGTGGTGTCTTTTGGGGATTCCTGGAAGGTCATCAAAGGTCACAACTTTCCATGCCGTGTCCTTAGCAAATGAAGAGCAAGCTGACGCGACGGGGCAAATGGCTGCCAAGTGCTGCCCAGAAGATCACTGCTACGTCGGCCTTTTTAGCAGGCCTAACTCAGATGAGAGCATTATCAGATCTAACGAAATTCGTAAACATTGCAGATTAAAGGTAATGTCTGCCAACATTTTCATAGCTAAGCGCCTCTTGAATCCTGAATGATTTGAATCCTTTGCTTAGCTTAGGCCCCATATGCACTGTATCTTATTTATTGCTTGGAGCCTCATTTGATTGACCTCATGGCATAGTGGGGCCTCAAAGCAGTGGTGGCGCCAGGGGACGCCTAGAGGAAGCTACAGCGCCCCTGTGGGAAGCCACTTACCCCACTTACCCTCCTTTGGAGGAAATTTTTCGGTTTCTGTCCGAGAAAATTTGGCAAAATGATGTACAAAAATTGCATTTGTTACCTAGCCATTTCAGCCTCCCTGTCAGAACCTCCTGCCTCAAAGTAGATTTATCCCTAAGATTTCAAGAAATGTTTACAACACAGGTTCCTCATTGAAATTTCAAACAAAGCTGTTGATGGTATGGTATCATAAAATTGTTCTAAACTAGCGGTAAGCTGCAAGTAAACTTTTAAAGACTGTAAGAGTAAACATAGATCCTCTGTCATTAGATGCAAGAACAAATTGTTGTAGCGGCAAGCTGCAAAAAGTTGTACACTTTTCATTAATGGAAGTCTTCTATGTTGACCTGGAGCAAGGGGGGGGGAACTACCATAGGGGGTCTGGTATATATGTGCCTTTGAGAATTCAGAGATAGGACCCATAACCAGGGTCAAATTTTGAAGGGCAATCCCATAAACAGGGCAAAATTCTGGAAATGTGACCTCATAAACGGGCCAAAATTTTCCACAAGTATCATGAAAAGACTATGCTTTGTATCATATTGAGAGCTAAATTCCTTTTTACGAAAGTTTTGGTCATAATAGTTAGAAATAGCTATAAATTGCTAGCATTTAACCATAACTAAGGAAAATTTCTGTAAATCAGACCCCATAACGAGGGCCACATTCACAAAACATGGCCTATAACCCTGGCAAAATATTGCAAACTGACCCATAAGCTGGGCAGGCACATGTATACCAAGCCCCCTAAAGGAGTTACTCCCCCCTCAACCTGGGGTAACCTGAGCAGTATTACAACTTGCCAAATTTTAAGAATATCTAATTTCTACCTTCTTTGGCATAACATCCACTTTGAACAAACAGTTGGTTTCATATTCTAAAGATTAAGATGACCCCAATGCAAAATAGTATTTTGATGTCAAAAGAATTAAGTGGGGTATATTGCAATTAGATTTGGAATTCTACAAATAGGGTACAGCTGATAAACAAACAGTTATCATTGAGATGGGATGGTTGGTGGCTCAGGAGATCATATAGGTCCATTTTCATTATCAGTTTTCTATATGCGATCCGATGCGATCTTGGTAGTCTAATGTGAATACATCATTTGCAGTTTACGCCATATGTAATGTAACAATGTATTGTGCTTCTTGCTGATGGACATGAAAATTGATGTCAAAAGTTATGCTCCATACATAGTGCTTCCTTTTGTTCATTGTTGAAACTTATTGAACAAATATTTCCAGACCAGTCTAACAAAGAACATATTGCAAGGGTTTACATGCTTTATACCCTATGTATTTAGGATTTTACTTTCTTCATGTCCTTTAGGTTCCTGGAGACCAGATTGGAATGCATGCATGATTTGGCCTCAGTGTAGTGGTGAGTGAAAGAAAGGGAACGATGCAAGTGCAAGTAAAGTTTAAAGGATGTGAGGGTAAAAATTGATCCCTATCAGATGCAAAGAACCATTTGTTGTAGCTGTAAAAGTTGTACACCTTATGAATGAAAGTTTTCTAAGCTGGCCAGCAGAGCAGACTGTTACAACCTTGCCAAGGTTTCAGGGCAACCAATTTCTAGACTATTTCACATTAGGAAACTTTAAGGAACATTGACTTCTATTTTTCAAAAGATTAACATGGGATCATTTAATGCAAAATTAAGTATTTTGGTGACAAAAGCATTATGTGGGGCTTATTGCTATTGAATTAGCAAGATTTTGATATTAAAGATAAGGTGAAGATGATAAACAAGCTATTATCACTGAGAAGGAGTGTTTCTTGGTCATAGATATGATCATACTTGGGTGCAGATCTTGGCCATCTGATGGGAGTCCACAGCTGCACCGCATATTGATTGCAGTCATGAGTCAAAAACAATGTATTTACCTTTGATTCATTGGTAAAATTTATGTAGCAGTCATTTAAGGACCAGCCTTACAAAAATATGCTATGAAGAACTTCTACAGATAATCTGAAACATGATACACATTCCAGAACTCACTGCATTTCTTTTATTGTTTGAGGCAAATACTGTATATTCAGGTCAAGAATGAACAAATGAGGTGTAAGCTCATATTACCAAGCCACAAGCACATTGATCAAATTGATTGTCAAAAATTCTTTGAGTTCTTGATATTTTTCAAGAATCCTTCACTTTCTGAAGGAATTCTTCAGTCAAATGAAGAGACATGCTGGAATTTTTAACAGGAATTCACAGGAAATTAAGAATATTCATAAGAATTCACTCAAGGCAAAAGGATTATGATACCGCGCACCTGCCTACGGTCTTTCTTTTGTAACACTTATATATATATATAGATTTCAAGAACTGGACAGTTCTGTGCATCACAAAGAAGTTTACTTTATGCCTGGTGCAGCAAAATGAAATCAATTAAAGTAATCTGAAAGACTGCATCAGGGGTGGCTGGCAGGTTTCATAAACTGTTATTAGAAATTTTATATTGTCATTTGGCAAGAAAGGGTTTCCTTACATAAGGGGATCCTCTCTGTTGTATCGGAAACATTCACATTCATTGACATGTTGTTGGATGGTTGGAAGTGAGGTCTATTCCTGTGTCTTGTAAGCACTGGCTAGAACAAGGCCATGTAGCCATGTCAAATATTTTTTGCGGCTTCTGCCACGTAGCCACCTAGAAGGCCCGTTATTAGAATCCTGATTGTAATAACGAGATTCACTTGTGGGATGCTATCTGCTTTGGCTGCGCGACCCACCAGACCTTTTTATGGAAGGGAATTAATGACAGAGGAAATAAAGCAAAGGAGCTTTTTTCATTACATTCTATAAGTCTCTGATGACTAGACATGCAAACCGAAAACTGTATTTTCTTCGCCTCATCTCCAAAAAACGATGGATAAGTCTTGTATTGTAAACTTGGTTACTTGTTTGGTTGTTTATCATCAGTTTTGGGCATGACCTTTACCCATTTTGCAGCTTCAGACGTTGCTGGAGAGTAGTTTCCCACATTGAAACAAAGGAGAATAAATTCTGAACACTCAAATTACGTTCGAGTACTCGATTTTGCTGAACTCGACTTGTTTTGAAACTTTCCACCGACAAGGCAAACAGCGTACACAACGTGAAGAGTGGCCGCGTTATTAGAAATCCAAAACTAATAACGGGGCTGCCAATTCCTTTCATTTCCAGCGTCACAAACAAAGTGATTCTGCGTCACAGATTGGCTTCCTAGACAAAGAATTTGCTGCTTCCGTTATTAGAATCTGGAATCTAATAACGCGACGAATGCTTACAAAGCATTTGAAAGACATAAAAGAATTCTTGCTGTGCAGGATGAACAAATGATAAAAGAGAAGAATTAGCGCAGTATCCTCCTATTCTATGGCAGTCTCGATGGTCTCCAAATGAATAAACACTGATAACAATCTTGTACGTCACCTCTCTGAGTTGTGAAGGAGAAAATGAGCTCCTCCGCTGCACGAGCTCATGTTGGAGCAGCAAACTGATTTAAAGACTTTCGTTGGAAAAAAGTGTTATTAGACTAATAACACCAATAACACTGCCCGCCGCCACTGGACTGCATGCAGGCTAGCGCAGCTGATGTTCACAGGCTCCTATAGGCAGTTGAGGTGAATCACAGCCATTTTTTGCGAGTGAAATGTGGCAAGAAAATATTTTTGCTCTGTGACTGAACTTAATAACATGAAATTAATTTTACAAACAGAAGGGGCTGTCATGATCTACCTGCTTAACAACAGACTGCACAAAACTTTCCACTTTAGTACTTTGATGGGTGCATAACTAGAATCTACAACCACAACTACTTATCACGCTAGCGAACCTATACACACTACTGTGGTGGATACACCATACGGAGGTGGGGTATTATGCCAACTTGATGGGGTATGAAGCTTGATGTGGTGGGTATGTTATACAGAGGTTACTTTTATTATGCTTACTTGGTGGGGCCTTATGCTCCGCCTCTGTATGGCGTATCCACCACATCAGGCATAATACCCCACCATGTTAGCATAATACCCTGCCTTTGGATGGCGTATCCATCACATCAAGCGTAATACCCCACCTTCGTATGGTGATCCACCACAGCAGTGCATATAGGTTCGCTAGCGTGCTCATTGTACGTTCAAGGTGGATCATCAGATATTCTTTGAAAGCTCTCCGCAGGAGCTAGGAATGTTGAAGCGCGAGCGAAGCGAGCGCTTAACTTCCTAGTCAGATTATAAATGTTGAATGAATACAAGGAATCACGTCGTCAGTCTAACTGTACTTTAGATTCAAACCATTTTCGCTAAAATGAATCAAGCATGAAAGAAATACAACCATATCGTACAAATGCTAGAGGTGATCCAAGGAGGACCTACTATTTGTAAGGTGACAGAGGGGAGAAGGTCACATAGACTTATTACGATGAGTCCTAGTAATCGCTACCACCCACCCACCCCTCGCTCATACTAGGACTCATGGCTTTCCAGCCCAAAAGCTGGCCCTATTTAGGCCATTTGCCTCAAGTTCTTGTGGTACAAATCACAGCGCTTTATTTAGGTCACATGACCTGTTTATGTGGTCACGTGATATTTTTCTTGCCAATGATTGGTTTATTTTTAGTCAGTGCCAACTGAAGGCTAGAAATTATATTTTCCGGACCACTGATTGACTGTAACGGCCAAAGACTCGCAAAGCTGCGAGGCTGAAGGCCACAACACTAGGCTTTGAGGGTGAATGCTCCACATCCACAACAACAATCGTGTCTCATTACAAATTAAAGCTTTGATATCACTATTGTCGCAGCTGCAGTCATTGCTGAGGAAAAAGTTACTTCTGTAAGCAAATGAGCTCCATCTCCACTATGTCGAAACAATCTCCATTGTTCCAGCAGTCCAAGACGGCCTGGACAGCTTCACGCCATTTCTCTCTAGCCCAGACCTCAAATCAGACCGTTGGGAGCCGTTGTGGCGCGAAAGTATTCGTCAACATTCGTCCATAGTTACTATGATTCGTCATTTCTCGTCTGTTTTTACTGCAATGGAAAAATCAAGAAGAGATGAATGCTTCTCGGGAATTTTCGACGAGGTTGCAAGGTGATGATATTATTGAATTCGACGAACAAACGACTGTTTTGATGACAGTTGAAAAGTTGGATGGTTGGATCAAATAATGCTCGAAGAATAAGGGGCAAATTGGCGAACGAAAGGCCTGGACATCATTATTTTCAAACAGTTCTTTTACTAAAATGCTCGATATTTTTGGAGAAAACTTGAGATTCACTCGAAATGCCACTTTCCAAAACTCAGTGAAGAAATGTCTGGAGCAGGTATGTCAATGATAGAAATTAATACAACCTTCAGGTTTATGCTTCCTCCAAATGAAATTTCAAAACAATGTTTTCCCGTCTTTTCGAAGCCTTCAATATTTAGAAATTACTCAAGTTAATTCTGATGTGACAGGAAATAAGTGTAAATAAATTGAAAATATGATAAGGATTTCCTCATTTGAATTGAATATTCTCTTGAGTTATATTTTCCTTTCACTGGAGTTTCTTAACTTCTTTGTGATCTGAGAGTTAATTTCTTAAAATTTGACAAAAGATGTCTACTTCACTTGAAACATCACAACATGCAGTTAGGCCAGCCGCAAGATAAGTTTTTGCTGCATATTCATATGAAAGGGATAAAGTTGAATTTCTTAAAATATGAATAGAATGTTTTCTTGTCAAATGCCTGCTCTTTACTCAATCAAATTTGTTTTTTGGCCCCTATCCATGGTCAAACTTCTTTGCTGTGTCCTCTCTTCTGAGTACATCCAAAAATTGTTTGTTTACGTTTGAATCCTGAGTCGGCTTTTATGATAAACTTAAAAACTTCTTCCCCTTCAATTGAACGTGAAATGAAACAATACCCAATGCCTCATTAAATCATTCTTGTTTAGCCTTGTTGTCACAGTTCTTGAGGAGTGCATTATGAGTTCTTACTTCAGATAAATCACACAGAATTAGGACTGCAACGCAGTATGAGATTTAAGACCTTTCAAGAAAGTTCATTCCAAAGCATTCCTGGATTGGATTATTGTGTTGATGCTTCTTGTTCTTTTGCAAATATTTTAAACTAGTTTGAAGCTTGCTGCTTTCATCCTAAACCTGTGATGCCATAGTTTAGAAGTCTATGTACAAGAAAAACAAGAAAATGTTAAAATTCACAACATGTCAATTCCTTAAATCAAGTACATATTAAAACATCGTAAATCCAAGATAACTTAAAATACAACACTTCTGATGTTACAGTCTCTGCCTACATTTGTATCTTCAGCTATGGCAAACCAGAGTTGTGTTTAGTAAGATATTGAAGATAATGAGTTTTCTTCTTTCTTCATTGACCAAAGCTATAGGATTGTTTGTCTAGCAGTTGCACTTTTGTTTCTGTCATGAGCCTGGACTTCAATCTGTTGATAGAGAAGATATGCAATAAAAGAAAACTTCACATGTCGAAGTAAAATACCTGATGTAAAATATGTTTCCTCAGTCCTCTTGGCCTTCCATAAACAACGAAATCGCATTCTAACTAGCTAATTCTAACCTAATCGGTGACTCAGTTTTGCTCTGACTTTTTGCAAGTTATTTTAAACGATTTTATGCTCGTCTGCAGCATTGGCAATAATGTCTTGATGAAAATGATCTGACCAAAGCCAGTCCAAAGCAGTTTGACTGCGATAACACAAACTGCTTGCAAAACATTTCGACACACGAGAGGGTCAATTCCAAAATTTCGATAAAATCATGACAAAACGATATCAGTCTAGCTGTTTAATTGCTACTTAATAAATTTCTAAGCAAAACATAATCAAAAAGAACTTTATCTTACCTTTTTGTCATGAAGATCGTTCCATGAAAATATGAATCACTAAAGCCCTATTTCCACAAAGCTACATTTTCCGCCCCAGCGGAAAATGCTCGGGAGCATTTCTGCGAAGCATGCGCATTAAGACGAAAACACCGCTGACCCAGAGATTTCTTCTGCTCATGAGCTGCTCGCGAGCTTGAGAAAAAAGTTAAACTCGTTCGACTTTTGCAGCGCGTCATTTTGCTCTCTATCTCCAATAGCCAATCACGTTTCAGTATTCTTTGAAATGACGTTTTCAATGGGTTATGTTGTTGTTGTCATGTTACCATCATAACATTGTTCAGACAAAATGGCTGCCAGGTACTTCGATGACTATGAGGAAGGAGAACAAGACTGTTCCGGTGACGATCAACACGGGGAAAGTTTCGCTACGGTCGATACTTCAGCTATTCAGCAACAACAAACAACGACAGAGTACGACATAGAAACATTTATAAATGAAATGGAGGGATATCCATGTCTTTGGAATCCATCAACTCGCTCCCACCACGACCAAAATATGCGGAGCACGGCGTGGGATGAACTTTCGAAAAAGTTTGGAAAACCAGGTAAGTTTTCGAGGTAATTTAATTCTTCTATGGTAGAAAGACTAGCAGTGTGAGGGAGTTATCATCTAGCATGCTGGTAACTACAGCTGCATGGATGGGGTATGGATGGATGATGATGATGATGATGATGATGATGATGATGATGATGATGATGATGATGATGATGATGATGATGATGATGATGATGATGATGATGATGATGATGATGATGATGATGATGATGATGATGATGATGATGATGATGATGGCGATGGTTCTGTTGCAACTTGCAATAAAATAAGAGGTATGGGGATCAATCATTATTAATGGCGGGTAGAGGGCTGGAAGATATTTTTAATGATGATAAAAATGTTTCATTACCCCTCCATTTCCTCATTAAAGATTTTCAAGGGCCCCTGGTTTGGCTCCTGTATCAAATTTGATTGCATGTTCCCTCACAGCAAATCAAATTTTCTGATGGCAAGCAATGCAGAAAGGACATTGAAATACTTTCAAGAGAAAAAATGTGGCTTGGCACCAAGAGATATCATGAAAAATATGATACTTTGAGGAAAAACACAAAGCTTAAGAAAGATCATAGAAGGATGATGTTTATGTTTCAGATAGATGATCAGATTTGTTCAATTTTCATGGCCCCTTATTTTACACTAAAGTTTTCAGTGGCCCCCCCTTTCACTGCCCTAAATTTTTGGTGGCCCCTCTGAATATCTTCCAGCCCCCTACTGAGCATTAATAATGACTGGTCCCCAACACAATGTGTGTCACTTTGCTGTAAAATAGAAGTTTACAATAATCAAAATATAGGCTAGTGAAATAGATACAGAACAATGTATGTAATACAACATTAAATAAATACAAGTTTAAAATACTCCAAATTATGATGGCAGGGAGTCGAACACATATACATGTATATTTTGGAAAAAAAATATATTTTGATCCTGTGTTTGAATGCGTTGATATCATGTGTAGATTTAAATCAGAAGATATAGTATTCCATGTGTTTGATCCCAAGCTAAGTATTTTCATGTTTTTTCAGTAAATTACCTCAAAGCACAATGGAAAAATTTAAAAGACAACCTCAGGAGATGTATGATTAAAAGGGCACAGATGTCAAAGTCCGGTGCAGCAGCCCATACACTGCCAAAGTGCAAATATTTCTCACAGTTGCAGTTCCTGCATGAAAAAGTTATCAATAAGGAGACAGAAAGTAATGTTGGAAATGATTTTATTCACCAAGAAACACTGACTAGCCCTCCTGAACTCTCTTTGCCCACCACTTCTCATCTACAATCTCCTACAAACCAAGAGGCTACTAGCCCTTCTATTTGCTCCCAACCACCATCAAAGTCAAAGAGGAGGAATACCCAGATTGGAAAGGAGAATAATGGAGGAAATACTGCAGTTGATAGTGAGCTTTTGATGGTGATAAAAGATATGAACAACCAAACCAATACAATGATGCAGAATGCAAATGATAAGAGAGAAGAAAATGAGAATATGCTTTTTTGTAAAAGTTTGGTTCCTGTATTGGATAGATTGTCGCCAAGAGACAATGCTTTGGCAAAAATGCAAATCCAAAAAGTCTTGTTCGATCTAGAGTTTAAACAATAAATCTTATTACAGCATGTACTTATCAAAGTGTTGCATATTTTTTAGTTTAATAAAAAGGGGTTTCCTTGCAAACTTTTCATGACCTGTTTTTAGCTATTTTTCTTGTAAAACAGAAACTTCCACTTTCAAGCAATTTGGATGAGAAATGATAGAAACATCTAAAAAATGCAGACAGGCAATTATGGTTGAATATTATATATGATTTGGATTTTTGTTGAATGGTTTTCTTTTTTCTGATTCCAATTTTCTGATTCACACTATAAGGAGATCATTTATATTTGGTGTTCAATTAATTGTTTGTACATGGTGTCACAAAAACATTTGTGCCATTTGAATTGTTGCTGTAGAGCAGCCATGAATCTGATTTTCCCACTTTAAACGATTGTCGATAGAAGAGATTTCAACTTAGTGTTGGAGACCTTGTTTGCATAAATGTGATAAGTAGTTGCTAATAAAGTAAAACATTACTGGTTGCCTCAAAGTCATATTCTCCATCAATGTCAAAATCAAAGAACTTGAGTTAAAAAATGAATCTAGCCCAGTTCTTTAGCTTTTCATTTGTGAATCAGGCAGCGATAGAAAATATTTTGTGAAAAGTAAGCAGGAAAAACATATCCAGGGCCATGGTATACACCCATGAGTCATTATGCTTCTCCAAAACCATGAAATCCATTTAAACCAACAATATTGCTTATTATCTGTTACTCCCAAAGATGTTTCCAAGTGGAGCTGTATAGTTAAGACCCAATTGATCCTAAAATTCCAGTTGAAACAGTCAATAATATTGACTTTCTTGCTCCATAAATTAGAAAAGATTTCCCAGGTTTAATCAGACTTGGTTCAAAACTATTAACTTGGAGTCTTTTCTAAGCACTAATCTGAAAGACAGGTAATTGGATTCATGTCTCCTTGACAGTAGCCTCTCAAATGACACACATGTTCCTCGGGAAACCCAGAAGTTTTAGTTGACAATTTTTCCATCATTGTTCACATTTCTTCACTACAAGATAATCATAATCATATGATACACGAAATGTCAACCATCAAAAGGATCTAATGTCCTATTAATGTATTCCCATTGCCAACTAACTTCACCTTCTTTTGAATTGAAATATGTCATAAAATCTTCTCTTACTTCCTTGGCAGACTTAGAATAATTATTGGATCCCATAAAGCCGACTGACAATAAACCACTATAACCTTGGGCTTCGTTCCTCCAATCACCAAGCTGAATTCCATCAATAGTTTCTCTGTCGACAAAACTGGCAGGACAGTATGCATAGTCCCCAAACTTATTTTGGCTTATCATCAAATAATTATGCAATGAGACAACAGCTTTCGTTATCTTTATGACATTCTCTACTTTTGCAATGATTGGCTTTCGAAAAATTCGAAATCTAGCTGCAGCTATGCCAAAGCAATTTTCTATGACCCTTCGAGCACGAGATAGACGATAATTAAAAATCTTCTTTTGGACGTTGGCATCTAGTCGAGCAAATGGCTTTAACATAAATGGCTTCATCTGGAAAGCGTCGTCTGCGACAAAAACATACGGGTACTCTTTTCCACTACTGTTGATTGGTGATGCTGGCGGTCTGTTAATGGTGTTGTTGTCTATAGCATGGCCAAGATTGCTGTTCTTGTAAACTCCACCGTCACTCTGACGTCCAGCATCTCCAATGTCTACAAGGGTGAACTCATACCTTGCATTACAAACAGCTAACAGAACAATACTATGAGATTTTTTGTAGTTAAAATATTCTGATCCACTGCGCGCAGGAGCCTGCATTACCACATGCTTTCCATCAATACACCCCAAACAATGAGGGAAGTTCCACCTTGTTTCAAATTCTTTGGCAATTCTTCTCCATTTCAGTTCTGTACTTGGTACTTCGAGAAAACCTCTACTGCATAGCTCGTCCCAAATAACACTGCATGTTTCACTTATGATGCGACTGACTGTAGGTGGACTCACTCTGAAGCTGCTTGCGATAGAGAGCTGAGCATCACCATTGGAAAGATACCATAATGTTATGCACAGTCGTTCACTAGGACCCGTTGTGTCACGGATATTGGTTGATTTCAAGACAAATGGTGCAACCCACGATAGCAATTCTTCAAATCGTGTGGTAGACATTTTGAAGGCTTTAAAGAAGTAAAGATCATCAAATAGCATCAGATCCTTAACCAGCATATTATATAGGCCCTTTGATCGTCGTTCTTGAAATAGTTTTCTCATCCAGCATTTTCTTTTTCTTGTTGCAACATATCTTCTTCTGCGCCGTAATAAAAGCATTGATATAAGGGCAAGTTTTTGCCTCTGAAGCAACAACCATCGCCGGTTTATGGAAGCCATATTTATCTTCTGACCAAAGCTCAGCACATGTCCAAGGCGGGAAATGTTGCTCAATGGAAATCATTTTATTCTCAAGCGCAAAATGCTCGCGAGCATTTTCCGCTGGAGCGGAAAATGCAGCTCTATGGAAATAGGGCTTAACTTTGTGAAGAATGTGCACGATGGCGGTTGGCCGGCCGTTGTTGTTGCCAGGTTGTTGCTGTTGTTGCTAGGCGCTCAAAGCTGTTCCGTAATTTAGCACTAGTCATTTTTGAAAGCGAGGCAAGTCCTTTACAGGGCCAGCTTTTGGGCTGGAAAGCCATGAGTCCTAGTATGAGCGAGGGGTGGGTGGGTGGTAGCGATTACTAGGACTCATCGTAATAAGTCTAAAGGTCACACACAGCACAACGAATTGCAAAACAGCGAAGCGAGCCACTCAAAGTCACAATATCACAGCCAACCCTAGCAATAATTAACAACACAACGGTTTATAAAAATCTTGGCGTCCAAGTGGATACCACACTCAACGTGAACTCCCATTTCGACAAATGTTTCAAGCGTGCAACTGGAAGACTGCGACTATTGGCAAAATTAAGATCATGCATGGACAATGCTACTAGACTTATTACGTTGAGTCCTAGTAATCACTACCACCCACCCACCCCTCGCTCATACTAGGACTCATGGCTTTCCAGCCCCACAGCTGGCCCTGTAGAGGACTTGCCTCGCTTTCAAAATTGACCAGTGCTAAATTGCGGAACAGCTTCGAGCGCATAGCAACAACAGCAACAACCTGGAAACAACAAAGGCCGGCAAACCGCCATCGTGCACATTCTTCACGAAATCAGTGATTCACATTATCATGGAGCGATCTTGGAAAGAAAAAGGTAGGATAAAGTTCTTTTTGATTATGGTTTCCTTAGAAATTTATTAAGTGGCAATTAAACAGCTAGACTGATATCGTTTTGTCATCGAAATTTTGGAATTGACCCTTTATCGTATGTCAAAATGTTTTGCAAGCAGTTTGTTTTATCGCAGTCAAACTGCTTTGGACTGTCCACAGGAGGCCCAATCGCGTATATTGTGGGGCCTAACTTTAACTGAGGCAATTTATGCTGCGTTGTTTTTCTAACCGCAAAATAAGTAAACCTACTTGTTCTTTGAATTGAAGTAAAATGAAATTCGTACCGTTGAATGGTTGACTGTTTTTCTCTTTGTCTTTCTTCTTGCTTCAGCATCATCGCAACATCCTGCCGGCATGGCAACATCGGTCCTGTTGCTGTTGTTGTAGTGCAATGACGCAACATTATTGCCTGTGTTTGTTGCGTTGTATCCTATTATAATAGTAACAAGGAATGCAGCTTGTTTACCTGCAAAAATCTAACACCAGTTTTGTCCTCGCTCTATCTTGGCAAATTTTGCATCAAACGCCCAGTTCTTTGCATCAAAATGTTCCCCAACTTTTAAACTTTGTACTCAATGCATTTGTTCTCACTTTCCTCTGTGAAGTGATGTGAAACAAATGCGAAATATAACATATCTCCACGGCAGTTTGAAATCTAACGAAGCTCGGTCTCGTTAACCTGTCCAACCGACGTTCGATATTCGTCAGATTTTCGATGGAAAATCCCCCTGATATTGTTGCGTCTTGTTTCGTAATAGAGCAACAAGACGCAACAATATCCGGGGGATTTTCCATCGAAAATCTGACGATATCGAACGTCGGCGCTCTTTTACCTGGACATCTTGCTGAGGTCTAGACTGACGACGTGATTCCTTGTATTCGTTCAACATTTATAATCTGATGTTTTAATTTCACTCATACAAAGGACTCACGACCAAACAGATTCTAAACAGGGACTAAAATCTTACGAAAAATCAGAAGAAACTTAGAACATCTTCCATCCTACGAACGTCGAAAGAATAGTCGAACGTCCCTTCGAACGTCATTTCGAGCGTCGCTTCGCTTCGAGAAATCGAACTTTGAACTAATGAGCCAATCAAACGCTACAAATAGGCACGTGGGTTGACCATATTAAGAAAGTAGCGATCTGATTGGTCGCGCCGTGAAAGCGGCGGACTTGGCCTAATTAGTCCCTATTCTGAAGCGTAAGGACATAAGTCCCTCAACTGAAGCGATGACAACAACAACAACGAGCGTAAGTTAGAGGGGCTTATGTAATGTAGTCTAGCTGAGGTCGAGGTTCCGTAGATTTCAAACCGCCGTGGAAATATGTTTTGTTTTGCGTTTGTTTCACATCATTTCACGGTGGAAAGTGAGAACAAATGCATTGAGTACAAAGTTTAAAAGCTGGAGAACATTTTGATGCAAAGAACCGGGCGTTTGATGCAAAATTGGCCAAGATAGAGCGAGGACAAAACTGTTGTTAGATTTTTGCAGGTAAACAAGCTGCATTCCTTGTTACTATTATAATAGGATAAAACGCAACAAACACAGGCAATAATGTTGCGTCATTGCACTACAACAACAGCAACAGGACCGATGTTGCCATGCCGGCAGGATGTTGCGATGATGCTGAAGCAAGAAGAAAGACACAGAGAAAAACAGTCCACCATTCAACGGTACGAATTTCATTTAACTTCAATTCAAAGAACAAGTAGCAGTACTTATTTTTCGGTTAGAAAAACAACACAGCATAAATTGCCTCAGTTAAAGTACTAGCCTACACGCGATTGGGCCTCCTGTGGACTGTCTTGCTCATTTCATCAAGACATAATTGCCAATGCTGCAAGAAGACGAGCAGAAAATCGTTTAAAATAACTTGCAAAAAGTCAGAGCTAAACCGAGTCACCTATTAGGTAAGAATGCGATTTTTATTGTTTATGGGAGGCCAAGGGGACTGAGGAAACATATTTTACATCACATCAGGTATCTTAACTTTACATATGAAGTTTTCTTGTATTGCCTATCTTCTTTATCAACAGATTGAAGTCCAGGCTCATGACAGAAACAAAAGTGCAACTGCTAGACAAACAATCCTATAGCTTTGGTCAATGAAGAAAGAAGAAACCTCATTATCTTCAAAATCTTACTAAACACAACTCTAGTTTGCCATAGCTGAAGATACAAATGTAGGCAGAGACTGTAATATCAGAAGTGTTTTATTTTGAGTTATCTTGGAATTACAATATTTCAATATATACTTGAATTTATTGTGAAAAGGAATTGACACGTTGTGAACTTTAGTATTTTTCGTTTCTCTTGTACATAGACTTTATAAACTATAGCATCACAAGTTTGGAATGAAAGCAGCAAGCTTCAAACTAGTTTAAAATATTTGCAAAAGAACAAGAAGCATCAACACATTAATCCAGGAATGCTTTGGAATGAACTTTCTTGAAAGGTCTTAAATCTGATACTGTGTTGCAGTTCTAATTCTGTGTGATTCATCTGAAGTAAGAACTCATAATGCACTCCTCAAGAACTGTGACAACAAGGCTAAACAAGAATGATTTAATGAGGCATTGGGTATTGTTTCATTTCACGTTCAATTGAAGGGGAAGAAGTTTTTAAGTTTATCATAAAAGCCGACTCAGGATTCAAACGTAAACAAATAATTTTTGGATGCACTCAGAAGAGAGGACACAGCAAAGAAATTTGACCATGAATAGGGGCCAAAAAAAAAACAAATTTGACTGAGTAAAGAGCAGGCATTTGACAAGAGAATGTTCTATCGATATTGAAGAAATTTAACTTTATCCCTTTCATATGAATATGCAGCAAAAACTTATCTTGCGGCTGGCCTAACTGTATGTTGTGATGTTTCAAGTGAAGCAGACATCTTTTATGAAATTTTAAGAAATTAACTCTCAGATCACAAAAAGTTAAGACACTCCAGTGCAAGGAAATATAACTCAAGAGAATATTCACTTTAAGTGAGGAAATGGAAATCCTTATCATACTTTCAATTTATCTACAGTTATATCCTGTCACAGAAGGAACTTGAATAATTTCTAAAAAATTGAAGGCTTCGAAAAGACAAAGAAATACCGTTTTGAAATTTCATTTGAATGAACCATAAACCTGAAAATTGTAGTTTTCTATTATTGACATACCTGCTCCAGGCATTTCTTCACTCAGGTTTGTTTGGAAAGTGGCACTTCGAGCAAATCTCAAGTTTTCTCCAAACTATCAAGCACTTTAGCAACCGTTTCAAAATAATGATGTTCAGGCCTGTTGGCCAATTTGCCCCTTATTCTTCGAGCATTATTTCATCCAACCATCCAACTTTTTAACTGTCATCAGAACAGTTGTTTGTTCATGGAGTTCAATAATATCATCACCTTGCAAACTCGTCGAAAATTCCCGAGAGACATTCATCTCTGCTTGGCTTTTCCATTGCAGTAAAAACAGACGAGAAATGACGAATCATAGTAACTATGGACGAATGTTGACGAATATTTTCGCGCCACAACGGCTCCCAACGGTCTGATTTGAGGTCTGGGTTAGAGAGAAATGGCGTGAAGCTGTTGAGGCCGTCTTGGACTGATCGAGCAAAGGCGGCTCGACAAAGTGGAGATTGAGCTCATTTGCTTACAAAAGTATTGTTTTGTTTTTCCTCATCAACGATTGCAGCTGCGACAATAATGATATCAAAGCTTATCATTTTGTAACGAAAGATGATTGTTGTTGTGGAGCATACGACCTCGAAGCCTAGTGTTGCGGCCTTCGACCTCGCAGCTTTGCGAGTCGTTGGCCGTTATAGTCAATTAGTGGTCCGGAAAATATAATTTCTAGCCTTCACTTGGCACTGACTAAAAATAAACCAATCATTGGCAAGAAAAATATCACGTGGCCATGAAAACAGGCCATGTGACCAAAATGAAGCGCTGTTATTGGAACCACAAGAACTTGTGGCAAATGGCCCCTAAATAGGGCCAGCTGTGGGGCTGGAAAGCCATGAGTCCTAGTATGAGCGAGGGGTGGGTGGGTGGTAGCGATTACTAGGACTCAACGTAATAAGTCTACAATGCTACAGCAAATACGATCTATGGTACCATGATTCTTCCAACATTTACTAACTGTGGTATACTGCAACTAAAGCTCACAAGTAAGCAAATAGGCAGACTTTCCTCATTTCACTCTCGATCGCAAAAGTCCAGGGGGGGCACTCAGCACATGCACATACGGAGAGGTAAGGCACATACGGAGAGGTAGGTAATTTTTGGGTCAGAATATTGCCAAAAGTGATATTTTTGGGTCCAAAAAAACTGAAACTATGTTGATGATATAGTTTAACACCAAACATCGTTGAACTGATATTTCTGGGTTCGCTAGAAGCAATCCTGACTTCAATTTGCATTGCTTCGGGATACTTTATGTTCATTTGCAAATTTATAAGTATGAAATGAGCTGATATTTTTGGGTTGCCTGAAAATTTCTTGGACTGACCCCCCCATATGCGTATGTGCTGAGTGCCCCCCTGGGCGCAAAAGATAGTTTATGGTGAGAAAACAGCAGGCCAAGGACTCATATCAGTTATAAATGCGAATAAAATGAGAGCCTGTAACTTGTGCGAAAATACCTGGACAAAGATATCTGTGAACATTTCAGAATCATTTTACTCTGATAGAGCATAAAAAAGAAACAAGAGATAACAACTATGCGCTGCGATTACCAAGTATTAAAAAAGAATATGAACGAAAATCATTTCTGTACATGGGTGCTAAAGTGTACAATGAGCTACCTTAGAAATACGTCAGACAGAGAAATACAAGGAATTTGTTGAAAAAGTTAAAATACATTTTGTGTGACATGATATTAACGGCGTGACAAACATTATTCTATCTGGATGTGACGTTAAGCTTTATAGATTTTATTCTTGTAAGATTTTTTCAACGGCTTCAAGGTAATACACTTTCGTTTCAATTTCATTTAAGGTTTAGGGCACAGGACACACATCAATAACAGCAATGTTGTATATGTTGAAGTGTTTATCCTGTATAAATACTCGTTTGATAATTGTTATTATTTTGCTTTCTTCACAGTGGTTATGATATGTTCACAGGATGTTCTTGTGACTTCCAAAGATCAAGTCATCACCCATGGCCTTAGATCTCCAGAACTTTTCTCAGAATTCTTGCGGTGCCGAGCAAAGCAGATATTTGAATCACTTGAATCTTGGTTGACATTCCAATTTCGTTTAGGTAGCCATTCAAACTTTTAGACACCGTCCCAAGAGCACCAACTACGATCGGAACAACTTTTGGTTAGACGTTCCAGAGCTTATGCAATTCTCTCCTTAAATCACTATGCTTGTCAATATTTTCGGGTTTTTTCTGTGCAACTCTTGCATCACCTGGATTTGCGACATCAATAAAATAGCACCTCCTATCACTCTCGTCGTGCGTCGTGGATAACTGTGTCTGGTCTTCTTTCTTGAATTTCGTTATCGGTCTGTATGTTGAAGTCCCACAATATCTTTACATTTTCCTTCTCCACAACTCCTTCAGGCTGGTGCTCATACCATTTTTGTGTGGTTTGTATGTCATACACTCGACATAAGTCCCAGTGCAGTGCACGCGCCACACAGTCATGTCTTCTTTGTACTCCCTCTGAGCAAACTTTGAACACCCACTGACAATATGATCTACCGTCTCTTCTGACTGTTCACAAACTCTGAACGTGGCATCGGAAGTGCTTATGTCATTCTTCGCTTTCACTGCATGAGTTCCCCATCTCTTAACCATCTCCACGTTTCAGTATCACTAAATTCCTTTGTTTTTTTTTTACCCGAAAGTGCTGCCCACGCAATGCCTTGGCCTCTTGGCCTCTAATTCCGATTTTCTATCTTCCTTTTTCCGTGCTTTGATTTTATCATTATTGTTATTATTACTGAATTATCGAACACTAATAAAATGTCATTTCATTCAGCGGTAACGTCTCCTTGATATTAGTAACAGCATGTTTCCTCAATTTTCAAGGACTTTTCTCAGGATCCGTGCAGATTGCAGGATTACAGTCTTCTGCATCTCTTGAATTCTGGTCTCAATTCCCAGTTCTTCTACTCTCCTTTTGATGTCTTTTGGTGGTGTTCCTAATGCCCCAATGACTATGGGTACTACTTTCACCTTCATGTTCCATAGTTTCTGGAGTTCTCTCTTTAAATCCTGGTATTTCTCAACTTTCTCTTTCTCCTTTTGTTCTATCCGGGTATCAGATGGGATGGCAAAGTCAACGATGATGCAGTTGTTGTCCTCCTTCTTGATCAAAATTAAATCTGGTCTTCTAGCTTCAATTACATGATTCGTCTGGATGTTAAAGTCCCACAGTACCTCGCAAATATCATTTTCAACCACAATTATTATTATCATCATCATCATTATTATTATCATCATTATTATTATTATTATCATTATTATTATAATTATTATTATTATTATTATTATTATTATTATTATTATTACCAACTGCTGGAATATATTCAAGAGAATCAGATCAATTCTTTAAAATGTTGCAAGAACTGAAAGTTGATGACACTGCTGTAAAATACATTGCTTCTAAGTTGATTGAGATTTGTATACGGTCTTCGTATTACATATTCTGCATGAGAATGAAAGATTGGACTGACCCTGAGCTCATGGACTTTTAACTGTTTTTACAAATTATTTTACCATAGAGCCTTTAGAGACACCTTTGTGTATGCAGCCATACTATGCCTATATCATAGAGAGTAGTTTGGTCTGATTAGCGTATCTTTAAATTGTATGTATTTCAGTTCGAATTTATCATGAAAGTTTCCATTATTATTATTTCTATTTTTACTATTATCATTAGTACCGTAAGAAAATGTTACGTTTCCATTGGAAAATAACTGCTTGTGATGCAAAGGCGATGGAGGATAGGAGATATCAGAAAGCAACCGCAGGTAACCTAACGGCAACTTACTGATTGATATATGGAGACCAGGCTTTAAAAAACAGTCTAACTAACAATATTCTAAAGCAGATGCTTACCGTTTCGGCCAGTCCCACAATATCGTAGCCAGCACGTTGGAGTGGGCACCAAATAATAGACGAAGTAGCTTCCGCAGTTAAGAATCTTTATGGTTGTCGACCATTTACAATTCAAAATTGGATCCCCAATGTTATTATTCTGCCACCAAATGAAACAAACAGTTCTTGAAACTTCCCCATCAGCAACGCTTGGATGTTGCCCGTTTAGCCAGCCAGCAGCATGAGTTTTGCATCCAAACGTATTTGGTTGGAGTCCAGGATTGTAATCAAGCAACTTTCTTCCAGCATTTCCCATAAATCGGTACCATCCGCTAGCAAGACTGCTGTCACACATAGAATACGTCCCGTCAGTGTAATTAATATATCTTGTGCCATTCGACAATACTTTGTAATTTTGACAGTAATATGAAGCATTCATAGATGATACCCCCATGGAACATATTACTAACAGAAAAAAAAATTTCAGTCTTGAATCCATGGCTGTTGGCAGCGGACTGTCTCTGCTTAGCAGTCAAGTTCTTCTGCAATGAACTGGTGTCAATTTGCCGGATCAGAATTTATTTCAGAACACAGATAAAGGATTAATGAATCAGGCAAATGAAATTCTTTGTTTCTGAGAACTAGGTGTCGGATCAAAATGTATCCCGTCATGAGAAAATTTAGAAATCTCCAACCAGGAAGAAACTTGTCGAGAAGTACCCTGGGTACCAGAGCCTCAAAACTTAAATGAAAGGGGGTAGTCGAGAAGCTGTTTCACAATGATAGATCCGTTTTTGTGACCTGAGAATATGTCCCAAAAAGACGCTGAAGAAAACCGTCATTCATGATGTCAGATGCGCGCTGGATTTCCTGCAGTAATCTGTTGACAGAGAATTTGGAGTTAAGTTCACAGTTTTCGCTTAAGTCTGGATGTCCTGGATCAATTTCGGATTTAAACGTAAGAAGGTGAATTAATTTACTTGGATCAATTCACTTGGATCAATTTACCAGTAGCTGAAGAGGTCATCTTGAAACCATGATTGAATCCACGCTGTTGAAACAGATTGCTTCTCGTACTCAAAGGCCCTATTCAAACGTAGAATTTGGAGTAGCGTACCGTCTAGCCTGTCTGATCTACGGCAGTGCAATCAGGGTCAAAGTCAGCAGGGGGTGGGGGGGGGGGTGAGGGCCCAGTGCCTCTCTCATCCAGCATGCCTTGTACGTGTCGTCTCTTGGTTTGCTTTTGTTGTCGTCATTTTATGGGCCATGAAAATGGCGACAAACAAAGACCAGTCAAGAGACGAAACGTGCAACGAATGCTGGATGAAACAGACCCTTTAACCCTATTTTGACCAGGGGCGTTTTTGCACCTCCCTCCCGAACTTTTTTAATCGCTTCTAAACAATGATAGCCATAGCACTAACACTTCCTGACTTTTACTAAAATCTAATTGGCAATCAAAAAATAAAACATTTCGATGCCTATTGTTAAACCACGTGACCAGCAGATGCCCATATTTGGACAGTGGTCACAAAGAAAATCGCAAAAATTGCTCTAGCTTCTGCATTTTGCGTTGAATCTCATCAATATATATTTATACGTGTCCTCAACACCATCGTTTATAGGACACATCGGGTTTAATGTGTCATATAATGGTTAAGGCGCTTTCCGTGTCCTCAACACCATCGTTTATAGGACACATCGGGTTTAATGTGTCATATGATGGTTAAGGCGCTTGCCCGGAAAGCAGGAGATCCGTGGTTCGATTCCCGGCTGTGGCGCGTTTTAATTTTCTCGATTTTCCTGAGAATTTTAAAAATTGTTTCCGTTTGCACCGAAAAAAGGAGAGATCCTGGTTGCTCGCTAGCTGTTGAATATTTATAAAATGCGCTGCTTGAAAAAGGCGAAAGCCGAAAGCAACCCATAAGGTGCTAAAATCGAGAGAATTAAGACGTGCCACGGTAGCCTAATGGTTAAGGCGCTTGCCCGGAAAGCAGGAGATCCGTGGTTCGATTCCCGGCTGTGGTAGCCTGTGTTCCAGACCACTTGAAAAGTAAGTGGTCTGTGTAACTGAGCGCAAATTCGTGTACAGACATTTTCCCAGAATCTGAGGAAAAATTAGTATATGTAATGAATAATTTGCATAATGATCATTTGTTTTGTTATGGGATAGAAAAGCCTGTCTCTTGCGAATAGCTACAGGAAACTCACATCACAATACAAAGAATAGGATATTTCAATGCCTGCTAATCCTATTGATTTTCACGTCTGCAGTGAGCGATAACGACCGGCTCGTATTGTTTCAAACACATAGATTCATAAAGACATCGCCTTTAATTATTTCGCAATTCAATTCATCGTCTGAACAGAGATTTGCGCTCAGTTGCACAGACCACTTACTTTTTCAAGTGGTCTGGAACACAGGCTAGGCTGTGGCGCGTTTTAATTTCCTCGATTTTCCTGAGAATTTTAAAAATTGTTTCCGTTTGCACCGAAAAAAGGAGAAATCCTGGTTGCTCGCTAGCTGTTGAATATTTATAAAATGCGCTGCTTGAAAAAGGCGAAAGCCGAAAGCAACCCATAAGGTGCTAAAATCGAGAGAATTAAGACGTGCCACGGTAGCCTAATGGTTAAGGCGCTTGCCCGGAAAGCAGGAGATCCGTGGTTCGATTCCCGGCTGTGGCGCGTTTTAATTTTCTCGATTTTCCTGAGAATTTTAAAAATTGTTTCCGTTTGCACCGAAAAAAGGAGAAATCCTGGTTGCTCGCTAGCTGTTGAATATTTATATATATATCAGTATATATATATATACTGATGAAGGCTTTGGCCGAAACGTTTAAACGAATGTGTTTTTTCTGAGTTTCTATTAAGAACCTTAAGGACATACTCGTTAGGGCTAGGCTGAATAATGAGGGAAATGGGGGGACTGATAAGAAGGGATGTTCTCGTTGTGGTAAATCTCGTTGTCAAGTGTGTAATGTCATGAGCAATAGTGAGCATTTTCATTCGAACATAGATAGCCGGGAATATAGGATAAATTATTCGTTTAATTGTGACTCGTCAAATGTTGTGTATTTGTTGGAATGTACTGTTTGTGGTGTACAATATGTCGGTAGCACCTGCACGCCTTTTAGGCTTAGGTTTAATAATTACAAGGCGTGTAGTCGTAAGTTTAATTCGGGGGCCTCAGTACCCCAGGTGGAATTCTTCAGACATTTTACTGAAGAAGGCCACCACGGGTTTCTGAAGGATATTAGCGTAAAGATAATCGATAGGCTAACGGGGGGAACTAGGTTGCGGGAAAGCTTCTGGCAATATCGGCTGGATTGCTTTGCCCCTAAGGGTTTAAACACTAGGCAGGTTGATACATAGATTTCATTTTTGTTATAATTTTGGTTGTTGTGTTGTTTTGATTTTAGCACTGAGCTTTTCGTAAGGGACACACGGTTTTTTTAGGGTTTTCTGTTCTGCCAATCCGCTCTCGGATCTTTCTATTGTTTGTTTTGTTGTAGCATGCGATCTTTTTCAGCTTCGGCGAGACAGACACAGCCACCGACTTCAGCAGTTCTTAACTCTGCGCTTTCTTTGATCTTTCTCCCGCCACTTTTGTATTACCAGCTGCTTTTACACATTTTAATTACGCATTGTAATAGGTAGGACCCGCTTAGGCTATTGTTTTGTATTGTTTTTGTAATTCATTATCTATATGTATGCTCCATCTGATTTTGAAAAGTTATACTGATGAAGGCTTTGGCCGAAACGTTTACAAGCATCTGTTTTTTCTGAGTACATATATATATATATATACCTTATAAGGACAATAACGATACAGTTTAACTGCATAACTTTAAATGGATTTGGTTTTCGCTATAAATAGAGGTTACTCTTTAAGATCTAATCAGTTGCTCTGAAGATGCCCCAGTGGGCGAAACTAGTCAGCACTGAAAGAAAAAATAAATGCGCAAAAGATCAACTTGACGCCTGCTTTCTTATGTTGTTGCATCTTCTTCAATCGTACACTTTATATAACCATTCGATTTGTCATTTGTCTCGATGAGTACTTTCATTTGATATATAATTTATCTTTGCTGACGTCAGCGACTTATATGGCGTCATAAAGATTTGTGACGTCATGCTCCTAATGAATTAGCAATTTTTATATGAAAAACAATGTAATGACTTGAAATATTGATTGAACAATTTGATTTCACCCAAATTATGCAAAAATTGACGATGTTTAGGCACTATTATTGAGCAAAATCGAATTCCACATATTTAATTAGTTAATTAATTAGGAACCACAAATATTGATATAAAACTGAATAAAATCTCAAACTAAGGCTATCAAGCAAGTATTTGAATAGCTTTTAGCCTATTTCAGTGATTTCTTTAATAGAAATCTATATTTTTTTCCTACTAGCTCAATTTCGTCAAAATTGCCATAATTTTGGTTGCCTAGCAACCAACCATGTGATTAGAAATTATATGATGCTATTTTTAGATTCTCCTCTGTTTAAGCATGACACAGTCAAAGTTTCATTGTCATAGCTATCATAATTGCGAAGATAATTAGGGGGCGAAAACAGATTCTTTTCTAGAATAGCTACGCGTATAAGGTCTATTCATCACAGCTTCCACACGCACGCACAGATTTAGAAAAGCTGGTACAACGAATTCTTTCCAATTCCTATTTGGTTTGCTTTAAAATATTCACGAAAAAAAGAAGGAAAAAAGTTCGCTGCTACTTTCACGAGCAAACAAAATAAAATTCAATTGAGAGGCCTCTGGTTATCATTTTATGTACAAATTCAACTTATGCTCCGTTTAACTGTTGTTGTTGCTGTTGTTGTTGCTGGTTTTGTCGGAAAATTTTGGTTTTGCGCCCCCTATACAGACATGGCTGGTATCGGCGCTGATGGGGAGCAATGAAGACAGTGTGAAGAAGAATGGCTACAGAGTGCCTAGTGGAACAATTTACTCTCAGAGACCTATTCAGAGTGTTTACCACAATAACTTTGTTCTAAATAACCACCATCGGGCAGGGACGTAGGAAGCACCTCAAACTTGGGTGGCACGACACTTCGAGGGAACTTTTTCCTAGGAAAAAGGGGACATTTTCTAAAAATAAAAGGGTCACTTCTTTGTTTATTGCAAAATCGGTTCCTACGTCCATGGAGATGGGCAGTTTGATGTGCTGGAAAGGATATGAATTGCACCCAAGCTGAAAACTACACACGGGCCTTCCAATCTTAACGAGATCTTCCAGAGTAGCTAAGACGTCTTTGAATCTGAGGGTGAATCTCTCATATTGGTTTTAAAGGTGCATCGTTTTGACTAAGCAATTACTACAAAGTTGCAACATTTCCGAGAAAATTACACACAAAAAAAACCCAGAAATTGCCCTTCAAATCACGATTGGTCCATAGCAACCGCACAAACGGGACACAAGTTTCGGGGAAAGATTCTGGACAGTGAGAACGTGGGGAGACTGCTAGCAAGCCGTTAAGAACTTTTGAGTGTTGAAATAACGAGAGCCACAAAACTCTGGGACCAGTCTACGTAAAGTTCTACCAAAATATATCCACGTTATCACAATTTAGCAATTCCACCAAGGAAGCAACTTGTCGAGATGACGTTTCATAAAACCATACCATTGTTCCCTTTTTGTAATACGAGAATATGTCCAAAAAAATGCGGAAGGAAACTGTCATTCAGTTAAAGATGTCGCTTTAAACAATGTTATATCTGTTTGTACAGAGTTCAGAGATATGTTGACAGTTTTTAATCAAGTTTGGATCAACTTCAGATTTAAATGCAAAAAGATGGATCAATTTACCAGTGGCTGACGATTTGGCCATGAAACGGATTCGTTCGTGGCGATGATGCTTTTAAAAATTTCCAAAATTTGAGCAAAGCTGGAAAAATCCTCCGACTTCATTGGCCAAACAACTCAAGGAACAAACTCGCCAGACAAAAATTAGAAACCAACTCTCCTTTCTGTCTGTTGGATTTTCTCGATGTAGCGATCAGAAATGTTCGATTGCCCATCTGTCGTCGCAAAATTTTACGATGATCGTCCAAAAATCGCTCAGAGGAGATCGGCCTCAAAGATCGGCCTGATCGAATTCTGGGCCTGAACTTTGCTAATGCAATGTTACAGCATAACACCAACGCTAGCCCCATGATCGCTGCCTCATAATTCACTCAGATGAATCGAAAGGAAACAACGGAAAGAATTCTTGAGATGTGTTTGCAAGCTATTTTAATGACGCACTATGTGGCTACTTTGGTAAAGAATCTGCTGTTGTTTGTTGTTGCATTTATAATGGGGAAATCCCTAAACTTTTCTACGTTGATTCAAAATTACTTACACCTGGTAGACCACCGGGTGTCCGAAACCGAACTGAAACATTTGATCAACATGCAAAACTGCTCCAAAATAGAGGTAACAGATTATCCAGTGTTATATCGCTTTTCACTGCTCGTTCTCTTAGGAATGCTGAAGTCGACCTCAGGTTGCCATTGTTAAAATCAGCAGGGGGGCAGAAATGCTTCTCGTACCGAGGCGCTAAGCTTTGGAACAGTCTTGGTACCGACGCTAAGAACTCTTCAACCCTGAGAGCCTTCAAGAGAGAGGTGGAAAAATGAACACTTAAACCTTTTCGTTTTTTTTTGTTGATTTTTGAACAATTGTAATTTTAATTTAGTTCGAAATACTGGTTTTTATTGTAAATTATTAATTATTGTAAGTTTTTAGCATGGCCCCCTGTAAATCAGTTATTCTAACTGAGGGGCTACCATGGGTAAAAAATATAAAATCAAATCAAATCAAATCATTTTCAGTAGTAGAGCAAACCAAATAGAACCGTGGAGGTAATTTGATTCCTGTAACCAATGTTAACATTCATCGAAGAATGCAAGTATCCAGAAAACATTAAACCAAATTTACCAATGAAAGACAGAATCATGCAAGGACCGAGATACACCCCTCAAAAATTTTCAATTGTTTTTGCAGTAAATCTTTATTCATTTATTAGTATTTCAGAATATCAGATAAGTACTCCGTTTTCTTATGTAAACCTCGTTCAATTTCTACCTTTTATTAGTTGCTGCGAAGCAGCCATATATTCCTGCGCAGTGGCTTCAATAGGCGTTTTGGATCTCGGTTTTTCGGTCTGTTTTCAACAATTCTTTAATCCTAACGACGATCACTGTGGTCAGCGGCTTAGCGGCTTTTGAATCATTGAACTATAAATATAGGTCTGGAACGATAAGCCATTGTTCAGTTTGCGTAACAAATAATGCCTGCCTGGGGAAATACCTGCATGTATTGAATTCTCCACATCCCGTTGCAACGCATACGAAAAGATTGAAATGGCATCGAGTTTTTACTGCTTTTCGCATAGCAAACAGCTTTAAATAGTGGGGGGAACATAATTTAGGTAAGTGCAGACCATGTTTACAGTTGTAATGCCATGAAAAATAGGGAACTGTCGTCTTTATACAAAAGTTTAGCGGTGAAGTATCTGACTCTGAAGTATCAAGAAGGAGCTGCGATCGGGGACCACAGTTATCATCAAAATCAACATGGAATAAATTTCAGACATGCAGACATATAAAATTCAAGACAGTAAAGCAATGATTTTGAAGAAATTTACAAATTTGAAACATTACATTCGACACTTATAAAATCCTTGAACTATCCTTCAATCTTTGAATTTCGCATCGCGTACAATTTTGACTTTGATGTTGGTTGTTGCCGGTGGGCTTTCCCCATATTCGTAAACATCGTTTGCATCCCAGTTTGCAAACTGACGAAGCGACCTGTGTAAAGCCTGTTGAACTGTCCAGTTATGTAAGTTTCATTTACGGGATGGAAGTGCTCCCGCCGGGTAATTTTTGCGACAAAATTTACGAAGTTGTTCAAAAACATTCAAGTTAAAGTTTCCAATTCCTTGCAAATAATGCATGCTTAGTCAAAAGGAAATCCTTGACATACTTTTGCCTTATTTTCACCTGTACGCTTTCAAAAAACTTTGCTTTCACGAAGGAGGGGTAAAGGGGTATAGTGAACATCGAGATTGTTATTGGCCAGGTCGAAAACACGGAACTCTCGGAAATCTCGGAACTCTCGGAAATCTCGGAAATCACATATTCTGAGGTTTCTGTGATGTCCTAGAGTTCTGTGTTTTCGAGCAGACATATGCTATACTCGAAAACACAGAAATGTTACAAATGTACGGTAACAGTGTTATTAAAGCCATACCAATTAGCGTTTTGCCTTACTTGTCTCATGCATGACTTTAACAAACAATTAAGGAAAACAATACGGGAATCTTTCGACGAACAGCTAATTATCTTCAAAGCTAATTATCTTCTCGTTAATACTTAAATTTATGCATCGCCATCACGAAACGGTTGGACGGTCGGATCGTTGAGACGATCTGCCTTGGAACCTCTACAGAATCGTCTCCAATTGTCCTGCCTTGTGCCTCTCTAACTACCGTAGCAATACTGAATCCTGCAATGTTCTTTATGTTGTGCTTGAATCTCAGTTTGAGCCTTCCACGTTTTTGTTTTCTATACACCATTCCAATTTATGCATACATGACAGTAACATCAACGTACAGTATTCATTTACATCTTGTTCCGAGATATCCGAGATTTCCGAGATTTCCGCGTTTTCGAATATGCCCTATGTCTACTCGAAAACACGGAACTCTAGGATTTCTCGGAAATCTCGGAACGAGCTGTTTTTATGCAAAAAGGCACATATTTCGTATGATATTCATTTTACATCGATACCTTGCTCGAGGGGCATTCAGTAATCGCTATTGCCAGAGGCATTTCAGTGACGCTCAGTAACACTGTTACCGTACATTTGTAACATTTCTGTGTTTTCGAGTATAGCATATGTCTGCTCGAAAACACAGAACTCTAGGAAATCGCGGAAACCTCGGAATATGTGATTTCCGAGATTTTCGAGAGTTCCGAGAGTTCCGAGATTTCCGAGAGTTCCGTGTTTTCGACCTGGCCGATTGTCATTCATTCATTCATTCATTTTTATTTATTTAGGCACGGTAGCCCCGTCAGTCCATGAGAACTGCTTTTCAGGGGGCCGTGGCACAAACGTTACCAGTTTACGATTTGATTCTTCTCTTAAAGGTGGCAAGAGATGGTGCCTGTTTAACATCAAGTTCAAGAGTATTCCAAAGCTTAGGTCCACGAAAAGATATAGCCCTTTGCCCATTGTTAGATTTTCGTAAAGGTATCGAAAGATCAGTTTCGGTGTTTCTGAGTTCCCTGACATTTCGAGTCGACCTTTTTTCAAACAAGCTGGAAAGGTACTCCGGGACGAGACCGTTTAGCGATTTGTACACTGTAGTTGCGGTTTCGCCTCTAATGATGTCGCTTACAGTAGGCCAATTTAAACTTTGTATCAAATCTATAGAAGGGGTATCAAAATTGCTTTTCGTAACGATTCTAGCAGCTCTATTTTGCAACTTTTGTAAGGTTTGCAGCTTGGTCACCCCGCAGCACCCCCATACCGAACAACAGAACCGAAAATGGGGCTCAACGATACCGGAATACATTTTACTCAATGTGTTTTGAGGTAAAAATTTCCTGGAGTATTTCAGAAACCCAATTGCACGAGACACTTTGGTACGGACATTGCTAATGTGCTCTTCCCAATTTAAGTTCTTATCGATTATCACACCCAGGTATTTTGCTCGGTCTACATTTTCAACTTGAGAGCCACCAATAAAAAATTTTGGATGATCAACAATTTTGTCAGTAATTTTCTTAATTTTGGGCTTGGAGCCTACAACCATAGCCTGAGTTTTTAGGACATTCAAAGAGAGTTTATTACCTTGCATCCATAGCTTCAAATCATTCAGTTCACTATCTAGAGTTTGTTCTATGTCTACTAAACTTGAGGAGGAATAAGAAATACTCGTATCGTCTGCGTACATCGTCACTTTGCCTTTCTTTAGGGCGAACGGAAGATCATTGATATAAATCAAAAACAAAAGAGGGCCAAGACAAGAACCCTGGGGCACACCGCAATGAATATCTTTAGTTTTGGAACATATCCCGTTAACTTTGCAAAATTGCTTTCTGTTACTTAGATAAGACGTAAACCAAGAATGTTCTAGATTTTCAACGCCATATTTCCTCAACTTAGCAAGTAAAATGTCGTGATCCACAGTATCAAATGCTTTTTTGAGATCAATGAAGATATTTGCAGTGTATCTGCCATCGTCCATGTTCACATACCAGTCATCTGTGTTGTGAAGAAGACACGTGACAACAGAATGAAGAGCTCTGAAGCCGGATTGGTTTGAAAACAGATGTTTGTTTCTGTCCAAATAATCGTATAATTGGTTATGAATAAGTTTTTCAAAGACCCTAGCTAAAACAGGCAGAACAGATATTGGTCGGTAATTAGATCGGTCATCAGGTTGGCCACTTTTAAAAATGGGTGCTACTCTGGCAATTTTCCAGCTACCTGGAAAGCAACCAGTAGCAATTGAAAGGTTGAAAATATCACAAAGAGATTCTGAAATAACCGGAAGTGCAATTTTTAGAAAACAGCTAGCAATACCATCATTCCCACATCCCTTTGATGTTTTCAATTTGCCAAAAACTTTACCTAATTGAAAGGTGTCAATAACGTGGAAATTAAACATAGTTTTTAGTGGATTAACATCGTAATCATTCTCAAGAAGAGGGTTTTTCGCTCTGGGAATTTTTCCACTAAGTGTCTCTCCTATGGTACAGAAGAAATTATTCATAGATTCTGCTATGCCAGCACTGGAAGAGATGTGTTTCCCTTCGATACTTATGGACGAAATGTTGGTGGTTTTGGATTTCTTGTTTAAAACGTTATTGATGGTCTTCCATGTGTTTTTGAGGTCTCCTTCGCAGGAAGCAATTTTGTGAGTGAAATACTCGCGCTTAAGCTGCTCATTTAGTTTGTTAACTTGGTTACGTACCTGTTTATAGGATTTAATCAATAGTTCTGACTTTGTACGAATGGCTCGTTTTTTTAAATTATCCCTTGCCTTGCACATAAGTTTGAAGTCGTTAGTCAACCAAGGACAGAATTTGTCAGAGACACGCCTGTTACGTATCGGGGCGTGTTTTTCAAGAATAAGTGAGAAAGTTTTTGTCCAGTTGTTAACTACAACGTTTATATCGTCTGTATTCCGTACGATGCATCTCCAGTCAACCCCTAAAAGGTCGTTTATAAACTCATTTTGATCAAAATTTTTCATTTGCCTGGTAGAAATGTTCTTGTGTTGTTTTTTGCAAGAACCACGAAATTTTCTAACACAAAAGATTAAATAATGATCACTGAGGCAAGATTTATGTATCCCCGAAGATACTATATTACTTTTGTTTGTCGTAGCAATGTGATCTATAAGAGTAGTAGTGGTCAGTGTCTCACGAGTAGGGCTTTCAATTAATTGATGGAAGCCAAACAAATTATATAATTCTAGCAGACGTAGAGAATGAGCTGGCAGGTCATTTGGGTTGGTATCCCCCTCTCTGGAATATTTAGGGAGAAAATCACAGTTTGTGTCGCCTAGAAGAATAGTTTCCTTGTCTTCCCTATCAAGAAATTGTAGACATTCTTCCATCTGATCAAATCCATCACTTACGTTAGGTGGCCTGTACCAAGCCAAAACAAAGAAAGGAGCAGCACGAACAAGTTTAATCTCAATGCATACAAGCTCTAGATTTGACTTAGGAAGGTCTTCTCGCATAGTACACTTGTCCAACAAAGTATCTTTTATGTAAATTGCAACACCTCCACCATTGTTATTAAACCTTTCAGAAATTTAAACTCTGAGCACTCAAAACACACGAAATTTTCTTTAACACAGCCTTATTGATTCAGCTTCACAAATCAAAACAGTGTCGTCCCCTCATTTTTCCACCGTCTCAAGGGCGTAGTTAACAAGGAATTTTCTGGGGCTATACCCTAGGCGCAACCTTTTATGCAGAGTCAGCCTCATTCTCACTCCCCTGGTAGAGTAATAGATTCAAATTCTTCATGCACGCTCCAGCAACAACAATTTTTGCCACAGCGCAAAGCCAACGACCAGTACGCAGCACTCACTAATGAAAATTATTTCTAGTTTAGGAAGCCATTTGGCGGTATTTACAAGGTATGAAACTTGTCCCACACCAGAGCTATACGTACATCCCAACATAGATTTACCTGTAAAGTCAATCTGTATTGAGGAACGAAAATTAGAGTTTTTTAAGTCAATTTGAGAAGCCTGGTATCAAAATTTTCCAGGGGGGTACCCCCAGACCTCCTTCTGCCTTCTAGGTATTTGCTCGCTTTCCCATGGCCCCCTCATGTAAAAAATCGTATCTCGGTCCTTGGAATCATGTACAAATTGTCCTCAATAGGATGGGCTTTTAGCTATTTTACAAAAGAGCCTGGATCGAGCGATATTTGTATCAATTTTTAAATGCGAGGCTTGATTGAGTGGCGTTAGAGCTTCGATCACAATAGAGGATTGCGCTAAAGATGGCGGCGAGGAATTTTTCACCGAGATGCAATGCGTTCGAATTACAAATCTTTAAAGATTCTCTAGGTATTCGATTAAAGAACGCAGTGCATCTCAGTAAGAACTTCCTCGCTGCCATCTTTAGCGCAATCGTCCATATCAAGTACCCGGCTATTTTACAATGGAGTTAGCTCATTACATTTTTTTTATCTCTGGTCAAATCAAATGTCGAACAATTCTTCGGGACACCCTATGCGATTCTAAGATACTTTGCTACGACTGACTGCAACTTTATTCATAAAAATTTCAGAAGTTTCGTCAAGGTGGCACATTCATGAGGCATTTGCTTGTACCCATCTGATGTATAAGCTTTTCCTACTTCACCTGCTACTCTTGTCATGATACTTTTCAGATCCGACTTATCAGCTTCTTCCTTTAACACTTCACAGAGCTTAGAGACGTACCAAGAACCGTGCTTTTCGCTTCTCCATGAAACGTAACCTGTTGAAAAGACAGAAGACCTTATGCTGGGCACGAGTTCGGAATCAAGGATAACTGGCATATAGACCAATATTTTTTGTCATTCGCTTTTTCTGAATTGAAAGAATGTAGACCAATATTTTTTGTCATTCGACTATGACCCAAAGCAGGCATCCTCCACTGCCACTTTCAAACGAACATTAAAAGAGCATTAGCTCGGCAAATCAGCATATCCTATTTATTTCTTTTATTTTTAATTGTTTGTAATGACCCCCTGAAAAGCAGTCCTTTAGGACTGACGGGGATACCGTGCTTACAAAAGTGAAAATGAAAAATGAAACCCTGTGAAATTTGAATCGAATTCTTCCGAATTCGAGGATATTAAGTTACGAATGAACGGCACTGTACTGCGCTTACGTCTCGAGGCAGACTCATCGCCTGAGTTCCTTGCTGTCATGTACTCTTTAACCCTACTTCAACCCTATTTCAAAGCAAAAGTATATCCTGGTTTCCCTGTGTTGGATTTGCAGCGTATTTCAGATTTTAACTCATTTGATAATGTGACGTCATCAAATCTCTAAATCGTAATCAAGCAGACTGGCAGATTTTTGCTTGATACAATATTGTAGGCATCCACAAACTATGGTTTCTTCAAAATCACTTCATGTGCAATTTAAAATTTTTGAAATTAAGTGAATTTTAAGTTTTGTTTTTTAAAATTTTCTTGGATTCTTGCAGAAGAAACATACTGTAATTCTGAATACATTGAACATTTCAGAAAAGTCCAACGGTAGAATTATTGCGAAATAACTACAATTTCTTTGAAGTCATTTTGTTCAATGAAATAGTTAACAGAATTTTTAAACCAACCGTTTCAAAGATTTGGAACATAAGCTGCCCTTTCCATGCAGTTATGGCTGATATGTCTGCCATTTCTTAAAGCAAATATAATACTTTGGATGGTTTGTGCAAGTGCAACAAATCGCGGAGAGCATAGGGACTTTGATACTATTGTGACAATAGACAGGAAAATACGGGAAAGTACGCACCTGGAGGAGAGGCGCAACCAATGTAGAAATCCGCTTCCACGGGATGATCACTTGGTCTGAACGATGGAACTTTCTCTGCCGAATCACTGTACACTTTCTCTTCTCGTTCACCTCTACAAAACTGACAGAAGAACACTTTTGGCTTTTCTTTAAGACTAATAGAGTTTTTAAAGGGATGAAGAATGCTGTTCATGTTAAGAACCATTCCATCATTTCCATAAACACCAGCGTCACAGCCATGACTTAGAAGGCAAGCAACAAAACAGTCATACTCCGAATGATCTTCTGTGGCAAATTTATCCATTATATCTTGCATCTCAGCTGCTTCTTTGTTTCTGAAAGTGCGCACATCGAATTTCAAAGATGTAAATAAGGTCTCAAGATTTGTGACGTCCATGGAACTACCTCTTCGGTCAAACAAACCATCGTCATTATTCTTATCTCTTGTTTTGCTAAAGTCCTCATTGCTGATAATAACACAGTACCCCCGTGGTTCTCTCGTCATCGGGTAATATCTATCATCTGTTTGCCCAACAATTGCATACTCCCGCTTAGGAGGCATATCAACACGCTCGTCCTCTATCTTAGGACTCATCTTCGGTAAAGCATACATCTTGTCTTTACGGATTTCTGGTGACGAAGGGGAAGTATCTCCTGCCTCTTGAGGACTGTTACTACAAATTTTGCTTGTGCCTTTTGATATGTTGGGCGTTCCTGGTGAATTATTCTCTGCTTCACTGGAACTATGCACACAAGCTCTATTCTTTCCTTTATGTTCACCAGACGTACCAGGTGAATTCGTTCCGGCCTCTTCGGAACTCGGAGCCATATTTTCATGTGGAGTATTGCCTCCCGGTCGCTTCAATTCAGTAGGTGTGGCGTATTCATTTGTTGTTGCCGCATTTTTCTTTGACATGAAGGCAGAAGGAGGCTGAAGCTTCGGCGTTTTCACTTCCTTACCAGGCTTTGTCCATGGGCTTGCCTTTGTTTGCTTGCCCAATGAAGTATGAGCCACTTGCTGTTGTGCTGCCTTTTGGGCTGCCTCTGGATGTAAATAAAAAGAAAAAATGCCGATGTCGAATAACACAAACAAAGACAACTGCTACCTTTGAAGTATAAATCCTTTCATGATTCATGAGAAACTGAATGAGCCCATCGTACTAAACGTTTCTTCAATAGACATTAGAATTTTCGTTACCAAAGTTTCTTCAGTTAAAACGAACAAAGTAATGTCTGCTGGTTAATGGTTAAAGGCTCTGTTTCATCCAGCATTCCTTGCACGTGTCGACTCTTGGTTTCCCTTTGTTTGTCGCCATTTTCATGGGCCATGAAAATGGCGACAATAAAGGCAAACCAAGAGACGACACGTGCAAGGCATGCTGGATGAAACAGAGCCTTTAATGTCACTTTGAGTGAGGTACAGTATGACATCAAATTATAATTCAGAGTGAGTCAATAAAAACCCCCTGTTTGCAAAAATGCTACTCCCTGAATATCATAGCAATAATAGTGAAAACTGACTTGTTTTATTTCCGATATGTCCAGTTATGTTTAGTAATTAGCCTGGCTTTTTGACTCATGGAGTCTTTGGTATGGTAGCGAATGATGTCCGTCGTCCGGCGTGCTTGTCATGGCTCAAAGAGTCATTTTGGGAGCAATAGGGCATTGATGGAGTTGACATACAGACTGATGACATTTAAGCAGCTATGACGTCAATTGCTCGCAATAGAACAAAGGAAGCACATTCTTTCCAATATCAACGACCGAATTCGGACTCTGCGTCCACTAATTAGGTTAATTAAACAGTTTGACGATAAAAGGATTAATTGATTTGCGCTGTACAAGCAGCAAATCTTTGAAATAGGCTCGAAATCAGTGAACCAGAGTCTAATTCGAGGTTGTTGATTGGAAGATAGCTTTGTACAGGCTAAATGTAGCCATGATGTAATGTACAAGTTTTATGTAGCTCTTCAAATAATAAGGATTGCTATTATAGCCAATTAAATTGAATCCTGTGAACAATGGAATAAACATTGTCTACGTCAACCGGAGAGTAATGGCGTCATAGCCAACAACATTGGCAGTCTGTAATACACGGAATTACGAAACGGCGGAACGAAATGAGGAAACTATAGGGAATGGAAAATGTTTGGAAGATCCCCGGTGCTTTCGGCACGACATGCAGAACCCCCTGTCCCCATATCATTAAGAGAAGCGTTATTTCGCTCATTTATGCATGCATTGACATGATTTCGATCCTATCCACTCGTGAATTCGTGATTAAAAAACTGTTTAGTGCAGTTTGGTTTGTTGAAAATAAGAGTATCTAGCCTCGAGTGGGGAATAAAGCCTCCCTTTTGTGAAGAAGCTGAATAATTTAATAATCTACAAATCAGTTTTTGCTGAGGACCAAGTTTCATTGATTTTTGGGAGCAGACTAAGAGTTTAAGTCGGAAGAACTTGACCTCTTCTTAGATGTTATCCAGAGTGTTACCAAATTTTTGGTTTTCCATTAAAAAAAGGGGCAACTTGTAGCATTCATATGTCGTTTACGTATATTCAGTAGGAGCCTACGAAATAGATATCTTACACTCTTGTATGACCCCGTAATCTTATTCTGGCGTTTCGTCATGTCGTTCCGTCATTTCAAGATTCTGTGGTTTACAGACTGCCAATAACTCCTGTTTTTATGCGCCTAAAAGCCAATATACTGATTGGTCACGCACTTCGATTCAGTAAATGAAACATCGGAAACACGGAACGAAAGTCCAGAAAGATTTTGCAACCCCTTTGCGAGTAAAGCCAAACTATCATGCATCTCACTGCCTATTGTAGCTTGATAGAATGTCTCTTTGCGAATCATTGGAGGTCTGCCAATTTTTGCTTCTTTGTAGAAGGAATTAGCGTGTGAGACATCAAAATCTGCTCGCCGGCCTTTCCATAGTAACGTTTATAAGGATAAGCATCAAACCGTAGTTTTCACTTCCAAGTGGCGATTTTTGTGCAGTAATTCAAATTCATATCTAAAATTGAATTTGACCGGAGCGCAAATCATCGGATAGTTATATCCCTTGTTTCAATTGCGATATCAGCGTTTTGGACCCTTGGATTTGTAATCCATTTATCAGGCTAGGAAATAGGACACCTTTCATTTTGAGTTTGCACAGTATTACCCCGCAACTTAGAAACTGACTTATAAACTGCAGCCTGCCAGATGGCCCAGCATCTACCCTGATGTAAGAAACCAATCAAGCTGAAATTTTAAATTTGGTTTCTTAAAAATAATTTTGATTAGAAAAATGGTATTTTTCAAGCACTTCATAAGACACAACTTATTATGTGTCTAACAAAACAAAACAATCTAACCAGTTGCTTTTAAAATTAGAAAAATATCACATGGCTAGTAACTAATGTAGTTAATGTTTTCTGCTGTTTTATTTTACACAGGAGGGCCTTGTCAAATTAAGGTTACAGTAACTGAATTTGAATAGTCATTGTCCAGCATTTGGTTTAATGTAACCACATAATAACAAATTTCATGGTTTATTTGATGCACATTTTGTGAGTTTCTTGCTGTAATTATAAGAAATTACTCAGCCTGTTTTAACTTTCTTTCTCCATTTATAAGAAACCAAGCAGCCTGGTTTTAAAACATGAGTTTCTAACTGGCGGGGTGATACTGTATTTTGATTTCTGAAACTGATTGCTGAGAAAGATATCGAGTTTCTGGTTTGTCAATTTTTAAGGTAGGACACCTATAACTTTTGGGCAAAAAGTGATAAATTCAAAAAAAATTTTAGTTATCACATCCCAATAGGAAAATATCTCTGCTTTAAGATTTTTTAAGAATTTCCTCTCTAAAAGTGATACTTTTTGCAGAAATTGTGAAAGTTTGAGGGGCATATTTTCCATAATTCCCTAGCAACACCCTTAGCAACCGATTTTCAGTGGTTTGGGGATCGTTTGTCTGATCTAAACCCTCCCAAGGAACTTCAAACATCAGATCTATTATGTTTAAGTCTCTGCGAAGGAGCAAAGAAGGATTCATACTGAGGTTGTTTAGAAATGGTTGAATTGTTGGCGATTGCACGCACTTGAAAGAAGTTTCTTTAGATTCTCAAAATGGGAAATAGAAGGTCAAGGTTAAGCAGTAAGAGAAGGCGAAAATTTAAAGGAAATCGATACACAGCAGTTCAGAGAAAAGAAGAGTTAGAAATACAGAGAAATGTTTGTCCTGCAGAAAGCTTGGACGCTGCCTGCGAGAGCAGTTGCTCATCCTCGGTTAGGCTTAGGCCTAAGCCTGATTTGCCACGTTTCACCAAATCAGCTGTTGCTGGCAATCACCCGAACAAAGATATTATCAACGAAGAGGAAGACTTCAACATGATAATCTATTTTCCAATCTTAGTTTCAATGTTCTGTCAATTTGCCCGATGCAATCAGGAAGACTGCAACTCTCCACTCAAAATGGAAATTGATATGCAAAGGAAAAGTGGCTTATGCCATGAAGTTAAAGTTTTTTGTCCAAATTGTAACTTTAGCCAATATTTTGATACATCTGTTCGACAGTCAAAGCTTACTAATGCCAAAAGTGGGAAGCCATTCTTTGATGTGAATTTGAGAACTGTTCTTGCCTTTCGAGAATTAGGGAAAGGATATGAAGCTATGGTGAACTTCAGTACAATAATGAACATGACAAAACCAATGACTTGCTCAAGCTACCAGAACTGCATTGATGAAATTCACAAAGCTTTTGAAGAAGAAAAAACATTGTCTCTAAAGAAGGTTGGCTTAATGGTATCATATACAACAACAAGTAAAGAAGCAAAAACTGCCAGTGAAGTATCACAATGTACAGTGTCCTTAGATGGCACATGGCAAACACGGGGATATTCATCAATTAATGGCATTGTCACTTGCATGTATGGAAATAAATGTTTAGATTACGAAGTCCTCTCTAAGCACTGCAGAGCTTGCTCAAAATGGGAAAAGACAAATAAGGACTCTGTAGAATATATTGAATGGAAAAGTAGCCACAAGTGTCCAGCTAACCATAGCGGATCATCATCATCAATGGAGTCAGCTGGTGCCCTTAAGATTTTTAAGCGATCAGTTGAAAAACACAGCCTTCAATACTCAAAATATTTAGGAGATGGTGACAGCTCTTCATTTTCCATTGTTCAATCATCCTATCCATATGGGCCAGGTGTGAAAATCGAAAAGCTTGAGTGCATCGGTCACATTCAAAAGAGAATTGGAGGCAGGCTTCGAAAGCTGAAATCTGATTGGAAGGGGAAAAAGCTTGCAGATGGAAAAAGTATTTCAGGTGTGGGTAGACTGAGTGACAATGCTATAAACAAACTTCAAAACTACTTTGGAATTGCTATTAGAACAAATTTGGATTCTGTGTATGGAATGAAAAAGTGTATTCTTGCGTCTCTATTCCATAATTCCTTGATAGAAATTAATAAGCGTCACCAATTTTGTCCACGTACAGCGGACAGTTGGTGCAATTGGCAGAAAGAAAAGGCAGAAGGCAAAGAAGCAAAATTTCAGCCAAAGCTGAATATCCCAGAGATCATCTTTGACATGATTTTACCAATATACAAGGAGCTATCTGCAGATGAGCTGTTAAACAAATGCCTCCATGGCAAGACGCAGAATTCAAATGAATCGCTTCATGGATTGATTTGGCAACGGTGCCCAAAAATAACTTACAGTGCAAGAAAAATGGTTGAAATAGCAGCAGCAAGTGCTGCTTGTCATTTGAATGATGGAAGAGAGTGCATAAGAAATCTTTTGAACAGAATGGAACTAAATGTTGGAGCTCATGCAGATAGAGGTTTGCAGCGTAGTGCATTGAAGCGCAAACACCATAGTGAATTGCGTAACTCAGAAAGAGCCAAAAGAAGAAGAAAAGACTTGAGGAGCATCAAAAAGGGTTGGAATGATAAGATAAATGAGGTAGAAGGTGAATCATATGGTTCTGGCAAGTTTTAGGTATGACAGGCTTTGTTGCAATTACTGGAAATATAAAAAAACTGTGTAAAAACTGTTTTATAACTTTGCGTTTTAACAGGTGCATCAGAAATGTGGACGTAAATATTTCTTAAACTGTTCAAGTTATAAACTTGCAACTTTTACACAATAAACTTCATTTCTGTTCCTTGTGTATGGACTAAAATGGGCTAAATAAGTGGTGTTTATGTTGCCTAATGATGATGAGGATTTTCTGCAAAATTTGCCAAAACGCATCAATTTTTGCAAATCCTTCAAAAATATTTCAAGAAGCATCTCAAAATTTATGTCTTTAGTACAAACACTAAAACAACTCTTATATAACAATTTTATCAAAACCCCCCCTGTTCCTTGCTTATAACTTCAGAGGAGAATTAGTCCAAAGTGTGTTATTTTTCTCAAATGTATTTGTTGCTATGGCAACAGCTAATTTGCATATTGAATATTATTAATCAAAATATTTCATAGAATCTCAATATTTATCATATCAATGCTTTCAGCATTAAATATATTAGGTATTCTAGAAGTTTGGAAAGTTATAGGTGTCCTACCTTAAGTGGAAGATGAATGTCATCTTTAAAATGAGGCTTGGCTCCATGAGTCCCCCCAAGGGTTCTTTGATTAATCAACCATTTCTCCCGGTCGATATGGGAGAATTTCTGCCGAGAGCCCCTTCCGAAAACCTGCAAAAATGAGTGAAAGAAACCATCAAAATTTCCTTTTGTTTTCCTTCTTAGAATGAGTGTAATAGACGATTGCGGTAAGCATGGCGGCGAGGAATTTTTTACCAAGATGCTTTGCGTAAAATCCTATAGAATCGTTAAAGATTCCTAATTCGAACGCAGTGCATCTTGGTGAAAAATTCCTCGCCGCCCTCGTTAGCTTTTGTCCTCTTAGGAGAGTGGAGTCTCAATCTGAATGGTGCGACTGATCTCAGCCAGGAAAAATTCTAAATATAGTTGAACATGTTTGCTATTCAATCAGCTATTGCATAATATCATTGCTTATGCACTCAGGGAGCAGCAGCCTTTCAAAGGCCAGGTCTTTTTACATTTAACCGGTATATACTACTTTTTGCTAATCTACAGTAGTTACGATGTGATTCATCAATAAAAGTTAATTTGAAAATTAATATTCCGCATTTATGGTGGCAGTCCATTCTGTCTATGTCCTTCTCCTTTAATCTCATTCATTTCAATTCAATTTTGTTTGTAAATAATGTTTTTCAAGTACCTTATCCAAACATTTTTTTTTTGAATTACCACCTGAATATCACTTCCCCTGACTGAAGGACTCCCTTATAGAATTGAGAAAAAAAAGAAGAAATGAATATAATTGACCACAAATTTCTGACAGTTATTCTGTGCAGTATCTGCAACATATGATAAAGTGCTACTATTTGTAAGATGAACTATCTACTCCTACTTTTCAATTATAAAATTACAATAAAAACGACCTCTACAGAATTTTATTCACATAATAGAACATAGGACTAATAATAAATGCAAAGGTGGATGAAAACTTCTTAAATCCAACTAATTTTAGGGACCGGGATAATGAGCTGGATGGAACATTTTCAAAATTACTTTTGAAAGGTGCAATATGTTTGTGGGTCCATTATATGTTTTGCGAATATGGGGATTTGGCCTAAATTTGAGTGCGGTTAGCGGATATTTTCCCCATTTTAGTGCAGTTAACGGTTTCAGATTGTTGCGGAATGGCTACGGTTACGGTAATGGCCGAAAATTTGCTCAATTAACAGATATCAGAGAAAAAGACGCGTGGCTATGCGGACATCAAACACCCTATAATGGACCCACATGTTTGACAAAGGAAATAAAAAAAGATATGAATCATAAAATACTCTGTGTTAAAGCATGAAAAATAAATTCCATCATTTAAGTCAAATCTCACAATTTCACAAGGACAACAAAAGGTCTAGCATACTGTATGGATGTCTAGAGTATGATTTCTTCTTAAAAGAGTAACAAATGACTGGGAAGAGAGGTGCCTGTATCCGGGGGGGGGGGGGGGTGGGGGGTACTTCATTGTTAGGTGATAGTGGACCTGCTGCTCATATGGGTGGGTTTTTCATTTGAAATTCCTTACATATGGGTCTGCTTTGAACCTTTGATTTGGGTACATGGGTTAGCTTCTTCAGAATTTTTAACCGAAGAACGGAAGGGCAAACGAAGAAATTTGAAATAGCCCTTGCGTCCTCAAATCAACAAAATTCATAGGCATGGTTACGAAACTTCCAGAAATTCATGCAAAAGGGTTCGGAATTCTTGAAAAATTCTGTCATACAAATGGGTCCTTTTGGCGAAGTCCAGATTCACATGGAGTCATGTTAACAGTCAAGTACCCCCCCCCCCCCCCACGGAACTGTATCATACTCAAGATTATGTCATCAAGGAAGAAAATAGTGAACTCACTTATTTCAATTGGATCCAGTTTCTTATTTAGAGGTGCTTCTCTGCCTTCTTCAAAGGAAACTACTTTTCTTGACAGATCATTCCGATGAATCAATTGGAGCAGTTCAGTCAGAAAGCTCAGTCCTCCATTCTGTGGTGAAATTAGACCATGATTTTCCAAAGCCCCAAGAAGCTGCAAGCCTGTGTGGATATTTTGGCTTTCACCAGCTGAATTGTAGAAAATAGAGGAACAGGCTTTAGAAAATATGAAAGTAAGGGAAAGTAGAAATTAGTATGTATGAAAAAGAGGCACCGTATTAAAATTTTTGCTAATTATTTTAGAGGGTTGGCAGTGTTTTCTACTCATAAGACAGCACTTTCTATCTTTTAAGAATGTGGTGAAAATTTCAATGCGACCCAAGAGTCCTTTTTTTAAAAACTTACTCGATTTTGACATTGCTGGAGAACAACAGAAGTGCTGTTGATGAAGCAATCCCTAAATGTTCCTTTACTCAGCCAAAAATCAGCAACCAGTTGTCAGATTGACTCAAACGAGGTCTCAAAAACTCTATGTTGAGGTGTGACCTATGGAACTGTGTACAAATTGAGATAATTGAATTTACAGCTCCTCCACAGCAGCCACATAGCTTGGGCACAATTATCTTGGCACACCCTGTAGTGTTTTGCATATAAATAGGATGAGAAACCTAAACACACCACTATTTTCTTTGGTGTTGCTTGCCATGTGTCGGATTATCAATTAAACAGAATATTTATAAACCTGTGAGATGTCATAATTAATATAATTTAATAATGTCCATAAATGCAGGGCTATTTCATCAAACATTCTCATAACAGTTGAAAAAAATACAACATTTCAATGATTATATATTATACCGTACAGTTCCCTATGTTTAATCATAATAACACTCATACTTATTTGACAAATGCTTTCATTTAGATCAAAACCTTGCCATTGGCAGCTCCTCCCTGGAACAGCTCAAAGTTTCCAGAGAAGGATCCTTTATAAAGCCTCCAACCTGATTGGAAAGTTTGCCTTGCGCGGCCGATTTCTCTGCCACGCACTTTAAATTTCAGCCGCGGTTCTAACCGCGAAATTTTTGTAAAACAACAAAAGGAAACAATAGAACTATTGTTTAGTGACACAAATACAGCCGCGCAAGCAATTTGGAAGTAGGAGAGATCCCCCGCACATTCTGCAAACTTTCCAATCTGGGCCTCCAATAACTGCTAAAACAGAGATAAAACTTCATCTGTTTTGCTGCCTTGCAGCATTGGTATATAATTACATGCATCCTCTAGTTCTCTGGGATGATGTAACTCACTGATCCAGAATAAATTGTGTTGTGCTCCAGCTCCAACAAAAAACATTTACATCCTCCAAAAAAGGATATCAGATTCAGTTTCAGTTTCAGTTTCATATTTTTACGGTGGCCCACAAGTGCACACCGAATTCAAATTGCTCACACAAAATTCAAATTGCTCACACAGAATTCAAATTCACCACACCAAATTCAAATTGCTAACACCGAATTCAAATCGCTCATACCAAATTCAAATTGTTCACACAGAATTCAAATTCACCACACCAAATTCAAATTGCTAACACCGAATTCAAATCGCTCACACCAAATTCAAATTGCTCACACAGAATTCAAATTCACCACACCAAATTCAAATTGCTCACACCGAATTTAAATTCACCACACCAAATTCAAATTGCTCACACCGAATTCAAATTCACCATACCAAATTCAAATTGCTCACACCGAATTTAAATTCACCACACCAAATTCAAATTGCTCACACCGAATTCAAATTAACCACACCAAATTCAAATTCACAACACCAAATTCAAATTCGCCACACAAAATTCAAATTCAAAAATGGGCCCCCTTTCACAAGAAAGGGACCCTTTTGCAGGGTACAGATAGGCTTGCTTGAAGAGTTTCGAGCATCAATGAGAAATAAACAAGGTTACTCAACAGTTTGAGAGTTTACGGTTTTAGAAATGAAAACATCATTCATCGCTTGCTCATATTAATGAAGGGATGTCAAAATTACTTGCATAAAAGGAAGTTGAAACTCTGACAGAAGTTATATGATTTCATATAAAGATATTTATTGATCACGCCATAATCTCGTGCCTTTGTTCCAAACAAAGTCATGTTAGCTTTTGCTATGGCACAGACTTTACGTTCATAGACGTAGTAACCGGGAGGGGGGCACTGGGGGCATGTGCCCCCCGAGATTTTGCAATAAACAAAGAAGTGCCCTTTTCATTTTTAGAAAATGCCCCCTTTCTCTTAAGGAAAAAGTGCCCTCGAAGTGTCGTGCCCCCAAGTTTGAGATGCTTCCTACGTCCCTGGTTACGTTGGTAAGAAATCGAGGAATTGCAGCGAAATTTTCCCTTGACTAAAGTGGCGTTGCCATGGGTGTGGATGTTGCCACCCCCATTTCTGTCAAAAGATGGCCCCTGAGCTAAGTTCAATGACGTGGAAAAGGTAATGCGAAAATGTTTCCGAGAAGACATTGGAAGTGGCTGGGAGAGCCATGCTAAGCCAAAGTAAAGGTTGTCTTTTTAAAAATTTTCCTGGTGGAGACAAACCATTCGACAAGGCCTCCATCTTGGGGCAAGCAAACAATGGATTGTGCGAAGTGCTCTAAGTGAAAGTAAAGGTTATTGAACTAAGCTCAGGGTCCATCTTTTGAAAGAATTGGGGTGGCAAAATCCACACCCATGGCAAGACACTTTAGTCAAGGGAAAATTTCGCTGCAATTCCTAGATCTCTTACCAACGTAACGTCTGTGCCATAGAAAAAGCTAACTGTTTGGAAAAAAGGCACAAAATTATAACGTCATCAATAAATATCTTTATACGAAATCATATAACTTCTGTCAGAGTTTCAATTTCCTTTTATGCAAGCAATTTCGAGATCCTTTCATTATCAAGAGCAAGCGATGAATGATGTTTTCATTTCTAAAACCGTATACTCTCAAATTGCGTCGTCAAACTGTTGACTAACCTTGTTCATTTCTCATTGATGCTCAAAGCTCTTCAAGCTAAGCAAGCCTATCTTTTTAAATGTACCCTGCAAAAGGGACCAGCCAAAAGGAGGCCCTTTTTACCAAATTTTGAGGGGGGCCCACCGGCCGTCGACAAGTGTGCCAGTCCGCCACTGATCACAATTGAAAATTGTCGTTTGAATAAAGGATCAATTTTCTATCGAAATTCTTGGAATAATCGGGAAGAATTGCATGGGCGGATTTAGGGGGCAGATGGAGGCAACTGCCCCCCCCCCCTTCACGATGAAAATTCAGCTTTGGCGCCCCCTTTTTGGCAAGAAAGGCGCCCCTTATCCTGACCCGAATGCACTCTTTTTTCAGTGATTCGTTCTGAATGCGGCGAAACATATCAGCTAAGGCGTTATTCAGTAGAAAAACAAGAGAATTTTCTCGAATAAAGTCCCAAAAATTTTCGCGCGCCTTCGGCTCGCTAACTTTTCAACGTGCTTTTGGCGCCCCCTCTCCAAGTTGCCCCCCCTTCAACTTCGGTCTGGATCCGCCCCTGAAGAGTTGGAATAAGAATTTGGTGTGGTGAATTTGAGTTTGTGTGGTGAATTTGAATTCTGTGTGAGCAATTTGAACTTGGTGTGGTGAATTTCAATTCGGTGTAAGCAATTTGAATTCGGTGTGGTGAATTTGAATTCGATGTGAGCAACTTGAATTTGGTGTGGTGAATTTGAATTCGATGTGAGCAATTTGAATTTGGTGTAGTGAATTTGAATTCAGTGTGAGCAATTTGAATTTGGTGTGGTGAATTGGAATTCAGTGTGAGCAATTTGAATTTGGTGTGATGAATTTGAATTCGGTGTGAGCAATTTGAATTTGGTGTGGTGAATTTGAATTCGGTGTGAGCAATTTGAATTTGGTGTGATGAATTTGAATTCGGTGTGAGCAATTTGAATTTGGTGTGGTGAATTTCAATTCGGTGTAAGCAATTTGAATTCGGTGTGGTGAATTTGAATTCGATGTGAGCAACTTGAATTTGGTGTGGTGAATTTGAATTCGATGTGAGCAATTTGAATTTGGTGTAGTGAATTTGAATTCAGTGTGAGCAATTTGAATTTGGTGTGGTGAATTGGAATTCAGTGTGAGCAATTTGAATTTGGTGTGATGAATTTGAATTCGGTGTGAGCAATTTGAATTTGGTGTGGTGAATTTGAATTCGGTGTGAGCAATTTGAATTTGGTGTGATGAATTTGAATTCGGTGTGAGCAATTTGAATTTGGTGTGGTGAATTTGAATTCGGTGTGAGCAATTTGAATTTGGTGTGATGAATTTGAATTCGGTGTGAGCAATTTGAATTTGGTGTGGTGAATTTGAATTCGGTGTGAGCAATTTGAATTTGGTGTGCACTTGTGGGCCACCGTATATTTTAAATTCCTCTACATACAATTTATTTAAATCAAATATACAAACAAGCAACTAATATATACCTACAATACAATATTACACACACAAAACCTATTCAACACTTAAAATTAGTACAATATATAAATACAAAACAAAGAACAGGATAAATTGTATGGAGGGAATTACTTAAAGTTGGAGCTCTCTCAGTAGTTAAACTAATCGAGGAGCGAGCACCCCCTGAAGCAAGCTAATGCATGTTTACGCCATTGGGTGAAGTAGCAGAGTAGCATTAAGGAAATTCAATTGATTTTTCGCAAACTTTTATGATTCTTGAAGATTGCTCTAAACCCTTAACATCAGACAGAGAGTGGCTAGGTAAATTTCTAAAAAAAAACAAATGGAATATATATATGTATGTCAGCATAACAACTGGTTATTTTAATGTTATATAGATATTTTTCACTGATTTTCAACACAAGGGGTTTGCTCTTCATGAATCATGCAACAGAAGCAACAGAGCAGAAACTGCGTACATGCACGAAAACTTGTGACTTCTACTTTGAGCTCCCCTCAAGCTCTCAGCAACATATCCCAAAATTAGGCAACACTTGATAATTTCTTCCTAGACAGTTTCTTCCTACTAAAACTAGGGGCTTCAACTGTTGATTTATCATTTCAGAAAGTTTACCAATTAAAACACTTCTTTATCTCTGGTCGATGAAGTCATTTGACGCAGTTTCTGCGCCGTCGAATAATGCAAAATTAAGCTAAAAAAATCTGACTCTCATGATTTTTCGTTATTGCACATCACAAAATAGTGGAGAGCCTTTCCCTGATCAGTCAGCTTAAATACCTCCTGGTTGTGCCTGTACAAACTTCGTCAGGCCCACAAAATCCATTTTCAGTCCATTATTCGAAAGCTGCTAATACTAGGCCTAGCTAGATTATTTATTATAACAACACAGGGTTAGCACCGTGATGCACTCCCAGGCGAAAAGACCATTGCTAAACCATGGTCAACCATGATATAAACATGGTAAATCATGGTTTTAGACCATGGTTGGCCATGTTTTGCCCATGGTCAGTACATGATTAACCATGGTGAACCGTCATTGACAAATGAAACCGATGGTTGAATCATGGTCAAACATGGTTGCAGGAGGGGAGCATCTTGCAACTTTTATCATGGTAAACCATGGTGTATCATGATAAAACAAGGAATCTTTAACCATGATCATCCATGGTTCATCATTTCTCATGACATTTTGCATGATCATTTACCACCACAGACAAACATGGTTGATCATGGTTGAAGAGCATGGTTGATCATGGTTGAAGAGCATGGTTTACCATGGTTTGACCATGAAATAACCATGATCAACCATGAACAACTGTCAACGACAAATGAAACCGACGGTCAACCACGTTCAAACATGGTTAGAGAATGAAAGAACATGTTTATGCATGGTAATCTATGGTTGATAAATGTCACAATTGACCATGGTCACCACAAGAAAATCTCTCTAAACAAATGTTATTTCTTTACGTTTTTGGTAAGGGACATGGTCAAGCCATGGTCAGTCAGCAGTATTTGACCATTCAATCATTTTATCAACATTTTTCCAACCCTATTTTCCGTTTTTCCCCTGGAAGAACATTGATAAAATGGTTGAAGGGTCAGATACTGCTGACTGACCATGGTCTGACCATAGCTTAACTATGTCCCTTACCAAAAACGTAAAGAAATTGGCCTATAATATTCCTCAAAATGTCCGTGTTTCAACATGGTTTACCATAGTTTTCAGAGGTTACAACAGGAAAATCTCATCAAATCAGTGCAATTTCCAATTCACTTTCCAGTATGTTTGAAACTAAAATGAAAGTATCTAAAATGACCATTAAAATATATATTCATTAAGTTAAGTTTCTTCTCTCCAAATATCAGAGTCACTGATAAAATTGTCACTGGGTGTAGGCTGCAATCCAATTTTAAGCTGCAATTATGATCCTAGAGTAGTCATCTCTCCAAGATAGTGGCAAACCTGTGGATTTATGAAAAATATGACATGAGTAATGATGCATTTCAATATCTGTCTCTGGAAATGCATATTTCATACATCGTGGCACTCAAGCCCTGGAGAGAAACACTGAATAAAGCTCTTTGCTCAAGGTGCCTACCAGGCCAGATCAGACCAGAATCTTTCCCCAATGCAGAACTATAGAAATAAGCAACAAAACTTGAACGCAGAAGTTTTACTTACCAGGCAAGTTCCTGCTGTTTTCCCCTGAATTTCACTGCTCCAAGCCAAAGAGTCTGTCATCAGTGGTCTCTTGCTAAACTTCAGTTGGCATGCCACTGACTGCTCAGATTCAAATAACAAAGCTATTGTTTCTACATCTTCCAGTTCAACCAATCAAAAGAAGTCTGTTCTCAACAACCTTTAGAAAACTTAGATAAGAATGTTGATCCAATTAGTGAGTGGGTGTGTGATAACTTGCATTATACAATCAGCAAATCATTTCTGTGTAGTTGCTGCTCTTTACATCACATTTGAAAGCCGAACTGATTTATTTCAAAGTCTGCTGGAATTAGTTGAAGTGAAATTATTTTTATTGTTCAAAGTTGTGCTCTTACATGATAGTGGACCATGGTGGACCATGTTTGAGTATTCTAATTTCAATAAAAAATCAATCAATACTGAAGTGAATCTTATGTCTTTTTTAATATTTATGGTGATGGTTTGGAGTTGTGAAAATCATCAGTCAATTAACCATTGTTGAGCAATGGTTGGACCATGTTTATATCATCATAGTAGTTTCAATGAACAATGAGTACTTAAACAAAATAATCAATACGGAGCATTTTCGAACAATTTACATTTACCATGTTCAACCATTGCAAACTATTGTTTTGATTTCAATAAATTATCGCAAACCATTATCAAACATGGTAGGACATGTTTACAAAAACATGTGTGACCATGGTTATTCATGTTTTGTGTTTTTATCGATAATCGATCAATGCTGAAAAGTGACTTTGAAATAGTTGAAAATCAAATACCATGAATAACCATGAAAGACCTGGATCATGACCATGGTTTGTCATGGTTAGACATGAGATTAGCAGTTGAAAAATTTTTGATTTTTTAAACTCTGAACCCATTGTCCCACCAAATATTTCACTGTTGGTTAGAAAATCAAAAGAAGATGGTTTTTATAAAATCAAATACCATGAATAACCATGAAAAACCATGCTGAATAATGACCATGGTTTGTCATGGTTAGACATGGGATTAGCAGTTGAAAAATTTTCGATTTTTTGAACTCTGAACCCATGTCCCACCAAATATTTAACTGTTGAAAAAACTCAAATGAAAAGCTGTTCTTGGTAGAATACGTTACAGTAAAGCGCTATTAACCTATTATTGCAGTAAAGCCCTATTAGATGAAGGAGAAAAGACGGTTTACCATTGCTGATCTGATAACAAACAATGCGTGCCATAATTTAATTATCACATCAGATTATCTGGAGAGTGTTGTTTAAACCGTAGATTGATAAAAAAGCACCAGCGCTGATAACATTGAAATGATACATCTGAAGTAGTAGCTACTGTATATGTGCTTTTTTGAAAAGCTTACATGCTGATGATGTAATGGTGATGATGGCCTGGTTGAAGTTTGATAGGATTGTTTTTAAACTAATATGACACCATGAGCAACAGTGATTGTGCAAGAATGAGGCTAAACTGAGAGACTGATTGCCTCAATGTCAGGGCCAAGAATCATCTTACAAAATAGATCAATGAAGGTTGCCCACTTCCATCTCAATATGGATTTCTGAATGAAAAGAAGTTTGTGAATATCATTGTCTTGGCAGCAAAGGTTGTGCTGTGTCAGGCTTATTCAATCTGTTGAAAATTCATCAGTGTTTGATAAGGTGTTGAAAAAGATTGGAAGATCCTGTGCAGGATCTACTGTAAAAGGATCCTTTTTAGATCTTAAGATCCTACAAGATATCCTACAAGACAAAATGTGAAATGCTTAGAGTGACAAACAAAAGAAAGCTGTTAGTATCTACATGTATGATAGAAGGGCAAAGTCTTAAAGAAGTAGATACTAAGAAGTACTTGGGGGTCACACTGCACAAATCGTTAAGCTGGAACACTCATGTTGATAAAACATGCTCTAAAGCAAACAGTATTCTTGGCCTCCTTAGAAGGAACATGAGCAATTGTCCACGTGATGTGAAAGAAAACTGCTACAAATCCCTTATAAGACCAATAATGGAATACTCATCAACAGTTTGGGATCCACATACGGCTAGAAATATCAATAAAATTGAAATGGTGCAGAGAAGGAGCGCAAGATTTGTCTTCAACAATTTTGGTAGAACTGCGAGTCCCTCAGAAATGATGAGCCAGTTGGGTTGGGAGAGCTTAGCTGAGAGACGAAAGAAGGCTAAAACAATAATGATGTTTAAAATCTGTAAAAATCTTATTGACATCCCTGTTACGTACTTTACACCTGCAAATCCACATGGGCGTCGCTCAGAGCAAGTTTTCACTATCCCCTATTGTAGAACAGATACATTTAAATACTCATTTGTCCCAGCAGGAGCAAAAATCTGGAACTGTTTAACACCAGATGTAAGATCCTTAGGATCAGTAGATGCCCTAAAACTACAACTGGAAAAGCCAATTGTTGCAAATTAATAGACACCAGTTGAATATTTATAGACTTTTTATATTAAGTATGAAATGACAGCAGTGTAGCCTCATCATCGAAAGGTACTCCATCACCACTTTCCTTGATCTTTCCCTAAACACAACTGACAACTGATGAGATTAGACTGCTGCATCATTTATTCTTCAGCAGGGTATGTATGAGTGGAGAGATGGTCCTCAGTAGATACAGGATGGATCTTAAGAAATCCATGATCAGACCTTTCCTGGAGGTGCAAATAGCCTTTTATCCTACATATTCTGCCATTCCCCCTTCCCAGATATTGGCAACTATTTCCCCCTAGATGGCTTGTTCCTGCCACTCCTCCATACCCATTTTATTCCATTAACTTTGTTGCTTAAAAAATTAATTTTTTCCCCTTTTTCTTTCATAGTTACTAATATACTAACCAACTGTACGTAATGCCAATAACTTGGTTTTGTACATTATTGATAGATAGATAGATAGAAGATATGTTAGGATCCTTTAAGTTCTTTTTAAAGACTCAGATCACGGTCTGAATGAATCAGGATCTTGACGCAAGATCCTCCTATAAGGATCTCAATAGAATCCAAAAGGAATTTTCACCAGGATATTGATATGAATGGTCTATTTCATGGACAATTTCTTCCTAGTGAAATTATCTGACCAATTTCACTACTATTTAGGTAGTGGCTTATCTCACAGCCAATTTCACAGCCCATTTCACTTCATTGCTGTACAATTGCTGGCATGTGAAATTAGCTGACCACTTGTCACCCAAGATGAATTTCAAAATGAATTGGCCAATTTCACTAGTGTAGCAATTAGCTGACCACTTTCTATTTTGTGGCAACTTTCACAGCCAATTTCACAGCCTATTTCACAGCCTATTTCACCACTGTTTTACCTGTGCACCCTAGGCCTTTTATATTATTTATTAGGCAACACAGAAAAAACATACCTGGTAGGTTCACAAGGTATTTCAGCTCATCGATATTTTTTGTAGTTAAATGTGGACTGAGGTCATGAATGAATCTCTTATGAGCAATCACTGCATCTTTATTTCTCAGCAACAAACCTGCGTCCTTCTCGTCCGCCATTTCTCTCTTCTTATGACCATCTTGCTAATACAGATTTTCTACATGTCACTTTATTTCATTTGTTGTTGTTGCTGTCCTGAACACTTTTGTAGCACCAATTGATCTGCATGTGGCACAATAGAAAGGTGCAGAGAGATGTTTGTAATAAGTCTTCCAATCTTTGGAAAGTCCCTTCAATGACGTCATGTTCGTCTGCCTTTACCCATGACCAAAAATAAAACGATGAAGTGATTACACCAACAATTTTGCATTGTGCAATCTTTGTACCCTAACGTCAACCCGAGAGATCAAAGCCATTATATTTCTCCGGTGCTGATTTTATCTTGAACAAAATATTGGTTGCCTTCTCTTAGGCAGAAAATAACTTTCAGGTTGTCATCTTGGGTAAGATTGCAAACAGGCATACATTTAGCGGTGTCATCTATACAAAGTAACTATGAAATATGAAGTTTGATCCAACTTCAAATGCTTGGTAAAATCTGGCCTTTTACACAATTTCAGAGTATGGATTTTAACGCTACATGAATTTTGGAGGACTGGAAAATTCATAAATTTTAGGATGCGACTTAATAAGTCAAAATGGCTCACCCTCGATATCTGCCCCATTGACGTTAACCCCAGGGCTTTTGCTTTAAATGATGGTTCAGAAGTTCGAACACTAATGGCTAGGTGTTAGCCATCTGCTTGACGCATCAAACAAAATTAATCCTTCCCGCTAGAACAGTTTGTGATTATGTTTCCTTTCACTAGCGCTTATCGCCAGCGACCTTAATTGATCCCGTGTGTTGTACCCTAAATTATATTTTGGTGATTTCATACCTTGTTGTTCATGACCAATATTTAAAACACACTTACACGTTTCTCTTTGTTTTCCCTCAAAATTTTCACCGCCCTTCGGCGGCCTCTTCAGTGAGAATGTTTGATTTTGCCGAACGTTGCGTTCTTGCACTGTTCGTAAGACTTAGATTCTCAAGATCCATGAATTCGAACACGTTACGTCGTTCTCTTAATTTGTTCGAGTTTCCCCATTCTTCCTTTGCATTCAGTGTTGGGTTTAATTCGTTTATTGAAACTGCTTCAGTTACTTGCCTGAGCATCGCGTCACCAGGGCACATAGCCAATACATCAATGTTCATATCTTGTGGAATTGAATCGTGCCACTCTATCATGTGCTTGTGAAACACCGAATTCTTTTCATTTTGTTCATACTTCACTAAATTTTCACTTGCTCTCTCTCCAATGCTTCTTGCCGTTTCTCAAATATACATTCCTTCTCTTTGGTCGTTTTCTGCACAGCCGAGGCATTTCATTCTGTAGACGACATCCCTCGTTTTGCAGTTTATTTTCGGGTTCTCCTTACAGACTTTGCAGGTATCTTTTCCACAAGAATCATTTTGAAACGGATCAGACTTACTTAAGATACTCCTTAATGATTGTCCTGATCGTTCAACAACTCGTATCTTTAGCTCGGAACTTTTTAGAGCCTTCTTGCACTCCGCCGCTAGCTCTCCATTCGGCGTTGCATCAATAAACATAACTGTCTCATATCCTCCTTTCTCATACCATCTGTTTCTTTTTTTCTGCCTTCTCCGCTTCTCTCCTTTCACGCTGCCAAAATTTCCCCCGATACATTGGACATTCACCCGTTCTGTCCCGTTCAATAATCTTTTCGAACTTTCTTTTGGCCTTTTTGTATACCTTGATCCTGTCTTCTTGCGAATAACTTGAGAATTGCATTCGGTGCAGAAAGTGTTGTACATGCTGTGTTCTCTCGTTCATTTCGCAATGCTGTGACACATTTCTCATTATTCTGACCAGGTCTGCAACAAAAATATTAACCTTGGCATATTGGGAAGTTGCAGAGTCCTTATTGATGACACTTTTAATAGCAATTTTCTTCATGTAATGTGAATGGAGAATTTGTTTACGTGCTACGCTATCTATCTTTACTTGTCAATCCATTGTTCCAGATCTAACACGGGCATCCTTCCCGTGATTTGATGGATAATCAATTGTGACTTTTATGCTGCTGTGAATGCCATTGGCAATTCTTTGAATGCTTTTCATCATTGCTTCATCAGACTGTTGCCATCCTGGTTCTTGTGATCTCATTTTACAAACGATGTTGATGTCATCGACGTATCTTGAATACATTTGAACATTTATTCCATCGTTTTCCAACTTCATTTTCACTTGTTTATCCCACCATACCATAAACAGTTTGTGATTAGTAGATCGAATAAAACCTTCTACTTTAAAGGGGCAGGGTCACGAAACAATAGACAGACCTGTTATCTCTATAATCTGTATTGTTCCCCACACGCTGCCATTATGTTCTGCACAGATTTTGATGGATTGGGTAATCCACACTAAAGTTACTTCTAAAAATCCACCAATATCTCTCCAATCGTACAACATATGAGTGTTTCGTTTGTTTCTCTACGAAATACAAGAGTCCATCTTCAAAGTAACACTTTCATTTTGAGAAAAGCAGTGGAAAATCACAGCGATGTGGCCTATCAAAAATACTGCAAAATCATCGCTTCGAAAGAAGTTTGTTTTCAATACGTGACTCTGCCCCCAGTGGCGTAACGCACGGTGTGCACCTTTAAGCAAAAAACTAAGGGCCCCCAAAACATTTGGGCCCCGAAGGGGCCCCCGAGTAATTTGGCGTAAAAACGGTTTTCTGGATGAAAGCATATGTTTCAGCATTCAAAAAATTATCAAAATGAGTGTAAGACAGGATATGATTTGCGAGTAAGCACATAATAATGATGTAAAGTGACAGTTTTAACTCACTTGATTCTCACCTACCTCAAAAAAGAAAGAGAAAAGGGAAAGAGATGATGCAAAAATCCTTAAGACAAGTTTCAAATTGGAAGTATTAGGGAAGGAGGAGAATTATTTCATTTCATGTGCCATTGATTATTCAAAATATCTTAGACTGCAGGCTTATACCGGTAGTATATTATGTTATTTCCTTTGGTCTTTCAGGAAAACCCTAAACAATTAGTACTTAGGTTCTAAAACTTGCATCGAATATAGTTAAGTATAAGGGCCCCTAACCACTATTTTCACTAAGGGCCCCACACTGCTACGTTACGCCACTGCATGCCCCTTTAACAGGCTGCTTCAAATCGAATTCTCGTTTTGCGAAGTCAGCAGACCGTTCAAAACACTAGCTAAACGGCACTAACCAAAGCGTCCGAAACTTTCTGCATCCAGAAATCGTTCCAACACGAAGAAAGATTCGAAATTGAATTTCCACAAATTCAAGCATAATTTTAGGGATACCATAAACCCAATGTGCCCAACAAGTGATGGGATTGAGGATAAGGAGCACGTTTTGTTGCTCTGCCCTTCATTGATGTTCAATGACAAGATCTTCTCGCTAAAGTTGTTGAATTATTACGACCATCCTTACATCAAATTTCAGTTATTGTACCAATTATGATTAATGAGTTGTGCTTGCAAAATCATCTAAGTCATCGAAGCTCTGACCTGACATCTGATGTGGAACAGAATCCAAGTACATTATCAGTTAGCTTTCTATCGTTTGTAGTGTAGTTCTGGTTATTTTAACGTTACGTTGCTCTTTACATTGACCATTGGGTAGCCATTGTCTTTCGTTCCCCATGGTATCGTACCAGTAGTGTTGTGTAGTGATTAGAATGGGATAATTCAGAAATACACTAACACTTCCTAGACGTTTCGATTAGAATGGTATAGTTAAACGTAAAACACATTGTGAATTTCTATATTTGAATTAAAAAAATATTCAAACGGTGTTCGTTTTGGTAAGGCAATACAATTCTTTCCAAAGAAGAACACATTCAGTTCATAATGACATAACGAGACTTGTTTATTTTGATTAGATTTCATTCAGATATCAGATAAAACACACTTAGATATATATTAGACTCATTTTACATATTCCAGTTACAAAAATCCCCTCAGTTTCTTGCCATTTCTCGATCAATCCAGCTCTTGAATTTTGCAACTCTAGCAAATACTGTATATCCCTGAGTGGCATCACAACGTCCTGAACCCCAGCTCACAGCACCATGAAGTACCCAACTACCATTAGCACCTGTCTGGCAAACAAATGGTCCACCACTGTCACCATGACATCCACTCACACGTGTTGTCCCACCATGTCCAGCGCATACCATCTGGTCAGTGATCTGAAGGAAATACGACATAGCTCATTAAATTTAAGACGAATTTGGTCGAATTCACAAATTAACAGCTACACTGATGAGGATCATTGAATAAACAAATGTGTCTATCAGAGATCAAAATACTACAGGCCTGTTTGAAAATTTGAGAAAAATTGAAAACTTAGAAACATCAACGTGCTAAGCAAATATGCTAAATCTTTCAATCTTCTCTAAAACAGGGTAGCCAATGAAAGGGTTCATGTTTAATGCTGTTTTATCTTTTTAAACCACCAAAATATCTAGCTTTTTATTTGCATGCTTTTACATGATAAATGGAAAGCGCATACACAAAATCATTGGTGATAATTTCAGGGCAACATGTCATCAATGTTCAATCCAATGCGTCAACGACCTGTTTTGGCATCTAGAACAATTTAAATCAGTATGGAACACGGCAAGCCACAAAAAATGACATTTGCTTTACTCGCAAAACTGCTTTGCAATATGGTATCAGTTCACTGCGTTGCTTTGATGCAAAATCAAGGAACAATATTCGAGCTGACATAGAGAGATCGCCACCTGCTTTCAGTTTTTGTCAAAAGCTTGAAACATTTGTATTTATGAAGAAACTATCAACGTTGAGTCTAAAGCGAAAAATGTTGTTCTGGTCAATCGCACAAATGATTAACAAATTTCAAAACCATCTTAGAAAAGGGGTTGCTCTCTGCTCGATCAGTTTATCTGTTGACAGAGCTCCTTCTAAAGAAATTCCTCCCATGCAACATCTTACGTGATGGTTACCTATCGTACGTTATAAATATATATCTATGTAACTTGCAGTCATTGTATGCAATTAGTGTTTTAGTAAGACATGGTATGTTGAGGAAAGGAATTCTAAAATATGAAGTTGAACTGAAATGAACTGAACGACAGAGCAGAAACTAGGCACGCATGCGCAAAAACTCGTAACTTTGAGCCCCCTTAGCTCTCTGCAACAGATCCTAAAATTAGGCAACACTTGATATTTTCTTCCTAAGACCCAAAACTCTTGATTTATCATTCCAAAAAGCTTATCTGTCCAAACACTTCCTTATCTCAAGATTGGTCGATGACGTCATTTTACGCAGTTTCTGCTCTGTCGAACCGAACGAAAATAGAAATTTCATAATCTTACTACTCTCATCCGCGAGGTTTCTTAATTACGGACCACGGAACCATGGACCGCGGAACCATGGACCACGGAACTGCGGAACTAATAAAAAAACATTAAAGAAACCTCGCAGAGGAGAGTATAATCTTACCCTAATTCCCATGTTTCTTGTATTCATGTTTGTGCAGTCAGTGTTTGAAACGACTGGCATCTTTCCTTGTTGCAAAGTATGGTGCATGTTTCCTGGATGTTGTATCTTTCCCCATCCTAAATAGAATCAATTATTACATGATTTCTTTAATGATTATACAAAATCTTAAAGGAATTTTCAAAAACAAAGCAAGTATTCTCAGGCTTTGATGATCTACAATCTTCTCAATGAACCATCAAAACGTTTCCAGCATTTCTAAAGAGAATAATTACGGCACCTTGAAGTAAAGTCTGGTTTTCATTAAATCGTAATTCGTCGCCGAGCATTGTCTTACAGCATCAGCGATGATCGGCGATGCTCTGAGACAATAATCGGCGATGAATTACGATTTAATGAAAGCCAGGCCTAACCAACAATCATACCTTTTTGCACCAATCATATCTATGGGGTTTGTATAAGGTAAGGCTTTGGGGATGGTCCTGGAGATAGTTTGAAAGCTTGTCATGTCCCTTGGGTTGTTATTCTGTTGAGTTGTAAACAATTTTATTTCGGTGATTTTAATTTCATTTGTAGCAATAAATAGTGTCCCCAAGTAGCACAGTATACTGCAGTATGCTGAATGAATAGACACTGTAATAAGCTAATGAATAAATGGATAAACAAAAGAATGGATAAATGAATATCATATGAGTAAATTGGTTCTAGTGAGAGATCTTAGAACCAACGAATCTGGACTACATAAAGGTATAATTACCAGTGATGAAGCATTGTGTTCCTACTGGGACATCCTGGTCTTGGTTTGGCAGACATACTGGTTTGATGTATTTTGTAAATCTGACTGGGCTAGCAAGTTTCATCAAAGCAATGTCGTTATTGATAGTGTTTCTTGAGTAGCTTGGGTGTGAAATGATTTTCTCTACAACCATATCAGTATGTTGTCCATCGCTAGTCGTTGATGTAATGTGTTCTCCAACTCTGCAGTACAATAAAAGGGTTTTCATTAAAGAGCCATTTTGTCCCCCAGGGTCCTTTGTAGGGATACTAAATTTTGAGATTTTCAGAAAATGAAATTTGGCCTCCAAGTTTGATTTTCAGACAGTGTAAAATTGAAGTTACCCGAAATGTCAGCTTTAATGGAAAGCCACAATTAAAGAGAAAGGTTGGGCAATCTAAACATAATTTAGATAAATAGACTGGATTGGCGTCATCCATGCTCTACCTTCAAGTTTTATCACAGTAAATATCAGCAACTTGTATCCTACGTTGTGTCAAAAAATGATTTACTTTGCCCATAGTTGACTGGAAAAACGACTTCAGTGCTATTGAAAATGGCTGGAAGAAAACGGTTGGCAATATTTATTACACGCTTCAACGCGTATTATTCTTTATTCGTCATTGTTCTTATTTATCTTTTTCTTCTTTATTTATTACACGGTTTCAACGCCGAAAGTCCGTCTTAATATTTATTTGATTTTGACATTTTCTTGAGAAGAAATGAAGTAACTGCTGTTTTTGAAGCAACAACTCATTGTGTCTCTCATGTGCCATAAATTCGCAACAACTACTCAGATTAACTTAAAAAAGTTTCAAAATCTAACACAAAACCTATTCTATACAACTTCATAAAAGCGGCAAAACTGAAGATACGACCTCTCCACAGCCGCCGTAGAAACAAACATAATTCTTAGGGAAGCTATCCCCGTTCACACTGGCAAGCTAAACCCGCTTAAACTAAACCAGGTTTCGAATGGAGCTATTATCGAAAATATTATAGAACTATTTCCTGTGAAATTGGGTCTGGTGAACAGGCTACTGCTTTCTGAGAAGAGTGGTTTTGCAAAATGGCTACTCGCTGCTCACTGGAGCAGAAAGCAGAGTTACCTTAAATCTGGGAGTACATACCTGACTTTGAAGTAGCGAGCCTGAGATTCTCTTCCTGAGACACAGTGAGCTGCAGTAACAACCCATTGTGGTGCAACAAGTGAACCACCACACATTGTTCTTCCATTATATAACATAAGAATCTGCCATGGCCATGATCCTCTGTTCGCATTGATACCAGAGATTACTCTTGCTTGGGATACCTCTGGTTTTCCACATGATCCTAAGAGAACAAACTTGATCCGCTGAAACGAGATTCTTTCAATGTACAAGTATTTTTTGCAAGAAAGTAAGAATGGGGCCAGTACTGGAAGTTTCTTAAAATTATCAGAATTTCAGTACTCAGAGTTTCTTACGAGTTTCTTAAAGATTGCATCACAATCGATATATTTCTTTGCCGTCGTGAACATTTCAAAACAAGGATTTGGAAGCAATTCCAATGTCTTTAGAAATTACTCAAGTACCTGCGGATAATATGATACAAGAAAATAGCTTCTGAGGTTATATTTTCCCAGTAATGGAGTTTCTTAATGTTTTGGCGATCTGAGAATTGAGTTTCTTATAAGCAGTTTCTTAAGCAGAGTTTTTGAGCTTCCGAATATATTTGGAATGAGCAGAAATGACTACCACGAATGTTGTATTGATTTGATTTATTGCATCGTCTCGCTATCATCAAACTGAGTAGTAATTACCTGGTGCTTGAGTTACAACAGGTCCTTGAGTGGTCACAACCGGTGCCTGAGTTGTGGCAACACCTCCTCCTGAAATAGCAAAATAGTTGAATCAACTTTGTGTACCTCATTTCTTATTTGAAGTAAGATATATAACTAAGGTATATCAAAAAGGGTGTCAGAAAGAACTTGCCCGGTTCTTTTGTGAAAACAGTGGGAACTATGTTTTAATTAAAAATCTGTTGGGTGTTTATTACTTTGAAGCTTCTGCCTGCCCAAACATTAACACGTAAGGCTGCCTCGGTTATAATCCTATTTAAAACAAATGGTTGTCTATAAAAAGACCAAATCGATCTGTGTTTGATCTTCCCTGTTTGTTCCTCTGCGTGACGGACTAAAAAGAAAGTGAAATTTTAAATTGCAGCTTTTGTCTAAGATTATTATTAACCTGGCACGCGCATACATTAAGTGCACGCAGTCTGTCTGTCGGACCAACACTGTCGGATGGACAAAAATTGCCTATCCTTTTGGCAACACCTTTGTTTTGAATGAACTGAATCGTTTCCTTCAATCATTTTGACTGTCTGTCAATCTGTCAATAGCGATAACTACGAATATGTCATACGTTTGCAGCTGGTACGTCCATGGGCGATTCTGACACGTGAAGAATGTTTCAGAATTGTCCATAATACTTCTCAAATAGATTAAAATCCTTACCTGCCTGTTTTTGTGGGTATTCCCTTTGATTTCCTTGATTTTGTTTGAGCCTTATTGCTCGCTGCAAGTCTCATCCCGTCTGCCATTTTGAAATTTGAAATTCGGCCGTTGGCTGACTTTGCAAAAAGTCATATTTCTCAAGCAGGTCTTCTTATAAGCAAACCCCTACATGTAGGGGTTTGCTTATAAGAAGACCTGCTTGAGAAATATGACTTTTTGCAAAGTCAGCCAACGGCCGAATTTCAAATTTCAAAATGGCAGACGGGATGAGACTTGCAGCGAGCAATAAGGCTCAAACAAAATCAAGGAAATCAAAGGGAATACCCACAAAAACAGGCATGTAAGGATTTTAATCTATTTGAGAAGTATTATGGACAATTCTGAAACATTCTTCACGTGTCAGAATCACCCATGGTACGTCTGCTGTTGCCCCTTTTATTTGAGATATTTAGAAACATACCACATGTGCCACATGTCTTTGCGCAGTTGCGGGACATCCAAGACTTGTATTTATCGTTTGTGCAATAACCTGCCCTTTTCCATCCTGGACAGTTTGATACATACTTGTCCACACATGCTGTGATAAAAAGAGATGATAATTATTAACAATAACAATAATGATCTTTTATCCACCCGGAGTCTAAACAAAGTTAATTGTATTGATAAAAAGCTACCATGGAAGACTGCTAGTCAGAACTTGCTTTTATGAAGATTCTTGCAGCGCAGAGTAATGTATAAAGTTAGAAGTCAGGAATACCGCAAGACGAAACGAAAGAAACGATGAATATTTTTAGGTCGAATATTGAATACTTGCGACAGCTGATATTTTGCTAGACTCGATTACATGTCGTAGTTTCGCTTTTTGCCTGAACTGATATCGCTACAACTATACCCTGGGTACCAGAGCCAAAAATAATAAAAAGAAAACAATAAGGAAGGAAAGAAAGTTGGCTCTGGTCAAATGGTGACATCCATTGTAGGAATTGACCAATGAGAAGCCTATATACCCAATCGGGTATATAGATTGTGTGAGATTTGATTGGATAGCGTGAGTCACATGACAAGACTTCGATTTGATCAGAAAAATTGATTCAGACGGTTGTGATCACGTTTGCTTTCACAACAATGGCGAAAGTTCTGAGGAGAGCTGAGGAGTATGTAATAAGTGGAAAGCTTTTCAGCCAAAATAGGAACTTAACTCCACAACAGTTTGAGACAATAACTTCATTATCACGGAAAAGTCGTTGCTGTTTGAAGTTGAGATTTCATTCGCCCAGTGAACTTGGTTGAAAGTTTAGGCCCAGTTGAGGCAAGGGACAAGAAGGGAGAGCAGTTTCGAGGATTTGGCCGTGATATTGTGATTGTCACGCTATATCACTGAGATCATGGGCACAACTGGCAAAAGAGTAATCGTTGCTGATGAGGACTGCATTACAAACTGGTAGGAACTTTATTACCTTTCTTATTGTATGTGATATGATTTGTGCGATTTGTGTTTACTTGAAATATCGAGGATAAGTCTCACAAAATGATCGTCGCATCGTTGACCATAGATTTTGGATTTCAGATTGATTGCTACCGAAATGTGACATTCTCTGTCTTCAACCCGTTTCTTGCGATAAACTGTTCCTACTGGTACCAAAGAAATACTTCCTGTATCGGTTATTTCGCAGCGAAACTGTAGCGGTTATTTCGCATTCTATCGGAGACTGGGAGATATCAAGGATGGCTTAGTTTTCATATCATTCTTCTCAGCAATTTTTAGTTGTTCAAAGTTTGTTTGAGCAAAGGCATTTGTCAAAATCATAATAATTTACAAATACCAACACAACACGACGTTGGGATTTGACCTTGGTTTCCCCATCCTGGTACCCAGGGTATCCGATAAGTGACTTGACCTTGGTTTTCGCATAAGTGTTTTAACAACCGCAGACGGTACAGTGCAATTTTTTATGATAAATACTTATTTCGAAAAACGTTAAATCACTCTTACTGTAGTTTTGAATTTAGGATATTTCGCCTGAATATCGCGAGACAGACTTCAGTTCCATGTTGATAGTTACAAAAGGCTGGAAGCAATTGAAATCAGTTATTGTGGTCAGACGAATTTAGAATTAGGGGAAGCTTTCAGCAAACATCCAGCTCCACAACAATGAAACTTTTCTCGCCATAATAAAGCTCAGATAACAACAAAAGATGTGATTAATAGTATGAATGACGAAGGTGTTTATTGATTACAATCATTGCGCAAAGGTGATCGAATTGATTAATAATCACGCTGATCAGCTCCAAAACAAGGTTGTGTTATCATTTGACCAGAGCCTCCTTTCTTCCTTCTCTCTTTTCCTCTTACCAATTTCCTTTCATTTAAATTTTGAGGCTCTGGTACCCAGGGTACTACAACTACGACTTATTCCCAAATGCTTGCGGAAACGGTAAAGTTCCGTACTGATTCCATTTGAAACCTTTCCGCTGCTCCACAAAAAGTTCGACTGAGCAGTGTTAGAGTCTCTATCACTATTGCGCACATTCGAACATTCTACAAAATGTATCAATCTGTTGTTCGATTCGCATTCTTTTTTAGAATGTAGCTATGGGCCTAAATCATCTGCTAGTTTTTCCTCACAACCACTGGGTTCTGAAATGCTATAAAAATCAGTTTTCTAGAACTGCTGTACCATCAAATTATGTATCAGTACTTCGGTAAAGGATCATTCTTGCAACAAAAGCAAAAACCACCTTGCTCTAAGCCACATGCTGATCGGTAGACGACAGGGCGACAGAATTCGCCGATTGAAATTTCTTGCCGTTTTTACGGCTCAATGGGAATAAGGTCCTCAGTGGAGCGACAACAACAACAACAATTCAACTCAATGAAATGAGCGTAACTTGAGGGTCCTTATGGTAGTGAGGCTAATATTTTGCCTAAAATTTACATGTCTGAATATTTCCAGAAAAAATCAATTGCGCCGTTTTGAGCAATTTTGAACGAATTTTGCATCTTGGATCCCAATCTGTTTGTCCATTTCTTCCCATCAAAACGAACAAAAATTCGCGAATTTTCCGAAAACCTTCAGCTCGAGAAACCTTTAACAAGATAGAGAATCTAGCGGAAAAGTATCCTCCATTCCTTCCCTGCTTTACATTGTAGGTGTTAAGAGCATACAGATGTTTGTCAGCTTCACAGATTTATATTAAAAGTTAGCAATGTGGATTGTGGAAAGAGCATGCCACATGACCCTTTCTCATACAGCATATATATATTTTCTTCAAATAACAAGCAAAAACTTTACAGTTACAGCAGACAAATATTACTGCTATGTCCCCCTTGGAGTTGGAGCTCTGTACTATTAAAATTAATTGCATTTTATTCGTTTTTAGGTCATTCGGAAACTTTTAAAGTGTTCTATTTTTTAGGATAAATAATAGTAGGAAATCAATACACATGGATACAGACAGGAAAGGAATACTCAAATCCAAGGTAGGCCTTGTGTAATAGATCCTTCATAGAGTTTGTAATGACACCTATTTTTACTACAATAGTAGTTCATATTTGGGACATTTTCGGGACACCCAGTACAAAGGGTATTGCAGTGAGTTATAGATCAATTAGCTGTTGTCAAGAGCCTGTAATTTCCACAGATAAAGTGAACAAAAATATATAATTAAGTATGCTTACCTGATGCAGTTGTTGGTGGTTGTGTAGGTGCTTGAGTTGTAGGGGGTTGTGTTGGGGCTTGCGTGGTAGCACCACCTATTAGGAGGAATATATCAACCATTCTTCAAATGTAGTCGTACATATGCTTTAAACAAGGTCTATTTGCAGCAGTATACCCAATAGCTTTCTTTATAGGACACTACAAAGTGATTAGCGTTTGCATACAAATGAATTTCCACGCCTTGCTAGTCGGCGGAGGCGATAAAAAGTACGTGAAGCCGCGAAGCAGCTTCGTAGGAAACTTGTTCATCTGAAGGGAAGAACAAGGAAGGAAGCAGAGTAGAAGGTAGGAAATGATGAAGGAAACAGGAAATGAAAGCGAAAAGGAAAGAATGAACAATAATCGGGACAGTATCTCGATAATTTTTTGTTAAGGGGATATGTAACGGAATTATGGGTATCAGTTTTCGCGATTTTCAGACATTTCACGCAGTTATGGTGTTCGTTTCAAGAAATCATAATAATTTCGGGAATTATTGCCCAAATTTTCACTCAGTTTGCAGAATTATGGCCCTAAAACTCATCAAGGTTTACGGAATTATGGGTACCGATTATTCAGGCAAAATGAAACGACTCCATCTGATGATAAGTTGAGATACTCCCCGAGAACGAATCTGAGGCGACTAACTATCATAAAAAAGGGCAAAGTTGCTGTAAGTGGTTCTATATTGCCAAAACGTCACCAGAGTACCTTTGATTCAATTAATATGAAGAAGGGTGTAGCATGATTGATATAAACATTTACACCTTAGCTTTGTTTATCCAACTCTGAAGCAAGTTTGAACTACAAAAAAAATTTGTGGGCTTTTTCACTAACACTATAGCTTTATTGGGGGGGGGCGAGGGTGGTTCAATTATTGCTTGACAATCAGCCTTTGTTTTGTTCATCCAACTCTGAAGCAAGTTTGAACAACACAAAAGTTGTAGCCTTTTTCACTAGCACTATAGTTTTACTCGGGGGATGAGGGTGGTTCTATATTTAGGGAATGAAGACCCATCTGACTGTGCGGCCGGGTGGTCACAAGAAATTGTCAATTCATAATGTCCTGTAGGTTTTTTCTCAAAATATATCTTTTTTTCGTGTATTTTGCACTGTTTTCTCATTTTTCGTGATGGAAATTACTTATAAATCAAGCAAGTTACCGAGCATAGATTTTATCTCATGTACGGTTTTTAAGATTATCATTGCATACAACAAACATGACATAAATTGAGAACTTGACTTTCCCTCTTAGAATCAATTGATGATTTCGTTCATGGGTTCCCAGCTTAATCAGCTCCAAACTTCCTCAAAATACATTACCAAGAGTGCTCTATATTTTTACTGTTGTTTTCTTGCAGAAACTTTACGCATCATTTTTGTTTGGTCGTTATTGCTGAGCATTCAAGGGACATGAAAATAACAACACCAAAGCCTTATCAAGAGATATCACGTGCAAGAAATACCGGTTGAAACAGACCCTTTAATAGCCCTGCCACCTGTTAGTAGACTTATTAAAAACATACCACAATAGCCACATGTTTGTGCACAGTTTTTCTTCATATAGCTCTTATAGCGGTCCATGGTGCAATAGCCAGCACGTTTCCATCCTGGGCAGTGTTTTGCATGAACGTCTTTACATGCTGTAAGATCAATAACTTCTATCAGAATAATTGTTTGTCGCATATCAGTTATAGGATTATAGTTTTCTTTTTGAACATTTTATAGATTATGCAAATCGAAACAAACATTTCGCAGAAATAGAAATATAAGAAGAAAAACTGTTTGATGATAACTTAATATGTCTTTCTTTCAGGAAAGCAAGAAACTGGAGAGAAGTGAACTTGGAGAAAGTATGATTCAGAATGAATGACAAACTGCAAGGGAAAGATTGAATGCGACGGGGAACTGCTTTCTCTTGTTCCTTTCAATTAATCCCATTGGTTGTGAGTGTTTTGAAGCTTTCACACACAAACAGTGGGAGAAATTGATAGGCACCTCCTTTGTTAGGCACCTTATTGTTGGTCCATGAATTTAAAATCTTGCAGTAGTGGGCTACCTTAAGTGCAGGACTACCTTAAAGGTGCTGGTTCACTACTGAAACTTTAAATCCACGGACCAGCGGTAAGGTGGCTAAATACGAAGCAAAGATGCTTTCAAGAAATACAAAAAATACCGGTTAAGGTGGCATACTACTGATTAAAATTTCACACTGATACACACTTGGTGTCATATCGCTTATGATTTCAGCTTTGCCTGAAACTAAGTATTGCAGTCAACAGACAAATACACGATGAAGCCATACCTGGAGCTGTGGTAGGGGCTTGTGTTGTAGCAACGGTGCCTGCATTGGAAAAGAAAGTCATGCTTAAGAGGAGGAAGCAGGAACTATGCATTATTGTACGGCTAGGATTCTATAAGACGGCTGAGATGTAGACGGCGTCTCTGCAGAAGGTCGTTTATGGTTTTAAAGGAAATACGTGCATCTCGGAATAAGTACTTTCTTCAAGCTTTAAAAAATAGTATTTTAATATTTTTGATGTCAATAGCCAGTCCCAAATTGTATCCCCTATCACGGGCAATGGGATACTAATAATCTCAATTAAAAATAAGATTTTGGTATGATTCACCTAATCCACATGGTTAATCGTTCCGTGTCTGATATTTGAGTGGTAAATCTGATCCCTGAGAATGGCAGATTGACGTCAACTAGAGCCATTGTGCCACTAAATCAAGGGAGTTTCGTTTGAGTGGCATAATTGCTGCAGGTCACCTACATTTGGCATGTGCAGGGATGAAAAAAAAATTGCCACTGGATGTATCAGAGATGAAAGATGGACTCGATGTATCATACAAAATTCATATTCAAATTCATATATACCTAACTCAGAGTTCCCTGCAGCCTGTAATTTATTTATTACCTCAATGAATGAACGACGAATGAGGTTCCTCAAGCCCATTTTTCCACTCATATTTGCTGCTGGCAATTCAAGCCGTGTTTTGCAGATGTGTGGCCCATGATAAAATATCGTTTCCAGTCTGTTGTTTTTGTCATTTGTATTCCCAGCACCATTTGATAAAATCCCAATCCCACCCTACCACAAAATTCAAATCCATAAACTACAGAAGATCCCCGCATATAAGAACCTACCTTCTCGAGAGCCAGGCTGACGAAGGTTCTTATTTCAAGGATACTTAGATTAATTTCAGCGTACGAAGGTTCCTCGAGGTTCTTCTTTGAAGAGTACCCTGGTTAAACCCATTAGCCATTATCAACAAAGGATTTTCAACCCTGTTAGTTTTCTGGTAATATTATTATACACCTCATAGCTATTTCTAAGCTTAAAGTGCCAGAAAAGGAGGTTTTGATATTAAACGGCAAACTGCGGGCAAAAATGAACACACAAGGACGATGAAAAGGTTAAGTTTATTACTTTGGATAATAACATCATCCTTTATCAAACTGAAAAAGGTTCTCATTTGCAAGGAGTATAAACAGGGATAACAATGAAATTTGTACCCCAGTAAATTCTCAGAAGATGGTGCGAGCATTTGTATAAAAGAAAGGTTCCACAGTGTATCTGATTCTTTTTGCATTGGTATCAACAAGTATCTTTCCATTCCCAATATATTGATCATTCACTACTCAAAAAGTTAGCACGCTGCCAAAACGTTGTATTTCGTTTTGACAAAAGAATGCTTTTAAAAACAGTCATTCCTTCGCAATACGCGTTTCTTAGACAACAAGGCGAGAAACCTTTTGAATTTGTTTGCAGCCGTTTCAAGCAATACTTCTGACATGTTTCATTTGTACTTGGAGGCGGCAAAACAAGGGCAGGAAAGGTGTGGTGGCAAAGACCTAGCGCTTCTACAGAATTTGTGTTTCTCTTTCAACAGTGACCCAAAATTGTACTGTGCTCACTTTTTTCTTTTTCATTTCGGGGATCTCCAATCTCTGTCATGGGCACTTAGTGCACTGGTTGGTGGAGAAAAAATAAAAAAATTCCCCTTAAATCCCCAACAATTTCGGTTATTACGGAAAGTACGTTTTGCCAGTCGCTTAAAGTGCCAAACTTAGACCCCAATAATAAGAGAAATAAGAGAACTGCCATCGGTAAATGCAGCAAAGCAAATTTCATATTTGTAATCTACCTCTTCAGCTCTGAGGGACCCACAATATTTTGCTTGTGTATCTGGAGCCAGAATTAATTGAAGGTAAACACCCTGCAGGCTCTCATTCTTTTTGTACCTTGCGAAGGCCTTATATGTGAGGATTCGCTATATCACTTTGGGCAAATTAAAAATGCAATTCTACCCATTCGAGACCATTTAAAACTTACCGCATTTTCCGCAGGTTTTTGCACAGTTCCTTGACATCCAATCGACGTAACCACTTTTGGTGCAGTAGCCAGATTGTTTCCATCGAGGACAGTCGTTGACATACTTGTCAGTGCAGCCTGCATAGAACATATCTTGTTTAAATCTACCGTCATGGACAACCTAATGCATGCCAGCCGAATAGGACTATTTTGCGTGTGCCAACAATCCATGTTATTAGATAATATTGTCATAACGTATTTCAGAGGCCTAACCATAAGCAATAGGAAACCATGTGTGTAGCGGAGTGAAACTAATAGCCAAGCCACGTTAACCTGCTGTCATTTTTTATTTTAAACTTACTTTTACTTGGTAGTCAGCCAGCTTGTTGCTGTTTTGTGATTTTGAAACTTTCAGTGGTGAGCCACCTTAAGTATAGATCTATCTTAATCGTATCGTTAAAGGTTTACGATCAAGGTGGATCCGTACTTAAGCTACTGAAAATTTCAAAATCACAAAAATCAACAAGATGGCTCAATACTAAGTAAAAATAAGTTGAAAACAAAAAAAAACAATAGGTTAAGATGGCTCGGCAATAAATTTCACACTGCTACACACTTTGTGTCCTATCGCTCATGGTCCAACAGAGGCACGTCATGGTGCATTCTTTCGTTGGATACGTTTCGATTAAACTTGAATAAGTGAAGATACACTTGCAAGAAAATTGACTAGGCTGGCTTATCTATTTGATTTGATTCGATCAAATGAGTTAGTGTGCACTAAGTTGCTTTTAGTCAGACAGTGTGTGGTAGTGTTTTTTTTGGGGGGGGGTTACTTGACTAGGGAAGTGACGGTGGTGTGCGGAAAGCCTTTGCATATCATAAACCTGCCTTGCATAAACAATGTCCTAATATTATACCCTATCGCATAATATTTCTGCCAAAAGACATAATCCACTGTTTCGAGGGAACTATGCAAATTTTCTTCTCTGTATAATAGCCTGTCCTATACTTTTCTTATCAATTAAGATACCTTGTCCCATAAGTTTGGTCACAAAAGGTCACCTTGCCACATAACTTCTACAACAAAAGGACAACCTGTTAAGTGGCACATCCCGTCAAGTCCAGTATGGGAGTAACCCGTCCGGAGGTAGCAAACTTAATCTTGATTGGAATGTAATACGCTAGAATTGTTCATTTCTGTATGCACTGATGGGCAATACTGCATCGAAGCTCATTCTAAAATCTTAAAGCTTCCCTCGCATACTTTAAAGTCGCGTTATATCGATGCCTCTGATCCAAGGTAAGATACTGTGCAATTGAAATGTCTTTAGGATATATGCATGGTTCTTGCTAAAGGTAACGTCCCAAAGGCGCTTTCAAATAAAAGTGAGGGCGACTTGTCTTCTAACAGCTAACAGCTAGATGGCTGAATGATATTTGATATAGCGAGCAGGTTTGACTTACCTCCCTTGCAATGTTGAGAACATAAACATGTAAAAGTGTTTGCGAAACAATATGATAGATAAGTAATCTACTGGTTCACGATTCCTATATACAGTTCATATCTAGCCGTCTTCAATTAGATGTTGAAATGAATGCATTAGTAACATGGTATTCATTTTAGTATTTTAGTTCTCATTTATTAATGAGAGCTTTCACTTTATTGTTACGGCCCAGGCTCAATGAGCCATGCTTCTCCTAAAAATGTATATAGGATACATTTTTGCAGCTGTTAACCTTGTATTGGGAGGTCTTCTATGAATAAAAATTAATTCATTGAATTGAACAGTGAGATCCCACGTCATTTATGTCTCATGAATATCATCGAGGGGTTGTAAGACACAAGTTGTCTCTCTTCGTTTCATACGAACACGACTTGGCCAAGTTCACGTGATAGTCAATGTGATAAGAATACTGACCTGGGGCTACAGTGGTTGCTGGGGCTTGCGTACTACCACCACCGCCACCTAGAAGAGATACATAACATTCATAAAAAGTCAATGGTATCGACAGCAGCAGCGCAAAGATGATCTGACTAGGTTCTTATATATTAAGCATTCAGTGGGAAACGAGGCTATTCAGGTTCTGAAATTGGTTCTTATTTCATTTACTTTCAAAGATTTCTTTTGTTCAGATTCAAACTTCAAGCCTAATATTTGCTGTCAGTTCACATCACTCGAGATCATATAGTCTTATTCACAATAGCAGTGGGTGGATGGATCAAACATTCTAGATAACCCAGTTAAAAGCTTTCAAAGAGCCACTTGAAACTGAAGTACTTGAAATATGGAGCATGTTAAGAGGTATTTTATAACGTGCACATATGGTATTATAAGTTTGCATAGGTTCAATGAATAAGCAACTGGACTTTTAGTCTAATTTGATGATCTCTACAAATTCAAATATCATGCTGAATGGGTTCTTATGTAATGGGGGGTCTAATTTCAAAATTTTAGCTTGTAGGTTCTTAATCACTTGGTTCTTATAGGCAGATTTTTACTGTACACAGGGCTTACCGGTGCATTTGTAAAGGGTATTCATCTGATTAACGTCTTCCTGGCTAAATCCTCGTCTGTTTCCAATGACATTTTGCTTTGAGGCATCTTTGGTTTGAATAGTGATCTTCCCTGAACCAAAAGCAGTCTTTCCGTAATGCATGACACTCTCGTAATCATATGGTGAGTTCATGCTGTCAATGTTGGAGGACGACTGCTTTCTGAAGTTGTAGTCCATACCTAAAGAAAAAGATTTGAGAGATGCCAAAATCCGTCTACGTAAGTACGGGTTACCTCTACGGTAAGGGTGACTCTTAGCCTTACTCCACAAAGACCAAGAATGCTCGAAGGACACAAAGAACTGCTAAGATGAACCAAAACATTCCGGATCTGTCAAGGCCTTAGAGCCAATGATTTACAATACTAACATAATGATTTAAGTTGAATGAAATATGATATGATCTGAGATTCAGTCAAGACAATTAGCCTAAAGTCACCCTTCTTGTTCTGAAATTCCGGACGAAGTTAAGCTTTCCTCCTGATATACCTACGGATTGAGTTAATAAAAAAGCCCAGCCTTTGACAAAATGCTGCTCCCTGAATAGCAAAGTAATAATCTTAGGCCCTGTTTATATGAGGAAAAACACCTCACCTGCCAGACCCGGGGCTGAGAGGCGAGGTAGATTTCAGTCACTGTTTATATGAGATTTTTCACCTCACCTGTCAGCCCCGGGGCTGAGAGGTGAGGTGGAGTAAAGTCTCTCTTCCGTGAAATCAGGATGAACTGACCAATGAGAATCAACGAATAGATTCAATTCACCTCACCATACCGGTGGTGTTTCGTTTATAAGGCAAAATTTTACCTCACCTAGGTGAGATTCCACCTCTAGTGAGGTGGGACTTCACTATACCGGTGGTGTTGTGTTCCTCATGTAAACGCGAAATGAAAGAACAAAGGATTTTATTGGAAGGTGGAATCTCACCTCTCAGCACCGGGCCTGGCAAGTGAGGTGTTTTTCCTCATATAAACAGGCCCTTAGAAACTGTCTTTTTTATTTCCTATATGCCCAGTTACGTTCAGAAATTTACCCGGCTTTAATTGGCAACTCATTCCCGTCGATATGGGAGATTTCCTGCAGACAGTCCCTTTCAAATACATGCAAAAACGAGTGAGCGGCGAGCAAAATTCCCCTTTGTTTTCCTTCCTGACAATAATGACACTTACATGCGTTTATTTATTTTGACCTCATGTGAGAATGGAATCACTTTGAATAAATTTTCCGCACTAGGGGGAGGCTTTCATTGCACTAAGAGAATAGCATTGCTAAATCGTGCTCAAGTCATTGTTGTACGGTAAACGTGTTGAGGAAACTTGCTCGTGATTTTGGCATGGAATCTCAGGCTTCTCGAAAGAAATTTTCTTAGAAAATTCAGTGTTAAATCAGAACCGAAGCGCCGATCGCAGCCAGGAAAAATTCTACAAATAATTGAACATTTTAGCTATTTAGTCGAATATTGCAAAATATTATTGCTTACTCTCGAGTATCGAATAATCGCCCCCCCCCCCGCTTATTAATTTTTGGAAAATTTTCCAACCCCCGCTCTTATTCTAACCCCCCTTTATTAATTTTTGGAAAAATGAAATGAAATAAACATAATTTTGTGAATAAACGCAAGAAAAAGTCTCAAGAAATGCATTCAACAGAACCAGTGTTCAAAAGTAAATGTATCAGTAATATCACTGTTCACATTAATATATAAAAGATACGTGTTCACCAAGAAGACGACTATTTTCTATTTCTCCAAGCACCGATTATTCCAACCCTTCCGATTATTGTTATATCGAACCATTTCCAACCCCCCCCGATTATTCTCACCCCCCCCCCGTTTATTCGGTACTCGAGAGTCAGGGAGCAGAAGCCTTTCAAAGGCCAGGCCTTTTTGACTCACCCGCTATGAGATGACTAAGGACTTAGCAGTTGGTATAGAGTCTTTACTGTGAAAATACACCTTACCTCGTGCAATATTTTGCCAAAGAATGGTGACATAGTTATCTCTGTCTGGTCTACTTTGTTCATGGTAAAACCCTAGACTATGGGCGATCTCATGCATGACAGTTCCCTTGTACCAGCATCCACTTGCAAGGGATATCCTATTGGCTCTCCTGTAGTAGCCTACTGGTGAGGAGCAACTGCAAGAGATAATTGACAGTTCAGTCAAAGTAAGTAGTGGGTAAGCAATAAAGAAGCTAGAGTTTTCTGGTTAAATCAATATTTCAGACTTCGAATGCGCTCTTTTGGACCAGCAGAAATTTAACATGCTGCAGCATCAGTTCGCTTTGATTCTGGAAGGTAAATTCAAAAACCGAAGAGTAACATTTCATTCGCAACTAATTATATCAAGAGAATCAACCTCTCCTCTAATCCATATCAATAGGCTGCAATTTTCTACTTGTTTTTAGTTGCTATTGAGTAAAAGGCTGTCGTAAAACTGACATAGGTCTGCAACAAATTGCTTTCCTGCGAATCGAGGACACAATCAGATTTTAGAACGGCTGTGATGTGATTAAATCTCAGGCTTTGCAAATGCTTTTAAAGTAAATATCATCAAAAAATAATACGCCGGAACTTTAACCACCCTAGGCAGACAAGAAACATACACTAAGCAGAAAGGGTTATTCAAGCGGCTATTTAAAAGAATTGATAACTTATACAATGTACTCTCGAGTACTGAATAAACGGGGGGGGGATGAGAAAAATCGGGGGGGGGGGGGTTGGAAATGATTCGATATAATAATAATCGGGGGGTTGGAATAATTGGGGGGGGGTGCTTGGAGAAATAGAAAATAGTCGTTTCTTAGTGAACACGCATCTTTTATATATTTATGTGAACAGTGATGTTGCTGATGCATTTACTTTTGAACACTGGTTCTGTTGAATGCACTATTTGAGACTTTTTCTTGCGTTTGTTCAGAAATTATGTTCACTATCAATTCATTTTGCCAAAAATTAATAAAAGGGGGGGTTGGAATAAGAGCGGGGGGGCTGGAAAATTTTTCAAAAATTAATAAGCGGGGGGGGGGACGATTATTCGGTTCTCGAGAGTACGAAATTGAGCAGCGTTGAGGACACCATACCTCTTCTTTGGGTATTGCCTGCAGGCAGGCGAATCCTTTGTTTCTGTTGTAGCATTTGATTTTGGTGTTCTTGTTTTGATAAAATATTGCTTTACCTTTTAAAAAGTATTTCTTCAGATATTGATAACTGACTTCACATTCATTAGGATAAGAACCAAGCTATTTGAAGTCTGAAATGTATTTTGTTATATGCAAAATTTCACAGTAGCATAAAGAAATCACACTACAGCAGCTTACCCGCCTCCTTTGTAGAAATAAAGATATCCAGGTTCATTTGTTCTTCGTACGAAACGTAAGCAGGTGAGCCTTTGATAATCAGCAATTGCAGCATTGATTGCAGACACAGCTCTTGACGAAGAAGCTGAAGAAATGATTAAAAAACTTTTCACGATCACTGCTGTCATTATGGGGAAAGGACAAAATGCATGGATCCTGAATGAATGAATGAATGAATGAATGAATGAATGAATGAATGAATGAATGAATGAATGAATGAATGATAGAATGCATGACTGAATGAATGAATTACTGAATGTCTGAATGAAGGAATGACTGAATGAAAGAATGAATGAATGCATGAATGAAAAAGCTATGAACAAATGGATGCGTACATGAATGAATGGGTAAATAGATTAATGAATGAATGAACGAACGAACGAAATAATGAATGAATAAGAAACGTTTTACATGAGAAATATCCCCCCGTGTTGAACTGAATACAGACTGATTTTCATTGCCGTAACTTTTACACTGTTCCATGAAACAGGCCGGGTTGAAACTCAAAGCTGGCTAAGCTCAACTGGGACTATGAAAAGTATTGAAATTAGTGGTGATTATTGATATTTCCGTGTAAAAATACAAATTTTCAGGTTGGGGCGTGTTGTAATCAAATCTTTGCATTTTGGGATTCACATGGTACGACCTATTATCTGCCTGCGTTGAGGATTCATGTAAACACAGGCAAAATAAGCAATATGCGTGACATCCAATACAGACAGATTTCTCATGTAAAACAGCTCAAATGTAAGAATAACGGAATGTGATTACGGAATATGCTTCTAAACTTCGAGTTAAAGGAACCTATCAAAGCATATAAAAGTGACTTGAGCCATTTGCGGTTAAATCAAAGTATGTAAGATGTTATTATTTTCTGCTGACATGTACCGCATTCACATTGACAAAGCTATACCAGCTTTATTACCAAATTTCAGCCAATCAAATGCATTTGCTTTGTTGCATTGACCAACAAGAAGGTCTCATTCGACAATTTGATTTGGTTTAAGCTGGTATAATGTGCAGATGTGAATGGGACATAAGTTCACAGAATATGGTTCGGCGGGCGACAAGGTCTTTGAACCACTATTTTTATCAAAAGCTTATACATATTAGATTCCCTAAAAGATTCTTCGAGGCTCCTAGAGACGCTGTTTAGATCTATCTCTCATTTTTTGCTTATTTCCAGCTGACACTAAACTAAAATCTCAAACAAAATAGAAACTTACAGATTGACGAGTCCATGTCGTAAGGGATGGTTGTAGGCCATAGATTGGTCTTTGTTGCAGCAAGTGGAATTTGGTAGTTTGCTTCACCATTCTCGAAATCTCGTTTTTGGTCTTCAGTCAGGACCATGTCTCCTTCGAAGAGTCCGTTGTCTATAAAGGAAAATCACTCATTATCAGTAACGTGATGGGAAATTACAAGCAAAATTCCAATCTTAGTGGCTTATAACTGATAACAATGTAAAATAAGGGAAAACTTGATATGATAAGTTCTCTTATTTCATCTTGCTGGTATGGCTAATTTGCAATTTCTTCTCCTCAACGCAAGATGACTCTGTTAACTGATGTTATTAAAAAAAACTATCAATAATCTCAGGCTTGATTATCGCTCCCAGCTGTTTGTCAAAAATTCTGCTAGCAATGCTGTCAGCCTACGAAATGCCAAGACTGATTTTCTCGTCCCTTTCATGAAACTAGTCATAGGCGGAGAGCGTTCGCAGTTCGTAGAGCAAAAATCTGGGATGAACTTAGCCGCGCGGCCAAGGAAGCTCACTCTTTACACCTTTTAAGAACATTTCAAAGCAGTGGCGGTGCCACGGGGGAGGAACTGTGGGACCTGTACCCCAAGGTTCCAGAAGTCGGCAAAATTGCCCAAGAAAAATGACATAAAATTAGCTGGGTATGCCTTTAGGCTGAAAATTATGATCGAATCCCACAACCAGTATTCTTCGAATTTTTTAGAGCTGGCGCCGCCACTGTCTCAAAGAAAACATAGGCTTCAAATCTTTAAAAAGCTGGGTGCAAACTTCTATGAACTATCTTTTTTAACTGAACGGTTTCAAAGAAACTTGAACTATTTGAAAGTAAATCTACCGTTGGACTTTTCTAAAATCTTCAATGTTTTCAAAACTACAGTGTTTTTCTTCTTTTTAAGAATTCGAGAAAATTTTCGAAAAAAAAAACTTGAAACCATCGTAATTTCTTAGCCTGTTGACAAAAGATCAAATAATTTTCAAGAAAACCATAGTTTATGGATGCCTACAACATGGTATCAAGCAAAGCTCTTTTACTCTTCTTGTTTGTGATTTGGAAATTTGATGACGTCACATCATAAATGAGCTGAAAATGAAATAGGCTGTAATTTCGACAAATATTCAAGATTTCTGAAACGTCCAATGGTAGAATCAAAGTGGCTAAAGTTTCTTTCAAGTCATCCAGTTTAAAGAAAGAGGTCACTGAATTTTACAACCTCCATTTTACACCAATATAATGATTTTGGAGCCTATGCTTTGAAAGAAATGTAAGTAAATCATTAATGTTATTAGTTTGATTTTAGATTAGTATATTTTCATTTTGTAAATCATTTCTAGTATGGCCTCAAGAAAATCAGTCTTGTTGACTGACGCGGCTTCCGAGGATGAATAATTCTAAATGAAATAAAGATGCTCTCTGAACATCTTCACACATTTGTTTCTCTGGTAGATATTTATTGTGACAGGAATCATCAAATCCTTACGTGAATGCAAAATACAATGATGTATTTCAAAATAGCTTTCAAGATATATCATATGGAGATCACCTTGAAGAAATAATTTGAAGGAGGCATGTAGAAAAGTGATCAAGCTCCTACCACAGACAAGCCTATTTGACAGATTTTTTGTTCAAGAAATTGCTTTAGTCTCATTGTCTCAAAATCCTGAAAGAATATCGTTGGGTCTATAGTTCAGTTCTTTGAATCCTAAAATAACCCTTCAGAGACTGTAAATATACTCTCAAGTTGCCCATGTTATCGATAACTCCTCTATCTTACAGGCAAAACAAATTAAATGAGAGTAGATGCAAAAGATGACAAGAGCATGAATACAAACAGTGAACAAGATTTGAACACAAAAATAATACTTACTTTCCATTGGATCGTTAGCAGCAATTAATGTGGCACAAAGGCCAAGCATAACCCAAGTCAAAGCTGCCATCTTCAAGACTGTGCCTAGCAATTGGTGACTTGCAAGTGACAGATTATCACAACAGCTGGCATATATAAGGGAAGGTGTTTGTTCATTTTATCCTAAGTGTGTATTTTAGTGTTTACATTTAGCGGGGTAAGTTTCAAAAGAAAATACTACTCACAAAAAACAGAGGGATCAAAACTATAAAAGTTATATACACAGGCTGTGCAAAATGGTTAATAAAGTAAGGGCTACCAACAAAGTTGCACATTTCAAGCAGCTAAGCTAATAAAAGGACCAATTTATATAGCTCATTAGCTAAGTGATTGAAAAACGTATTGCCAACTTGATCTATCTATATGTAGCCTATTTGCAAAGCTATTTGTACATATGCACCTGCGTAAATACAATTCGTGTACTTCTCGTTAATTCCTTGAACCTTCTTGACATTTTGCAGTAATTGACACCTTGTTAGTTCATAATGTAATGATAACATCCTATGATAATGGGGCTGAATTCAAAAAAGTGTTTTAAAGTATATATTTTTGTTAGCTGCCGTGTTTGGGATGGCGTTAGGAACAAATAAGCAAGGAAATCGCGCTGGGTACAGAAGCAGTCCATTTCCCCTGCAGTTGTCCTCGAAGCTCGCTTAACGGTTTTCAATTCTAATCGGAAATATATCCCTACAAATGTCGAGAAACGTAGGAAGCAACACTCTCCTATTTAGAGTGAATAAATATTTACTGGTGTATGTGGCATTTCTGTGCAAATTAAGACCGTTGCTAGTGATTCGAAAATTTGATCATGCATCGAGGGTCTGTTTGGAAGGATTCTGAAATGAAACTGGCTTGTAGCTTGAGAACAGTCTTTACGGGGTGAGTGGCCGAGTGGCTTATACAGTCTTCATCAGGTGACTGAAGTTAAGCTTGGTCGAGTGAGGTCAAACTCTGGATGGGTGACCTCGGAGGTCTGACCTCACAACTCACCTCGTCGTCCTTCGGAAGGGACGTTATACTAGGAGTCCCATGCCTGGATGCGGCATGCACAGTGGGCATAGATTAGCCTTCAGTTGCTAGAAATCCTGACAAGCCTACTCAAAACACGTTGAAAAACAAAACAAAACAAAAATCAACATTTATAACGGAACAGGCCTAAATCAATATTCTGAACATAACTACAACGCAGGTCTTAACGGTGCATTTTGCATAACCTTCGGAAAATGCAAGAGAGCTGCAATGAGGTTTGTTGAAATAAGCCACAGCTTTACAGGGCGTTCTGAAGAATAAAAATAGCAAAATAAGGAATTTGAAGCTAACTGACGATCCATCTTGAGAAAGTTGAAAGGTTAGGTTCACGAAAAAGCGAATTATCAATGCAAAGCAGCTTGGCTGCTTTGATTCACGGACTTTCAAAACAGATATATAAGCTGATACTTAGTTCCCTGATGTCTGCATCTTTGCGCAGTGATCGATACATTAGAAGAGCTTAGAGTAACTAAGATATCAGAATTCTGAAACATCAGTGCGAAGAAATTCCAAATTTCCTTTTCAGCTGTGAAAATAGTTTTGTCGGTAACATTAAGACTGTTTTTACACGAAACCTGGATAAACACCACAAGATCCAAAGGAGCATTTAACGATAAACACACCCATACGATTTTTTGCTTAGCAAGTGATATGGTGTTTGTAGGTATCAAATCAAATTTCACTAAGTTCCACGAATTTGGACTTTTGAGCTGCTAACTGTCTTTAAAGAAATGGAATTTAAAATGCGTTTCCTGCAATGTGCGCCTTGATACGTATGGGATTCATTGGAAATTTCTCTCTTCTTATGAATCTACTAAATTAAAACTAAGATTTAGGAGCACTCCTTTATCTTGTATCCTTTCAACGAGTAACAAGGCTAGGAGGTACAGTGCAAGTCATGCACGCATTAAACTAGCTTTCCTGCCTAAAAAGTCTTGTAAAGAAGCATTTACAGTCCTTTGAATATTTTAAAAAATTTTGTCATGTTAATGTGCGGAAGGCCTGCACTTTAGTGGTTCTGATAGAAATATTACCAAATTCATTACCAAATTTGAAATATGATGAAGAAATTGACTGAATGCAATTTACAATAAAAATAATTTCAACTATTCTCGCTCTAAAATACTAGTAAAATAAAACGACAGAAATGATCAAAATGAAATAGAAATAAATGTATATAATAAAGTAAAAATATCGTACAAGATCTGACGTTGATATATACAAATAATCAAATCGTACCTCAGCCTCGATCAAAGACTGTATTTCGTTTTAAAGTCAAAATTTCTCGGGGATGTCGCAAAGGAGAACGAGGCACTCCGTGGCTTGATGCATTTCGATTCTTTGATTGTATCATATGATCCAGGTCCAGGTACGCATTCTGTAAGAAAGTCAAGTCATACAACATTCTGTCATTTTCAAGGGATAGTCTCAATAAAAGCGGACTTTTTAGGAATTTTTTACCAATAACAACAAGCGGTGGGAATGCTGCATGTGTCTTCTACCAACAACGGTGGAAGTTTGAGATTTTCATGTCCCAACTTTACGAAAAAATGACCATGGAAAGATAAAAACAAAGATTAAATGATGTGTATGCTTTTAAGCTATTAGCTATAACCGAACAGTCTCCTAACTCTGATCAATTCTGTCCCAGTTGTTGCTCAGTCTTAAGAATATTGGGGCTCACACATCATACTCCCTAGTAGCCACAGCCTTGTCGTACTTAAAATTGGGAGATCAAATACTTTACCTCTTTTTGGCCAAAGGCTGGTCCCTTGTTTTCGTCCTTGTGGAATTGTAAAGCAGACTTTGCGATTCATAATGCGATCTTTACTTGTTCCAGGGCGGTAAGCATTTGGCGCTGGGTCATTTTCGCTCCCTGCAAAGGCAAATTCATTGATTCAGAATGTATATCCTATTTTTCTAAGCTCTATTTCTTACTTAGGATTGCCCTCCAGCAGAAGCTATGGGACCATTATATACAATTCAACTTTGTGACAAACATAAAACATGGCTTAAATCATTAAAAGGATGGGTGCAAAATTCAATGACATCATTCTTTGAATTAAAGTGCTCGAAAGGAGCTTGCAGTAATTCGCTTGAAATCTGCCGTGGCAACTTATCAATATATTGATTCTTTTCAAAATGGCGATACTCATTGATTTTGAGGCTATGACGTCATCAAATCTATAATTTCGTTAACTAGGAGAGTTACAGACTTCTGCCTGCCACCATATTGTAGACATTCATAACATTCATAAACTATGGTTTCTTTGGAAAATTCTATCAATTTTCCTCAAGGAATTTTGGATTCACGATGATTTTAAGTACAAAATTTTCGACGAAGTTTTACAAAAATAATCTAAATACCGCCATTTTGAAACTAATCAAGATATCAAAAAATTGCCACAGCAGATTTATAGCAATTATCCAAAGTTCCTTTCAAGTCATTCAGTTCATGGAAAAATGTGATACAATTTTCACCTAACTTTTTATAGATTTGAAAGATACAAGGATAATGCTGGTCAGCTTTTGTGACTGACATATATAGACAAGAAATGATTGGAGTGCACATGTGTGATTTGAAAGACTGCTGCTGATTGGCTACCTTTAGTACGGACTTTACTGTTATGGAAGAGTAGTGTTCTTTAATGCTACTGTCTGTACGCAGGTTATATCGCTGAAAAAGTGATTAGATTCTCCTTGCGATTTCGGTGGAAATACGGTGGCAAAAAAGAAACTACATTGAAAAAACTAAAGGCAAAAGGACATTTCTTTTCCCACATTGAAAACCACCGGAAAAGTAATTTTGCCTTTAATTTCCAAAGAGAAATCTGGCGAGGTTTGGACGATTGCTGTGTTTTGATTGGCTAGATTATATTTTGCCGCAAAGAAAAGTAATGATAATAAGATGGAAGCTTAAGGCAAAGGCGTATACCTTTCCGTATCAGAGAAAATTCTTTTCTTTTACCAAAAGTGTGCGAAGGAGAGTGATTAAAGACTGTTTTTGAACTCCCAACTACATCTGGAACATCATAATGGGCTGGAGAAGGCCATTTCACCTGCAAAATTAGGGAAAGAGACAGCAAATCAATTTCGAGCAAGGTTGTAAGTGCAAATGGTGAAGTCAAAGACTTCTCTTTGAAACAGTGCAAAGATGCTTCAAATAACAGAGTTCTGCTGTGCCAGGTTCTGTTTGAAATATAATGTGTATAACCATAGTGCTGTGAGCTATCATCAGCAATGCATAAGTCGGATATTTCATGTTTATAAGCTTTTGAATGGAAATTTGGGCGCCTTTTCTAGACGAATTTTTGACCCATCTTACAGCTTGATTGTCTTTCATGCATTTCACAAGTACAACGGATTTTCGTACAGTTGAGCTTACTTATGTTATCCGCACTCATAGAATAGGAGAAAAATCACGAAGCTACCTTGGCTTTTCCCCTATCAAACAATGTTGGACTTCCTCAAATCGACCCAGCATTCTATACCATGCGTTTTTGTATGTCTGAATTTTTTCACACTCGGTACATACAGGGATACCAACTTTGTCACGATTTGCAGAAATAAAACATTTTGTGGCTTGTTTTACCACATTCTGCTGTACTTTGTCCCATCTAATCATTCCACTTTTGCCAATTTTGACCAATTGAACGGGAAATTTCAACTCTACAGAAACAGTAGGGGATGCATACAGCCTAGCTGCACCCTGTAACACTTACCAAAATGAGTCGAAGGGTTTCTCTTTTCAAGGAAAGAAAATTTATAAACGTACCCTTGTATCAAAGTCAGTCTTCTGAAGCCATACGTGGTTGTGTGAAAACCATTCCTTACTCCAAGATGTTCGGTCACCTCCGGCTGCATGAGACATTTCATCAAATTTCGAGATTGTGTGTGAAGGAAATGCAATTCGAATACAAGAAGCATGCTGCAAGCTGCTGAAAATGCTGTCAGTAGACAAAATCGGCCAAGTTTTGTTTACACCCAGGTCAAGTCATTTGATCGCAAAGTTGTGCCATGGGTGCAAAAAGCAGCATGATACTAAAACTTTCTGAGAGCATGATCATACTACTTGAAATAGGTAAAACAAACCTTAGTCAATTAGGTCTATTCAACAAATTTCAGCTGTGTTTTCAGCAGTTTCTGCATGCGTTGAAAGTGAAAACTTTCATAACATTATTGAAGACTTTATAATTTCAGTGGTGTGAACATTTAAATCCAAATAAAGATCTTGAATTGTTGATGGAATCATTTACTATGTCAATTTAGACAAAACTGTGAACTTATGTACAGACATTACAACAAAAACTTGAGCTTAGCTATCTACACCTCTCAAGTGAAATGGAGTATTCTTTGAACAAAGCACGTTTTTGAGATAACAAGGGATTTAGCATGTTGGTCAAAGACTGTCATGTCAAGTCAAGAAATACACGATACACCAAGGAAAAAGGGCAGTGATTAAATATTTCAAGACCATGCAACTATTTACTGTTCTAAACGTTGAAAAAGCTTGCACGATGTGTAATAATTCCAAACAATAGAACTAAAACAGGAAACTTTGCATGATAAACAGGACTGTTTTATGTCCGGGTACACAATGTAAAGCGTTAGGCTCTGGGTGTGCATCTTTTTACTTTCCCAATTGTATATGAGTATAAGACTAGTAAAGAAATCCTAACGTACCTCGATCTTGTTGAGTCTTTGGTCTAAGCGTGTAAGATGGAAATGAACTCATCTCAGGTTTGTCATTTGGTGGATCATAGCTATAAATTGTTGGTCCACCCAAGTCTCCATGAAGTGGAGGCCTTGATTCTATGCATTCTCTCAAACCTGTGAACAAGAGTTGAGAATGTAGTAAGGTAGGTCTTTGAATATCTGATGTCTTGGAAATCTGCAGAGAAAAAGCTAAGTTTTCAAAACAATGCACTTTCTGAAAAAGGTTGGAATTCCAAGACTGAAAGATTGGGGAGAACTTCCCAAAAGAATATGAATAGAGGACTGCGCAAAAGATGGCGGAGAGGAATTTTTTACCGAGATGCATTGCGTTCCAATTACAAATCTTTAACGATTCTTAATGATTCTATAGGAATTCGATTAAAGAATGCAGTGCATCTCGGTAAAAAATTCCTCGCCGCCATCTTTAGCGCAATCCTCTATTCCATTTCTAATGGTCTTAAGTATGCATCTACTTTTGTCATGTATGAGAAAGGAATCTAATAGTTCTCATTAATTCTTTTACTGAATGATCTGCAAACTTTTAGGTGAAAGAAACAAGAGATTCCTTGCGATATTGGAGCAGAGAGTTCCAGCTGCCTAGACTATCAATCATTTTAGCACAGCCAGGACATTAAAAAATTTTCCTGCAATCTCCTGAAACCAGAATGGCTTTAGGAATAATGAGTTTCTTAATGTTTGGTTTGCAATGATAAAGGGTGGATGATTTTCTCTTTAAAGAGAGTAAAAATTTAGCAACACTGGGAGGCAGTGGCTGCGGTAAAAAGGAATAATGAGAATAACTGACATGCGCACATTGTTTCTTGAGCTACACAATAAAATAGCATGGATCAAACTTCAAATACAATAGGAGGGAGGCTTTGATGCTTCAAGGGTTGCAGTTTTGGCCAATTTTAGCCCTAAAGTTTTGGGATTTACGTTTGAATCATATGAGTTTTTGGGTCTTGCGATCTGTCACGGGTTGTAGGTTTGGCCATCTTTAGTGCTTGGGTTTCAAGTATTTCATTCAAAAATTCCTATTTGGTTGGGTTTTTGAAGTCATGCAGTACATATAGTAAACTGAGCTTGAAAACTGGCTATCAACGCTTAAAACAATGCAAAGAGAGTCAGTGAAAATAAAAATGCAGAAAACAATTGAAGATTACTGCAAAAATTGAAGATTATCGTTCAGAACTGCAGTTTCTGATTTGGTTTTTGTTCCTTCAGGTTTTTCAGGTTTGCTAATTTTGAGCCAGGTTTCGTCCAGGTTTGCAGGTTCCGGTACCTCCCAAAGCCCCTTCCAATAGGTAGGCCAGCTCTTAATTAGGTCAATTCCCTTTAACGTACATGTGGATTGCTTACTTGGTAATGTAATGTTCTCTCCTTTGTTTCTTCCCAACAGTGCTCTCTTCCATTTCCTTGTTGTAAACAGATATTCAAAATATGTGGTATCAAGTTACAGTACAAGCAGATACAACAAAATGAGCACAAAATATGCATGTATGTCTTAGGTGCAAGCACAAATTGTTCTGTCAAAAAGCTCTTAGAAAACTCCAAAGAACTCTTCTCCAAGCTCTTGGAGTTAAGGGTGGCGCCATGGGATGGACTGGGATGGGCATGTCCATCCCACTTTCTTTAGGTTGATATTCACTCCTGAGGACACAAAAATTGATAGGTTTACCTTCCGGCCATCAATTCTCTCTCTTTTCCACCCCACTTTTTCTTGGCTGGTGCTGCCCCTGCTTGGAGTTTTAGTAGCTCTTAAGAACCGTAATCATGGTTTGCAGAATTTTGGAAACCATTACAGATCTTTCACTTGGAATTGGGTTTGCAAAAAAAATCTAATTTTAACATAAGATTGTCTCTGACTGCTTCAATTAAAAGATTCATGAGCAAAGGCAGTGGTGGATACAGTGCAAAATTGAAGGACATCCTACAGAGAGGGAGCTATAAATAATAGAAAGCAAATCTTTGGCCTCTTTGTTCTGGCTCTTCAGAACTAGTCTACAATTGCACACCTTACAGGGTTTTGGCAGCGTTTTGGTAGGGTAGCTAAAAAGAGTGCTTTAGGGTTATGATGAAGGGGGTACTGCTCACTAAAACAGGATGCCAAGTTGAGTTCTATTCTGAAGGAGGGGCAGTTACCCACTTGACCCCTAAATCCACCACTGGATATATGGAAATTAACGCAACTGGGGGTCAGAAATTTGATCAAAAGGTCACTGTCCAGGATCTGTGAATCCTAATTCATATTTACCTTCTAGTCACAGTAACTGTTGACACTTTCAATGACTTTGGTGGAAGCTTGTTCTTCAAATAAGGCGGTCCTTGGGTTCGCTGTGAAGATAGATTCTTTTCAGCAGGAGGAATAAAACTGGTCTTCTGATCATTATTGCTTTGAAGCCTTGGAGTGATGTTTTTTACTGGTGGCAACTGTCCATCGTGATAATCATCTTCATTTTGCTCACCCTTCTTCATCTAACCAACAGCCGCTTGAGGCTTAAGATTTGTTTCTAGATGGGATGTCAGTTGCTATATATAAGGTGTGCTAAAACAATTCAGCCATTTTAGAATTCAGTATGCCTAGAATACTGATTGGATTGGAATAAAATAAATCCTATTTGATAGCAACAGGACTAAAGATTTTATGGATTTTTCTTGTGCTTTTGTTTTTAGTACTGGAGGGTAACTTTTAAGCAAATAACTTGGTTGTAAAATGCTTGAAAAGTCTTTATGCTTGACTGAATCATAAACAAACTTCTCACACAGAACAGCCCAAAAGTACATAGTTCATGGGTATTATTGCCATGGGATCAAATGGCTTTTAGTATACAGTATATATTGGGTGAGTCAGAAAAAACGTGGGGCGCTTGTTGGACTGTGGTGTTGCATTGAGTCATTTGATTATCATGAACTAAATTTTTCTAAGTCACCCAACAGTCTAACTTATATCATAAACCTGGTCAGCCATGGTACCATGGCTGGCTGATGGTACCATGTACCATGGTGCTTGACATACATTTTGGACCACAGTCAATATCAAAATCCTCAATTTTGTTTCCAGTATGAGTTCCACAGTGAAGAGGCTTAATGTAAATCATCTGCTGAATGATTAACAGTTGTCATTCTGATTAAAAAATATAGTATAGGCCAGTGGCGAAAAATTAGGCCCAGCATTACCCTACCCTCTGGTCTGGGCCTACTACTGTACTGGCTTGAAAAAAATGCCGGGGAGGCTCCTCCTTCCATTAAGCACACGTCTACGACTACGGTACGTGGCTTCATTGAATGTTACAAGCTTTCTATATACTAACGATTTTAGTCACGAATACTTGCCACAGCGTGTCTTGCAGGAACTTTTGAAGAGCAGCTTTTACCTGCCTTTACACAACAAGAGCAACGGACAAGTTCACTGGTCCCAAAGTAAAACTTCCCTTTTGTATCCATGGCAGCGATTCGCGGCTTTGCTTCACGTTGTTGATGCTGTTGCTTGTTGTTGCCGATGTTGTGGTCGCCTCAAATTTATCTAACACAGAGAAAGGAATTTTTGTATGCAAAAGGGAAAAGTGTTTGAATGTACACAACCAGAAAAGTACCTCCTGTGATAAATTTGTTGGAAACCGTGACAATCTCATGTCGGTATCGGTTAAAATTGTTGGACGGTTTGCTTTCTTTCTGTGATTTCGTCATTTCGTCCGAGGGGCAATTCGGGGGCAATTCACTGATTTTTTTTTCGTACACCTCCCTTGAAATCACAAAAAAATCACATACTAAAATCACAAAATCACAAAAAAATCACATACGGAAAGCACCAAAAATCACAAATCACTGAAAAATTACTGAAAAATCAAACGAAAAAATCATTAGAAATCACCAAAATCACAAAAAATCACAGAAAAAAATCATGTGATTTCAAAATCAGAAAATTGGTATCGTATTTGTATTTTGTGATGAGAACGCTCAAAATCTTATTGGAAATGGACAGTTTGATTCGGTTTGATTAGCCTGCGTGAAGTCTTTTCAGTGGCTACAGTAAGAAAATATGGTGTGTATGGAACATGATGGAACGTCGTTTACACGAAAATGACATAAAAAAGATTTAATGCACATGAAGTAAGTTAATAGTTAATAAGTTTATGTCACGTTAATCTAGTGCATGCCATTTTCATCCAAACGAAGTTCACAAAGTGATACAAAGTGGTTTGAACACAAAGTGATATATGCCCCTTGTGTTTATATTACAAACTAGGTGCTTATTTTTCAGGTCCCTTATGTTTCAAATAGATATATTTCTTTCATTATTCAAACATTTGACTGAAAGGAGGGTGCTCCTGTCACATAGGTGCTGTTTTCCAAGACTCCTCCCACAAAATGCAAGTGATAACCTAAGTGCTGAAATCGTATTATTACCTGAAGTAGAAACGATTGATTCTGCAAGCATTTGCAAAGGACATTGCTTCCATGGAAAATTGATTGGAGGGAATGGCATCCAAGTGCTTGAATAGATCAAAGGTGCAATACTTTTTGTTGCGGTGGGTGGAAATCCAGTCAGCAGCACAACTCCTTCCTTTGTCACTTCATATATCGCCCTTATTGAAACATGTACACGTATTCTTTTTCTAAGAACCTCTTACAAGAAACTCATACTCTCAGATCGCTAAAAAGGAGGAAACTCTTGCATGCATTTCTTTATTTTCACTTGTTCCTGTATCAGATTACTCGGAATGTACTTGCAAAATTTCTTTAAAAACCGAAAAGGCTTCAAAATACCTCGTTTTGAATAGTTCAAGGAGTGCAGATCTGATGATTTTAAGAAACTCCCAATACTGACCCAAATTTTCGTTTCTTATAGAAAAGATATATGTATTGATCAAAGCCGTTGGTTTTGTATAAATTCATGTTGATTGACATAATCAGATCTACCTGAACTGACGCAATATTGGCGTTTTTTCCACAGTTCCAGCATACTTTGGTCAAGTAAAGGTTTCTCCTAGCTACTAAACGGGTATAAAACTCAGTGAATCAATCCAACTTTTCGCTATCTCTTCTTCCCTCATATTTGAAAATAAAATCTTTTGGAATAAAGTAAGCAGGCAGCTGAAGACAACGCTTCAACTGATAGTGGAAGATGAAGATACGCATACTCCAAGTCGTATTGTTTTTTACAACTGGCAATTTTTGTGCAAAAATTAGCAGTAGCAATGACAATGATCAGAAACGAGAAAGTAAGTGAAAGCAAAATGATTTCAAATAAAGATCTTATTTGGAGATGGTCTAAAATAGTTTAAGTTTGAGGATAAGCTCTTAGACTTTTCTTTTTGCTGTTCCATTCATGTTTATCTTTCAATAAGATTTGGGAAATCCAATTTTACATCTCAGATTGCATTCACACCATTAGTGTTTGAAAAAGGCAAAATTTTGATGGATAAGCCTCCCGTTCACACAAAAATGACACATCTTTGCCGACAGATTTTGAGACGGTAGATTTTGAAAACGATAGATTTTGCAACAGAGCTCTAACCGGCACATTTTTGAAACGTGTAGATACATTTCTTTGTCATTAAATTCGTGGGGAGATTGCAATGAATTTGTTCTGTTGAATTTCCTATCGTTTTCAAATCGTGCTGGTGTCGTATGTAATTCTGCTACCCCGGGCTTGAGGCTCTAGTACCTAGGATAAAATTCTTGTAATGTGACATCTTCATCGTTATCATGTTGTGCTGCTATCGTGTGAATGTGGCCTTAGACTACGCTGACACTGTAGCAGAAAATTTTGGATCAACAACAAAAGTGTAACAAATATAAGCCTCCCATTCAAGTTGTTAATTTGAAATACTCTTTGCACCTTTTTTATACCGGGTGAGTCAAGGAAAAAAAGTTTACGCATTTGGATGGCTGTGGGATAAAAAGTATGTGGCTGATATTCAAAACTAAAATGTTAATCTATCCCTCAAAGGGTAAAATTGATGTGAAAATTTTGTTTGGTGATATCATTTATCTTATAGACCCATAAATTTGGGAAATGCTGGAAAGGGGATTTGTATGGGAACCACGATTCCACATTCAATTCTGGTATCCATGATTTACTTCCTATTGGACTTGCTACAAGTCTCTCTCTTGTCATCACAAGACATAGAGCTGAAACAGGGAGGAATTAAAAAAGTCTCTCAATATGCTGAGAAAAGAGAGAGACTTGTAGCAAGTCCAACTTCCTATTGAAATTAAAATCAATTTCTGAAATTGACAATGGCATTGAATCTGGATTTCAATGCCAAATAAATCATGAACTAGAATGAAACGTATAGAATTCTCATTATTTGATCTATTCTATCGTTATGATCATGTTTGGATGGAAATTGTCCTCCAGATTTAATTTGGTCCCAAATTTTTCCCAATTTCGCGATTTTGGCAAATTTTGCCGCTTTTCTTCACTACTTAAAGGAAGATGCTGACGTGAGTAAAAATGATGCCTAATTTTAGGAGTAATTATTACATTTTCAAAAAGTATATGCCTATTAGCACACCAAATTTGGTTCCTCTACCTAATACCAGTCAAGAGTTAGGTAGGGGGCGCTTTTTGCCACTATAGGATAAACAAACCTATTTGGACATGTCGAGAACAATTGGAATGTTTGGCCTTTTCATTGACTCACCCTATAGAATAATTTCGTTCTTGAACAGTGTAAATGCTTTTGAACCGAGACATTCTGTAACGGATCAAAAATTTACCGGTACAATGGAAATGTGACATTAGTTTCTGTCACATCAACTCTTCCTCTACTCTGTTACTTCCATCAAGATAAATTGCTTCCATGTTATGTTATTGCCTTATCATATTACAGCATGCAAAGACTTCAGCCTATACTGTCTGATAGAGAAGCAGATATCTGGATGCCAAAATTCATGGATGACGCAAAACTGTGCCAAAACATGTGGCAAATGTGGTAAGTAGCCAATGATAGCATACATTGTGAGTCATATAACAAACATCATTTTTATCTCGTAATTAACATGCTATTCTCAGCCAATGATCTTTTCATTTCTAGCTCAAACTACTACAACTGTTGCCCCGATAACTGTTCCGCAGCCTGCTACCTCTCCATCTCAAGGTAACTTATTCAACAGACAATTTTAATTAATTAAATGAACTACCTTTTAGCGCAGTTTTCATCAGTGATCACCAATAAGCGAAACACTTTTTCTGTTCTTGTCATGGCTCTTCGGTTTGAAATATGCCACAGCAATAGAATTTCACGGAAAATCTTTTCAACTTGAGGCAAATGCTGCAAATCCCGGGAGAGCCAGAAATGTACATCGTGACTGTTCTGACGCAAATACGTGTACATAATCATCCTATGCATTGCAGAGAGCAAAGGTAGCCTGCTTTTATAGCAGCTTTTGCTCACTATCACTGCAGAATGAAACGAGGATGAGAAGGGAAGACTGAAAGTTTCCCCATACTTTTCACCCTTTCCTTATTACCTCCATCTCTATCTGCTATGACAGTAGAGCAGGGACGTAGGAAGCATCTCAAACTTGGGAGCATGACACTTCGAGGACACTTTTCCTTAAGAAGAATGGGGCATTTTCTAAAAATAAAAATGGCACTCCTCTGTTAATTACAAAATCTTGAAAGCACGTGCCCCCAGTGTCCCCCGGTTCCTACGTATATGCAGTAGAGGCTGGTTACAGGCATGGCTGTTCACAGCATGAGGACACAGCAGAGGCAACTGCCCCTTAAAACTTCTCGAAATAAAACATGAAAGGTGGCAATTACAGAGATTGCCCCCTGAAAATGATGATGATTATGATGATGATGATGATGATGATGATGATGATGATGATGATGATGATGATGATGATGATGATGATGATGATGATGATGATGATGATGATGATGATGATGATGATGATGATGATGATGATGATGATGATGATGATGATGATGATGATGATGATGATGATGATGATGATGATGATGATGATGATGATGATGATGATGATGATGATGATGATGATGATGATGATGATGATGATGATGATGATGATGATGATGATGATGATGATGATGATGATGAGGATGATGATGATGAGGATGATGATGATGATGATGATGAAATGACCACGATGATGATGATAATGACGATGCCTCTTGCTTTGTTAGGATCGTGTGGAAAAATTCAGCTAAGTAAAAGGGTAGTCTCTGGCATTGATGCCACCAAAGGATCATGGCCATGGCAAGTTCTATTGTTGTACGATGGACAAAACTGGTGCGGTGGATCTATCATTGCAAAAGAATGGGTTGTGACAGCTGCACATTGTGTCACAGGAAAACAATGGCAAGCTTCTAGATTCAAGGCAAGGTAAGGAAAGCAAAGCAGGATGCCTATAATCGAGAAAATTCCAAGCCGTCTTCAATCCAGAGAGTTTCCAAAAAATTTGTGCCATGTTTGAAAATGCTGTTTTATTTCAGATCATTTTCATTTTATAATATCCAACCAGGTTTAAGTAATCAGTAAACAGACTACTGTTTTACATGCTGACATGCTGACACGGTAAAAATTCTAATCAAAGTACAATATCCTTTGATACATTTAGGCCCCGTTTACACGATACCGTTTTCATTTCATATCGGATTGGCCTTCTGTTTACACGATAACGTTTTCATTCCATATCGGATTGGCCTCCTGTTTACACGAGAACGCACCAATCCGATATGCTTCATACCGTTTTCGCGTTTTCAAATGAAAACGCTCTGAAAGTGGCATGAACCCAATCCGATATCGTGTAAATGGTCGAATCCGATATCAACTCAGTACGGAACCTCATTATCGATTGTACTAGCCTCGAATCCATTAGGGGAGCTGCGCTGAATGTGCAGTGGAACCATTACCGAATGCGGTGAAACCATTACAGTGGAAGGCGAAACGGTATCGTGTACACAGAACCCAACCCCAATCCGCTATGAAATGAAAACAGCATGGTGTAAACAGGAGAAATTTTCATATCGGATTGCCTTACCCAATCCGATAAGAAATGAAAACGGTATCTTGTAAACGGAGCCTTAACTTGATCACAAACTAAAACAAGCGTAATAGGGAAGTAAATATCAAAGGCCGTTCTTGAAAGTTTCAATGGAGGCTGCTATTTAGCTCATTCCAGCAGGGTCTACCACCACGATAAGAGAACGGTTGCAGAGAAACTGTTTCTTTAATTGTCAGCGTGCTACCCCATTGCATAGGAAAAGCTAAAACTTTGAGCTTAAGCTTTGTTTGAAGCGATCTGACAACTACTTGTAGATTTATGGCACTGCAAAAGCAACAAAGACTGCTGCTTCAAAACAACATGTTCTTTGTCTTCAAGCAATGTTAAAACAAATTGAAAACAGATTTTGAAAACAGAGGTTCTAGCGTTGCATGAAATTTTTTCTGCTTAGTAACAGCCAGTTTGATGGATTGGAGGGACGTAAACATAATTTAAAACGCCAAAATCATCTGTCTTATAGCTGCAAGAAGTGTATGCATACTTTCTGGTACCCAGGGTAGCATACTTTAAGAGACAGAAAATAATCAATTTAATAGATGTGAGAGGTGTATGCATAATCTGAGAAACAAAAAATCAATCTAATAGATGTGAGAAGTGTATTAATAATTTACAATTATCGAGAACATCTATCTTATAGCTGGGAGACGTGTTTGCCTAATATGTGACACAAAAAAATTACTATTCAGTAGATGTGAGAGGTGCATACATAATATGAGACATTGAGACACAGATAAATATCTATTTGATAGATGTGAAACGTGTATGCATAGTTTGAGACAAATCAAACATCTATCTAATAGATACGAGAGGTGCATACATAATTTGAAACATTGAGAAACATCTATTTCACTGATGTGAGAGGAGCATAAATAATTTTAGACAAAAATGATTTGTGGCGACTTTCAGCAAATTAGGGTCGCTAGTTCTTTCAAAGCTCTTGTGACAACAAAACAATATTTCAAAAACTTCTGCAAAATATCATTCCCTCCAAAACGTTCTTCAAACCTCCACCTTGTTTCACAAAAAGTTTAATTTTCTAATTGTTGAGAAAAAAGGCGGTTTTTAACTGATAAAATGGAGACTTTCAATTGTCACATTTACTCCTCAAATACAGAATTGGAGAGCACATCACTACAACAACCAGTGAAGGAACTCACACAGATATCCAGGTTTCAAAGATAATCATGCATCCACAGTTCTCAATTAGCACTCCGAACAATGACATTGCTCTACTGAAACTATCTACCATTATCAACTATGGTACCTACGTTCAGCCTATCTGTTTGCCAGAACAAGATCACAGCGTCCCTGTTGGAACAGAGTGCTACATTACAGGTAAATTTTCAAGTATCTCATTCATTTACTGTGTGCTGCCTGGGGGAGGTTGGATATCTTTGCCCAACGGGGATGTTTCATTTTTGGGTATAGTTTTCAACTCTTGTTCTGTAGCCAGATATCAAAAGAGGCAGTCTTTTCAGAGCTGGTTGTAAAAGAGGGTCAAAAGGGGATGTTCTGTTAGAGCACGTTGTTGGTCAATGCAACTTCAATAGCCTTGTTATTCGTCTTTGTGAATAGGCTCCCTCTCTCCCTCTCTATCAGACGTCTCAAGCCCCTACTCAGGAGCCTCCAAAATCGATAAGCATCATTTTCACTGACTGCTAATTCGTAACCAGAGTTACGAATTAGCAGTCAATGGGGTTTACAGTTAAAGCAGAAGTAGCGTACCATGTAAATTCGAAGATTATTTGAAAATAGATTTTCATGATTGGATGACTATTTGAATATTGCTTTGTTATTTGCTTACATCTGATTCGAATGTTGCTTCCGTTGGGCGGAGCGCATGAAGGATTACAATTATACTCATTACATAAGTCTCAATAGTATCGCTATTTTTTCATTTTTTCGCTTTGTAAGAGTGAAAATAAAATGTCAGATTGAAAATAATGAACAACTATGAACGATACAAGGAATCACGTCGTCAGTGTGGGTGGTTCCAGTTAATATCCGTACCCCCCCTATGGAGGAGAAAATCTGGATGTATGCAAAAATCCCTGAAAATCCAGGGGCATTCCGCTGCCGAGATGCAAAAATCCAGGGGAAGTGACAAAAATTAGGAAAAATCCAGACCTTCAAGGTGCTTGCCAACTCTTCCATAGGGGCAACATAAGGGTAATTTGACTGTAAAATTGAAAAATCCGGACATTCCTCTACTTTTAGAAGCAAAATCCGGATCTTTCTAACACATTTTATCATGAAAAATCCGGGGCCTTTGACTTGATGAGTTGTTCTTCCATAGGGGGGGGGGGTACGGATATTAACTGGAACCACCCTGTGCTTCCAAACTACAATGAATAAGAATGTTCCATGATTTCTTTATGCAGAGAAAACAAAATCCAATGAAGATTCGATTCTATTTTGAATATTGACGACATGGTTGGTACGCTTCTACCGCGTTCACTGTAAATTGACCAACTTCATTTCAGGTTGGGGCAAGGTACACTATCAATCAGGCTGGCACCACACGTTGCAGCAAGCTGCAATGCCCATAGTATCGAAAACTACTTGTACAGCTAAGAATACGCAGTGGACGGTAAGAAAACAAACATTTTGAAAATTTTGGCCTGAGAATGTCAGACTGATCACATTCGTCTAAGTTTTACTCAGTTGAATTGTATTATTATTTACTGTTATATTCATTCCGCCAAGACTTAGATTCATAATCTTTCATACATTATTTTGGAACTAAATTTTGAACTTCGCTCAACTTTTTGAACCGCCAATCGGATTGCGTCTTTCGCTTTTGCGTGATTTGATTAGTTGAAATAATGTACATTTCATTATGAGTCCCTCGTTGAAGTGGAATGGGTATTGTGGGGTATCGTTGGGGGATGGAGCGGAAACAAAGATTCATGTAATAATAAGTTTAAGAGAGCTTAAGGCCCCGTCCACACGTATCCGGATATTTTTGAAAACGCATCTTTTTTTATCCGTATAAAAAATATCTGCGTCCACACGAGGAGCGTTATCGAAAATATCCGCGTCCACACGAAGATGCTGCTGCTTTCAAACTCATCTGTTCGAGCTTTGACAAAAGAAAACAAACAACCAAAATGCCCTTGCGCAATCCCCGAAGATCCGTGCGCATGGTCTGGTACGTCGTAAATCGATGCTGTAACGTCAGCGTTTTCGAAAAGCTCCGTTTTTACCCGTCCACACGACAACATGAAAACGGCGTTTTCAAAAAGATCCACTCTGGAGAGCGTTTTCGAAAAGATTCGTTTTTGGTGACCGAAAACGCCGTCTCCGCGTGGACGCTAACCCAAAACGGATAAAAAAGACGCGTTTTCAAAAATATCCGAATACGTGTGGACGGGGCCTAAGGCTCGATCGAATCTCTGCACACTTTAAGATTAAATGTGTCAAACAACATTGCCGGATTCTTTCAGCTGAATACCGTTTGATAGTTTGTCATAATTCCAGATTGAGGATCTTTGATATTTTCATTGTATTTAGAGTTAGAGTTACAGCATTTTTAATTACAGCATTTGTATCATTAATTAAAAATTTACAACGACAATGCTTATTACACTACCTACCGGCTGAGTCGAAAAAAACGTTTACTCGTTTAGCGGGTTGTGGAATAAAGAGTATGTAACCGATATTCAAGAGTCAAAACTCAAACGTCAATCTGTCAATCAAAGGCCAAATATCGGTCATGTGCTTTTCATGTGCTTTTCATGAGAAAGACACAATATTTTGGACATTTAGTAAGGAAAGACATGATGCAAAAAACATTGTTGGAAGGAAAAGTATGTGCGAAAAGACCAAGGGGCGTCCACGTGAATCATGGATGAAGAACATCATGGAATGGACAAAGTTAACCCTATCTGGACCGGGGGGGGGGCTAAAATAGCTCCCCTCCCAGTTTTGTCTGAGTAACTTTTTTTGATAATTCGTAGGCTATTTCTTTTTCGTGACTTTTCCTAACTATCTTTTTCACATCTTCTATTCAAATTTCGTCGTGATATCTTATTTATTTCTGGAAATACAATAATTTTTTGAGAGAGTAGTTTTAATTTTTGTTTGTTTTACGGTCAAACTTTTTATAACTTTAAACTAAGATAATTCTTTACAGAATTAAGATAATTCACTGAAATTTTCTGTGCAACTCTCAATTAAAAAGAGAATATGACAACTGCTCAATTTTTTTAATTTTCTTATTGATGACGTAATTGGTGACGTCATATGTCTAATGAATTTAGGTAATAAATATAAGATAACAAATTTCACTATTTTTTCAAAAAGTTATGTCTTTATAATAAATTGATGCTTTATCTGTTATTAAAACTTAAAACAAGAGAACTTTCCCTCTGAATAAGATTCCACAGTCAAATCAGTAAGACTACTGTTTTTGACCAGAAACAAAGAAAATTGATGACCTCATCGAAAGTACAACAATCACAGTAAAATAAATTAGATATTCGGACTTTTCACATCAAGTTACACTAGACAGCCAAGTTTCATCTTTCTAACCCTTATCAATTCGGAGTTCTGAGAGGGGGCTAATTTAGCCCCCCCCCTCGGCCTGAGGATGCTCAGAAAAGCCCGGTCCAGATAGGGTTAAACTTTGAACAATGCATAAGAGGAGCTGAAGATCGTGACTACTGGAGAGGAGTAACGACGAATCTTCTGACTTGAAGTAGTCACCGAATGATGATGATGCGTCTCATTCCAAAGCCCGCCATATGAATAAACTTTTTTTGACTCACCCGGTACAAACATACTATTCTATTCTATTCAATTTATTTAACGTTGGCTATATCAACAATACAATTAATAGCACATGGTGCTAATTTAGGCCAACTAAAATCATGTAAAAAATAATAATAAAAATAAAGAAATTAAATTTACCCTAAATTTTCTTCTAAATTAGATGTAACCTAAATTTTCCACATATCGCTTGCATAGTCTACAGTCACAACTAACCGTGTACGTTTTAATTTTTCTTTTAAACACTGAAAGAGATTCTGATTCCTTTATTTCGGTAGGTAGTGTCCTCCAGAGCTTCTGCCCGAGGAACCGCACAGTTTCTGTTCCAAACCTCATTGTTTTAACTTTTGGTAAACGTATGTTTCCGCCATCCCTCAGTCCATATGAAGGCACCTTTTCCATGAAAATCTCCTTCATAAAGATAGGGGCGTTTCCTGGATTTGTTTTATATATTTCAGTTAGAAGTAACCGCAGATTTCTCTGATGGACAGATGCCGAATTTTGATTCGCGAGAAGGGTCCGTTCTGTACAATGCTACGAAGATTATACCACGAGGAGCGAAATATTAGGTCTATTCTGTCAAATGAGGAAGAAAAAAGTGCGGAAAAAACGCATAACTAATACTTCAAAAGATAAGTTCACAAAAAAGGAGTTGGTAGTTACTTGAAGGCAGCCAGAAATATGAATAAATTCAAAACCAAATCTATTAGTTTTATGGATTGAATAAAGTGTTAACTCAAGGACATTTCTTGTAATTTCATCAGCAAGGTTTTTATCGCCATACAAGTTGCAACAATACCTCGTTTTAAGGATTACTGTATCCAAATGGTCGTTTTGATGCAAGTCCGGCGAAAAACTCTCGTCGTTGAAAATCGAAAGACGGACAGGAACGAAAGGGTCCATATCCCCAATATCATCGTCTGCAAGGCACATTGAGTTTACAGTATCGTAATTGTGCTTGAAGCTATAAAGGTTCTGCTTCGAAGAAGTAAGGTTAAGTTTTAATAGTTAAAGTCAAGTTAGTTGAAACGTCTTGTATTCTGCAGATCACAGACAGTATGATATGTGCAGGGCATGGAGGGACAACTGCTAGCGTACACGGATGCTACGGAGATAGTGGTGGTCCACTAGCGTGCAAAACTGGTGCAGATGGCAGCTGGGTACTTCATGGTGCTGTGAGCTGGGGATCACTTCATTGCGATGCGAAAGATGCATACACTGTATTCTCCAGAATAGCTAAGTTCAGAAGCTGGATTGATAGCCAGATGAGCGGCAATTGATAAAATCTTGACATTATTGAATTGCTTAATCACCAGTAATTTACAAATAACTTAATCAGAAAGTTTGGTAAACCTATCACCTTCACATTACGAAAATTATCAAAGAAAACATCTTATTGATTGATTGATTGATTGATTCAATGCTTGATCGATTAATCGAGTGATTTATTAATTGATTTTCAAGGATTCCATAACATAGACTTGGAAAAAGTTGCAATTCAAATGCTTCTAACGGTTGGTTCACACCAGGTTTTCTATATGTTCTTAAAACAGTTACGACAGAAGAATGCTAGGAAACGATACTAGTCGAGGCATGGAATTATAGCACAAACCTGTGGCAAACTTCGTTTCTGGTTCAAAATTGATGACGGTAGAAGTTTGGAAATTTATCAGATGTTCAAAGGGCCATAACATCACATGTACCATCTCAGAGGGAGGGGACACTTAGAACATGCTGATAGGGAGAGGTAAGTCTGTTATTTTGGGTTAGAATATTATAAAAAAAGAACATTTTGGGACCAAATAAAACTGAAATTATGTTCATGATATTTATTGACATCAAATATTGCTCAATTGATATTTCTGGGTTCGCTAGAGGCAACCTTGACCTGTATTTGCATTGTTTCAAGACATTTTATGTTTATGTACACCATAAAATGAGTTGATATTTTTGGGTTGCAATGAAGCTGAAGTGATGTTTTTGGGTTACCTGAAATTTCTTAGAGTGACTCCCCCCTCCCGTATGCATGTGTGCTGAGTGTCCCCTTGGGTGTACTATCATCGCTTTCTTCATCGAAAATTATTCAAATGCGTAGACATTTCATTTTACACTGGGAAAAGCATTTGGACTATTGATTCACATTGGTCATATGTTGCTCGAACAGTGCAAGATAACATTGGCGATGGGGAAAGAGATTATGGTTCCATGGCTTTGAAAGGGATGCTCCCACTGTATGATGGAAAATGATCGCTTTTCCTTGTCACCAGTTTTCAACGGCTACGAAAGTTCATCGTGCAATGGGAACGATATGTCATATGTAGTTGACAATTTAGCACTCATCGTTAGTCCCAATAAGATAACGGGTCTTCTAACATACACGAAATTCACAAAAGTAATCGATGCCAGGCAGGAAATTTGGTCTCGAATTTGATCTTCCTCCAAAAAAAATTCGTGATAATTTCTGAAAGTAGTGGCTGATTTCAGTCAGGTAATTTTTAAAATTCATTTGAAAATGTCTACTAATGAATAATGTACTTGCAAATACTATCGCCTTGATATCCAGTGAGATGTTGCCTTTGCAACAAGAATGGTTTTTTGTACTCATTCAGTTTCTCGACAGTCATAGTTGGATAATTCAAGCACCAAAAGAGGAGGGTTTCTTATATTCTTACAGACATAGCAAAAGAAATTTTACAATTAGATGATAGTTTTGTTATTCCCATGGTGACTGTTTCTATTCTAAACAAGAAAGCTAGCGGATCATTTTCCATATTTCAAAATTTAGGCATCCATAGCAAATCGGCAAAATAGCTTTTTATGATGGGCTTACAAGTATGCTGTACGGTAGTAAGGAAGGGTCTTTTTAAGTAATTTTCTTTCGTGCATAACGAGTTACGTAGATTTTAAAGCCTTCGAGCGTCAGATGATTCAAAATCACACGTGTTGAAAGTTTGGTCCCAACACATGTAGCTGAATTCAGTAAATGGGCTGTACACGACACATACTTTACCATGAATCTATGTCTCTTAGCTACTGTAGACAGGCATCTTGAAAACAGGCTTCTTGCTTTTAGATGTTCTCTGCATTTCATGGAAGAGACTCTGGAGTGCTTTCGTAGCTTCGGTAAAGACTCAAGAAAACTAGATGATGAGTTACTTGCTATTTAGCATAATATTGTTTGCAACCACAGGTGCTTTTTATGCCGACAAAGATGCAGAGGATGCCTACAGGCAGAAGTGGCCAGGTGGGTACGAAATTGTTAGAACACCTCCCAGTAACAACCTCGCTGAAAGGCTGCCTCGCCAAGGCAACAACACATGTAGCTGAATTGGAGGGTGTTTCAAACACTGGAGGGTGTTCTAGATGAGCCTGGGTTGCCTCCAACTATAGTTGCAGAGGGTCAGCCTTTCTCCAGTCAAAAGCGCTTACCCGGACCTAATAGGCAGGCCGGGTCAACGAGCCTAGGCGGGCAACCCTTCTCGATGGTAGGGTTGACACATTACGGTGGGTTAGTTTTTTGAAGAATTTTGTCATGTGAAGGTGGGTCAATTCAACAAAAGGTCATTCGAACAAAACGTATTATCATGAAAACAAAGAGCAAAAAAAAGCCAACTCGCCAAATATCTTCTGATGTAAAGCACAGAGCTGCCACGGGCTGGCTATTTACTACACCACAGAGCTGCCCCATATTCGTGTAAACATAATTATTTTCTTATGAGACGGTTTGAGCTGACCCGAGGTGAATACCACTCAGGGTTCGTATAAACGGGACCTGTGTTAAAAAAGTGGCCGAGCTTAACTTAACGTTGAATTCTGATTGATATTGTCTTGATACAATGTTGATCAACTTGAGATGAACGTTGCATCAATTAAGTGTGAAAACACAAAGACTTTCTAGTTGATGATGTAACTTTGTGTGAGCTAACGTTTTAGCAAATTTCTAAGTACAAATGTTAACACAATATACAATATCACAAGGCAAAGATTAATACAGTATTGCACAAAAATTACAGTGTTGCATTGCTACAATAGGGAGTTTACGAAACCACGACGGCAACGGCGACTGCAACGCCAAGTTGCTTTTGTTTCAGAACTTTAGATTCAAAAGATTCCTTGCTTTTCGTTCGAATTTGCTTCCCATGAGAGACTCTAAAGTTGTCCTCTTCAATTTCACAATTTGGGAACCGCATTTCTGGCGTTCTGTACTGCAGATCTAGGCCTGAGAAGTAAAACTCAGTCGTTTCAAATGTTTGTCTTCAAAGTAAAGATATCGTTTTCAGGCATCTCTCAGTTATAGGGGGCCTTATTTTGGCCTTTTGAATGATATATTAAAGGTAGCGTACGGAAACAAGACTTGCATTCCGGAATTTCAAATGACGTTCTGGCTGGCGTTGCCGTCTTGGTTTCGTAAACTCTCTAATATTACTACAAGGGCGTAAAACAAGACAGGACAATAAGGTTCATTTCCTTTGTGACGAAAATAGAAACAGAACACACATGAAAGTATTTGAAAGTAGTCGATTCTGGCTGGGAGCTAGTGGACTGGAAAAGCAGTTTATGATTATGATAGTATTCTGTAAGCTTCATATCAAAGTATGCCCCCTCTCCCATCCGTCCATTTTTCTGGTCTGGTCTTGCAGCTGATGCCGTCACATTTCGTTTGCAAATCATCCAAATAGTTTTTGCAACTTAGCTTTTATTCTATCTGGCAAAGATTACAGTTTATTATAAACTTTGTAGCTAGGCTTTGCAACAACCCTATTTGCACAATCTTTGTTCTCCAATAAATGTTGGTATATGGCAAGAATACACTTTGACATGAATTGCATCTAACAAAATGTCAAACAAGACCTAATGTTACAGAAATTGAAGGTCTCGATTAGCACTTAGCTATTTCTTCAATCCTAGCACATTACACTAAAAACTGCAACTTCACTTTCACTTCCATCCAGCTCTTCGTAGCTAGCAGCCTGTTCTAACAAGCTTTGGCAAAGCTGCTTTGTTGCTTAAACATGGAATGCTACAGTGCCGTATATAGACTACATTACATATGTCCCTCTAACTAGCGCTAGTTGTTGTTGTTGTTGTTGTTGTTGTTGTTGTTGTTATTGCTTCAGTTGAGTGAAATTGTATGAGAATGAGTTTGTTCAGTTGAGTTTGTATGAGTGAAATTAAAGCATCAGATTATAAATGTTGAACGAATACAAGGAATCACGTCGTCAGTCTATGCCGTATATGTGTGATCAAGGATAATGAGATGCGTATACACTTCGATTGATCGGACTGATGTCTTTTTCCTCAGAATGCAAAGATAGAAATGGTATGTTCTGTCTACATGCAGTTAAGTGGTGCAGTCAATGGCCATTGCTCTGGAGAGTATGTGCTAAAACATGCAAGAAATGTGGTGCGTACATATATTTCGGCATAGCCGACTACGTTACAGCGTCCCCGTTGGAGGAGGGTACTCGTGTGTTTTCTGTATCGGAACGTGCCGTTGGATGGGGTATCAATTTCACGATTCCGACTCCGGGACAGTGCATCGTTTTTTTAAAAAATTGGCTCCATGACGGGGTCTAAATCTGTCATTTTTCATTCGGAAACGCTGTTGTGTGCCCTTGCACTAAGACAATGTGATTTAAATCACTTGGATAGCAACATGTCTACATTCTCCGATGGATTGCTTACAATTTTGGCAGGGCACAATTTAGTCTGAATGAACTCAAGGACAGGATATTGTTTAAGAGCATGTTCCTCCAGGACAGGGTAGTACTTTCAGGAATCTGACTTCAGGGCAGGGTGGCAATCAGATTTTTCATCTGTACCTCCCCGTATGTTCGCAGACCATGTATCCTTGCCCCCCCCCCACCCCGGCAGCGTCCACACTCAACGCATCAACCAAGTTAGAGACTGTCTCAAATTAAATGTCACATCAAATTTGACTAAATATGGTATCTGGTATAGAATAAGAAATTTCAACGCAATCTAAAAAGTAGTTTTGTGCGTGCTTTGAGCATGTCACGTTTGAAGCAAATAAAAGAACTTGTATCAATTGGATGAATCACGAGAGTTGATATTGTGTGGTTTTCTCACGAAGTAACTCACTCTTAAGTGGCAAAGAGATTTTTCTATTGAGTTGAATGTATATTTTGTTTTCAAAAAATCACCTGTAAGTTAAAGGCAGTCTGTCACGTTTCTGATAGGCTGTAATAACAATGCCAGAGCTGTCAGTGGTCAACACAAAAGATGGACTGTGAATCCTTGCATCTGAAACGAAGGAAGGTTCATCGTTATCACTCTCTGTTGAGATATCAGGACCTGTGGCCACACAATAGACCTTTTAGCTATTCTTCAAAAAACATGGACTGAACTGAATGAAATTTTGATACTGGGTGTCCAAAAAAACATGTGCGCCGTTTGAGTGAATGCTGCGAAGCAGCCATATATCTAATTTTCGTGTTTTTCAGGACGTTGATAGAAGACATTTAAACTTAAAGGTCGACACCAAGTTTGAGTCAGTTTGATCAGTAGCTGCTGATGGATAGAGGAAGGAAGTCAAAATTACTATCTCTCTTAAAGGCGGGTTTCCACTTGTGCGAATTTGGTTGCACGATCGCGCGACCAGTCGTCTAGGCATGCGTAGTTTGTTTCAATGATGAAGATTCCCCAGTCATCAGCAATCGCGCGACTGATTTTGGAAGTTGGATTGACTTCAACTTCTTTGCGACCAGCAAGAGCAGAGCCAATCAAATTTCTTTGATTCTGCAGTGATTACTTAATACGCATGCTCAGACCCTTGGTCGCGCAGTCGCGCGACTGGTTCGCGCGACTGACTTCGAGCGATCGCACGGGTCGCGCGACCACGTTCGCACAAGTGGAAACCGGCCTTAAAACCTAACAAAAACGTTCATGAAAAGGAATTTAAGCTTCACATGAAAATTTCGTCCTGCTCATTGGATCATATTAATTTTACCCTGGTTCTGCGGACTTATTTTCAAAATATTGCCCTGGCTATGGTCCTAACTCTGAATTGTCAAAGCAACTTATATACCAGATATACATCGCCTATAAGAGTTGCCCCTCCCCCCTCGTACGGACGATAACATTCGTTCCTCGCAGTTTTCGAGAAAATTACAATGTTAAAGTTCTTTCTCCTTGTTCTTACAGTTACAACTTCAAAACCCCCACATTTAGGTAAGTTTTGAGTACTTCCCAACTGCACAAGTAAGGCAAGCGATGATTCGAATCTATGCAGAATTTCAAAATTAAGTGTGTAGAATATTATTCCCTAAGTCTTTCAATGGAAAAGATCAAAGGAAACTTTATGTTGATTGCCGCAATTCCAGAAAGAGCATGGTCGATATCATTATCATTTTTGGAATCTCAGCCTTTTTAAGATTTATGAAAGGAAGTACCAGAGGAGGTACCGCAAGCTTTGACAAAGATTAACAGCAGCATAAATTTTAAGCTGACTGAGAAAAATCAAAATGACCGATAGAAGAAATACTTAATTTTTGGTAATCTAAAAGATGGCAGCAAGAAAAATTTGCAACGTTTATCGTTTACGATTTAGGATCTTGATGACACATAACTTCAAAACAGGCAGGATTTTTAAAGCTATTGTAACTCTGTTAGCAATGTTGATATCGACAATTCTCAATCTGGAATTACAGGGAATAACCTCAAATTCACTTCAGTCTATCCAGTAGGAAAGTTAGGTAATGACATTTTACAAATTCAATTTTAAAGCTTTGCAAAGACTAAAGCTAAATGCTACATAAGCATTTATTCGTCATCAAAATAGAAATTTACAGTACCGCAGGCCAGAAGAAATCTTATGACATATTAATTACAAATTTTTAATTACAACGAGGGCAAAATACGATAAAACTACATGATATCTTCAATGCAGCTACAAACTTGAAATTACAAATGAAGAATGGAAAAACACCTTCAAGCTGAGATGGTAGAGATATTATCGTAAAATTTGAAGAAATAGCTTTTTTCCATGATGGCCCTGTTCAGAGGTGAAAATGGATACGTAAACTATTTGCGAACAAAATACTTTTCCATTCATCAGCAAAATATGGGCTGATACGGGCTAATACGAGCTCCGACTTCAAGAGTTACTAATAAACATATAGACTGCTTTTTTTACATTCGATGTAGTTTTATTTAGAAATTTGTTAAAGGCTTTCTTAGGACTTCTTACAATCCACTCTCAGATCATTACGCATTAAAAACTTCAGCACTGGGAAATGTCTTTAAGAGGCTTTCTCTTTTACGTTCTGATCAATCGTTTCTTGTATTGTTTCACTCAACAACAGATACTTGATTACTTTCTATACAGTGGTGCAGCAGCATAGAGCTTCACGAGGGCACCAAAAGTAAAAAAAATACTTTACTATACAAGAATACTTTATAAGAGACGCCTAAGAAACTTTAATTGTCGAATAATGACAATTTTGATGGCTTATTTCGTGCAATACTGTGAGACTTTAAATTTTTATAAAACAATATCTGCATCTTGATGAGTAAAATGTTAAATCATGCATATGCTTTCCAAGAGTTTAGTTTAGGCAGAACAATTTGAATCTTTGGTTTGTCAACATTTTGTAAATGTTTTTCTTTTCATTTGTTTTGCGAGACCAAACACATTCACCTCCAGAAAATCTGTTGAAAATTAACTGAAAAGAGCTGCTGGTTGTGGGAGGGACTGGCTGAGCAAATTTGTTGAAAGGGAAAACAATATTGATTTCAAGCAACTCCAAGTTTCAAGAAGCTGAAACTAAAACAATGACAACAGCTTAAATTATGGATAAGATGCAGGAAACATTCCTTGGATCTTTTGGAACAAGTTATTAATAATACGATAGAGAATTAGCCTGATTCAGGCTAATAGAGAACACGACAGAAGAGAAGTGTGGAAACGATCGTTAGCAAATTTTAAGAAAGAGATTAGCGTTTGTAATCATTGAGATTCACTTTCAAACATGTCATGCAGTCTGTTTACTGCACTACTGCACTTATGGATAAATTTAGAAGCTTGCTTCATGTAGGAAAATTCTGATCACTTTCCCATCTGACACTTTACTTTAGGCTCTCCTCCTAAGCAATACAATGCTAGAAATCTTTTATGAAACTCCACTTGATTTTGACATGGTTGGAGAACAAAACGAAATGCTGTTTTGAAGCAACCATGTGTTTCAAATTTCAGGTAAAGTAGATCAGCAACCACTTGTTCGATTGAGTCAACATCTAAGTTGATCCTTATCTTATGCAACTGTATGCAAACGGGCCAATCAAGGTCGCAGCTCCTCCTCAACGGCCACACAAACGGGGGACGGACAATTGCTTTTTTGCTACAGCGTGCATCTCTCATCATAAATGTATGGTAACAATATTCCATAACTTTTTTTTATAAACATGATCTAAAAATTTACAATTTAACAAAACACATTTACAAGAAAGAAACGATTGGGAGCATGATAGGCGTAGCTACCCTAAATGATCTTTAACATCAAACAATACAGATACTAAAGGTTATACCAAAGTTCTAGCCTCTTCGTAGGGAGAAATAGCTTATTTCGGAGATCAGCTAACACTTCTGCTATTCAGTAACTATAGCACTATCTATTTGTGATATCTGCCCTCTCCTGGGGCACAAACAGATAATATGATATCTTGATGATGACTACACCAAAGATTTTGCTTTCAGGCTGCATAGATAGCCATCCATCTAAATGTCGCAAATGGCGTCATTATTGCAGAAACAACTGGAGATACAAAAATTGGATGATGAAACATTGTGAAAAGACTTGTGGGATATGTGGTAATTTATTCCTCTTAATCTAAGTATCCTGATAAACATCTTTCGCTGCCGTTAACGAAATGATCAGCTGATGCAGCGTTTTTATGAAGCTTTGAATACCATAATCAACACTAGCCATATAGAATCTCTTGTGTCATTTTCACATATTTTAGGACATATGGTATGTTAGCTCTTTTGGTTGTGTTTGCACCTTTATAACAATGAGACTTTTTCAAAACTATTCTCCATTGTGACTTTAGAATAAAACTTGCAATCATAAGTATCAAGATAGGTGGATGTGCAACAAACTAAATGTCCTTCTCGAATCAGATGCCATGAGAAAATTTCCACGAATAAAAACAATAAACTTTTCGCAATTTGGAGAAAGAGACTAGGGAGAGCGTGGCCCATTCTGACAGCCTTGGCAACAGTAAGCAATAAGGGGAGTCGCCTCCTTTCGGCTCGCTTGTCTTTTCTCCAAACTTGAGTTGTTTCGATTTATTTGCACTTTTCAAGAGTCACACGATAGTTTATTGGACCGGTAAGTGTTTTCTTTGGATTAATTTAGCTATCTTAGGGCGAGTACGACGACAAAAAACATGTTCTTTTGCATATTTCAATGATGCTATATTGACAAATCCATTTTAGTAATAACATAAAGATGACAAGTCCATTTTAATTATTGACAGAAGACAAGTCCATGATGACAAAATCGAGTGGCTAAGCCATAATAATTATTTAGAACGTTTCGAACCTTCCTAGGTCCATCCTCAGCAAGTAACTGGGTGGAAACAACGATTAAATACTAGACGAGCTACACGTTAGTGGGACTTGGGAATAGTCCAAAAAAGGGCAAAATGGCCATAGAAAGAAAGGCTGTGTGCAAACCAGGGGAGAAAAACAACTAAGGAAACCAGTAATACCAGTAATACTGGTGGAAAAACGGAGACAAACAACTCAGAACATTACCAGGGGGATTGAGGATTGCTGTGAATTAAGGGAAGGATGGTCCCGAAGGATTAAAAGACTTTCGTGAATAAGTAGGTCAAAAGAATTCTCAGTTTTGCTGAGAATATGAAAATCATCAAGGGATCCATTGTGGCCGGACTTAGAAATGTGGTCCCCAATGGCGGAACAGTTACTTTTGATCTTTTGACCTGCTTTGTTGATTCCCAAGTGCTCTCTGCAGCGGGTAACTAAATTACGGGTTGTTTTCCCATAGTACAAGGCATGGCAGCCAGGACACTTATATGAGTAAACTACAGAAGAGCACATGAGAATAGGGAGGCGGTCCTTAAACCTAAAATAAGATGCCAAACGCTTGGGAGAATTGAAAATAACCTTGAGCTTAACGGTAGGGTAACATTGTTTAAGGAGCCTAGTAAGTTTGGTTTTAACTTGTAAACTATACCTTCCTAGAAAGGGGAGACAGAATATAAGAAACTCCTTTTCTTCGCGAGGAGGTGTAGGCCTTTTACTAAACTGTTGGTCCAAAAAGGTAATTTAGCTATCTGGTCATCCTTCGCCTATTGGTGAGTGTATTTTGAGTAACTTTATTGCAGGAATGGATGCTCGGCTTTGAAGGGGCTCAGTAGGCCCAACGGATCAACGGGTCTAACTTCCTCGCCTTGAACTGAAGAGCTCCATCACATGCTTTCAAAATGTTTGGGCCTAAAGACCTTTGCCATCTCCTGCGCATTACTGTACCTACGCGGCGGTCTCAAAATCGAGCCTTCCATGGCATTTTGAGGTAGGCAAAGAATCGAATTCACCAAAAAAGTGTCCTGACACTCATGCTTATACACACACAAGTGAGCCAGTTTTCCAGGCCTTGCATTGATACAGCCTGAAAGCATGCATAGATTGTGACAAAAACTTTGCTTAGGCTTTTGGTCATTAAATGTTGTATCTTTCCTTACAGAACAAATCTTTCAATGTAAAATGAATATGATAGTTTGCATGCAGGAATAGCTTTGTAACATTTCTTTTTTCCCATCAGCAACAACTCCAAAACCAGTGAACCGAGGTAAGCTTTCAATTAAATCAAACAATATTTGGGTTGGGACAGTTGGGACTCCAATACCACACGTTATGGTATGGTTTCTTCAAAAGTACTCGGTTTCAGATCTATGAACTTTCGTTACTTCACGTGTTATCATGTCTTGCCACAGGTTGTAGGAAACGTTGAATTTGTAAAATGATTTGTAACATGACTTGAGATGTACATAGCAAAATTACCTCAAGATAATATAAACAAATGATGTATGAAAAGAAATTAATCTTGCAACCAGCAGTGATTCTTGCAGTATGCTTTAAAACCAAGCGGAGCTTAACTCCATCTTTATGCCTATATAATTCTTCTTGTTTTGTTATCTCTTTGATATGAGTTACTTTCTGTCTTCCAGTTTCTACAAAGCCGCCAGAACTCGTTGTCACATCCAAGCAAGTTTCAGAGGGTAGGTTAGCACACTGATTAGAGAGCCAAGTTACAGGTCCAAGTCCTGACTGAAATTATTGTTTGGCTGGTTGAAATTTAGATAGTTGATTGGCTGACTGAAATTTAGAATGATTGAAAAACAACAAATTCTGCTTCCTATTGCAATTCTCATTGTTCTTGCTATTGTTCTTCTTATTGTTCTCTCAGTCAGATAACATCTGCCGCCTATGTTCAGGATCGTAATGCTTTGCCTCCTCTCTAGGTTCATGTGGAAAGTTGCAGAATGCTAATGGGGGATCATGGCCTTGGCAAGTTTTGATCTTATTATATGGCATACCAGGCTGTGGTGGGTCACTCATTGCTCCCAGATGGGTCATCACTAGTGCTCAGTGTGTTGCGGGGAAAGAATCCGACATAGCAAATATCATCATCAGGTTTGTTCATAATGATTCTAATTCGAAAATCCGAAAAGGCTGCGCGCTGGCTAAAGTTATCGGAAGGAAGATAAAGAATCTGAGATGAGTCAGGAATGATTGAAAATCTGAACAAAGTACAAATCTGAAATCATACATTTTAAAGAGCCTAGAAACCTCAATTGAGAATGCAAAATACCGGACTAAAAAGCTAAAGAAAACTACAATCCTACCGAGACACTGAAATTCTGAATGTAATACATTTGGCGGTTATGGCACCTCATACACTTCTGCTCCTTTTTTGCAATAATTGAGATTTGAGAGTTCACGATTGTTACAGGGTCAGTTCAAGAAAATTGCCTCTTGCCCCCTCATTTTCAAAATATTTCGATGAAACTTTTTGACAAGTTGCACAATAAGAAGTTGCAAAAAGTCAAGAAGTTTCGTAGCTATGAAATTCTTCTTGTTAAGGACATCAGAAAATCGGGTTATTTACATCTTTTTCAATCAATTTCTTTGACTTTAAGTGTTAAATTGAACATAATTGAGAATAATGAATCCTCTGGTTTTGAAGTAGCCATTCATTTTGACTATGTTGCTACATAAATCCGCAACCACTAATTAGATTTACTTACATTGGGTGTCAAATTTTCAGCTTAAGTCTCTTCTAACAAAAATGTCAAATGGGAAAATTGAATTTATGGCTGCTCCACAGTACCCACTCAGCCACCGCACATGCTTTTTGTGACACCCTCTAGTATGGAAGCTAATGTTCGGGAATTTGTAATTAAAGGGTCTGTTTCATCCAGCATGCTTTGCACGTGCCATCTCTTGGTTGGCCTTTGTTGTCGCCATTTTCATAGGCCAAAAAAATGGCAACAACAAAGGCCAACCAAGAGACTGCGCGTGCAAGGAATGCTGGATGAAACGGACCCTTATTATTGCCAAATTTCTTACTTATTTCTTACTTATTTCTTCCTTACTTATGTACTTATTACAAAATTTCTACAATCTTTAGAGTTGGGGAGCTGATCACTACAACAACAGATGATGAAATACATACGGATATACAGATAGAGAAAATCATTCCTCATCCAAACTATTCAAACAGAACCAAAAACAATGACATTGCACTGCTTAAACTTGCAAGCCCAGCTCCATACGGGCAGCATGTTCAGCCGATTTGTCTGCCAGAACAAGATCGAGATGTTCCAATTGGCACTGATTGCTTTATTACAGGTATTCAGTTCAGAACTCAGTTATTTGAAAATTTATTGTATTGAATTTTCTGTTCTCGAATAGACCTTTTAGCTATTCTGAACAAGAACGTGAATCGAACGATGTTTCATTGCATATTGTGGAACTTTCGAATGTGCACAATTGCGATCGAAGCTCATTCAATCGAACCTTGTGTATGAAAATGTATAAAAACATCGCTCGATCCAGGCTCTTTTGTAGAATAGCCAAAAGGCCAAATTACAAGTAATTTTTCGTGACAAAATTAAGAATTTGAGCCACAGTACGGAAAGTGTCTTTAAAACTTAATAAGATTTTAACTGCTCAGAACTTCTTATGAATTCCCCGCAAGTTCCACAAAATTCTTCATGTTTACATCTTGTGCCCTCGTGATAATGTCGATAAGAAGTCTTTTGAAGTCTTTCCAATGTTACGACGTCACTTTATCAAGTACATTCTAACTAACATGATTCAGAAAAAACAAGTGAAAATATCATAACAGAGAAATGTGCCAAGGATTTCCTTGAGTAAAAGAAAAGCCAAAACGTTTTCCCAATACAAGAGTTTTCTAATGTTGCAGTGATCCGAAAGTAGATGTTCTTACAAAATTAAGAGCAGACTCCAAGTTGAAAATTGTACACGAATGGGTCATGGGATTAAATGTCAGTTTAATCTTATATTCTACATTGCTTACGTTTGTAATGGGTTGAGTCATGTAACCAATGCTACAAGCAATGCAGAAAACTGTCGCGGATGCCCTTTCCTTCCTGAAGGGCTGCTGGTATGTGTCTCAGTTGGATAGTAGAATGTTTTTTAGATATGCATACTAAGACCCTAAAGCAAGGTCACAAATACTTCATAAAGTGCCACACATAGAGGGGACGGTCCCCAGGTCATGGAATGTCCACTATGTATGGCACTTACAATATATTTAACTATATTGCTACACTAGCCAAGGAACAACCATACAAACATACAAATGAACAGACGAATGAACTGAAAGATGTAGAAACAAAAGACGAAACAAATAAACAAACACATTCAGACATAACTTTTATTGTTTAAGCCCTAGTTGCATGGGTGGAATAGCAAAGAAAATGATGAGAATTCTATCCTACATTGCCCATTTTACGACAAAATGCGTAGCTATCTCATTGATTGGTCAACTCTTGGAAATTCTCGGTTAAGTCACTTCATATTATGATACAAAATCCTTCTGCACATTGCCTCTCTTTGGATCTCCATTGTTGAATGTAATTGTTAACAGAATAATCGTGGAGGCTACGATATCATTTATTAAAGCAATAAAAAGTTTGACTAAATGCAACTAACCCCTTATCTCGTTTTCTTCAGTTCGTTGTTGTTATTTGTACCGGGTGAGTCAATAAAAACGCCCGGCGTTTGAAAAAATCCTGATCTCTGAATATCACAGCAATGATGTTGAAAACAGTCTTGTTTTATCCCCGATATGTCAAATTAGGTTCAGTAATTTACCCGGCTTTAATCGGTCATTCCTTCCCGTCGAAATAGGAGATTTTCTGCAGAAAGCCCCCTTCGAAAACCTGCAAAAACGAGCGAAAACAGCAAGCAAAATTTCCCTTTGTTCTCCTTCCTAGCAATAATGACTCTAGGATGTGCTCATGTATTTTGTCCTCATGGGAGAATGGAATCCCCCTAAATAAGTTCTTCACACCAGGGGGAAGACTTTTCAACCAGCCAAAATGAAAGCACGTGCTAAAGCGTGCTGAAAGTCATCGCTGTGAGGTAAACACATTAGGGACTTTTGCTTGCAATTTTAGCGCGTTTTTTAAGGTTTCTCAAAGGGATTCATTTTAGAAAATCTCCTACAGAATCTGAACGGAGTGACCGATTTTAGCCAGGAATATTTCTAAAAATAATTGAACATGTTTGCTATTTAATCAGATGTTGCAAAATATTAATGCTTATATACGGAGGGAACAGTAGCCTACAAACGCCGGGCGCTTTTTTGACTCACCCAGTAGAATGTTTCAACAAATCTTCCATGGTAACTGATAGTTTTTAATTCTGTTGCTTTTTGCTTACTGTCATCTTGTCGACCTCTTCAACCATTGATTTGCTTCGGTTTCCTGTACTCTGAGCGGCACTTCTTTTGCAGACTTAGAACACCGCTTACTTAGCAATAGTAACAGCTAGTTTCAGCTTTTATGGGAAGGAAGGCATGCCTTTTAACCTTCGCCCTATCAAGCACCTCATACTTACATGATGTCACAGGCTTCTGTGAGTATCGATTATGATTCTTTAATCCTCTTAGGTACAATGCATCACACACAGCACCAAACTAGAACGCCAATTGTATCCAATGCAGCCTGTTTTAACACGAACACGATTGTTACTGGAATAATGGTGAGAATGAACCTAACGTTTTTGATTACAAAGTCCAACTTTGTAATCTAAGGGGGGACTCGATGTCAGTAAGTAAGTAAGTAAGAAAGAAAGAAAGAAAGTAAGTCACGCTCGTTAATGCGATTGATAAACATTTTACCTCTGCTAATTAGCACTGAAATAAAGAAAGCCCAGCATAAGCGCGTACAGCACAGAAGTTTCCCGCGATCCTATAGCAAAACTTGACGTCGGCTTATTTCATGTTAGACAGATTTGACACCATAAGATGGATAAATTACTAGGATGTTTACCCTGGCACAGCAACAAATTCACCCAGAATTGGCACGTTCTTGACTTCATTAGCAGCTTAATTATGTCAAAACAATCGTTTTCTAGAACGAACGAATCATTAGCCACTTATTGATAGTACTCATTATGCAAATAACTCAACTTTAGAGGATGATGTAACCGGCGGCCTGCACAGAGGCTAGCATTTGCAGCATAACCAAAGGTAGAAGGACCCCCCTCCTACACAGCAACGGATGCAATCATCGCAGGTGAAGTTGAGACGAAAGGTGCAGAATCCCAGCAAGCAATGGCGCCATGGACTGGGGGAAGGGACGTGATCACACTGAACCAAAACATCTTCATGCATATCATTCTGCACAGAGGAATCTTCGTGACTGCTTGTCTCAAATTAGATGGCCGCGAATAGCAACAACTGAAACGTTCTGTAGGGTTCTGCATAAGTAATTTTGCGTTATCGTAAATCTCACATGACATCTCATTTGACACAGATGCACCAATAGTTTTGTGCACGAACTATAAGCAAACTAGGGGTAATGACTTTTGATTTTTGCGTATCATTCTCGTTTGACATAAAGACCAAAATATTGCCTTTGACCTTGAGGCGATTCTTGTCCTTATACTAGGCGCTCGATTTTCCATTGAAGGCGACTTTAGCAGCAACACTCATCTCTCTGACTATAGCAAAAAACAGAATCAACGATCATTTGGGGTTATGAAGAAATCAATTATCAGATATTCTTATGCTTGTTTAGCTCAGGACGGACTTTGTAATCATCCAAAAGGATCTTATGTTTCTTTTCATGACTCATCTACTTTCAGTTTTTTGTCAAGCAAACCAGAAGCAAGACAAAATATGCTTGCAAGTCCTCTCGCTTCATCGGTGCTTAGATTTACGACGAATTGTCCATTGATAATATAGCCTATCATAAACTCCTCCAGAATCATTTTAACTGAACAGTTTTAAGAGTTTTGATTTAATGTAATATTTCACATCTGTCTCCGTTAATTAGCACACAATTGATGCAAGTTCATGGGATTTTAAAGTAGTTCGGCAAATTCACATTTTTCTTAGTTATGAAAATTTTGTTTGGTAACATCACTCATCATTAAGACCCACAAAAACTGAGACTGTAATTAGTCTACATATTGGGGAGCTTTTTTCCTGCAGGTGACAAAGCAGATGCTGTGTGCAGGTAATCTGGGGAGCACGAGTGTTAGTGGCTGCTATGGAGATAGTGGTGGACCATTGGCATGTAAAACTGGTGAAAATGGTAGCTGGGTACTTCATGGTGCTGTAAGCTGGGGATCACAGGCATGCATTGCGAAGGAGGGATACACTGTATTTGCAAGGGTTGCCAAGTTCAGAGATTGGATTGATAAACAAATGAGCACGAATTAAACTTAAATATTTGGGACAGTATCGACAGTATCACATTTCATATCCGATTAATCTTTTTAATATAGACACAATAGCTAGCGATTCATGGTCATATAAATTCCATTACTCAAAGAAAACTGAACATTAATGCATAGCATGGTACTAAATATTAATAATCTTTTGCTTTAGTTTTTTATGATTTTTTTTTCTGGATGGGTCAGAGAATTTGGTCTATTTTTTGGCTGGTTATCTTCGATTTTCTGGTGGATAATACTCACGTATTGTTAAAAAAGGAGAGAAAGTTTGCATCTTCGTTAGTTGAAAGGAAAACCATCTTCTGATCATCGGTATGGACGCTGGAGAAATTGGGGTGAAACACTTCTATGGATTCAAGGAGATTTCTCTTTCGTTTCTTAAACGCAAAGCCAACAGGATTGCGGTTTTAAAACCTATCTTGTGCGAAGGTGCACTAACAACTTGAGAGCGGTTGGGTCTACCAACCACGCTCAATTGCTGACGAAACAGAAAGAACAGAAAACAAGACAACAAAACAAGACACAGGGATTTTTTTTTTTTTTTTTTTTTTATATTCCATTAAAAATTTACAAGACGAATTACCTATTACAATACCTACTAATTACTCTACGAAACACTACAAGGACGATAATACCACGGGGAGCAGTAGACTATGACAACCCCGTGGCAGTTAACATAGAATGAAATAAAAACTACCGGGTGAATTAGGAAAGATGCACCACCCGCCCGCAAAGCCGCACCCAAGAGCCACCAACCGACTCGCACAATTCATTGCGAATTTAACGTTGCATTAAAGAGGCTTTTACAAAGTTATGCCCAGGCCTCAGTTGAAGGATTTGAAATTAGAATTAGGAACGAATCGGGTGTGTGACCCCGCATCACGACTTCCCGAGCAAGCAAAACCCCTCCCCCAACCCACCCATTACATAAAAATACACATAAATACTACAAAAGGAATAAATCTACATCGACAAAACAGAACTTTACAGACGAGATACTTTACGATGACGTACTTGGTGGTTGTGCGAGGTTTAACAAACTATGATGTGGTCCTGATCGAATCGACCAGTTTCATGGATGAATTCTAGAGTCAATTCGAGAATATTTTTGTTAAGGTCATTGGGAAAGTCTTTGTCACCATATAATAAAAGATGCGTTAAGGGCTCGTTTGGTATATTTACATATCCAAGTGGTCGCAGTAACGCAAAAACTCGTGCGAGAAGATTTCGGCGTTGAATTTCAAAGGAGGGGCAAAGCAACAAAAAGTGTTCCGTATTCTCAATACCGTCGTTCGTAGGGCACATTGGATTGATGGTATCCCTAAAATTGTGCTTGAACTTGTGAAAGTTCAACTTACTTAGACCAACCCTAAGTTGAGTAAGATAGGATAGTCCTATTGGGTCATGAATCCCAAAGACAGATTTAGCAGGGGGGCGGATTTTGGACAGTAGCTTTTTCTTAAAAATCGCAATGGTTGGTGCAAGTCTAATCTCTGGACATAGATCATTCCAATCAGACAGACAACTGGGATAGAAGCTAGATTGAAATCTCTCTGTCCTTGCCCTAATTCGCCCAATGACATCCTGTTTGCGAAGAGAATATTGCGACTGTTGAAGTTGCGGGATTGGATCTGTTGTATATACAGGGGACATTCCATTTATCATTTTATAGAACAATGTTAGGCGTCTACTCCATCTACGGGAACATAGTGACTCCCAACCAAGCTCAGCGTTAAGCTTTTCCCGCGAAGTTCCCCTCCATGCCCCTGTAATGGCTAGAGCTGCAGAATACTGAACGGACTCTAACTTTTCCATCAAATTTGATATTACGGTATTGCCGCTAAATTCACAAACTTTAGCCGGAATATGGTAGATAACATCCCCGTAATCCAAGTGAGGTCGCACATAGAGCTTAAATAATTCATTAAGAGTATTTCTGGGCAGATACTTGGAGAGACATCTCAGCAGACCAATGCCTTTTCTTGTTTTAGAGATAGCTGCTTTAATATGAGCGGAAAAAGAAAGCTTCGAGTCCAGGACAACTCCTAAATGTTTGTGTTCATCAACTTTCGTCACTGGTATGTTATTAAAACGAATTACTGGATGATGAATTTCAACTTTTTTCTTAGAAAATACCAATTCGACAGCTTGTTTCTGTGGATCTGGATTGAATGACATCTTCCAATCATAGGCCCATTGACTTATCAATTCTAGGTCATGGTTCATGTCATTCGCAGCTGTATTTGAGTCTTCTACTACGGTAAACAGTGAGGTATCATCAGCAAAAAGTTTAACATTACACTTTAGGTCTGCAGTTAGATCATTTATGTACACAAGGAAAAACAAGGGTCCTAAGATAGAGCCCTGAGGTACTCCTGCCGAAATATCTCCCCAACTTGAACTCTGTCCATTCAGAACAGTTCGCTGTTTTCGATCCTTGAGGAAACTTTGAATAAGCGAAAGAAGTTCCCCTGAGACGCCACATCGCTTTAGCTTATAAATCAAACCGTCATGCCACACCCTGTCAAATGCTTTAGAAATATCAAGGTACACGGAGCGGACATCAAGGGGAGGATTACAGTCAAATGCATTGAAGATCGTATGTGTAATGGAAATTAATTGATTGACTGTAGAGTCACCGGGACGAAAACCAGACTGATTCGGGTTTAGTAATTCATTTGTAACAAGATGTGAGTATAAAGAGTCGTACATAAGCTTTTCCAGTATTTTACCAAAAATTGGTAATAGAGAAATTGGACGGTAGTTCCCCTTAACATTTTTTTCATTTTTCTTATGAACTGGCACTACATTTGCATATTTCCAAATTTCGGGAAATACACCACGCCTCAAGCAATTCTTGAATATTATTTTAAGTGGAATAACTAATGCAGCATCACTTAATTTTATCATTCTGACAGATATTTCATCCCAGCCATGTGCTTTATTAGGATTAAGTGACCTTAGGATGTTCAGTATCTTTTCATCAGAGATGGGAAAATCACTTATCAGGGAAGTGGGTGGTGGAGCATCTTGTGGAAGTTCACTACCTGTGTCAATTGTCGTACACTGAAGTATAAAATATTCATTAAATATCTGTGCCTTTTCAGAGAAGTCCGTTATAAATAACCCATTCTCGAGAACTAAAGACTAAACGTAAGCAAAACTTCGACGCTCCTGTAAAGTGTAGCACACAGTGTAAGTGCAAGACCAAAGTGTAAGTCCAAAGTGTAAGACACAGGGATCAAACAAGGTAAATAAATAATCAAGCAAAACATCCGTGTCCTAACACCCTTGGATGGGCATGATAAAATGAAGTGTGTTTTCTCTTTAATCTTATTTGGGCATTATTTGCAAAAACCGCCTCTCTCTCGAGCTTCGTCGTTTTGTGTGGCTACCAGTTTCTATAGTAAGGCATGTATATCATATATCTAATTCTTGTTCAAGAGGGGGTAGATTTTGAACTTAAATTGTTTCAGTTTCAAAATAAGGATTTTACCATATTGTTCATTGTATATGCGCCTTTGAAAATCCCTGGAGAAGCCCATAACCAGGGCTCAAATTTTCGCAGTAATAGTGAAAGGCAAAAACTTCATAAACTAATAAAGCTACACATAAACTAAAACTAAAATTGAATAGACTTAATACTTTCGTCGGTCACTCATGTTTATTGATTGACAGCTAGTTCCTGTTTGTGTTTGTTATTGCCCCACTGTGCTGTTGCTACACTTTACAGGAGCGTCGAAGTTTTGCTTACGTTTAGTTTTTAGTCCAGTTCTTGCAACGATGTGATTCCACATAGATTTCCTAAACCTTAACAATTTATCAAAAAATGCAAACTACCTCAGACCACGTGTTCATCGCAGGGGCGTCGTGGGTACCTATTGACAGGGAGGGCATAACTTGCTGATTTTCCGACGAACAATGACGTCAAAACTAATGACGTCATCATGCGCATGCGCAGTTTTCTTGGGAGGAAACGTTCCGTTTGACGTCATCTGTTGTGCATTCATCATGTCATAAAAGAGTTTCAACAAATTATTTGCTGACCGAGAAATCATTTACGGATAATTCAGTCATAACTGCAACAGCGGCGTGGCGTCGTGGCCAGGGTAAATTAAGTGGAGATAGCGAGCTGTGGGGGTTTGGGGGCGAAGCCCCCAGAAAATTTTTGGGGCCACGCCCTTTACTTTGGCTTAAAATGCATCTCCCAACATAATACTTGCCAATCGGGATGAGGAAATTTTGATAATTTTGTGACAGTTATTCGGTAATTCAGAGTGCGAGGAAAATCTTTGAAGAAACATCCTTTGCTTTGGCTTTCAGTGCATGTCCCAATATCATGCTTGCCATTTGACGCAGAAGACATCTCCGAACATCATGCTTGCCATTAGTGACGTACAAGAAAATTTTGATAATTTTGTGACTGTTATTCGGTAAATGAGAGTGTGAGAAAAATTTTTGAAAATATTTTATTTACTTTGCCTTAGAATGCATCTCCCAACATCATGCTTGCCATTGGCGACAATGATAATTTGTTTGTGATACTTATACTATGATTCAATGAACAAGAGTGCGAGGAAAATTTTTTATTTAGATCACATTACAATTATTCGAATCAAATGGAGCGTTACAAAATGTCATCACGAAATTCTACAACAGTACGCAATCTCCTCCTTGCTAGGAGAAAAGTCATACATCACCAACGTACAAAACTTCCGCAGACGAAAATATCAATGAATCGTCCAAACAAGTAATACCGTCCAGTCAGTATCCTAGATGGAATGATTCGTTTCTACGATGTATGAATGAAGTTTGAAAGAGTGGAACGACAAACACCTAGTTTGTGCTTTGTGCCAAAAGCCAAAGAGATAAAGAATTTCCGAAAAATTTCTGAATTTCCGAAAATTTCCACAGTTCCGACGCTAGGGGGGGCAATTGCCCCCCTGCCCCCCCCCAGCCACGACGCTTCTGGTTCATCGGCTCACATTTATGTTACAGTCGTGTTCATTCATATTCATTTGTGTTCATCCGAGTTCACTCGTAGTCATTGGTGTTCATTTGTATGGGTGTTTTCATAGACCAGATCGAAATCTTTCCATTGTTCTTCTTCAGCTTAAAATGTTTATATTCTTAACTTCACAACAGGCACAACGGTAATGACATTCGTCAGATTTAAAAGATTTCAAAACTTCTTCCTCTTATTCAGTTTCAATAATCTGCCTTTATGATGATATTCTAACACATTTAATCTTCAATTATTGTTAACATTACATACGTGATAGGGAACAATAGGAGTAATAACTCTTTGGAGTGACGCTATAAAAGATGACATCAATGAGCCAACAACACAATTCATTGCAAGCTGTGGAAGTCTGAAGGTGCAGTAAAGGTATGATACAAATTGTTGATACACTTTCTAATAAGAAATTTGGATCAGGCCACGGTACCGAAAGTTGCTTAATTCAGCTTGTAACATTGTCGCCAGTCGCATTCTAGTTTCCAAATTTATTTCACATTTTTTAATGCAAAAATTTTCATCATAGTCCAGTCCCTGATACTTCTATTTCTAATCGTTTCTAATCATAGTCACACAATGCTCTAATTTACCTGTAACGATACGCTGTACATTCGATTTAATCGTTTTGACTTGAAAAGTCAGAAAGCCAGTTGGCATCATGCAAAAATAAGGATTCAACAACGTATTGGCCATAATATACTTGAACTTAAGTTTTAAAAGTTTCTTTGGCTTCCAAGTCATATATTACCAGAGTTTCATAACATTTTGTCATCCAAGTACAAGTGATCTAATCTAAAACACCACACAAGTGGAACACAAATGAACACAAATGAACACAAGTGGAACACAAATGAACACAAGTGAACACAAGTAGAACACAAATAAACACAAGTAGAACACAAATGTTGGTGTAAAAACGGGAACATTTCTGTCAGTGTTTTTTTTCAACTTGGCAAAAAGTGTCCATTCGAAAAATCTGAAAATCAGTTTTTTTGTCCTAAAAAGATCAATATGGTGTGCATATCCCGCCAAAAAACACATCTTCTAAAGTTTAAACACTGTCTAAAGTTCAAGATGAATCTTGTCCGCAATTTCCAAAGTTTTCCCTTGTTATTGTATTTAACTTCTAAAATATCAGCCAACGTAGAAGTTCTTATTTCTAAAGTTTCAGTCAGTCTTTTAGTTTCTAAAGTTTCAGTGGGTGCTTTTGTTTCTAGAGTTTCAATGCGTCCTTTTGCCACCAAAGTTTCAGTGAGTCCTTTCGGTTTCTAAAGGTCGTCTTATTTCTAAAGTTTCAGTCAATCATTTTGTTTCTAAAGTTTCTGAAGCTCGTCTGCTCGTCTTTCTAAAGTTTTGGTCTGTGCCTCCTTCTCAATCTGTCTCTCTTCCATTTCAAGTTTACGCTATCTTACCAGACTCATGACGTAAGTCCCTCTAACTTTCGCTTGTTGTTGTTGTTGTTATCGCTTCAGTTAAGGGCACTGATGGTTGAGGGACTTAGACTGGTTCCACAATCTCTGTATGCTCCTTAGAGCTGACCTGTCGCTAATACAGAGACTTGTTGCCAAACAGTATCTGAAATCGGATTGATTTGATAGCCTCGTTTTCATAATCGCTGCATGCTTAAAATTCGGACCACGGAATTAATGTTTTTGCGGTTGTTGTTGCTGTGATCAGTAATCATCAAACAAGAATATTCTTGAAAATGATTGAAAACAGTTTGTGACTCTGACAAAATTGGAGCATGAATAGTGAACACAAAATTAAAATTTCAGAGAAGTTCAGAGTGACTAAAGATCAAGAAACCAAATATTTGACATTAGAAATAATATTAGCATTATACATTGTCATTTTTAGCAATCAGTTAAGTAGCATCAGAAAAACAAGAAATTTTCAAGGGAAGTGTTCTTCATTTTGTTCCAGTGCTTTGTTTCATCAGAAAGACAATCTCTCGCCAAGATGAGTGCCATCTAAATGCATACTGACATGAGATCTGATAATAATGAAGCAGCTATCTTGCTTTAGACCATCCCTGTGGATTAAAAATATTGACATCAATGTAAAGTGATGGGTACTATTAAAATCACAAGCAAAAATTTCACCCCCTTTTGTTTTTCTTTGTGCAACCCAACACCAGACAAAATATAACTTTGCACACCAAGGCAATAATAATAAACTATTGGATTCAGTCACTTATAAATGTGGACCATTCTTGGTTATGCTAACAAAATAAGCAAATTTTTAGGCAAATCCTTTTTTAAGACTACCAAATTTCTACTTTAGCAAATCCATTCATTAATCAAAACCAAAACCACTGAATTCAAGAGTAAACAGCTGTAAACAAAACCCCAACAGAAAGGCAAGAAATTCAGTATTCACATGCCAAGTAACCTGTTTGCAGTTTAATTGTTGTTATGACTTCAAATACATGAGATAAATGTAAACGAAAAGTGACTAACCTGGACTGGGCCTAAACTGATGGACTGATACAGTAACAACCAACACCACCGGCAGAGAGTTGGATGTGCTTGAAAATGCCTCTAAAAAGTTGCAAAAACATCACACTTTGCCATGTCCTGTCAGAGCACAAACAATTATTTCTTCCCATTGCTCATGTTATAAAAAACGGCTGCCAGCCCATAATCACCACAACTTCGTTGGCTTCTGCTCGATCGAGTTGCGAACTGCGACAAGGAGATCCGACGCCATTATTGCGTTTCTTGAAAATCTCGGACCATGCATTGGCCTCACTTTGAAAAGGAGGCTTTCGAGGAATAAAAAGTAAAGAGATCAAAAATCGATTGGCTACAAAGGAATCAGCTATTGTTTTCGCCAAAATGCTCCAATCAGGTTAGGAGCAGATTTTTCCGCTCCAAAATTCCGATTTGAGACACTCTTTGGCAACTAGTCCCTCATTGAGCTGGCCATCAGCAACAACAACAACAGCGAAATTGAGGGGCTAGTGGAGCTAGTCTATGAGGGACTTATGTCCTTATGCTTCTAAAAACGGTAACTCAGCGCAAATTTTATTGCTACCAATCAGAGCACGGTATTTCATAAACAATGATGGTTTTCGTGGTTTTAGACCAATCAGAATTTGTAACTGATGCTATCATGCAAATTAGCTTTGATAACAGCATTTACCGGACCAACATGGCGTCTTCACAGCTTGTCGACGGCCAGAGGATAACTTCAAAATTCACCCAGGGAGCCGTTTGAAGGCCTGTTTTCTCAAAGAGGAAGGAATTGTTGTTTGCCTTGTTCGTAAGTGATGAGCTGAAGGGAGTTTCACTGCCTCTTCTGCCTTGTTTCGAGTGGCAGAAGTGAGCCCGCCGTGGCTATGATGAAGGAGAAGTTTGTCAAATGACATTTCGACCCCGAAACGGAGAAGAAGGAGCTGTCAAGATGTTGACACCGCTACGTTTTGCCTGCGACTCACGACTGGGTAGATACCAAAACCTGTCTCGTCACGACGCTGTGGATTTTCCTCTTCATATGCTGGCCTTGAGTGGAGAATATTTTGAGTAACTTTTAGGGACTTTAATTTGGGAGAGTTTTTTGAGTTGAATATTTTGGATCTGTCTGTAGTTCCACTGCCAATCGTGGTTGGCCTAATCTAATGCAAAGAGAAAAGATGAGCCCTTCACCCCTACGACGCGAGCATCATGCGAGTCTGTCAACTTCTATGTGGCTGCATTGCATTGCAAGAAATCTGACTATATATGCTGCTGGCTGAAGATTATGAAACCAAACAAGACAACAAAAGAAACAATTCATTTCAAATTCCCAGGACTGGGGATTATTTGCTTGCTCTGTCTTTTTTCTGAAGCAACAGAGGATTTTGAAGTTGTTGATTTCTGATGTGATGCATCAGTAGAGAAAGCAGAGAGCTTATCAATAAACTCCTTTCAAGAAGGACTTTGTCAAAATTACCAAATACTCTTGGGGAGAGGAAGAGGGTACTTTGTATATTTTTTCAGGGAGGTGCCATTTTCAGGGTATCATGTTCATCTATTTTGTCATAGCAGTAGGAGCTGATTGTCATGACATGTTAAAAGGGGATATTTTGTTTGACTGGATCATGGCTCACTTCAATCTTTGTGTTCTAATGCTTTACAGCAATTTTTCCAGAGTTAGATCTATTGTTTTAAAGGAAAATTCTAGATAGCCACAGATAAAATTTTTGTGTGCACTCTCTTGCACAAAATAAAGCCAAGTACAGCTCCCCAATTTCAAGTTAAATGGAAGTCAACCTGAACTTTGTCAAATTTGTCATGACTTTGCAAGGGCTTTCTAGGTAAAATGCAGCAGATGGCTCAAATTTCTCTCAAACCACCCCTGCCCTTCTGGATTGTCAAAGCAAAATCAAGTTGATAAATTGATTATGCTGAACCTTATAGTAAGATTATTTAGGTTTTAGAGGCTAAAAAGGAGCAATCAAACTCTCTATCCTGAATCAAATCCTTATGAAAGCTCCTAAGGAGAAAAGCTGAATTTTTTGTGGGAATATGTGTTTATCCAGTAAAAGGTAGTCAAGAAGTATTGATCTGAGAATTTGATTCAAACAAACACATCACTGCACCTTTCTCAGTTTAATGTAGTTATATGCGGCAGTATTCTTTATATTTTGTTATCATATATTCTTGAAAATGTGTCATATGCTGCGTTTCATTTTTACTTGATTTGAATGTTTTTGTGTCATGCTTTCACACCCATTACACAATAAGCACTGTATTTAATGTAACTTAGTCATTAGGGTCAGACTCTCATCAGAGTGTGAAACAACTTGATTTATATAATCTTGATAACAAAGATAATTAATGAGTCAAAAATGCACACAGACTTCTGCTATCCATACAACACACTGTGGATATGAATGAATAGACAATTCCAGAAAAGCTGGCATTGGCATTGAAGTGGGGGCATTTGACCACTGCATCAAGTTCAGCATCGGTGATCGTACTGTATCTTGAACGACAATGAAGATCAAACTCGGCCATTCGACGTTCCACTGTCCTTAAACTTGTTCCAAGGAGTGAGCCAATGGTGGGGGCTGTAAATCCTAGCTCGATAAGTAATGCCAGATGTTCCTTCGGTATGTTATATTTTGGTCGTCCTCTCTGACCACTAAAAATCCTACCAGCGGTGCTTCCATTTGGAATGCTGTCATGATGCCAGGGTGCAATAACAAGCATGCTGGCAGCCTCATCAAGAAGTGGAAGAAGTTGCCCAGTAAGATTTGCTGTCAGTCCAGAAACTCCTTCAAACCTCAACACAACATGTCTCAAGTAATCAATTCTGAATAGCAGGGAATCGACAATGTTCTCGTCGAACAGCGATGCTTGCTCACAGTCACGAATGATTCTTCTGATGCTTTGCTGCAGGAAATTACTCACATTCACATTAGCGGCCATTTTTATTCCCCACCGGCATGCACCAGTTCAATGGCATGCACAGCAACATAACATTGAAAAAATTGGCGCGAAACCAGAAACTATTCTTGAAATGGAAGAGAGACAGATTGAGAAGGAGGCACAGACCAAAACTTTAGAAAGACGAGCAGACGAGCTTCAGAAACTTTAGAAACAAAATGATTGACTGAAACTTTAGAAATAAGACGACCTTTAGAAACCGAAAGGACTCACTGAAACTTTGGTGGCAAAAGGACGCATTGAAACTCTAGAAACAAAAGCACCCACTGAAACTTTAGAAACTAAAAGACTGACTGAAACTTTAGAAATAAGAACTTCTACGTTGGCTGATATTTTAGAAGTTAAATACAATAACAAGGGAAAACTTTGGAAATTGCGGACAAGATTCATCTTGAACTTTAGACAGTGTTTAAACTTTAGAAGATGTGTTTTTTGGCGGGATATGCACACCATAGATCAATTTGGACTTCAACGGACTATATCTCTGGACAAAGACAGGTTTTGTGGCACTTTAGAATATTACGTCATTGGGAGGAGCATATTTGGATTCTATATTCCAAAACACCTTAGTTTACAAAATTTCGATTTTGGACCCTCTCAAAATTGTTTTGATAATTCTTTATCTTTGAAATACTATCTAGTGTATTGGTAAAACCAAAAGTAATACCCCAAAATTTACTTCTCTGCTAAGAAAAAACATATATAGTATATGGTAGTTAACTCCCCCGGGCCCTTGTTGTACCGAAGGGGGAGAAAGTGTCCCCACTATAAAGTTTTCAATGTCAAATACATTAAAGGAGCTCTGTCACGCAGGTGATTGGTTTAGGGAACAAAGCTTGGACAAAGGAAACGAGCTAGAGCCCAGACTCTCTGAATTTTTCGCATCATAAAAATTCAGTTCAATTCACAAAATGATCTCTTTCCAATTCTTTTTCTGTTAATCCTGCCATACAAATTTTTAATACCCGTTTATAATCTCGGCCAATTGTGAATGAGACAGATTGCCTTTCAGATAAAAATTCGTACGACGGTGACGACGGTAAAACCAAAAGTAGTCATAAATTCTGGGATGTCATTTTAGAAAAATAACACTTTGGGATATTGATTTTGATCAAGTTTCACTTACTTGGTTAAAATTGTGGATTACTGTCACAATTTTAGGGTACAAACTTTCAATGGCCTGTAAATTTTGGGGCATCGTTTTCGCGAAATTTATAAATTTTAGGGTGCGATTTCAGACGTCCAATGGTACACCCTGTCACCTGCCTATTGAAGTTACCCCCCCCCCTCCCCAGGACAAGGGTCAAAAATGCTCGGTATCAATAGCGTTAAGGATTTCGAGAAATTAGAAAATCGATCTCAGGGAAAACTGCGGTATCAACCCCAGTCCAAGTCCACCCTGTGGCGATGCAATAGGATAGGAAACGTAAATGTGTTAGCAATACTTTGATACAAAAATAGGGAAATGGATGAAAATGGGTATGTATAGGAAGATTTATGTGGACATTGAAGGGGCTGGTGGGGAATTTCCTAACCACTTTGTATATTTGAAGATGCCTTGTTTCGGTTGACCCATCCGGTTCCCATAATTCTTTTGTTGTTGTAGATATAACAGCAAGAATGAAGTGGCTTTTGGTTTTACTTCTTTGCATCATCACTGGACTGGCAGTTGTGGTGAGTACTAATTTTATGATGAGTTGTGGTGAGTACTATTACATTTCCTCCATTGGGGACCAAGCCCTACTTGAGCTAGACAGAAGACTTGTAAGCACATCAAACTTCCGGTTGATGTCACTTCTAATTTCAATGTACTCTGTAGTCCTTGCACAATGCCCCCCCCCCATCATTTTGCTCACTTCGCTCGCAGTTTAGCCCTCCTACTGCCCTCGTCTTTACAGCCATTGCATTGTCCCTGCGCAGCTACACAAACAGGACACACAATGCTCCTGGTTTGGGACACGCCTGTAGAGTCTGTTTCTTCTGAAACATTTTCACACGAAAGGTATGGTTTTAGAAATCAATAAGGTATCACAAATCTAATGTGGTTTTGAACAGTTTAGCTGCAACGTCTATTTTGTACTCCATGTTTTTTATTCTGGATTTAATCATCTTCTGTCTTCTGTCGCTGTAGATTCTCATGCATCACTTGATATAGGGGTCTATGACAAAAATATTTACAGCAGGGATTAACGACACGTTTTTATTTTCTAGCAAGCCCAAAACCTGTAGATGACTTTCAGGAACATGTTCTTGAAGAATTGGACGACCAGGATGAAGAAGAAGGACAAAGTGAACCAGAAGAGAATGATTCGAAACAAGAAAGTGGCCAAGAGATCATTAGCAAGGATGCTGAAAATTATGATGATAATGGGGTGCAGGATGCAGGTAAATGGATCATTCTCCTTCGCAGAGGCAGCATTTACCGGACTGCTTCGGTGAAGGAGAAGGTTAAGGGAACATTTTGCACAGGCAGCCCTTTTATCATTTATGCTCGGGATACCTTTCATTGAACCTAATCTCACCTTGGGGTTTGTAAGCGGTCAGCAGAAAATACCTAAATTTCCCCATGATTTTCGAGTTGGAAAATTAGGGTAAAAGAGCAGTTTCCCAATAGTTAGTTTCCAAATGGTGAAAAGGAAATATGCTTTTAACCGTAGTGTTCCGTAGTTTCCAAAAATATATCTTGAGTTTCCAAATAATTTCTTCTCAAACACTATGAGGAAGTTCCGGCACTTTTTGTAGGGGGGGGGGGGGGGTTGGAGTCTTGCTTCCAGCCAATGGTGAGGCTGCACGCAGCAGGCAATGGAGTCTCCCCTCATTCCATTTTCTTCGCTGTCAAAGAGGCAAGAATTTTCAGACTTGGCAGTTCAGCACCCTATTGCTTTAGTCAATTGAAACCCCGGCCCCCCAGCCCTCGGGATATGCCGGGAAATTAACGGGGAATATACCATGGAATATGGAATAACGCATCTTTAATGCTGCGTTGTCTCAACTCTATATTAGTTACATGTGCAAAAAACAGTGGACACACGTTATAGATACTCCCAGTCCTTCCCAAAGCGAGTTGGCATTTAGGATCAATTATTTGCAAAATAGGCAACGAGATTGATTAAAATCCAACGTCAGAGGTTTTCTGACTTTGCAAGGACTAGCCATAACCAATGGTATGGCCACAGGGGGTATACCCTGGGTACCAGAGCCTTAAAAAAATAAAAGAAGAAAGAAGAACACAAACTTCTTGATGTGTTCTATCATAATAATCATGTTTAGATGGAAATTGTCCTTGAAATTAAATTCTGTTGCGATTTTTATTGATCTTGGCCAATTTTGCGGCTTTTCTTGACCACAAAATGGAAAATGCTAACATGAGCAAAATGATCGTAAGATATTTTTTACATTTTCAGAAAATGCATGCCTGAGGCTACTAGCACACAAATTTTGGTTGCCTTACCTTTTACCAGTCAAGAGTTAGGTAATGGGGTTTTTTGCCTCCTAACCAAAATAGGGCGTATCAGATAGTGCAACCACTAAAGGGCTAAGGTAAAATAAAGGACGTGGCTCCAGTTACCCCCGAGACCCCGCATTTCAATGCCCCTTCCCTATATTTACCCAGGCCTAGCTGCGCATGTGAAAACCTAGTGATGAGAAAGGCAATGGTGATTCATGGTAGAGTGAAACTGGCCTTGGCTCCTGTGCAATATAAAACTTGTCTGTGCTGTATTCTTTCAACTTTAAATTCATTTTAGGAAACAATCCTATCATCACAAGTTGTAGATTTGGCTTTTACCCTCACTGCACGACCAAAAAGTACTGTAAAGCATGGAGTTGGGGTAGCAACTGCCGTACCAAAAGGGTCTGTGGATGTCGCTGCTTGAAAGTGGAACGTTATTACAAACATTGCACTAGAAGATGGGGCATTTTTAAAACGTCCTGCACATACCAGCAAAGATTTGTGTGCCGCAAGACACCGTGTCCAAAGAGGAGAAGAGTGGCGAGGATTTGCAATTTCCGCAGAATATATGTGATCTACTGCGGGTGAGTATTAATTGAACGCAAGAAAAATTTGATCGAATAGATTAGTGACAAAAAAAGCCTCAGAGCAACAAAGTTTTCGAAGGTTTTCCTACTTTCGTCGAAGTTCCAATGTTTTCAGAAAAATTTCTGACAGATCACTTCATCTATGTTATTTTGTACTCGTGAGTAGAGAGGACTGATTTACAGGGGGCAGTGTCAACTTGACAGTAAAACTATTTTCGTTGTACGAAATTAAGAATTTGGGCCAGACTGGGAGTTTCTTAAAATCATCAGATTTAAAAACAAGGTGTTTCAAACTCTTTCCAATGTTTACAAATTTTTCAAGTACTTCTCGACTGATATGCCCCTGATATGATACAGGAAAACAGTGGGAATAGAGAGAAGCGTGCAAGAATTTCTCAATTTTGTGGTGATCTGAGAGTCAATAGTTGAATGAAGTTATGTCATTCACCCTATCCCGTCAAAAGCCACCCAGTTTTGTAACTTTTCAGTACGCACTGTCATGTAGTTAATACCCTTCGCTATCGAAAAGTGAACAGAAAAATATAAAATTCGATTGCGAGAACTCTAGCCTACCTTTTCCAATCGGACTTGGTAAAGTTGTAAGATCAAGAACCTAGTAAAGCTATAGTGAAGGAAAACCAAAAATTTTTCGATTAGTTTTGGAGATAAATCCACTTTTCTGAAATCAAGATAAATTTTTGAAAAATAATTTGCAAAGCCAACCTGAAAGGAAACATTGCGATTTGCATATTTTTCAATTGCCAAGACTATGTAGAATAATGTCCTTTATACCACTCTTTGATAAAGCGAAAAGTATTGCAGAAATTAACTGTTTTCTGAGGAGAGTGGTTTTGCAAAACGGCTACTCGCTGCTCAGTAGAGCGGAAAGCAGAGTTACCTTAACTCCAATCAGTTGGCAGTAATTTTTAAGCTGATCCTCTAAAAGTTGCCTCGAAAATTGATATTTGACTTGAAACATTAATCTTAAGAGACAAACTCTTTGGTTTCACAGAACTTCAGCTTTGTAGCAAGTTCCTCCATCAATATTAAACGAAAATTTAAAAAAATGTTCAGTAAGTGAGCTTCAATGAGCTATAGTAAGCTGGGTATAAGATGATGGCCCCAATCGAAGTTTTGCTTCAAATTTCATAAAGACAATTATCCACTTGACCATATCAAATTCAAAACTGAGAGTAAAGGATACGTCTAAAATAGCACAATGGTTGACTTCCAGAAAATAGATTATTTCCTGTTTTATCAAGGATATTGTTGATGTCTTTCCTGTGCTTCAAGAATTTGCTTAGGCCAAAATGCGAAAGCTCTGGTTTGGATATGACGGCAAATTTGAGCTTTCAGCTTTAACGCTTCGACGCAAAAAGGTCCAATCAAGTTAAATGTCGAGTAAGATTTAAAAAACTATTAGCCATTTATTAAAGCTAAATTTTTAACGACAGAGCCGATCAAATCTGTATACTTTTTTAGTGTACCAACCGGTAGACTGGACGACTCATTCTAAATTGATCCTTGTTAGTTATTCAAAGGGACTGTTTTACAGTCCAAGGAAAAGAAGCGTACAATGTATATTGGATGATTATTTGGAAATAGATTTTCTCAATTTGATCATCATTCAAACATTGTTTTATTGTTTTATTATTGAGAAACTTAGATCTTTTAAGGATTGACCTAAACAAAATGATGTCAAACGGGATTCTTCGTCAATTAATGAAATAAAACAGGTAGATAATGATCCTACTGCGTCTAGTAACATTCCTGTTGGAGTACAACGCCTCGGTCATCGCAAAGGAATGGTGATTGCTTCTTTAAATGTCAATAGTTTATTATTACATCTAGATGAGGTAAAACTTTTACTTCATGAGAAGGGAATCCACATCTTAGCAGTAAATGAAACTAAGGTTGACAGTAAAATCACTGATGATCTGCTTGAGATTGAGGGCTTCACTCTGTACAGGGAGGATAGAAGTAGGAATGGGGGTGGAGTTGCTGTGTATGTGCGTAATTCTATAAGACATAATAGACGAATGGATCTACCTGATAAGACTCTAGAATTGGTTTGCATAGAAATTGAGCCTGTACGAGCTAGGCCATTTCTTATTTTTGCATGGTATCGACCTCCATCTGCCCCCGTCGAGTTATTCATAAAACTTGAAGGTAATTTAGAGTTCTTCGATCGCGAAAATAAAGAAATGATTATCTTAGGCGATACTAACTGTGACTTTTTGCCACAGGAGCATAACAATTCCATCAATAGCATTGCACACTTAACTGAGATCTATGATCTGTTTGGCCTAAAACAAATGATTGACGAGCCTACAAGAGTGACGCTAACTACATCAACCCTTATTGACCACATTGCTACGAGTAAGCCTGAAAATGTGGTTGCATCTGGCGTCCTAAAGATTACTTTCAGCGATCACTACCTTGTGTATGTAACTAGGAAATTTATGGGCTCTATAAAACAACAGCGTAAAACAATATCCACCAGAAAAATGAAAAATTTCAACAGTGAAAATTTCTTGTCAGACTTGGAGCAGATTAATTGGGACAGTATCGTCAGTTCAAGCAAAAGTATCAATGAGGCAGTTAATAAATGGTCGTATCTCCTTTCATTAGTTATTGAAAAGCATGCCCCACTAACCGAGTTTAAAGTCTCTGACAAGTTTTCGCCATGGTTGAATAAGGAATTTAAAGATCTAGCTCGTACAAGGGATAAACTTAAGGTTGCTGCCATAAAGAAAAATTCTTCAGTTTTAATGGCCACATACCGTCAGGTTCGCAACCGAGTCAACAATCTTAACAAGCGTCTAAAACGGGAATATTTTTCCGAAAAAATCGCTTTTGATAAAGGTAATCTTAAAGCGACTTGGAAAACTCTCAATCTTTTATTAAATAAAAGATCAAAAACAACTAATGTAGAATCCCTAACTGTAGAAGGAGAAGTTATTAATGAGAATGCTGAAATTGCTAGCTCAATGAATGAATTTTTCTGTACTGTTGGCAGAAACCTTAGTGTTAAGATCCCACAGCATCCCAATCCACTGTTATCTGAAGAGTATAAAATAAATGAGTCCGACGAACAACCTGCAGAATTTACATTTCATGCTGTAGATACAGTTACGATTCATCGAGCTTTGTGTAAAATGAAAAAATCTTTTGGATTTGGATCTGACGGCATTGCCAGTAACTTCCTTAAAATTGCATATCCGGTTATTTCTAACTCCATCTGCGATATTTTTAACTTCTCCATATTTTCAGGGTCTTTCCCTGATAGTTGGAAAATAGCCCGTGTCGCTCCAATATTCAAAGGAGGCCAACGTGATGACCGATCAAATTACAGACCGATTTCTGTTTTACCAGTCGTCTCAAGACTCTTCGAAAAACTTATATACGATCAATTATACCACTATCTAGATAAGAATAGATATCTTGTGTCACACCAGTCAGGATTCCGCTCTCTGCATTCAGTAGTGACATGTTTGCTAAAAGCAACTAATGACTGGTATCTTGATATAGACAGAGGCAAGTATACTGCAATGATATTCATAGATCTTAAAAAAGCATTTGACACGGTTGATCATCAAATACTCCTCGATAAGATGCAATTTTATGGAATTACTGGACTTGCACATAAATGGTTCAGTTCTTATCTTGATCATCGGAGGCAGTATTGTAAAGTGAATGGCACAGCCTCCTCCATTGAAAACATCGATGTTGGGGTGCCGCAGGGGTCATGCCTAGGACCCCTTCTTTTTCTACTATACATCAATGACTTGCCATTTGCACTAAAGAAGGCCAAGGCAACTATGTATGCAGATGACACTGCTATTTCATATTCTTCCGACAGAAGAGAAGAACTGGACCTAGTTATCAACGCGGAGCTCTCGTATATTGAAAAATGGCTACAAGGCAACAAGTTGTCCCTTAATATTGTAAAAACTCAGGCTATGGTAATTGGTTCGAGGCCAAAGCTTAGCAAATTGAAAAGCGATCTTGGTACACTTCCTTCTTTTGAAATAGGAGGACTCGATATTGACCTCGTAAACAAAACAAAGTACCTTGGAGTTATGATTGATAATTGCCTTAGTTGGGATAGTCAGATTAGGGCTGTTAACCAAAAGGTCTCCAGGGCTATAGGCCTCTTAAAGTATGCGCGAAATTTCGTTGAAACTGACACTATGGCCAATTTATATAGAAGCATCATAGAGCCCCATTTGAGCTACTGCTGCTCTGTCTGGGGATCTTGTGGTACTACAAAGCTAAATGTGCTTCAAAAATTACAGAATAAAGTCGCCAGAATAGTAACACGTAGCCCCTTCGATGCATCAGCAGCTCCCTTGCTAAAGAGACTTGGTTGGCCATCAGTGCAAGATCTGATCGATAAAGAAACATCTTCTATGGTTTACAAATCTCTTAATTCTCTTGCACCTCAGTATCTCAGCGATCTTTTCGTAAGATTGTCTGAGCTACATCCAAGAGAATTGAGAAACTCTGGAACTGATCTTGCAATCCCTCTTTTGAGAACCGCGAATGGCCAAAAATCCTTTTCATATCGCGGAGCAAGTCTCTGGAATAGCCTTGATCTGGATAAAAAAGAGGCTCCTTCAATCAATGCCTTTAGATCCAAATTCAAGACAAAATGAACTGTACATAAGAACTATACCACATCGCTGTATGAAAATATGTAAATTCTAATACGAATCTTTTGTTTAGTTTCCTTGGTTTTTATTGTAAACTTTTTATAGATTTGTTAATTTTGTAAGTAGTTTTTTTTTGCAGGGCCAATTGTAAAGCAGTATATATACTGAATTGTACCCTGGGTAAAGAAGTTTAAAATGAAAATGAAAATGAAAAATTGTTTGCTTCCGGTTTATTCAGATATTGCTTCTGTTTATCGGAGCATTGGATTACAATAATAGTTGGTTTCCACAGGAAACCAAAATGAATAAGATTATTCAAAGGTTTAGTCTAGCAAAGAAAAGAATTGTTCGGGATACTATCAGTGAAAGTCTTTTGGAATTTCTCCGGAAGAGCTGACCGCCCGTACAAGCACTTTTGGGTCTGTGCAGTATCGATCTCAGGGTGAGCGCCTTCCTTTGTGAATTTGTGCATGCCCAAAAACGCTTGGCTCATCCTACTGATCAATGTGCCACTCAGAGTTATTTCTATTTGTAAACGTCTTTTCGTTTGTGATTTACAAAAGGGGGAATTCGCAGTATCCCGAACAAAAATCAAGGAAGATACGGTTCTGTTTTGAATATTGAAAACATTGGAGGTACGCTTCCTTCCTTTCAATTAATATTGTTTATTGCGGTCATTCCGATTTGAAGATGGCAAATGCATTTTTGTGATGGACTAAAAAATCGTTCGGCTAACTTATGATGAGCTATAGATTAAGTCGTGCTTTCTTGATATTTAAGATTTCTTTCTTTTGCAAGTATATTGGTGATTGGATATTCTTAAGTACCCTCTTTTCTGTTTCAGATAAAAATCCAGCTGTTGCGTACGCGATGTTACTTTTTGCTCTGATATAACCCATTTGCTGCTGCTGTCAGACTATGATTTCAAAGTTTGAAGATGTAAGCTGCACTGAAGAACTTTACTCAAGGGAGACAATCGCGCATTGTCAATTTGACGTCATTAAAATGTTTTTGTTTCTTTGAAACCGTGTATATTTTTCTTGTTTTCTTTTGAAAAATTGGAAGACCCTGTGATGATAATGATAATCATACGTTGATTAATTACCATTGCCATTAAACTCCCCATACAAACCTCTTGCAAGCATTTTCCTTAATTCTGAGTCTAAAAGATAAGTTCTTTTACTAAACAAAATATTCACATTTAATTTGGTATTTGGCTAATTGATTAACATTTTCATGTAAATATAGGATCACAAATATTTTACCCCACAGATCACAAACTTTACACCACAGCGCACTATACAATGTAACTTTTTCGACGCGGCCTGTAGATACCTAGCTCGTTTTTAGAATTTAAAGTTGACGTACTTTGCTATCTATACAATAGGAAATCCTTGTAAAAGAAACTGCGTAATTGCAGCGTTAGCTGCATTATATATCAAAACAATTAGCAAGATGCGATATCTCTGTCTCCTTCTGTCGATTTGTGGTCAAATCAATTCAGTGCCAGTCTCGTCTCCAGAGTGAGTTCGTTGCTCTGCCTCTACTCTGGGATCTGCGCGGAAATTCCGCGCGGAGTCAACCCCGCACGGTTTTGCGCGTAGTAAATGGCTTCGGGGTGTCAAAATTCGATGTAAAACCACATACTTTACCTATATTGATCATCATTTGCAATTTATTTCCGACATTCGAAGAATAACGAGCCATTTCATGTTGGAAGCTGCGATGAGAAAGCTCCTCTGTTTGCAACTTAGGCCCCTTTTCGCCCCAAACAAACCGTGCTTTTTTCACATTACCACTCTTGCTAACCCCAGATTATTGTTCAGATACCTTCAAAAAAGCTTAAATAAGGTCCTTAAAGTGTTTGTTTTGAGCTTCTCGATTTATCCACAGCAGAATTATTTCTAGAGCAGCGGCCATCCCATCGATTCGATACTAGCCGGTAAATACAGCAAAGATTCGATCATAGCAAACCGTGTTCGGCATCTTGATCAGAGCATGACGTAAGAACACATAATATTTCAAAAGAATCAGCAAGCTGTGAAGTCTCTCTTTGTGTCGGTTTGTGAAAACATCACAATCCTGCTATTTGATTTGCTCCAAATGACCTATTTTTATCACAAAATAACAAAAACATCAGAGGCGCTGTTATCAAGAATGAATGAATCATTATCTAGAATGAATGCGTGTTTGTGTGACTTCGTCAAGGTCTTCAGACAGTGGGCAGGAAGAGTGGCAAAAACAGACTGAACTGGTTGCGTACATAGGGGAGGGGGGCAAAGGCATCTCGTAATATCAGCAGAATGAGAAAGGCTATTTCTGTTATTCCATTTTATATGATGGTGCAGTTTGTTCGCATTTCCCAAAACGCTGCACTCACTAACTAACGTTATTGCTAGTATATCAAAACAATTAGCAAGATGTGATATCTCTGTCTCCTTCTGTCGATTTGTGGTCAAATCAATTCAGTGCCAGTCTCGTCTCCAGAGTGAGTTTGTTGCTCTGCCTCTGCTCTGGGATCTGCGCGGAAATTCCGCGCTGAGTCAACTCCGCACGGTTTTGCGCGTAGTAAATGGCTTCGGGGTGTCAAAATTCGATGTAAAACCACATACTTTACCTACTGTGATCATCACTTGCAATTTATTTCCGACATTCGAAGAATAACGAGCCATTTCATTTTGGAAGCTGCGATGAGAAAGCTCCTCTGTTTGCAACTTAGGCCCATTTTCGCCCCAAACAAAAAAACCGTGCTTTTTTCACATTACCACTCTTGCTAACCCTAAATTATTGTTCTGTCACCTTCAAAAAAGCTTAAATAAGGTCCTTGAAGTGTTTGTTTTGAGCTTCTCGATTTATCCACAGCAGAATTATTTCTATTGTCAAGCCACCTAGAATGAATGCGTGTTTGTGTGACTTCGTCATGGACTTCAGATAGTGGGCAGAGTGGCAAAAATAGACTGAACTGGTTGCGTACACAGGGGAGGGGGGGGGGGGGCAAAGGCATCTTGTAATATCAGCAGAATGAGAAAGGCCTATTTCTGTTATTCCATTTTATATGATATAGCAGTTTGTTCGCATTTCCCAAAACACTGCACTCACTATGTGAACATCCACTTTTCATAGCGTTCTCGAAAACCTCCGTTTTTGTTGCATTTTTGTGAGGATCAGGGCGAACACCTGTACAAAAACGGAGGCTCTTCACACAGAGATCGACCAGAAGGAGTAAAACATTCTTTGAACAACTTTTTGATTTATATCTATAAAGAAATCTTTCATTTTATGTCATTGCATAGATTATCGATAGTGCTTTGTCATTGGGAAGAATATTGCTGAAAAAATCATCAAGGATCAATTTCTTTGGTTTTACAAAATCCGAGCAGAAGATTGCCAATAAGAACGTGACTAGCACTGACCATATTCAGGGAGTTCTGAATACCGTGTTTTTCTTGGCAAATCATTGTCAATGTTTATGATCTTGGTCAATAGCAACTTTTGCAGGCAATGCCTTTCATGTGAAAATCCTCTTACAGTCGCAAATTCAGGAAACTCCAAGAAAGAGTTATATGCAGTTTGCTTGACGAATGTGTTAAGGATTTGCCTTTTAATGAAGAATCCATTGACCATGCAAATAATGGTTCATTGCCTGTTTTCTTGAGAGATAGATATTTAACCTCCTAAAAGCACTAAATTTTCTGCCTGTTTTATCGCATATCCCACAGTGTTTTTACATGCTTATTGAATCGAAGCTGGTTGTCAATTTTGATTTTAAGAAGTTTAACATTTTTACAGGACGATATTTTTACACCCTCAATATTCAAGTGTAAATTCTGTTTTTCATTTAGTCCCAGGATCATCAATTGGAACTTATCAGTGTTTGCCACCATACCATTAGCATAAAACAAATTTAGTGTATGGGTCTTTTTCTAAATTTGTCATGATTTCGCCTATACTTGTGCCACATGAATACAAGGTATTATCGTCAGCAAAATTACATATTTCTGAATTTGATTCCATATAGAATAAGCCGTAAATAGAAGTTATTTTCTAGGCCATTGTCAGCCATACAATAGCACCATTGCTTCTGGAACAATCAACCTATTGTTATTGGTGGTTACAGATAAAGTTACTACAGCTTAAAGCTACAAGTTTATATATATATCATCATCAATTAAAAACTTACAATACAAGATACTTACTTCACTACCTACAAAATACTCTACGATACTACAAATACACTACCACGGGGCTTTGAGTTGCTACCACTTTAGGCCATCAGTTACTTCCCTTTTAGGCTAAAAGCTACTACCGCTAACGGTTTAGGGTTTTGCAATATTTTGCAACGGATACGTCACCTTGCACTACCAAGTCCCCCCCATCCCCCCTCCTTGGGCTTGCAACGACTTCTATTGATGTTTGAACGAATTTCAATATTCCTCGACCGGAAAATGAATGTAATTTCGGCTCCAAATGCGATATTTTTCCAAGCACGCTACGAACTGTGGAGGGACATCCCTTCTACTGATTATCAAAGAAAATTCCATGTGATCATTGTAACTTAGTAGCCATCTTAACTTTCGTGAGGGTACTCAAGAATTCACCTCGAACGCCCAATGTGGTATCACGTGGTTGGAAAGAGGCTATTTGACTGGCTGAATACTTTGAAACTGGATGATTTCCGCGTGCTTCAGCGACCAGTCAGGATTTGAGCTGTTTGCTAGAGCATAAAGGCTTGGTAATTACTTAAAGGCCAGAAACTTTGCTATTGATCTCATCATCACAACTAGCCAATCACATCCACGCCATTTGAGACGTTGTTCAGGAGTATAATCAACAACTTTTAACTTGCTCAGAAAGTACAAGACACCACTGGGTCCCACTGCACCTTATCTTGGTGTGATGTTTTGGACTGTAAATAATAGGCTTAAAATATGAATGCGAACAAAACCCAATATATAAGCACCTAATCATGCTGACTTGCAAAATTGTTCAATTTTACTATACCAAAGAAAAATTCCTTGAGTATTGTCTGGACTCAGGCTACATGTAGAGAACCATCAGAATTTCCCATCGCCATTGGTCGGGTGGTGTTCACACTTTGAAAATTCAATCGTCGGAAAAAGTTTTCAATTTCACCCATCGTTCTTAAAAAGCCTTCCAGAAGCTTCTTTGAAAACGAAGATTTTGCAGTATTTTTGATAGTCCATATATCACAGAGATTTCTCACGACTTTTCTCAAAATAAAGGTGTTTTGAAGATGGACCCTTGAACTTTGTAGAGAAACAAACCAAACACTCATATCTTGTAGGATTGCAGAGATATTGGTGGATTTTTAGAAGTAACTTTGCTGTCGATTCACCCCATCCACGAGACTTCGAGCAAGTCTACCAAATTCTGAACGGAGCACAATAGCGACGTGTTGGCAACAACGTAGCTTTTAAAGAGATAACAGGTTTGTTTAGGGTTACGTGACCGTGCTCCTTTAAACTATTTCTATTTTTGGCATATCTTTAACTTCCCCATGCACAATGTTTATGAAAGAACTAATTCATCCATTCAACGAATTCAAACATTTCAAAACTTCTTCCTCTTATTCAATTCCAATAATCTGCCTTTATGATGAAATTCTAACGCATTCAATCTTCAATTGTTGCTGACATTACATACGTAATAAGGAACAATAGGAGTAATACCTCTTTGAAGAGATAAAAAGATGACACCTATGAGCCAACAGCAGCAGATTTCATTGCAAGCTGTGGAATTGAGAGAAGCAGTAAAGGTAAGATTCAAATTGTTCATTCATTCATATTTCTACAAGAAATTTGGATCACATCACAGAACTTCATCTTTATTGAAAAGCACCATACAATTTTACATTGTCTATCGCCTAAACAGAACATCAGTTAAAAGATACAAGCCATGAACAAAATACGGTAGAACGTTACAGCGAAGGAAACACTACCGGTGGTAATAAAAGTGTAATGAAACAAATTCTTTCGTGGGTTATGGAAACATACTCGTCACATAGCTACTCTATTTTGGAGATTTTCACGGGCAAACATTTTCTGGCTAATTATTTAAAGTGTTTTTCTGTTTTGTACTCAGTTCTGCTGCTGGTTGCAGAAATTGCGCACAATTTTTCTGCTGCTGATATCTTAGGATGTCAATAGGTTGATGTATGAATCATGAATACTCTTAGCTGTTGCTATCTTGTTTCAATCTAGCCTACGCGCAGACCGACCCATCGGCCAGTGGAGGAAAGTGCGAGGGGCAATTCACTTATTGGAAAAGCGTACGAGATTTTTTCAGAACAAAAGGATTCATACGGATTTTTGATGGATTTTTCTTGAAAACAAAAGGATTTTTGCCAAAGGTGTACGAGATTTTTTGGAGTGAAATGCCCCTCGGAAAGTGTTTGCGCAGCTACGAGCCAAAGCCAGGGTTGGTAGATTCCCGGACCGCCCCAAGGCCAAACCGAGGTCGGAAAAAAGTTAGGAAAGGCCAAGCCTTTCAAAACAATTGATCTATTGTTCTACAACAAGGGTCAAACAAGTTATTGTACAACAATGGTAAAAAATGTCCGATATTAATGGGGCTTAAAATTTTGAGAAATTAGAAGCTTGATCTCCCAGTCCAAATCGACCCTGGCTCCATGGCTGTGGCAACGCAACAGGAGATGACACCATGGGAGTTGTGGACACAATTTGAGTGTTGATCGGGTCCACAATACCCGGCCTAAATGATGATTAATAAATGTATTTCTTTACCTTGCTTGTCTTCAATTCACTGTTTATCTTCTCGTTCTTGCCTGGGAGATGGCCGCGTCGATCTGGGAACTAGTTCGCAGTTCAAATCACAGCGCAAGCGCGGCGCAGATGAAAACATTAGGCCAAGCTGAACGGTTGATAGCATGCTGATCTACTCCCAGGCAAGAACGAGAAGATAAACAGTGAATTGAAGACAAGCAAGTTAAAGAAATACATTTATTAATCATCATTTAGGCCGGGTATTGTGGACCCGATCAACACTCAAATTGTATCCACAACTCTCATGGTGTTAGCAAAGAGTTGATAAATCAAAGAACCCTTGGGGGGACTCATAGAGCCAAGCCTCATTTTAATAAAGATGACATTCATCTTCCGCTTAAAAATTGACAAACTGCAAAGAATGAAATTTCAATCGTAAGAGAAACTCTCGCCAAACTTTCTTTTACTCATGCCTTATTATTTGTGATATCTCAGTAAAATGGAGGCAAAAATTGTCGGTTTCAGAAATCAAAATACAAAATCAAAATGAAAGGTGTCCTATTTCCTAGCCTGATAAATGGATTACAATGGATTACAAATCCAAGGGTCCAAAACACTGGTCCAAAACCATGATATCGCAATAGACCTTTTAGCTATTCTACAAAAGAGCCTGGATCGAGCGATATTTTTATACAATTTTATACGCGAGGTTCGATTGAGTGGCGTTAGAGCTTCGACCGCAATTGTGCACATTCGAAAATTCTACAAAATTTGATGAAATATCGTTCCATCCAGATTCGTTTTCAGAATAGCTAAAAGGTCTATTGAGATTGATCCTTTTATCGTCAAATTGTTTATTCAACCAAATTAGTGGATACAGAGTCCAACTTCGGTCGTTAATGTTGGAAAGAATGTGCTTCCTTCGTTCTGTTGCGGAAATTGACGTCATAGCTGCTTAAATGTCATCAGTCTGTATGTTGACTCCATCAATGCCCTATTTGTAGCCCTATATTGCTCCCAAAATGACTCTTTGAGTCATGACAAAACCACGGACGACAGACGACGGACATGGGACAAAATTCACTCCTATCCCATGGACTCCATGAGTCAAAAATGGGGAAAATGGGCATGTAGCATGAGTGATGAGGGCATTGAAGGGGCCGGTAGGGAATTTCCCAACCACTTTGTACGTTTGAAGGTGCCCAGTTTTGCCCTAATTCGATTGATGCACCCAATCTCCATAATTCTTTTCTTGTTGTAGGTACAACAGCGAGAATGAAGTGGCTTTTGGTTTTGCTTTTTTGCATCATTGCTGGCAGTTGTGGTGAGTACTAAATGTTATGAAACGAATCACATTTCCTTGAGCTGGGGCCAAACCCTATTTGAGCTAAACAGAAGACTTGCAAATAACAGAAGACTTTCGGTTAATGCACCTCTGATTTCAATTTGATGTGTAATCCCTGCAGAATAATATGTTAAACACTTGGTATAGTCGTAGGTTCGACAATAAACAAGGTCTTTCCACTCAATACTTCATTAAACACTCAGCTTGAAAAATACACGGTTTCCATAAAACAGGCGGTCAAAAAAACTTAGGCCTATTGCGCAACAACAACAACGATCTGAATCGAGGCTACTCGATGATGTCATCGAAACTATAAAAATGTCTCTTTTGAGGGGCAAACATCATAAAACAAAAACTACATTGATCATAAAATAATGAACAATATGATTGTTCATACATTTCACATACTCCCCTCCAAAAGAAAATGTTGTCCGCAACATTGAATTGTGGATGTCTTCGAAACATCATTGGACTCTGGAAATCGACGTTCAAATATCTCTAGTTCTCTAGTTCACTGTGATTGTGATTGGCGCCAACGGTATCACAAACTATTCAGAACAATAACGCATTTCTGAATATAATGATTTGCTTGAGTCATTCGTAGAATATGAAGCAATGTGCATCGGCTAATGATGAAAATGTTCATCGCACATGTATCTTTAAACTTTTGGTCGAATAAAGCGTTATAAACGAGTCTTTTCTCAACAAAATAACGGTAGGGATCGAGTCTTTTCTCTCAACATGAACGGTCAAATGCATAGTTCAAAAACTCGATAAGTTCAGACAGTTAAAGGATATGCGTTCCAATATTGCAATGGATGCGACGGTTGTGGATGGCAAAACTGAACTCTTGGTGGCATAAACAACTGACGATACGGAGGAACATATCCTGGCATAAATGGGATCATTTGAGGTCCGACTGTTCTTTGAAATGGTTCAACATATCGGGGAATCTGCTGAATATAATTGACATGATAATTTGCAGGTTGTCCTGGTGTCGCATACATTAATCGTGTAGGTGGTAACCGAGTTCTTTGTGGTCGTGGAGCTGGCTCAACATCGGGACTTAGTGCTATATCATCGTGAATGTCTTCCACCTGTTCAGTCTCTGCAGCGTTGTAACATTGAGGTACGATGTTTGGATCTTGAGCGTTGTCCACTGCTATGACTTGTTCTTGTTCATCTTGATCATGATCTGCTTCCGGTTCATTAATTGCTTCTTGAACATTATCTGCTGCTAAGTCATGTTCTTGTTCTGGATCTGGCTCCGGCTCCTGTGCGTTCATAGGGGCACGCATTTCTGGATCGTCATGTACCGCGTTTGGCTGCAGTTCATTTGGATAAAATCCGACGTTAATCTCATCTTCATCATCATCAGTGCCTCTCGTTTCACGTGATCTTTTACTCCTGTTTGCTACATTCTTCGCTTGATTTTGTTTCGTATTCTTTTTACGCCATTCAAATTCAACTGATTCATCAATGGGTAAATCATTACAGGGGTATAACAGTGTACGATGAAGAGTACGTTGGCGTCCTTGACCATTCTCCGGTTGTACAACATATACGGGACTATCTTCATTCATTCGCTTCAGCACGGTGTAGATACGATCTTCCCAAAAAGCACGGATTTTTCCCGGTCCTCCTTTTTCAAAGTTACGAACAAGGACTCTGTCACCTTGATTGAGGATACGGCTTTTTGCTTTCTTGTCATACTGTGTTTTCCCTTGTGTTGCGGTAGCTTCACTCTTAGCATTTGCAATTCCGTATGCTTGTTGCATGGCTGTTCTCCAGCTTTTCACGTAGGCAGAATAACTTGACTCAGAATTTCCCTTTTTCAATCCAAACACGAGGTCGATGGGCAATCGCGGTGATCGACCGAAAAGAAGGAAGAACGGTGAAAATCCTGTAGCATCGTGCCTCGTACAATTGTACGCATGAACCAATTTTGGTAAGTGGTCTCTCCAGTGTGATTTATATGTTTCGGGCAATGTTCGCAACATTGAAAGCAAAGTACGATTGAACCTCTCAGCCTTTCCATTACATTCCGGATGATAGGGCGTAGTTCTCGAATGTCCAATGTTTGAAATCTCTTCAAGTGTACGAAACATCTGACTCTCAAATTCACCGCCTTGATCATGGTGAATTTTTATGGGATAACCATATCGTAGGATAAAATCATTAAACAATAGTCTTGCGGCAGTTTTTCCGGATTTGTCTTTGGTAGCATATGCTTGCGCATATCGCGTAGAGTGATCAACAATAACGAGCACATATTCATATCCTCTGCTGCTCTTTTCGAGATGCATGTAGTCGATCGAAATGATTTCAAATGGAGTTTTACTGTGAATTGGTGTCAACGGCTCTCTCTGCTTGAATGCTGGCGGCTTCTGTTTGACACAGCGACATCTACGCGTAATAAAGTGTGTGATATCTCTCTGCATGTGTGGCCAAAAGAAACGTTCACGGGCAAGCTGAACAACTCTCTCTGGGCCCAAGTGTCCCATATTTGTGTGTAATTCACTGTAAACGACATTCCGAAGACTCAATGGTAGTACAACTTGATCATACTGTCCGGAAATACGCCTCAAGATACCATCCTCTGATAATTTAAGTTTCTTCCATTCGTATAACAATTGCTTTGTGTTGTGATCTAAATTCTTGACTTCAGCAGGACTTGGTCGTTGATTCTGTTGCAAATACTGGATGACTGTGTTCACACTCTTGTCTTTGGTTTGGGCATCTTTTACATCAAACTTTTCTTGATCATATCTCGTTGTCTGTTCGTCGGGAATATGATTATTAGCGAAAAATATAGTATCAGGATCAGAGATCGAGTTGATCCAAGCTGTATCACCAGATGCAACTAAAGTAGCCGCGTTTATAACTGCATCAATCTCTTCTGGAGAACTCTTTTCTGTACACGAAGATATATATTTTGTCATGTCTAGTGGGCTACGTGAAAGAGCATCTGCGTCTCCGTTTGACTTTCCTGGACGATAGTGAATCCTAAATTTAAAATCGGCTAACTCTCCCACCCAACGAAGTGTTGTTGCATTTAAACGGGCTGTGGTCAACACATATGTTAGCGGATTATTGTCTGTAAATACATCAAACGGTGGCGAATAATATAAATAATCTCTGAACTGATCTGTAATTGCCCATTTAAGAGCGAGAAACTCCAACTTTCCACTGTGCATGTGATAATTCTTTTCACTTTGGGTTAGAGTGCGAGACGCGTATGATATGACTCTCATCTGATCACCCTGTTGTTGGTAGAGAACTGCACCGAGGCCCTTTTCACTTGCATCCGTATGGACTATGTATGGCAGGTTGAAGTCAGGATACGCCATTATCGGTGGACTAGTTATATGTCCAATTAGTTCTTCTAGCACTGCTTGATGTTCTGGTCTCCATTCTATCTTTGTAGTTGATGGTAACTGTCCATTTGATTTCTTTGTGGTTTTCACATGCATGTTGGACTTGCTACTGCTATTTTGACCTGTGAGGAGCTCATAGAGTGGACTGGCAATTGACGAGAAATTTGGGATAAATCGCCGATAGTAACTCAAAAGTCCTAGTAGCTGTCTAACTTCACCGACCGTTGTTGGTGCTTTATCCTTCAAACTTGTTACTGCTTTGGTATTACTGGGATCAACAGTATATCCATCACCGGATACAATCCATCCTAGGAACTTGACTTGTTTCTTGAAGAGTGAGCACTTGCTCGCTTTTAGCTTTATTCCATTCTCTCGAAGGCGTTGTAGCACTTTCCTAACATCTTCAACGTGTTGTTCAAATGATTTACTGAATATGATTACATCGTCAAGATATGGCAGGCAAATTTCATCACGAAGATCACTCAGGCATTGTTCCATGTACCGTTGAAATGCCGCTGGAGCATTGGTCAAACCGAATGGAATGCGTTCCCATTCGAAAAGGCCCCAGGGGGTTACGAACGCAGTCAATGGTTGGCTAGGCTCACTTACGAACCCCTGGTGATACGCCTTTCCTTGGTCGAGCGTAGTAAACCAATGACTTCCACCTAAACTGTCCAACGTTTCTTGTATTCTGGGTAACGGGTGCTTGTCTTGGATCGTTTTCTTATTTAGCAATCGATAATCAATACACAATCGTAATGATCCATCTCTCTTTCGTACACAAACACATGGAGACGAGTACGGAGACTTTGAAGGTCTTATGAATCTCCTATTGAGTAAGTCCTCGATATACTGCTTGACTTCACCATAAAGAGGTCTGGGAATTGCTGCATAGTTCTTCTGAACTGGCTGATCATCCTTTAACTTGATTTCTAACTGTAAGTCCTTTGCACAACCGATATCTTGATCATCTTTTGAGAATGAAGTTATTTCATCCCTGAGCATAGCCTCTACTAGTTTTCTCTCATCTGGGCTTAAATGATTAAGATCCATCTTTTGTAGAACTCCCTCAGTTACTTGACAGGTTTTGACATCTGCTACATTTTCATTGTGACATTTTGTTGCGGTACTTCCTGGATTTGTAGATTGTGAATCACCAAAATTCATGCTCATCGGTGTGATAGATCTCACTAACTCTAGGCTTCCAAGAGCTGTTCTGGCTGGCAATAGTATGTTATGGTCTGTTTTGTTTGATACTCGCAACTTTAACACTGGTGAGCTGCCTTTCTTTGCCATTAAAATTGACTCAGTAATTTCTAGTCCACATGGTAACAAAGATTCTGGGTGTGGCTCAAACATCATTGGCAGGTTACGGTCACGATGTCCTATATCTGCTCTACATGTAACATTGACTGTTTTGTTCTTTGGAATAATGGTTGCATGCTTAGATGACTTTACACTAAACTTACTCTCCTCTATTGTACATTGATAGATAAGGTCTACCAAAGCTGCTGATTTGTTCTCTGATATGTTTTGTAAACTATCACACATCGCTTTGACAAAGTCAGGACTACATTCTGAATCAGCGGTCGCGTTTCTGCAGAGTTCTTCTATGACATTAAAACCAACAATAGGTGTATCAATGTTCTCCGGAGTGACTAAAAATGGTACTTGAATACTATCTTTCACCTCATGTTTCTCAGGAAAAACTAGACTGAAGTTGAGTTCTATCCATCCGTTGTAAGGTAGCACTGTACCATTTGCTGTAACGAGATTCAGATTAGAATATGCAGCATCAAAAATTTCAGATATTTTTCTCACAGGAACACCAGGAAAGTACTTATTCACAACAGTTGAAGATATAAGGGAAACTTGTGAGCCTGTATCCCATAAAGCTTCCAACTTGGTTTCATTCAGACAACATTTTACAATACACTTCTTACCAACAAGCTTTGAGATTTGTGCATGCTTCTTTGGAGAAACATGGCTTGCAAATACATTTGCATCCTCCTAAACCCTTTTCTTCTGTGAATAACCTTTTAGACAATTCACTAATGGCTGAGCAAATTATCTTGTGTTCATTCCACTGTGCCTTCTGACACTTTTTGCTGCAATATCTCACTGTTTTACAGTTTTTGCACAGCATAAAACTGTTACCTTGTTCTGACAAATGGCAATTATTGCACTGTTTATGGTGGGACGTCTCAACTTCAGAGGCTAACGGCCGCCCCTCTTCGGTAGCCCCCTGCAGTTTCCCTGTTTCCTTTTTTTACAACCTCTGAAAAAATGATCTGAGCTTCCACAAAAAGAACAATGATCACAATTGAAATTTTCAGCTTCTTTGCATGAAGTGCACATTGGTCGTTGCACGGTTTTGTTGGGTTTTCCTCCCTCTTTCTGAGAATTTTTCACTTCATTTAACTCTGTTTTGATGGCTGCAACTTCACACCTCATTTGCTCAACTGCTGCAAGAATTTTATCAGAATTATCAACAGTTTTAGGTGTGTTTTGTGAAGAGGACTTTTCTGAAACTGAAACTTCATTGACTTTTTTTGCTTTTGTACTCAAAGTAAACTTTTTCTTTCTTTCTGATTCAGCTAAAACTGCCAATTGCATTTCATTGATCAAACTCTCATCATCAACTGTAGAATCTTGTAAAAATGAGCGCAGACGCATGCGAATGGTATCATCTGCTAAACCGGTTTCAACTGATTGACGAAATAACCCATTCACTAAACTTGGACTATACTTAAGGTCAGTTTCTGTTTCCTCTCTGCAGGCAAAAAGGATCTTTTGTCTGCAGTCCATTGCACGAATGAGGAAGTTTACAGGATCCTCATTTTGATTTTGTGACATTGTAAGGAGCTGTTGATAAAGATCTGTGGCACTTCCCTCCTTATAATGTGACCTAAGTATTTTCCTTAATCTGGGCAAAGGGATACTACCAGAACCCTCTAAATAGCTGCGAATTTGTAAACCTGGTGAAATTGCATTTATAATTGCATTTACAATTTCTTTCTCAGAATACCCTCTCTCTAAGCCAGCCTCAACTTGTCTTATCAAAGAAACATAAGACAATTTATCTTTTTGTCCAGCTTCACCAACTTGACCAATTATTCTAAACTCTCTTCTAAACATACTGTTATGAAGAACGTTTTGGTCAGGTAGCTTAGAAACATTTTGGTGAGAAATATTTTGAGAAACTGGCTGTGACAAACTTTGATGTGCAAGATTTTGGGTAACTGCCTGCAAAACATTCTGAGATTCTGTGGTTGAAATTTGGGTATCACTTGTTTCATGGCCATTAGTAGCCTGTCCATCACTCTCAGGGCTACCTGTACCCTCATTTTCACTTTTATCACCTTCTAATGGAGGAGGTATATACACATCTTTGATGCTTTTTATTGTAACAGAAAATTCTTCAGAGCTCTCTTCATCATAAAGGCCCTCCAAAACTCCAGACAACAACTTTATTACCTGAAACTTGGTCTTGCCACTAATATCTTTCTGAGGCACCTTCAGTACACCAGCAATCTGTAAGAGCTGCTCCATTTCCAATAAAAATATCTTTCCCTCCACCTCCAGTAATAAGTCTTCAGCTCTTGCTGCCATTTTGTCAACAAGTATTCCCAAAATCTCTGATCAAATTTAGGCCATTTAATCAATCAGTTTCACTTCAGCATCACAAACAAATCTTCTTTCATTTTTCATCCACCTCCCCCCTGCAAAAAGCAGGGGCCCCACGTTGGACGCCAGATTTGTTAAACACTTGGTATAGTCGTAGGTTCGACAATAAACAAGGTCTTTCCACTCAATACTTCATTAAACACTCAGCTTGAAAAATACACGGTTTCCATAAAACAGGCGGTCAAAAAAACTTAGGCCTATTGCGCAACAACAACAACGATCTGAATCGAGGCTACTCGATGATGTCATCGAAACTATAAAAATGTCTCTTTTGAGGGGCAAACATCATAAAACAAAAACTACATTGATCATAAAATAATGAACAATATGATTGTTCATACATTTCACAAATACCCCCCCCCCCCTACCATTTCGCTCGCTTTGCTCACAGTTCATTCCCCTTCTTACAGCCGCTGCATGGTCCCTGCGTCCTTGCGCAGCTCGGGAGAAGAGAACATAGAATAATAATAGATCGTGGATCATGGGTCAATGAATCATGGATCAATGGATCATGGATCGGTGGATCATAGATCAATCGATCATGGATAATGATTTGGTGGATAATGCATGATTTGGCCTATTGAACACTATGGATCAAGGTTTCAATTTTTTTAAGAGTGCTTGCATGGTTTTGACTTCCATACTCTGCTATATTTCATCTTGTGAGTTAAGGTTTGAGCACCAAATTATATTTTGCAAATTATATCTTGCAATATGACAGCAAGTGTGGATTATTTCTAGTTTGCCTTTAACCCTATTACTACTGGGCGATTTTTTACTCAATTTGTACTGGGGGGGGGGCGTTTTTCGCCCCCCCCTCTTTTTCTCCGAAACCACTAAAGATATAACAATAAGACTTACTTCAATTGTTCTTTAGACAATTAGCTATTGAAATGTAACAATGACAATTAGTCACGTGTTTCGTTGCTAGGCAACCAAAAAACAAAGGAAAATTGGCAATTTTTTACCTTTTTAACAAGAAAAATTCTATTTAATTTATCTGTAGTCAATTTTCTCCAAATTTGTCTCAAATTGTAGGAAACATGCTGCAGATTTAAAATACATACTTTTTAGATATTTTCAGTTTTATTTTTAGCACAATTAGCTTTTAATTGGCTTTTTGTTCCATGAACAGATTTTCTTTGCAGTTATTTCTAAGTCTTGTCCTTTTATCTACTAAATATGGACTCAGAAGTAATCAAATAAATAAGTTGAAGCAAAAAAGACAACAATTTTTTATATCTTACATTTATTCATTAGATCAATGACGTCATAAATGTCAATGACGTCATAGATATCAAATTTTGCTAATGTCAGCAAATATGAAATATGTATATATCAAATGAAACTACTCATCAAATGCAATCGAATGGTGTATGTTTGAGATCAATCGGACAAACGAGACAAAATCTATTGAGGTTTTAAGAATTTTTTTGTTGACTACTCTCCAAACATGGTATTGCTGTAGTCACGTGATCAGAGTTAGAACAATGAAATATTAAAAATTTAATTGCCAATTAAATTTGACTAAAAGTCACAAAGTTTGGTGGTTGAATTACAGGCCGTTTTCGTGAAATGTAGAAAAGTGTGTTAGGGGGGGGGGCGAAAAACGCCCCCCAGTACTAATAGGGTTAAAATTAACAAGTCCAGTTTTCAAGAGTTGCTGTGAATTTTTACATTCTGAAGAAACTTTGTAGTCTTTCTTAGAGAGTCCTCACCATGTGCAAAAGGCAACATATGATTTACTCATCAACAGTGTGTATTGTGCAATGTGCTGTTTTGACTGTACCGTAGTTGACCGTGCATGGTGCTTATTGCAGAAAACTGCTTTCTCACAGGCAGGTTTCTCCTTTCGAGCAGCGAGAATTGTGAACCCAAGAGCAAATATAACGATATGGGACAATATTGAAAAAACACGAAAAACGAAACACAAGAGTTGCCATTGACGTGTTTAAATCATTGCATAATCTAAGCACCATGCATGCTCATTCAAGGGACAGTCAAAACACATTGCACAAATGCGAGTGGATTACATATTTCTTTTTGTACATGGTGGTGATTAATTTGATGTTTCCACAAATTTTTAAGAAAGGCTACAAGTTCTAGGACAGAAAAGAATCATTTCATCATACTTGAATGTAAAATCTAAAAAAACTTGAAATTGGATTTGCATCTTTTCAATTAAGCTAAGAATAATCTTCGCTGGTTGTTATCGTTGCTATGTAAAATTTGTTGATTCATCTGCAAAACTGCACTGGGTGCCCCAACCAGAACTCAACAGTGGTGATATAAAGCAGAAAACGGAAGTTCAAACCATGCAAGCACCTATTAAAAGTTCCAGACATTGATTTATGAACGTTAAATCATGCATGGCCCATCAAATTATGATCCACCGAACGATCCACTTATCCATGATCCACTGATCCATGATCCACGATCTAACGTCTATGATAAAAATATTTACAGCAGCAATCATAGATACGTTCTTATTTTCCAGCAAGCCCAATGCCTGCAGATGACTTCGAGGAAGATGTAGTTGAAGAACCGGATGACCTGGTTGAGGAAGAAGGACAAAGTGAACCAGAGGAGAATGACTCGCAACCAGAAAGTGGCCAAGAGATCATTAGCAAGGATGTTGACAATTATGATGATGATGGGGTGCAGGATGCTGGTAAATTATTGCTTCGAGAAATTAATCCGTGCATTGCATTCCATCCCAATTGTCAAAGAAGAAGGAAAAAAGCGGACGCATGCTCATTTTGGAGATGTGGCACGACTTTATCATTCTTACCACATATTTATTATATTTGTTTAATCAGGGCGATGTTCAGAGTCTTTTCTCCTTTTCAAAAGCGATAAACTGCAAGTAAAGTTTACAGAAGCCTTGGAAAATATCCATGATACAAGTCTAGGAACTTTTTCAAGACCTCTGGTCGCGGGTGTACTGTAAATTTTGACTTTGCAAGCTTGTATCTCCGATGTTTGGTAGACAATTATTAAATGCAATGTCTGTGAATCTAAGTTCAAACTTGATGAATATAGCTGTTCACTCAGAGAGTGACAATAAGATCTTATCGTTTCGTTCCCATTTCCAGGTAAAAGGGGGTACTTTTTTTAGACACTCGGTTTTTGGAAAACATTGCTCTTTAAGTATGTAAAAATTTGCCACAGATTTAAAATTTTACAATGGCTGAAAAATGAATAAAATACCCATCTTAGTTGTAGAAATTTTTACTTGTCGACTTTATTAGAATGGACGCTTCCAGAGAAAATAAAACATATTTCTAGTTTGAACCTCGATGGTCTATTTAGTAGGTAGAGACAAAAGTATCATATCAAAGGTAGGCAGATCCTTGGATCGCTTGAGAAATTCCTGCATAAAAGGAGCTGTACGAGCCTACCCTAAAGAAATCAGTAACTTTCTCGCCGTAATGCAGGCGAGTAACAGCAGGTACATAGCAAATGAAGATGCTCTATGCATGTTTGAATTCCTTCAACGATTACAAAGATACAGCGGGATTATGAGCCACAGGTTTTGGATGTGCGAAGACTAAACGCATATAAGGTAAGGCAACTAGCAGCCTAAAAGCAAATGTTCGCCATCCGCCAATTTGAGAGGGGTGGATTTCACATTATTTTTGCTGTTATCGGTCAGCTGATCTTCAATCTTCGTTTACAAAAGTCTTGCACAGGCTTTTAAAGGCTGGTTCGTACTCGGTGATCAACCATCCTCGCTTTCCTCATCTTCAAGCTTTCACCTCTGGCAGAAGTTCATCTTGCTTAGGAACAAGTCCTTAAAGCATGGTTTTCACGAAAATCAGGCTATGTTGCTCTAAGTTCAAGGTCACAGTGGCGTGGTCAGGAGGGAGCATGGGAGAGGAGCAGTTGTCCACTGTCCAAAGATGGTCCTCGAGAATCCGTTTAACCCTATTTTTGTTGGGGCAAATTTGCCCTCCCCTCTAGAAGATTTTTTTAATAACTCTGTGAGCACCCTGCCAGGAAAACTTTTATAGCCATGAACTTTCTTAACTTTTTCCAACTACCTATTGTGCAACTTCTCAGAAAGATTCATTGAAATAATTTGGAAAGATGAGGGGGCGGGAGACAATTTTCTGGGACTGACCCTGGAAAATTCGCAAATTCTCAAATCTCAGTGATCACGAAAAAAGGAGCAGAGTTTGAATATTTTGCAAATTTCTTTGCAATGCAGTGTTACTTGATATATTCTATCATAATTATCATGTTTGGATGGTAATCGTGCTCCAAATATAATTTCATCGCGATTTTCCTGATTATGGCCAATATTGCCGCTTTTCTTGACCACACAAAGACAAATGCTGACGTTAGCAAAAACGATGGGTAATTTTAGATTAATTTTTACATTTGCAGAGAGTACATGCATGTATGTATGTATGTATGTAATATCATGCCATTAAAATTAAAAACTTAATTATAAAATTTACTGCAAAATAAACATAAAGCTAATTACATGCGTAGAAAAAACAATAATGATAAAAAGAAAAACAAAAAACTAAGATCTGATATAAAAACCTAAGTATAAAAACACCCCCAGTTTAAAATGGCAGGGATAGCATTAAAAGGTCAGTGTGACCTTGTTTCCATAATGGTCCCCCCAGAGGTGCCATTAAAAGAAAAGTTTTCTTGAAAGGAAAGTGTAAAAAAAAAAATGTATAAAAAAAAAATGTAAAAAAAAATGTATGTTTTGTATCAAAGTAGAAAGTAATGGTGGAGTCTTGTTTTTTTTTGCAATTTTGGAAATTCAGTAATATTCATAAGGGTTGTCTTCTTGATTTTGGAGGTCCTTAAAGAATTTGTTCTTAATTTTATGTTTGAAACTGTTAACGCTCTCAGCTGACTTTAGGTCAGAGTGTAGATTGTTCCAAATTTTAGATCCTAGGTAGGAGAGACCGTTTTGCCCCTTGTTACTTTTTCTAAAAGGTTGGTTTAATTTGTTTTTTGATCTTCGAGTAACCCGGCTTTGGCCAACTGGTAAGAACATCTCCGACATATAGGATGGGGCCGAGTTATTGAAAAATTTGAAAACGCTTGTAGCAGTACATTGTTCAAATCTCTCTTTAGTAGGGAGCCAATTTATGTTTTTAAATTCCCTAACTCCTATATGTGCTCTGTTAGTCATGTTTAAACAAAATCTGACACATTTATTTTGGGCGGTTTGAATTCTCCTGGTTAATCTTTTATTTATCAAAGGGAACCAAGCACTGCATGCATAGTCAAAGTGGGGCTGGATCAGTGCATTTGCAAGTAGCCTACGAAGAGGGAAGTCAAGAAAATTTTGCTTTCTATAGAGGAACCTTAGCCTGCCATTGATTTTACCAAGGATCCTGGTTGCCATTGACTCACCAGACAGGCTTTCATCAAGAATGCAGCCCAGATAGGTCACTGACGTGTGTTGTTTAATCTTGATGTCACCCCTTCTGATGTCTAGTTTCTTATCACCACTTTTCTTGTTTGTTTTTCCAAAAAGTATAGATTTTGTTTTGTCCTCTCCAAAGTGAATGCTTAGTTTGTTATCAACAAACCAATCACAAAGAGAAAATGCCTGATGCCTGAGGCTATTACCACACCAAATATGGTTGCTCCACCTATTACCAGTCAAGAGTTAGATTAAGGGGGGGGGGGGGGCTTTTTTGCCCCCCTAACCAAAATAGGACGTATCAGATAGCCCAACCAATATAGTTTTAAAATTGAATAAAAACCAGCGGGGTATTGATTGATTGACTGATTGATTGATTGAGCAAGAATCTTTCCCAGAGGTGGGAGGAGATTATGTAACCCAATTACATGATGGCAATTTGTAATGCTTCTTTGAGCTTGATCCAAGTAATTGTAATGTGATCTAAATACGGAGTCAGGGATGCGTTTAAAGCTACAATAAAGACTTTTCTTCGGCAAAGACTTCCTCCCCCTCTGATTTATAGAGCAACTGTCACAAAATTATTAAAATTTACTTATTGCTATTTACAATGCTGGGAGATGCATTCTTAGCCAAAATAAAGGAAGTGGCCCTAGCTACCCCCAAGACCCCTCATTTCAATGCACCCTACCTAGATTTACACAGACCACGCTGCTGCAAAGATGAACTTTCACCGCATTTGATAAAATGGCGATTAGAGAAGCAATGATATTTCTTCATGGCGAAATGAGAATCAGCCTTAACCGCTTTGCAATATAAAAAAGTTTTTTGTGCTGTATTGTTTCAACTTTAAATTCATTTTAGGAAACGATCCTACTGCAATGTATTGTGGGTTTGGCCTTTACCCTCACTGCACGATCAAAAGAAGATGTGGACCATGGCGTTGGAGGTGCCATAACCACAGGGTCTGTAGATGTGAGTGCTTGAAAGAGGAACGTTATTACCGACATTGCACTAAAAGATGGCGCCTTTTTGGCACGACCTGCACATACCAGCAAAGATTTGTGTGCCGCAACACACCGTGTCCAAGGAGGAGGAAAGTGGCGAGGACCCACAATTTCCGCAGAAGAATTGTAATCTACTGCGGGTGAGTAGTAATTTAACGCAAAAAAATTTGATCGAATAGTAAGTGACATAAAGCCTCAGAGCAACAAAGTTTTCAAAGGTCGTCGAAGTTCCAATGTTTTCAGAAAAATTTCTGACAGATCACTTCATCTATGTCATGTTGTACTCCTTGAGTAGAGAGGACTGAGTTAAAAGTATTGTCTTTGAAAGAGGCTGGGAATTTGGGCCAGACTGGGAGTTTCTTAAAATCGTCAGATCTTTGCCCCCCAGAACATTTAAACACAAAAACCCTTTCCAATGTTTACAAACTTTTCAAGTACTTTTCGACTGATATGCCTCTGATACGATAAAACAGTGAGAATAACGAGAAAAATGCAAGAATTTCTCAATTTTGTGGTGATCTGAGAGTCAGCAGCTAAGAAATAATACATGTATCATTACTAAAAACAAGTTGATTGAAATATTAAGCCTTGTTTACAATATAAGATCGAAAAGATGAAGAATTTTGGGAGAAAAAGGCTTATTGCTCTACAACGTACTTTCAAAAATACTAGGGAAGATGCTTTTTGGACTTCGTTTGATTTTAATTTTACATATTTTGATAGTGTGTGTAAGGAAGTACAAAAACCAGCATGCTTTGCGCAAAGTCAGCGACTTGCTCTCCACAGCTTCCAGAATATCTGATTGTACGACATTCACAAAAACAAAAACAAACGACTTCAAAGGCTGCTAGTTTTTGTACTCCCTTTAAATAGCTATAATACACACCACAAGCTTCACTACTTAGAAAACAACTATGCAGTGCTACTGGAATAGTACCATAGGAAGCAAAAGCTTATGTCTACCTAAGATGGTTTACACCAATGCCATTACACTACTGCTAAAGACAGTGTTAAATTAGATGTCATGAGAAACTGTCCGATGTCCGGAATCAAAACAGTTTAAGTATTTGGACTCTTAATTTTGGCTGGATTTTATTTTTGTATTGTGGACCATAGGGGTAAAAGACAGGGGGCGGGGGCTGCAGCTACCCTCCCCAATGTTGAGAATATTTGCAAAAATCGACCAAAATCAAGCAAAAACCTTGAGTAGGTCAAAATTTTCGTAAATGATAGATTTTTTATCATGCAGTTCCGCCAAATGTTATCCCCTTGTACGCTCATGTTTTGAATGCTTAAACGCGAAATGTTACGGGGTTCGTAATGCTGCCATTTATTTTGTCGTCATATGCTAATACAACAGATGTAAAAAAGGTAACAGTTTGATCAGGACTACCCATGACAATTTAACTCTGTCAGCAGCTAGGACTTACGATTCGACTATAAGGCATACTCTCAAGGCATACTCTCAAGGCATACATTCAAGGCATACTCTGAAGTTGCCTTGAAAATTGATATTTGTTTTTTAAGAGTTGAAACATTTATTTCAAAAGATAAAATTTGGTTCTACATAGCTTCAGTTTTTCAGCTAAAGTAAATTCCTGAGGCAGAGGCAAATTGTAAATGAATATTAAACAACAATCTAAAAATGAACAATAAGTGAGCTCCAGTGAGCCACAGTAAACCACGGGTTTTAGGAGAAATTTAGAAGAAAATGAAATCATTATGACATGAAGAACATACATTACCTTGCCTCTTTCTTGTGTTTGTCTTTCTCTTTACCTTCTGGGGCAGCAAATAAGCTTCTTTCAGGTCCAAAATAACAGCGAGAGTGTGCAGTTTAGGCCACGATGTCAACTGCCAAGATGTCAAAGAAGGATCAAATTACAAAATCTCATTTTCGATTTTTGCTCCTTCGTAGCTTGCGAAATTTTGAAGCCCAAAGCGCAAGCTACGAAGGAGCAAAAATCGAAAATGAGATTTTGTAATTTGATCCTTCTTTGACATCTTGGCAGTTGACATCGTGGCCTAAACTGCACACTCTCGCTGTTATTTTGGACCTGAAAGAAGCTTATTTGCTGCCCCAGAAGGTAAAGAGAAAGACAAACACAAGAAAGAGGCAAGGTAATGTATGTTCTTCATGTCATAATGATTTCATTTTCTTCTAAATTTCTCCTAAAACCCGTGAGTAAACTTGGTATAGGATAGCCCAATCGAACTGTTGTTTCAAATTTCATCAAGACAATTATTCAGTTTAGCAGATCAAATTCAAACTGAGATTGAAGGATATGTCAAAAATAGCACAATCGTTGACTCCTAAAAAGGGATCTCTTTCCTGTTTTTATCAAGGCTATTGTTGATGTCTTTGCTGTGCTTCAAGAATTTGCTTAGGCCAAAATGCTAAAGCTCTTGTTTGGATATGACAGCAAATTTGAGCTTTCAGCTTTAATAGTTCAACACACAAAGGACCAATATCAGAAAACAAGGTACCTACGTTCGAGTTAACTATCAAGGAACATTCAAAAACTATTACCCTTTCATTAAGCTAAATATTTCAACGCTAGAGCAGATCAAATCTGCATACTTTATCTAGGACAACAACCTGTAGACTGGATGACTTGTTCTAAACAGGTCCTTGTTAGTTATTTAAAGGGACTGTTTTACAGTCAAAGCGAAAGAAGCGTACAATGTTTATTCGAAGATTATTTTGAAAAAGATTTTCACAATTAGATGATTATTGAAATATTATTCTATTGTTTGCCTCCTCTTTATTCAAGTATAGCTTCTGTTGGGCAGAGCATTGGATTACAATAATAGTAGTACTTTTCCACAGGAAACCACAAGGAATAAGATTTATTTAGTTAAGCAGCGAAAAGAATCGTTTGGGATACTATCAGCACGGGTTTTAGGAGAAGTTTAGAAGAAACTAAAATCATCATGACATGAAGAATATTCATTACCTTGCCTCCTTCTTGTGTTTGTCTTTCTCTTTACCTTCTGGGGCAGCAAATAAGCTTCATTGAGGTCCAAAATGACAGTGAGAGTTGTGCAGTTAGGCCTTCGGTAACAGCCACTCAAAGAAGGGTAAGCTACAGAGGAGCAAAAACCGAAAGCGAGGTTTTGTAATTTGACCCTTCTTTGAGTGGCTGTTACCGAAGGCCTAACGGCATAACTCTCACTGTCATTTTGGACCTCAATGAAGCTTATTTGCTGCTCCAGAAGGTAAAGAGAAAGACAAACACAAGAAGGAGGCAAGGTAATGTATATTCTTCATGTCATGATAATTTTAGTTTCTTCTAAACTTCTCCTAAAACCCGTGCTATCAGTGAAAGTCTTTCGGATTTTCTCCGGAAGAGCAGAGCACCCGTCCAAGCGCTTTGGGGTCTGCACAGTATCGATGTCAGGGTCAGCGCCATTCATCCTTCCTTTGTGAATTTGTGCATGCCCCAAAACGCTTGGCTCGTCCCATTGATCAGCGAGCCAATCAGAGTTACGTCTTTTCGTTTGTGATGCACAAAATGGGGAATTCGCAGTATCCCGAACAAAAATCAAAGAAGACACGGTTCTGTTTTGAATATTGAAAACATAGGTGGTAAGCTTCTTTCACTTTGGCTGTAACCAACATGCCTCGCATATGACGTCCTTGATTGGCCTTTGTTGTCGCCATTTTCATATCTGATAAAGATGGAGGCAAGAAAGGTCAAAGAAATGGCACCTGCAAGGCATGTTAGTTAAAGCAGCCTCTCTTAATGCCCCATTCACACTGCAAGTTAAACCAGCTTAAATTAAACCAGGTTTTAGAGTACGCCCTTCTGATTGGTCAATCAAACGAATCCAGTCATTTGATTGGTTGAAATTTAAACTGGTTTAGATAAAGCTGGTTTAACTGTGTCAGTGTGAATGCAGTATAATGCCCTATTCACACTATAATTTAAACCAGCTTAAATTAGACCAGGTTTTAGAGTACGCCCTTCTGATTGGTCAATCAAACGAATCCAGTCATTTGATTGGTTGAAATTTAAACTGGTTTAGATAAAGCTGGTTTAACTGTGTCAGTGTGAATGCAGTATAATGCCCTATTCACACTATAATTTAAACCAGCTTAAATTAAACCAGGTTTTAGAGTACGCCCTTCTGATTGGTCAATCAAACGAATCCAGTCATTTGATTGGTTGAAATTTAAACTGGTTTAGATAAAGCTGGTTTAACTGTGTCAGTGTGAATGCAGTATAATGCCCTATTCACACTATGATTTAAACCAGCTTAAACTAAACCGAGTTTTCGAATAAGGCCTTCTGATTGGTCAATGCGACCAATTCAGTTGGTCAATTCAACAAATTCAGTCTTTTGATTGGTTGAAATTTAAACTGGTTTAGATAAAGCTGGTATAACTGTGTGTGACTTCGATTGACCAAATGTTTGTTGATGAGACCCAAGTGCTAGTAATTAAAAATGTTTGTTGCGGTCATTCCAATCTGAAGATGACAAATGCGGCTTTTTGGTGGACCAAAAAATCATTCGGCTAACCCATGATGAGCTATTGACCAAGTCGTACTTTCTGATATTTAAGATTTCTTTCTTTTGCAAGTATATTGGTGAGTGGACATTCTTCAGTACCCTCTTTTCTCTTTTAGATAAAAATCAAGCTGTTGCTGACGCGATGTTACATTTTGCTCTGGCATAACCCATTTACTGCTGCTATCAGACTGTGATTTTGAAGTTTTGAATATGTAAGGTCCGTTTTATAAGTCGTGCCACGCCGCGCCGAACCATAGAAATTTGAGTTCGACTGAGGTTCGACTTGGAGCGCCTCTTCTGTTTTATAAGAACAAAACTTTTGTCGCGCTTTGCCGTGCCGAACCATAATGACGAATGCGCACAATACTGACTTTGGAAAATTTTCTTTTTAATTCCATGCATTTGAATACATTCGTTCATTAAATGAGAAATTCGATGCGGCTCGACAGAAATTGGCTTCATAAGTCGCACCGGGTTGACCCAGTCGAGAGGCCTTTGGCGTATGGTTCGACTCAGTCGAACCAAGTGTCATGTTAGTTTTATAAGAGTCGCGCCGTGCCGAACCAGTTAAAATTGATCGAAATTCACTCGGTTCGGCACGGCGCGGCGCGACTTTTAAAACGGGCCTAAGCTGCACTGAAGAAATTTACTCAAGAGAGACAATCACTTATTGTTGATACGATAGATAAATTTGACGTCGTTAAAATGTTATTATTTCTTTGAAACCATGTTTATTTTTCTCGTTTTCCTTTGAAATATTGGAAGACCCTGTGATGATAATGATAATCATACGCTTATTAATTGCCATTGCCATTAAACTCCCCATACAAACCTCTTGCAAGCATTTTCCTTACTTCTGAGTCTAAAAGATAAGTTCTGTTACTAAACAAAACAAAATTTAATTTGGTATTTGGCTGATTAATTAACATTTTCATTTGAATATATGATCACAAACATTTTACTCCAAATCCGACATCATAGACATTAACTTTTTCAACGTGGCCGGTAAATATCTAGCCCTTATCTTGCATTTAAAGTTGGCATACTTTGCTATCTATACAGTAAAAATCCTTGTGAAAGAAACTGTAAAATAAGTGGCACCTCCTTTTTGTGGATATTCCCTTTCGATAGCGTTGTTCAAAAACCTCCATTGTGTCTTATTTTTACGGATCAGTGTCAACACTTTAACAAAAACAGAGCTTTTTTCTTTGTGTTTTGTACAAAATCGGAGCAGTGTGAACAGGGCCTCTGTATTGTGAAGCATTTGTGAGTGCAAAATTCTTGGTATGAGAGCGTATGAAATGTCTCGAAGCCGCATGTTACTCTGGGCTACTGCTCGATTTCAATAATTGGGACATTCCTTTGTATCTAAATTTGTACTTAAATCATTCAAATCTGTGAAGTACTCTTGATGCTATGAATTTCAAAAGTGGGAACTGTTTTCTGGCTCACCCGGTACAATAAACATATGCGTGGATATCATCGGCGGATCACTTTAGTAGGCTTGCTCCTTCGTCGCGCGCAAAAAACACCTTCAAAAATCTCATTGTGAGCTATACTCCTTTAGGCCTATTAAAGCAATGTCGTTTTAAACTGACATTGCTCAAGAAGAAGATGATCGTCGATGCTCGAAGACAATGATCGGCAATGAATTACGATTTAATCAAAACAAGGCTTTAGAGCATCGCCGATCATCGCTGATGCTTTAAGACAACGATGGTTTGCGATTTAATGAAAACCAGGCTTAACGCATGCTATTATGTTTACCAAATCTGTCTTTGTTATGGTCAACTACTAACCAAATCTACTAACATATATGTTCCGCAAATGTAACTATTTTGGAATTTCGTTATCTTTGGAATTCGGAGGATAGGCACTGAATTTACAAGTTGCTATTGACGACAATTTTTTAAACATCTGACGACACTTTTTCTTGGTAAACCGGTAGGCGGCACTCGCTGATTATCGTTGATGCCATAATATCAATGCTGAAATATCGAATATAATGTTTGGTATTTGAAACAGCATGGTTCACTCATACTACTGTTGTTACAAGACTTTGATCAGCTCCCCTGTTTTTCTTCTCTTTAACATTTGCCATAGAATTTGTTGAATCTCTTGCAAACCGCGAATTTGGCATGAACATCCTTACTGCTGCTTTTCGTATTTGTCGACTTCTTGCACAATATACAATCGGATTCAAGCAACTGTTGAGAAGTACAAAAAATTGTGCCCATAGCCCTAACTTTGTACTATCACCAACTTTTCCTAGGAAATAGAGCACACTATCTATACAATATGCTGCATACGGAGCATAACAAGCAATGAAAACTGCAAGGATTATGGTCACTGTGTGAGTTCTGCTCCTCTCTGTCCTCGAGATTCTTGATCGCTCTCTCAGACCACCATGTTGGTTGCGCTTTGACAGGACCACTCTGTATATCTTTACGTACATTGTCAATATAGCCATGATTATTAGCAATTGCAGAACAATTTCTATAGACCAAAACACGACCTTTGAAGCACTGTACAAAAGAAAGATGATTGCCGCGTGTAAAACAGAAAGAATGAATAAACCAAATGAAGTATACACATATTTCCTGCAAGTAGCACGCTCTAGGTATTTGTACGGATAGTGAATTGCTGCACATCGGTCTAGAGTTATCAATAGACTGCAAATGAAAGAGTTCATGCTGCTCAACGTGAAAACGAAGTTGTATGCCTTGATTAACGAAGAGAAAAATGAACCCAGTTTGCTTAAAAGTATTGCAGTAAACAGTGGCTGACAGAGCACTCCGGCGAGAAGATCTGTGACGCACAACACGCCAAGAAGTACATTTGACGGTGAATGTAGCGAATAAGTCTTGAGCAATGTTATCAGAAAAATTGTGTTAAGAAATATAGTGAGTATCGCTGCAGGTATAGTAAAGCTGACAATAATGAAGTTTTCTGCAGACATGATCCTCGTTCGTCTCACTTGCAGCTGTTCAAACTGTGTCAAAGTCCCAATATATTAGTTTGTTCTTGAAATTTAGTGTGTATTTGTTGTAAAAGCAATCTGCTTTCTTTGTCATGTAGTTTTCATCAAAAGTTCTCGAAGAAAGTAAATTTTACTTCTAGTGAACTTTATCAACTTTATTGATTAAAAATATTCCTTGCTAGCACTCGTTGCACAACAGTTTCTATTTGACTCGATGTTTTCAGTATGTTTTATATGACATGGCAAATAAGACTTGCAAAATTTACAAAAGTTTTTTTTTTATGACGATGTTACAATCAAATATGTTCTATTTTTGTAGAGAACAGGACCTGCTCTCCACAACATCTGTGTGATGTGCTTTGTATAATTCGATTGCTTCCCTCTCATGTTTGAAAGAAGCTATTATTGATCGTTATTAATAAATTGTAAAATGGTTCAAAGGCGTAATTTTTCGCTTTCTCAACGTAAAGCAGATCACGTTGCATACAGGCTACCGGCTCTTAATTATGAAATTTGGTTCCAGATGTCTCGAATTACACTTTGACAGGAATTAGTTTGCAAGATTATCTGATGAAAAATTCTTTTCTTTTGAAAATGAGCATTTACCTTGAGCTATCCAAGATTTTCCATCCACATGAAACTAATAACGCTAATTTCAGGCAATAGATTCCAAACTATGAAATGTTTGTCAAATGTCTCAATGGACTTGTTGTCCGATGACTTGTAAGCAGTTTGATAACAACAACCACTTTCTTCCAATAATACAGATATGTTTTTCCTTCTCTGTTTCACCTTTTCATCTATGTGAAATTAACCCAGACTACCATTTCTTATCCATGAAACGTTCTTCCAAAAATTGACAAAAGCATGAGGAAATATCCTTACTCGAAACTTTACTCTGACGAAACAAGTGAGAATGTGGTTGGTCTGTGGGCATTTGATCCTAGCATGCTTTACCAAATATCTCTCTATAAACAATACTTTCAACTTCTTTGCGTCATTCAGAAGTTAGAGTTTCGTTGACGAACAGGGCAATAACACTGGTCTCAAATCACGGGGGGGGGTTCTTCCATAGTAAAAGTACCTGGGGATGTGCCGCCCGCGAGGGTATACTTTTTCGGACTCCTAGTCTAGCCAAGAATGTACTTTTTGGCAATTTTGGTCGAGTTAAGTCTAAGCAAGGGTATGCTTTTTGGGAATTTTGGTCAAAGAGATGTTAAAATTCGGTAATTTTGGTAGAAAAACCCAACTTTTTTGGAATTTTGGTCGAAAAAAGGCGAAAATTTGGCAAGTTTTGCCTAGGAAATGCCAATTCAGAGCACTTCTGAAAGAAAAATTAGTCTAGCCAAGGGTATCATTTTCACAAAAATTGGTCTAGCCGACGGTTACATTTTGAAACTGTGGGCGGCACCCCCTAACCGAAATTTAGCCGAGAACCCCCCCCCCCCCGTGTCTCAAATGAAGAAGGACTAACGTAGAATTAGAAACTCTTTGAAAATCACGTCGTACAGGATGCGAGCGACATTACAGTAGTGTCCCGCATAAAAGAAGCAGATTTAACGCTATCCAGACTAGGGGGGCACATAATTGCCAGCACTCGTTGCACAACAGTTTCTATTTGACTCGATGTTTTCAGTATGCTTTATATGACACAGCGAATAAGACTTGCACAATTCACAAAAGCATTTGTTCTTATAACGATGTACAATCAAATGTGTTCTATTTTTATAGAGAGCAAACCTGCTCTGTATAGCATCTGTGTAATGTGCATTGTAGGTTTTGATTGCTTCCCTCTCATGTTTGAAACACGGGGGGGGGGGGGTTCTTCCATAGTACAGCTACCTGGGGATGTGCCGCCCAAAAGGGTATGCTTCTTTGTACCTTTAGTCTAGCCAACGGTATACTTTTTGGCTATTTTAGTCGAGTTTAGTCTAGCCAAGGGCATCATTTTCACAAAAATTGGTCTAGGCAACGGTTCCATTTTGAAACAGTGGGCGGCACACCCCTACCCGAAATTTAGCTGAGAACTAACGCGGGGTGAGTGGCCGAGTGGCTCATACAGTCTTCGTCAGGTGGCTGAAGTTAAGCTTGGTCGAGTGAGGTCAGATTTCGGATGGGTGACCTCTGAGGACTGACCTCGCAACTCACCTCGTCGTCCTTCGGAAGGGACGTTAAACTAGGGGTCCCATGCCTGGATGCGGCATGCACAGTGGGCCTAAATTAGCTTTCAGTAGCTAGAAATCCTGACAAGCTCACTGAAAACAAATTTAACACAAAAAAACAAAAACAACCCCCCCCCCCGTGGTTTGACAGAACACATTATCTATCGTTATTAACAAGTCGTGAATTGGTTTTCAAAGGCGTAATTTTTCGTTTTCTTGTTGGTCGTTCTTCAGCAACGCATAGCAGATCACGCTACCGGTTCTTAAATATGAAATTTTGTTCCAGATGTCTAAAATTACACCTTGACAGGAATATCTTGGCGAGATCATATGATCATGAGCATTTTCCTTCAGCTATCCAAGATTTTCCATCCACATTGAAACCAAGAACGCTGATTTCAGGAAATAGATTCCAAACTATGAAATATTTTTTCAATGTCTCGATGGACTTGCCTTGTTCAATGACTTTGGCAACAGTTTGATAACAACATACACTTTCTTCCAATTCTATCCATTTTTTACCTCTTTTTGTTTCAATTTTCTCGTCGGGGTGAAATTAATACAGACTGCCAATTCATAACCATGAAATATTCTTCAAAAGGTAGACAAATGTATGAGGAAATATCCTTACTCGAAACTTTGCTTTGACGAAAGAAGTGAGAATGTGGTCTGTCTTGATCCTTTAATGCTTTTACCAAATATCTCTCTTTAAACAATACTTATAACTTCTTTGCGTCATTCAGAAATATGTATCCAATTTTTCATGAATTGAATGACTTCAAAAGAACTTTGGGTAATTCGCTGTAAATCTGCCATGCTCTTCATAGATATGATTTTTAGGCCCCGTCCACACGTATCAGGATATTTTTGAAAATGCATCTCTTTTATCCGTTTAAAAAAAGATTCGCGTCCACACGAGGAGCGTTTTCGAAAATATCCCTGTCCACACGAAAACGCTGTGACATTCGCAATTCGATATTCGATAACGAGAGTCCATAATCGATAACGATATTCGGCAGTCGAACTTCGATGAAAGAAAACAGAGAAGCAAAATGCCCTCGCGTGATCCCCAAAGAACCGAGCGCATGCTCTGATATGCAGTAAATCGACACTGTCACGTCAGCGTTTTCGAAAAGCTCCGTTTTCACCCGTCAACACGACAACATGAAAACGATGTTTTCAAAAAGATCCAAAGCCCGGTCCACACGTATCTGGATCCTTTTGAGAACGCATCTTTTTTTATCCGTTTTGGGTTCCCGTCCAAACGGAGACAGCGTTTTCAGTCACCGAAAACGAAGCTTTTCGAAAACGCTCTCCAGAGTGGATCTTTTTGAAAACGCCGTTTTCATATTGTCGTGTGGACTTCGTTGCTTTTTCCACCAAAAATCATCAAATGACATTTATCTTCTTTTAACTTCATACGCGTTGCGCAGACTATATGTTTTTTCTTGGCCATGGTCTGCACGCAGGTTATCGCCTTCACTGTTAATCGTTTTATCAAGGAAATTGTTGTGATATTGTATGAATGAGCAAAGCGACAGGACTGTCAGGCAAAATTACTGCATTAAATTAGACAGAAAGGAAATCTTACAGTGCGATCTCAATGACTCATAAATTGACTTCGTGGATGTTGAAATTTGTCTCGTCTCTTTACAAGAAGTAATTTATCGAAGATGCTTGTTTGTTTGCAAAATGTCTATTTCCAAGTTTGCTAACCTGGCCTGGTAACATGAGATTTATTGAAAATCAATCGATTATTGCACACATCCAAAAGAAGTTTTCACCTGAGAGTAGGTAATTTGTGACTAGCTTACAAGTGCTCTCAGGTATTATCAGAATTATGCAGGCATTTCTCAAGTGCCACGTGAAATAAGAGCGTGGAAGATGTTATATATAAGTTTTCTTACATTGGATCTTTCACTTTCTTGGTTGGCTCTATGTGAGTGTCAAGATGGTGTCACTACAGCTCCTTTTCATCGGCATCTTTGCCTCTCTGGCCATTGCATTTGATCCTATGGAGAGTAAGTATAGATTCGTTTAATTTCTTTATGCACATTTCGTTACAGTTCAGACTTCCTTTTTCTAACATGCATTTTTATAAAAGCACAAGGAGAAACTACAATCACAATCATACAGGGAGCATTTAAACAAAAACACATAGAAAAGTAACTAAATTAAATAAATAAGCTAATGACACATATAAAGTAGACAAACAATAAGTAAGTGCTAATGTATGGGAGTTTGCAGCAATGGTACATTGAATTCACAAAGCAAAGAATATCAGAATTTCAGGACATTCTTGACCTTGGATTCTTAAAGGGGAAAGGAAAAATTCCTGTAGCATCTTGTGCGAAAAAGCAGTGAGCTGTTTTTCCCCTTAGCTTTTTTTGAAGAGTTTATTAGTTTCTGCTAAACTTCCTCTTCCAGCACAAAAGGACACTTAAACACCTTTGCAGTGTCAATTTCTGTGCGTGTTAGTCGTCAACTCACCCCATCAGCGAAAAACACACCCAGGAAAAACACACCCCGTCAGCGAAGGTGTTGTGGCACCGTGTTGTAATCCAGTGACTTTGCAGCCAGAACAGTCGGGCGGACGGGGTTCAAATACCACATGCACCATTGAGCGTCATGAGACAAGAGTTCGCGGAATCGTTAGCGCTTAGCCACTTCTGAGATCCCAATTCTTGGCGCTGAAAACCGCAACTTCAAATTCACCTTCACACCCGTCTCTCATAAACTCGTGGAAAATCAGTACCCATGAAAACACATTCCCACGTCTAAACAGTTCACCCGTGCAACTTTTTACTGCACTATTTTACCGCAAAATGCGTTATCCGAATCATGGGTTCCATTCACCAAGCTTTAGAGCCAATTTACTAATCAAAATTTTCAAATACTAGGTTGATTCGGTAAAAGAAGGAAAGAAAATTAACTGCAAATCAGCATTGATGGAAATCATTTCAAAATATTCAGTAATATCAAACTATTAGAGGGTAAACAGGACAATACACCTTTAGCTATTCTAAGCAAAGAATCTGAATTGAACGATACTTCCATACATTATGCAGAATGCATACATTGTGTAGAAATTTGGAACAAGCACAGTAACGTAGATCATCGAATAACCGCCCGGGCGCTAATTAAATTTTTGAGCCTCAACAGGGGCGCTTATTCAAGACGGGTGCTTTTGAGCGGGGCCCTTATTTGATTTCTCAAAGCAATTCAAGAAACGACGAAAAGTAAAAGAAGGATGTAGAAAGACACGCTTTTCATGTTCTCCAAAGAAGTATATGTAAGAGATTGTTAAAAAATTTCCTTGCTATGAAAAATGAAAATAAAGACTAATAAGAATGAGAACTAGAACAAACTTTGTCACCTATTTCTACTCTTTTCAGTTAACTGCCCTCGCTGTTCCTGTAAAACCATAACTTACGTCTCAGAAACTCATTTCGGCTGAAATTTCTAATAAGCGCCCGTTTCTTAAGGTGGAGGTGGTGAGTGCTTATTTGTGGTTGGACGCTCATTCGACGGGGCGCTTATTCGAAGATTTACGGTAGTGATGGAAGCTCTACATGAAACACTTCACATTAGAATGCATGAAAACATCGCTCGATCCAGAATCTCCTTCAGAATGGCTGAAAAGGTATTTTTAAGGGCAGAAAATAGCAGTAAACAGACGCACACCAATGCACATTTTCCCTTCAATTTGTCTGAATACATTTACATTTTGTACTTATATTTTACAATAGCTTTCATTCTACCTTTGCAGATCCAGATCTCTTTCAAGGAGATATGGAATTAACAGAACAACAAAAGAAGGACTATCTCGAAGGAAAAGCAAATAGCGCAGTGCCATTAGCAGCAATAAATACAGGACTTTGGCCAAAGGTTATTCCATACAGCTGGGATGACAAGCTTGGTAAGCAAGTACAAATGAACAATTTACTAAACATGCGTAGTGCTTGCAATATATTTACCAGACATGGGTAGAATTTCAGACTGAATGGGAAGGTTAGAGAACTCGCCAATTATATATTAAGGTTTGAAAATTAAAAGGGGTTGTACATGGCGCTAAACATTCAAATACCACGACTTCATCTCCTTAGTGCGGTTAAGATAGCAGCAGATATTATTCAAATGAAAATATCTTCTATTGGTTTCACTGCCATCAACTATACAACTGGATTTTCAGCTACAAATTTCAGATGACAAATGAAAGTTCACAGGAGGCGGAAGAGATTCTTAGCATCGTGCCAGTTAGCAAAGAACTTCAAATTCAGTTTGTGACAATAACTACCAGATAATAATTTCTATATTTCACTAAGAATAATGTCTACTTGATTGAGCTAGAAACTGGCCTGTCGATCTTTTCAGAGCAGTCTTTTCCTAGCATGCTGCAAGTCCAAAGACATACTCCTGAATTGTTCAGAAAGAGAGAAAGGGACTGAATAATCAAAGTTGCACATGAGAGTACAACTTGGATGGAACTTTTCAAATTCTTGTCAAATTACGAATACGAATTTGCTTTTTCACATGGCAATAACATTCATAACTAACATCTTGAGCCCTTTGTTAAGCGGCCTTTGCAACTACGATACTTCGCACTTGTCACCTCTATTTTCGGCCAAAATGGCGCATCATTAAAGTGATGAAAAAGACTACAAGTGGAAGTATTCAAAAAGCACGCTGGTTGCAAAGGCCTCTTTAAACGTGTTCATCAACTTCGATTGAATTCCACAGACCGAGAGCCAAGAGCAATTGATGCAATCCGAGCAGCCATTGCAGATTACCACAAACATACGTGTCTTCGTTTCGTGAAACGCAAAGACGAGAAGGGCTACATCCATTTCTACAAAGGAGGAGGGTAAGTTTTGAGAGTAACCAACAATAAATCTGCTAGGTGGTTCTTTGTATATTTTCTCTACCGGATGAATAAAAATTCTTTGCTTTAAAGATCATTGCTCCCAAGATATCAAGATGAAATGGTTGACAAATAAGCTATCGGATGTCCCAAAAAAGTATAAACGTTTAAACAGTCCCGGCGAAGGAGCCTTGCTTTAAAATATTTTGTTTTCAGAGTATGGTGTAAACGAGATCTTCAGTTAAAGTTTGTGATCTCGCATTTCCAAACGACAGAGGTTATTGAATTATCCTACTACTCTGTATAATGTGAAGACAATTTTTCGACTGCTCCACCGTTGAAATTTCTATTCTTAAAAATTTCCTGAACAATTCAGGGGTGGCACCAGAAATTGTCCGACAGAGGGGCTGGAGTTTCCAACAGGGGGGCTAAAATGACTAAAAAATGGTGTTTTCGTGTGTTATTTTGCCAAATTTCCTCCGATGAGGACCCGAAATTTCCTCCAACGGGGGGGGAGGGGGGGCTAGATGCCGCCGATGGAGGGCTGTAGCCCCCCCAAGCCCTCTCCTGGCACCACCCTGGATCAGTTTTAAGTATTATATCAATTTGAGAATATGTTATGAAAAGATTTTGATACTTAAAACACTTTAACAGTTCAAAACGCTACGTTCTATGACTGAGTGAACAGGAACGGTGTCCAGAGTAATGTCAAAGACTAAAGGATGTTTCTCAGCCAACTTTCATTACAGTTGTGATTTTTTCAGTCATGTTGGACTCTTGAACTGGCGAAGAGTAAGTTTCAATTTTATAGCTAAACAAACTTCCAACAATAATGCATATTGAGCTGCCCTAAAATTTTCGAAATTGCACACAGATAGTAACTGCATGATTCAATAACCTCGCTCAGTCTTATGCTGCCTCAGAAGTTTTGCCGCTTTAAGTTAATTACTCTGAAAATAGTGGAAATCTCATCTATGTCATGAACTGAAAACTTAGAAATTTTGAATCCAAGGCTCTTTTTTAGGAACTGTTTAAATGGTTATAATTTTGTCACAATGGTATTAATGACTGACAATTCCATTTGAAAATTTACCTGGGTGAAAAAATCGGACAGTCTGTTCTGAAATTATAGGGGCTTTTCAAGAGAAAGCCCCTGCAAGGACCATGTAAAACATGCCTAAGATCTTGACAAATTCTCCCAGTGTTTCAGCCTTACAGCAATGAATGAAATACGTTTCAGCACGAGTTATCCTCTTGCAAGGAAGAAATATATCTGGAATAAATATTGTTCTGCTCTTAAGGATAAAACTTTCTTCTTCACAAAGGAATAACACGTGCTAAAGTGTGTAAAACTCATTCTGGAAGACAGAAAATTTGGTTGTGGCTCTTCAACACAAAGTTCATCAGATTAAAATTCTAAACGTTTAAGAAAAAAACACGTGTGTGATATCTGTGTCACATGACCAGTTGTGGACGTTTTTGCATGAGCTGTCTCCTATGATCACTTCACATTCTCTAGATGCTCATCACCAGTTGGCTATTATGGAAGGAGGAATGGAATTTCATTGGCTGATGGCTGCTGGCATAAGGGAATTGTCATGCATGAAATGGCTCACAGTCTTGGATTTTACCATGAGCAAAGCAGGCCTGATAGAGATCATTACGTCATCATTCACTGGGAAAACATTTCAAAACGTAAGAATATACTTTCCCGTCTCAGTGAAATGAAACAAAGGTACTTAGATGCGTCGCAACGATTGAAATTGAACAAGGGATATGAATTGTATTTTCATAGTAGTCAAAGATAAGTTGGGCAGTTCCAAGAGGCATTCTGTTTCGCTTAGGTGCTCCTTACTTTGTGTACAATTCCATATTTGACCCAGTGGTGGCACCAGTCGGAACAAGATGCTGTTGGGAAACTGCAGCATGCCTTGTTTTAACCAAATTACTAAAGGAATTTGTTATTCGGATAACGATGTTGGCTTGTGAAGCTCTATGTTTGCTTGCCTTTTGATACAGCTTCCTTTAAATGACCACAGACTGTCAGTATCTGTTTCAGTTTCATCAGGTTATTTCTCTCAGCCTTTTGAAACTTGTCTTATGCTAGTTCAACCACAGTTTTATTCTGTTTACTACCTAGGAATGCAGTACAACTTCCATAAACAAAAGGCATCCAACATTGACAGCATGAGTGTCCCATATGACTACAGAAGCATCATGCATTATGGAAGAACCGCCTTTGGAAGAGGAAAACTGACCATTGAGACAAGGGACCCAGCAATGCAAAAAGTTATTGGAAGAAGATCCGGATTCAGTGAATATGATATTCTTCAAATGAATCTCCTCTACAAATGCCCAGGTATAATCATTTGCTTTTTATCAACATCTTTCTACAAAATTATAGCCTACCAAAGACTATAATATAGTGTAGTGTAGTGTAGTGTAGTGTAGTGTAGTGTAGTGTAGTACATTGTGTAGTGCAGTGCAGTGCAGTGCAGTGCAGTGTAGTGCAGTGTAGTGTAGTGTAGTGTAGTGTAATGTGGTGTGGTGTAGTGTAGTGTAGCTCGTAACATATTTTGTAGCCTTTTGTAGGGATATCTATGAAAAATCGTTCCATGATACTGATTCCCTTGACGACGAGTTTTAACACTAAATATTTCTTCAAAGAGGTGTTTGAGATTAACATGAAGCCTTGGCAAATATTTTAGAGGAACAACACTGCTTTGGTTCATGAAATATCCATGCACATCTCCATCTTGGAATTGACGTAATTCTTAATGTTGCCTAGAAAATGCTGATAAAAATATTTGACATAATCATCTTTCTTGAGCTTTGTATTTGTAATTCTTTTTCCAAGGATTACTAATTTATAGGTTATCTTATCAACAGGATTCACCAGGCCTCCAATGACAGGTACCTTACCACCAAGTAAGTAACATGTTTTGAATGCAGAATCTTTATAAAATTCTTGAAAACTTGAATAACAGCTTGGAGATATCCTTTCATTGAGTTACTACAAGCACATAATTTTAATCCACGTCAAGAAATAAATCGTAACCTGTCATTCTTCAGAAATTCTAGACTGATCAACTGATTCCAAGAAAACCTGCCCCATGTATGCAAGAAGTAGAATAAAACTAAAACTCCTTAAGGCTATGGTCACTTGATTTGGGTAAAATAAACACTAAAAAATTAGTCTATTGGTTATGTGAGGCCTGCAAGTTTTAAATATTTCCCCGTGAGGGAACCAAGCGTTTTCATATTCTTATATAACAGAGTTCATGATCTAGCAAATTGAAATTGTTTTTATACAAAGAAGCTTAGTTTATATGCAGATTTCCATTAAGTCACTTGCATTCATTTCTTTCAAAGAAAGCTGGATAGTTTTCATTGATGATCGCATCCTTTAAATGCTCCATTGATCTTTCATTTCAGTAACTGATCCGGTTGTTGTGCCAACAACAGGTGTGTCTTTTTGTAGTTTTAAATATCAAAATTATCAATCTAGAATTGCACAGCATTTTTCTATATTCAAAGGAGCACAGGACAAATTGATATTTCATATTACCAGGAAACTATGTTATCCTGAATTAACTTCTGCAATTTGTAAACGGTCAAGGCAAGTTTAGAAGAATGCAAAAAATACAGAATTCTGCGACAGTAGAGTAAATTTTCTGCTCCGATGTACGAATTCAAACCTTCGATCAGAATTGATAGCTTTGAGATATTCATTTGATTGCGCTAAAGATAGCGACAAGGAACATTTTACCAAGATCATGAACGAATCATTAACGTAGCGTTCTAATTACGAATCATTAACTATTTTACGGAAATTCGATTGAATAAAGCAATGCATCTTGGTAAGAATTCTTGCCGCGGTCTTCAGCACAATCGTCTTTTCGACATCGACCTTTTGCAATCTCGTCCCCATAGTAAGTTAATTGTTCTGCTTGTACACTGGGATAGGATACCAGTGACCGTTCTGCAGTTTGATTGACAATTCAAATACAATACCAAGTATGAACTATTTCTGGAAAACTTCCTAACTATTCGAATTACAACAATATAATCTTATCTAGACTTATGCCTTTTCGTCCCTTGATTCCCTGCGTTCTTTGATTTGCTGATATCACTTGGTCAATAGGGACTCATAATATTACGCTTATATAATGGGCCCACTCTGTCAAAATGGCCTAAACAGGTGGGAGTTCTCGTACACTCAACAAAATCGCTTCAAAATCTGGTTTAAAGAGTTCGAACATTGAAAAGGAAACTTTTAGTACAAAGAATGATGTTGTCTTGACGTACAAAACGCAAAATGCCTACCTTTCAGACAGTAATCTTCCTCTGTAGAAGCAAAATAGATCCATCGAAGCTGCGAGAACTCCAGGCTTCTTCAACCGTTCTTTAAGAGCAACAACAACAACATTCTGAATAGCGGCCCCTGATTGGTTAAAACCTGAATTCTAGCGATTTGATTGGTGAATACGGAACCATCCTACGCGGGCCTAAAGTGGGCCCACTATTTCAGAGTAATGTTATCAGTCCCTCTTGACCAAGGAACGCAGGGAAGCAAGGGACGAAAAGGCATCAGTCTAAATCTTGTCACAAAGCAACGAACATTGAATGTTGCTTTGACGTTTGGCATCAAGGTAGTATAATTAGCGATGCCAAGCAAACTACAAATCCATAATGGCTGCTAATCTGCCAGTTGTCTGGGCAGCTTTTATCGAAATGTACCAGAGTGTTCATTCGGCCTCATAATCAAGGTACGACGTAACAACACACTGGGAACGAGGTTGGATCATTTGATGATTCCGGAATTAATTGTGAATTTTAGATCTTGATTAGATTTTTTCTCTTTCTCCTTATAGTTCCAATTACAGGTATGTAAAACATTTTCTACTTGCTAGCAACTAACTGTATTGCAGTACCGATTCGAGAGCTAACATTGAAGTGGACTGCAAGCATTGCACAACGATCGCAACATCAAATATGGCTTCGATTATTGAGCTATTTCTTGCTACAATATTCATCATATAAATGCATACTATGGATTAAAAGACAAAAGATAATGTGTTTGAAAAAATATTTAAAAAACGCAAAAAAGTACTTTTTCTTATTACTTCGCTCAACGGCGATGTCTGCGAAGCGTAAGGAAATTGATAGAATATAGGTGTTCTCAAACTGCTTGACGGTATACAGAAAGGATCTGACTAATTGAATTGTCGAGAAGCTAATGATTCCCAGAAGAATGCATTGGATGTCATGTAATGGTACATTTTATCATCATGGACACTTTCTTCTGTTATACCTTGCTTTGCTCCTTAGATTGTTTCGATACCAATAGAGCATGCAGTTACTACAAGGATAAAGGATATTGCAAAGACAAACGATTCCTCACCTACATGAGAAGAAACTGCCCTAAGATATGTGGATTTTGTGTGCCAGGTTTGTGCCAAAAAATTTTAATTCCTTAGTTTTTTTTACGTAAGAGATGTTCCCTCCTTGATTAACTTGCCTATTGAAGAAGCCCTCTTGCACTAATTTCCCAAACCTCCACACTGTCCACACAGCTCTTGTTGCTGACCTATCTTTCTGCCAACGTTTATCTATAACGTTTATCTATCATATATTCGCTATGTCGAATGCATGTATCTAATTTCAAAATTTTGCTATTGCCAATTAGGTAGATAGGTATGTAAAGTAATTTATCAAACAAGGGCGCATTTTGTAATACAATAGCATCAGTTGCTCTACCAGTAATTCAAAACAAAAACAGCCGCAAAGTTGCCCTGAAACCAGTACGGCAGACTCTCATTTGGTGCGGGCAAAGGGAGGCAGTTAAGAGAAGTTGTGTGCTTAACACGAAAGAAGAAGGGTAAATCTAAAGTTCTGTCTCGTGGATTTTGTTTGCATGATTCAGAAGCCGAGCAGAGGGCATTACGATTCTTGCATATTTATTGCTCAAATGTAGACTCTTCAGCTCTTGAGTTAAATAGACCAAATCCGCCAGACAGAGCTACCACAGTTGTTGGATTGATCTAAAAATAATTTACTTAACTGATCTCAACAATATTTCTATTTTTCAGGACCAAAGACAACAGGATCACCAGTTGTTACCAGGCCTCCAGGTATCTTGCTTATGCTTTACTTGTCACTATGCAAGCATAGTTCAGTTTTGTAACTCTTTCTAGTGTTATTACCAACTCTACTGGGCTGTGCTCATTGTTCAATTCAAAATAGATCCTTGCTTGGTACAAAACTGGAAATTTGGGCCCAAGCTTCAAATTCTGAATCCAAACTAAACTGCAACAGCATTCCGCCTCCCAAACTTACCCCAACGAAATGCCCTCGCAGCGACGAGCCCTTGAGAGTTCGCTGCGAGAGCAATTCGTTAGGGTAAGTTCAGGAGGAGGACTGGTGTTGCAGTTTCGTTTGGTTTCAGAATTTGAAGTTCGAGCCTAACCAAAACACAATGTTGTAACGGAATACATAAATTGCTTGGCTTGGTGAGTACTGAACCATTTTTGCTTCATGGTTAGTTCAGACAGCACAACAATAGTGTCCGTACGGCCAATGATCTCTTCATAAAGCAAAACACATTTTTAACAGGACTTGTCCAAGTCTCACTTTCTTCATCAGTCGACTGAGATAAAGGCGCTGCAGTCTATTCCCCCGCAGCGCCATTTACTTTCCGAAGTTTTATGGCTCAATCGACTAATGACAGAAAGTGAGAATTGGATAAGTCCAATTTTTAACTGATGATTGCTTTATTATTCTTATTTTGATATTCTCTTTCTTGTTTTAGTCACTGCCTCACCAGGTAAGGAAAAGGCAGCCATTTCTTCGTTATCTTTGTTGACATTTTTTAGCTTTCTAAATATCAGTTTTCGTTGATGTTATTTTGCATTTAAAGAAAATTTCTTTTCATTAAAAGTTGCTCAAGATGATTTAGTAGGATAGTGATTATGAACCGCGACTGAATAGAAAGTTAGGACATGACTAAATAGTGACTGAGAACATGACTAAATACAAAAGCTAGGACAGCAAAAGAAAGCATCCTCGTGCATTTTCTTTGTTTCTTAATGCCTTTCCTTGTGCCAAAAGGTTTTTTGCCAGCCGTTGTACCAAAAGACTAAAAATATCTGAAAATTTTTTGTGTAAAGAAAGCCTCATAACTTGTAAACCAAAAATAAGCCAAAGTTTGATTAAAAGCTGTACAGTTGACGTAATATTTGCATAACAAATTTTCAAACATTTAAATTTATTTTTGGTCCATCAACAAGAACAGATTTATAGCGCAACAGCATCAATGGCTTTTGATTGACACCAGAATTCAAAGAGATTAGCGACTGTACACAAAACCATTTCTCTCAACCAGCAATTCAGAAGAAACAAGGCCGCAAAATTTGCTCTGAAACCAGTAGAGCTACCTATCGCCTTGCTAAGAGAGGTCATGAGTTCATAATGAAAGAAGAAAGATAAATCTAAAGCTATGTCCGGTGGATTTTGTTTATTTGATTCACAAGCCGATCAGAAGACATTGCCATTCTCGCATATTCAGGGCTTAAATGAAAAAATTACTGCTCAGCTTCTGAATCAAGAAACAGAATACGCTAGGCATATCTTTAGGCATATCTTTCTTTTGCCCGATAATTACAACTCATCTTAATATGCCACCTTTTGCGTGCTAGTTTGAGGTGACAGTTTGCCAGAGGTGACAGTTTGCCCTAGCATTCTTTGCGGCGTTGTTGCTTCGAATTTTTTGGCTGAGGGGGCCTCTTTTGTCTTCAATTGCCAATCGCTTCGAATTGCGATGTAAGTCAAAGGCAGTTGATGCTATTGTCTTACCCACTCGGTATGAAAACTGTTTACTGCGCTTTTACATCCCAGGATGCATGGATACCATCAACTATTGTGCATTCTATCAAAAGAAAGGCTACTGCACAGGCGGTAGTTTCCAGGACTACATGAAAAGAAACTGCCCAAAAACATGCAATTTCTGCTCATCAGGTAGGTTTTGATGAATTTCATAACACTAGCCTAGTGACTATAGTCATCGGTCTCTATCTGGAAGGCTCATGGTGTCCAAGCCTTTCAACGGACTTTGTCTCGAGTCGTACTCGTCATTGCTACATAGCTCCCATCGTGTTTAATAGCATCAATCAAAGTCTCTCTCAAATCAGTTGTAAATAAATAACTACTAAAGTACGGATAATTGAGCTACAAACAGAGCATTGCTTTATAGGTTTCGGGCTTAAACCCATTATCAAATGACAATTGCATATTCATTTGGCTAGATATGAGATACAAGGTGACCTTTCGCTAAGGTTGCTAGGGGTAAGCCGTGAGTGACAGAGCGTACTGACCTTAAATCCCGAAACGCTCTCACGGTCGGTCCATTTGACAATTGTAACTCCAAAACGCACCAAAATACACGCTCGCTGCAGTTCGTGCGCAAAGCAAATGTGATATTACAAGGGCTTGCTTTGACTGCCTTAGAGCAGTGCGAAGATGGCGAATAACTCACACCCTAAGTTAAGTTTTATTTCCCTTTTCATTCGTTCATCAGTTTGGGTGCCGCGACTTTATATATTATTGTTTCAACCAATCAAAATCGTTTCTGCATTCACATTAGCTGTCACGTGAGATGTGTGATTTCAAAAAATAATCATACAAGACATTTCAATTGCTTTTATTCATGGGCATCTTCACGGGACATCTAACTTGAGGTCGACGTTAGTGTCAAGCGTTTCCTTCCTGTTGCTCTCTTACCAGGCATTTTTGTTCCAGTGCTGTTTCTAAGGCCCCGTTCACACTGCTCCGTTTTTCTTATGATCCGTTTTGCTGCATAGATGCTAACCGTTCACAGTACTCCGTTTCTGGACAAAAACGGAGAGAAAAACATCTGTTTTTGTCCGTTCACATTGATCCTTCTGATAACAAAAACAGAGCCAAAGATATCCGTTTTTGTGCGTTCACATTGCTCCGGTTCTGTGAAGTTCATTGTTGAATATTGGAGCATTTTCAAGAACCTCCGCTTTTGTGCGTTCACATTGATTCAGAGCGTTTTCAAAAACCTCCGTTTTTGTGGATATCCACTTTCGATAGCGTTTTCGAAAACCTCCGTTTTTATGACGTTTTTGTGCAGATCAATGTGAATACTTTCACAAAAATGGGGGTTTTTCTCTCCGTTTTTGTACAAAAGCGGTGCAGTATGAACGGGGCCTAAAAGTGTATAGTACCTGAGATTGTTCCCGATCCTGTTATGTTGTTATGCCCGTATTCTTTATGTCAGGATTTTTATCAGTAAAGGTTACATCGTCATTTTTGAAACTTATGTGCGATAGCAATGTTTACAATGTCTCAATTCTACTTGTTCACAATATACCATAATGCATAATGCAGATATTACACGATACTTCAAGTGCTCTTAAAACGCTACACAAAAATGACAAAGATACTGTGATCGTTCGATTTTTAAAGTAAGTGAACAGAGATACAGCGACATAATCTAAACATAGCACAAAAGAACGGCAGGCGCCACTAACCTTCTCATTGTTTTCATAGATCGAAAACATCAAATACAATAGGTTATATTTAGATTACCTAGTCCTCTTAGCTGAGTTTGCTTTTAACCCCATTGATTCACTTTAACTAGGATTTGGATCTTTCAAATCTGCGAAGTACTATTGATGCAATGAATTATCGAAAGCGGGAACTTTTCTGGCTCACCCAGTGTAAGAACGCTGAATTTCTTATATCTTTCAAGGAAAGAACCGTGTAAGAGAAATTGTCCAATTAGTTGCATCCAAATGACTTATAAACAAAAAATGTCCAACTAGTTGCATCCCAATGACTTATAAACAAAAACTGTCCAATTAGTTGCATCGTAATGACTCATAAACAAAGTGACTTGATTTATCAGATTATGTCTACTTTAATCACTGTTTTCACCATTTTTTTCCATTATCTGCTTTTTGACAAAAAACATTTTGTATTCGTTCTCTTAGATGCTGTTGCTGCCGACAATGCATTTGCTGGTACGTCATTATAGACATTGCAAATTTCTTAAGTTAACAGGTTATTTTCTATCCATGATAACTAATTAGTATAAGCTCTTGCATATGGAAGCTGCACTTTCTCTTTATTAAGATGAATCGTTACACAATTGGAATGTCGTGCATCTACAATAAATAAACTTAACTATGCATTTTATTTGTCATAATACTGCTAAGTGAAGTACATTACCTCTAGTTCGGGACCATGATACGCTTGTTCTTCTTGTTTTGAATGTGTTTTGAGTGGCCTTGTCAGGATTTCTAGCTACTGAAAGCTAATTTAGGCCCACTGCGTATGCCGCATCCAGGCATTGGCCCCCTAGTTCAACGTCCCTTCCTAAGGAAGATGAGGTGATTTGTGAGATTAGGCCTCCAAGGTCACCCATCCGGAGTTTGACCTCACTCGACCAAGCTTAACTTCAGTCACCTGACGAAGGCTGTATAAGCCGCTCGAATACTCACTCCGTAAATTAGTATCAAAAAGAGAGAATATTAACAGAGAAAACTTAATATTAAAGAAAGAGAAAGGTTACATAAGAAAAGTAAGATAAGTGATTAGAAAAGCAAGACTTGAAGATGAATTATTTCATCGGGCAATAAGCATCAAAGCATTTCTGGGTATTTATGTAAAGGAGGTACAAAAAGTTGTCTCGTAGTCTCTATCATTTGTCTAAAGCTTTATTCTCGTTCTGTTTTTGAATGAATACATAAAATATGATAACGAGTTACCTGTCACAATTCTCGTTCTTCGTTTTCTTTAGATGCTTGCATGGATACTATTCATTATTGTAAACATTTCGTGAATCAAGGACACTGCACATCATCAAATAGCGATGTTGCTGACTACATGAAAAGAAACTGTCCATTATCATGCAAGTTCTGCAGACCAGGTAAAAGGTTAAAAGCAAGTTACTTTCAATAGAAGTCAAAGGGGTTAAGCATATCCCCCCTCCCCAGACAAACCAGACAAACCAGACAGACCAAAAAGATTTAAGTCGAGATTTAGGTAGGGAGCTTTCTTGCCCCCCCAGCCGAGGATGGACGTGCCAGATAGCCCAACCACTATTGGGTTAAGATACGTTTTCGTGTAACTATAAGCACTGTCTAAAAGAATACAAACTGCACAAAAATCAACATTTTATCTTTTCTTGTAATAGAGCAGCTATCGAGCAGCGTCAACACAAGGTTGTGTGCTGGCCATTGAGTTGTTTATAAGGAAGGGAAAGTGTTCAACAAGTAATGTGAAATTGAAATCTTTCTGTCTTTCATACAGAAAATTGTCCTTCATAACTATGCTTGTTATTTCAGGTGTTGCAACACAGCCTCCACTTGTCACAAGGCCTCCTGTTACTGGTAAGTTCAAACAAGATCGTGTTGCTCAAAAAGATCTGTTTTTACGCATTCCTGCAAAACTTTGAAAGGTATAGAACTCATCATGCAACATAAAACTACTTTATAATGTCACGAGGATGATGTCCCTTCTTTTCCAGCTGCCATCACACACAATGAGTTATATAGTACTTAACTACAAATATCCATATGTAGCCGCAACAAACAAAGGAAAGTCTCGATAAACGGTCCTTTGTGACAGCATGAAACACGTGAAGGTGTCTGAAATAATCTCTAGTACAGCTGAGATGTTTTCTGCATAAAGTATAGAGCTGCGTCAGGTACATTGATCTTCCAAAATTGAGTTTTCTTCGAAATAATCATCGAAAGCAAATCTACTTTTTTCTTTTATATTTCTAACTGAAACTTTTCACATGTTTCCAATATGACTGAATCATATTTCTTTTACAGTTCCCTTCACTACACCTGGTAAGTTCAATGCTGTGTTTTCTTAATTCTGCCGAGTGAGCCTGAAAAAGCTCCCACGTTAAGGATTTCATAGCAAAAAGAGTACTTCACGGATTTGAATGATTCAACTTCTAGTTAAAAACAGAAAGATTGAAGTATTTTTGTGATTTTTCTCGCTGTCTTACTAGCACTAGAAGTATCGGTAAATTTAACATTATGAAAATTTCATGGTTGCAAGATGGTTGAAAAACAGAGTCTATTGAAAAAAAGGACTAAACATCGATCAAATTGTAAGCACTCTCCTTACACAGAACGGTACTTGATGAACGTTTCACCTCTCTCGAGACTTATAAGACATCCATTTTCAAACAAATACTATGGATTTTCAGTCCCAGAGCATTAATTACATTGGCAGTGGATATCTCTCACCCGTGAAGACTGCATTTTCTTTATTGATCAGTGCAAAGAGTCCTTTGGGATTCGATCAATGTCTTAGGCCATTTTTCAGTCATTTTGCAACCATGAAATCTTCGTAAAGTTGAATTCAGAATTCACCTATATTCCTAGTGCTGTTAAGACAACGAGAAAAATCACAAAAATACTTCAATCTTTGGCTTTTAACTAGATTTTGAATCTCTTAAATCTTTGAAGTACTTTTGGTGCTATAAATTTTTAAAAGTGGAACTTTTTTCTGGCTCATCTGGTACTTTAAAGCCATGGGTCTCACTGTTGTTTGCTGTACGTTGGCTGTACACGTACCTTGCCGCAGCGTAAAGTAACTATTTTGATAATTTTTGACTAAATAAATAAAAGTATTATGTCAAAGAGTAATTGAGATCATTTTCCAAGCATAAATTATATGATCAATAGATGTAAGAGATGTACACATGATTTGCAGTACGAAAAAAAACTATTTCTTTAAGGTTCCCAACTTGGTACTTGAAATGATTATCGTATAGAAGAGTCCCGATGGCATTTTCCAAGCATAAATAATACCATGAATATTCTGAAAAATAGTCTGAATCGAACGAAATTTGGTTACATTTCGTAGACTTTTTGAATGTGAACAATAGTGCTAGCAGCTAAAGCGCCACTCAGTCAAACCTTGCGTATAGACTACATTACATAAGTCCCTCTAACTTACGCTCGTTGTTGTTGTTGTTATCGCTTCAGTTGAGGGACTTATGTCCTTACGCTTCAATACAGGGACTAATTAGTTGTAGCGGTATATCAGTTAGGCAAATAGCGAAACTACGACTCAGGATAAGTCTAACTAATTGGGCCAAGTCCGCCGCGTTCACGGCGCGACCAATCAGATTGCTACTTTCTTAATATGGTCAACCCACGTGCCTATTTGTAGCGTTTGATTGGCTCATTAGTTCAAAGTTCGACTTCTCGAAGCAAAGCGACGCTCGAAGTGGCATTCGAAGGGGCGTTCGAATTTTCTTTCTGATTCTGATTTTTCGTAAGATTTTAGTCCCTGTTTAGAATCCATTTGGTCGTGAGTCCTTTGTATGAGTGAAATTAAAACATCAGATTATAAATGTTGAACGAATACAAGGAATCACGTCGTCAGTCTACCTTGCGTATAAATATGTATAAAAATATTGCTCGATCGAGGCTGCTTTTTAGAATAGCTAAAGGTCTATTGATGCGAGAGGTGTACACACATGATTTGCAACATTTTTTGATAATTCCTAACAAAAGCATTGAATATGATTATCGCATAAAAGATTTTTGAGGGCATTTTTCAAGCAAAGATGATAAAACATTATTGTAAAGAGTATTTGTGAGCATGTTCAAGCATAGATGAAATGCTCAAGGGTGTAAAATAGCTGCAATTAGACAGATTAGCAATGTTGGATACAAGTAAGTGAAACATTTTGCCGAATTATCAAAATTTTGATAGTTCCTTCAACAACGCTCCTGCAATGACTAGGTAAAGTTTTTGGGAGCTCAGGCTGAGCTAAAAAAGTTAGCAAAAACAGAGACTGAGTTCAGATGAGCCATCGAAATACTTACAGTATCTACGTTTCTAAACTTCAGTATTAATAATACTGAAATTTAGAAACGTAGGAAATTTATGTACTTGCTAACATGTAACATTCATCTTACTTCTACAGATTGCATGGACACGATTCATTTCTGTAAATGGTACCAAAACAAAGGTTACTGCACAGACGACAGATTCATTGACTACATGCAACGAAATTGCCCAAAAACTTGTGGAATCTGCCAACCAGGTTACTATGAATTTGATTTTATTGCCATTTCTAAGATTAATTATTTCGATTGAATCTCAGATTTGATCGAAATCATTAACTCTATTTCTCTAACGTCAATATCGTCATATGCGTAGGAGGTGGGGGGCCGGAGAAATTTTCAAAAATAAGCCCCACTCGGGAAAAATTTTGCCCATAGTTGGACAAAATTGTTGGTAAACAATGGGTTTTTTTGTGTCCGGCAGCCCCCTATATTTTTTCCCGTAGACTTACGAACAGTTTATTGGGTACAGTAAAGCCAGAAATTTTTTAGTACCTACATCAAATGCAGAGTATTTCGCATCGTTCTGTTTTGGAACCCACTTCACTGTGGCTGAATTTGTTTTGAGAATCCCTATTGTTGAATTTAAGATTATAACAGGAACATGAGTTATCTAGGTTAGAATTTTCAGCACTTATTGACAATATACTAGGTCAGACAGTTTGTCCTAACCCTCAAGTCTTGTAAACTACAAGATTCGTTGCAGGATTCAATGACACAGTTCATTTTCACTCATGTTTATGTCACAAAGTGATTTGGGAGAAAAACTATTTTTTGCAGCGAAATGACAGCACTAAGTGATCTGTTTTCTAACTAATAATTTCTGATAAGGTTCATGATTTCTTTTAGATGCAGTCGTTGCTGCAGGTGCCTATGCAGGTAAAGCTAATCACTTTTCTCTCTTTTGACTACGGAGAAAGTCAGGCGGGGTGAGTGGTCGAATGGCTTATATAGTATTCGTCAGGTGACTGAAGTTAAGCTTGGTCGAGTGTGGTCAAACTCTGGATGGGTGACATCGGAGGCCTGACCTCACAACTCACCTCGTCGTCCTTCGGAAGGGACCTTAAACTAGGGGTCCCATGCCTGGACGTGGCATGCACAGTGGACCTAAGGCCACGTTCACATTACTCCGTTTTCATCTAGATCCGTTTTTGCTCCTAAAAACGGAGCTTTTTCTCCTCCCTGTTCACATTACTCCGTTTTTAAAAACAAAAACAGATATCTTTCGAGTGGTGTTCACACTTGTCCTCAAAAACGGATCTGATTACCTTTTGTTTGTCTTTGCTCTCTGTTCTTTGTTTTTGTTTTTCTTTGTTTTCTGATTATGTTTCGGTCTTTGTTTGTTATCAGCGTTTCTAAATTCCTCCGTTTTTGGGTGTTCACTTTACAGTTATGCGTTTCTGTTTAGCTCCGTTTTTATTTGGCTCCGTTTTTGCTAGCGTTTTCATTTAGCTCCGTTTTCGGGGTGGACTAATGTGAACGCAAAGCCAAAAACGAAGCTAATCCAAAAACGGAGTAATGTGAACGGGGCCTAAAGTAGTTTTCAGTCGCTAGAAATCCTGACAAGCCCACTCAAAACAAATTGAAAACAAACACACATTCAAAGTATGGTTTCATGAAATCATGATGATAACAATTTCTAACTTTAAACAAGCAACGTTTCTCCAATAAAGACATTAGTGGTTGCCAATCTTTGATTCAGACTCTGCTGTATAATAAAATTGACTTGTTCTCGATTTGGGGGAAAAGGAATGGGGAGAGCGGGGCCCATTCTGACAGCCTTGGCAACGGTAGGAATCGGGGTATCCCCTCATTTTGCTGATAGACGTTTGGCTTCGATTATTTCGATTATTTGCAAATCGATTATTTCTGCTAAGTCGATTATTACTCGCAGTCGATTAATCGATTATTCAACACTAAGCAATGAATCGGTAAGGCAAAATGGTAAACACTTATTATCTGAATTATCTGAATTGCTGAGATAAAAATCTTTGGTTCTTTAGATTTTGACACAATCATTCTGTGTGTTCTTCAGTTTACCAATGAGAAATCAAATGAGAAAAGAAAAGCTGTCGATCTTGCATAACAGAAACTCTGAGTACAGTGGTGGCACCAGGGGAGGGCTAGAAGGGGCTACTGCCCCTATTGGAAGCACATATTCCCCCGTAGGAAGAAATTTTGGGTTCCTGTCGGCGGAAATTTGGCCAAATGATGTACGAAAACTGCATTTTTAGCCGTTTTAGCCCCCCCCCCCCTGTCGGAAGCTCCAGCCCCTCTGTCGGCAGATTTCTGGCTCTATCCCTGTCTGAATCTGAATTGGTGCATTCAATAAAAAACACCATCAGTATCAAGTCTCAAAGAGAACTGAACTGTAAATTTGTACTTCAATCTAATGTAAACATTTGATTTTGAATTCCACAGATGCTTGCATGGATACAATCTTTTACTGTAAACATTTCGTGAAACAAGGACATTGCACATCATCAAAAAGTGACATTGCAGATTACATGAAAAGAAACTGCCCGAAGTCATGCAAATTTTGCAAACCAGGTAATTAGAAAGAAGGGTTATTTCTCTACCTGATTAACATGAGGAAAGTTCCAACCTTTGAAACTTCTTGGCACAAGAGTACTGGCTATATTGGAATCAATCAAATTTTGCTCGATAGCTGTCAGACAAAAGTATCCTCACAGATTTTCTCGAGTTTTTATAGCATGAAAATATCGATAATCTCAACTTTGCAAACATCTTCTTTCTGCAAAAAGCCTGGGAGGAGGCATAGGCATAAATTGCTTGATCAAATCGTAAAGAAATTCCCTAGGGTGGCAATATAAAAATATCCGACATCACAAACCTGAGACTCCTTGACCAATAGCAAAATACAAGTTGTCAAAATCGAAGTTAGACTTTCTGAAATGAGAAAAAGAGAACTTCTGTGTTCTTGTTGCATCTCCCCACAACATTGCATCAAATTGCGAGCGGTTGTGACACACGGCATTGTGTGCGGTCACGCTATGATTTAATCTCGTTATAATCAAATTCACTTTGGTGAAATTTATCTTTGACGCCAGAAGGTAAGGCTACAGAAAGCTTGGTATTATAACTAAAGAAAGACACCCCGTCTTTTGCCAAACTGCCTGTGATGTGGCTGTTCTTCGGCGTGAAAGTAATCGTCAAGTGCTTACATTGGTTAATTTTGGTCAAAAAACGCTGTCATTTAAGTCAGCACCTTCTTTATCTCGTCGTTTTGGATACTACAGCTTTTTAAAGATTCTTGCCCAAGGCTTGCCGAACGTTATAACAGCGTTGAACGTGAACAGGAATAGCGGTCACATACAACAGCGTTGTAAGCCTGTTGTTTCGAAAGAAAACAACGGGATAAAGTTGGCTTGGCTGCAGTGTGACCACAGCCATTATCTGCATTACCAAATACAGTCCAACTTTCGAAGTTGCTGTGAATGCGGCAGAAGCATACCACCCATGTCGTCAACATTCAAAAACGAATCGAATCATTATTGGATTTTGTTTTCTCTCCAGAAAGAAATCATTGGACATTTTCATTCATTGTGGTTTCCAAGGAAAGGAGCTCCTATTGCAATCTTTCATACGCTCCGCCTAACGGAAGCAATGTTCGAATCGGACGTGACGTAGACAAATAACAAAACAATATTCGAATAATAATCCAATCACGAAAATCTATTTTCAAATAATCTTCGAAATTACATGGTACACTACTTCCGCTTTCACTGTAAATGTTACTATTGTCATTTTATTGCAGGTGTTGCTACTCAGCCTCCACTTGTTACAAGAGCCCCACGCACAGGTAACTACTAATAGTTCCTAAAGACTGATAAGAATAAAATAACATTTTCATGACTGAAATTAATAATCATTCAATTCTTGATATTTCTAAATCTCTACATTTGTCCTCTCTTAAATTTTTCCTTCATGTTGCCTTTAGAGTTTAATTTAGCAAAGCATAAGACAAAGGTTCTAAAAATCAAGCGAAAGGGCATTTTATCCATGTATTTACGAACTATGGTTAAGTAACCTACTCAATTTCAAGACTCAAATGAAATTTGCAACATTTCTTTCAACTATACAGTGCTTACCAAATGCTGACTTTATAGTAACCAGATAATATTTTTCTTTCTTTAGTACCGTTCACCACTCCTGGTGAGTATTTTGCTTATAATTTTCTCTCCTTCATCATACTTCAAAGAAGTTTTTTATCCAAAAATGATGAATTAATCATTCAACTCTGGCACCTGGCACTGCTTATAATTGTGACAATCCACCTTTTCAAGGAAATAGGCGCGAAAGGCAACGGAAGTCTTTTGTTGTCAGAGATATTGCATTTTTAGTCCAAAATCCTGTTTTACGTACAAAGTTTAGTGTAGAAGCAAATTTTCACTTTCATATCTGTCTTCATTTCGAAATTATGGCGATATGAATTATTTAAACTCATAAGGCCTCTGACCGTGAAATCAAAGTTTGGACAAAACTTTTCCAAACATCTGATTTCACGGTCAAAGCTCTTATAAATTCAAATTCTTTAATTCGCCATAATTTCCAAATGAAAACAGATATGAAAGTGAAAATGGGCTTCTATGCTAAACTTCGAATGCAGAACAAGATTTCGGACTCAAAAATGCAAAATCTCTAACAACAAAAGACTTCCGCTTTCGCGCCTCTTACCTTGAAAAGGTGGATTTACAATTATTAATTGATCACCTTACATATTTGAATCTTAAGTCTGTCTCACGTCATATGTCAGGTGAATTTTGCGATATCACGACCATAGCAATAGCTAAGGATTTTTTTTATCAATAATCGTTCATAATCACCCAATCATTCTTGACTATTTAGATGCAGAACAATGATAATTCTCTCTCCATTTTTAGATTGCATGGATACGATCCATTTCTGTAAATGGTATCAAGACAAGGGTTATTGCACTGACGACAGATTCATAGACTACATGCAACGAAATTGCCCAAAAACATGCGGAATCTGCAAACCAGGTTACTGTCAATTGCTTAGAATTTGACGTTCAAACATTTACGACTCACCTTTCCTTCCAAACCCCAATGCTGGTAAAGTATGAAGGTCTTTTGATGACATCGATGAAACTTGGTAATCCTTTAACATTCCCAATATTTGCTGAAAGTTTAACATTATGGAAATCCTTTTAGAAGGAATTTTGCCACAATCTGATCCTCCGACAAACGCTAAGATTTCAGAAGCTTTTCAGACTTTACGACAAGACTGAATATTTTTGTTCTAAATACAAATTTTTAACTGATATCATCTCTTTCAGATGCAGTTGCTGCCGGTGCTTATGCAGGTAAATCAAAAACAGATTTCTTTTTTGTATAAACGTAGCAAGTCAAAAATGCAGAAGAAATATAAACCTGTGGCAGGTAGTAAACGTTATTTCAAAGCTTTTTCAACGCAAAATTTGTTGTATGTCGTGCATCTACGGTTAAGAAATCTTTATCGTGCAAAAAAACTGTAAAATCTTTACTGCATGCCATTAGGTTTACTCTCGAATAGACCTTTTAGCTATTCTACAAAAGAGCCTGGATCGAGCGTTATTTTTATACATTTTTATACACGAGGTTCGATTGAGTGGCGTTAGGCCTTCTATCGGTATTGTACACATTCGAAAATTCCACAAAATGTGATGAAATATTGTTCGATCCACATTCTTTTTTAGAATAGCTAAAAGGTCCATTGTCTTAGCATAATTATTGCTTTGAGTTCCTACGTATGAAGACTCAAGGAACACATGATTCAAGCTTTATGGAGCTACAGGTTTCTCAAATCTGCGGTCGAAACATTTCAACCTCTTTTTTTTGTTTCAAAATGGCGGAATGTTATCATATTGAAGACGTGATGTCATCATTTCTCCAAATCCGAGGGCGAAAGATGGACGTATTTCTGCTTGCCAGCGTATGGTTTTCTTGAAGATTGCATATGTTCCCTCTGTCAATTAAAGATTTACTGTGACTGCTACTTTTTCCAAATTTTCCATGGGCTCTATTCATGAAGTCTATCAATAAAATAAAACACGCCACTATTTTGAAAATAATCAAGAGATAAAAAATTTCCATGGCAGATTTACAATGAAGTGTCCCAAGTTCCTTCCAAGCAATTCAATTCAATGAAAAATGTAACAAAATTGACATCCGCCTGCCTTTATACAGACTACAGACATAAAAGAGTATAGCCCTATGATTCGTAAGTGGTAAGAAGAGCTCCGAAATGAAAATATGTCTTTACTGACATAGAAGTGTAAGACTAAAGGCACAAATAGTACTGATACGTGGATTTGTATACTGATCTAATGTAGAAATTTGATCTTTAATCTCACAGATGCTTGCATGGACACAATCTTCTATTGTAAACATTTCGTGAAACAAGGACATTGCACATCATCAAAAAGTGACATTGCAGACTATATGAAAAGAAATTGCCCAAAGTCATGCAAATTCTGCAAACCAGGTAATTAAAAACAGTCTTTCACACATCTAACTAGCTGCAGTAGAGTCAAAGCTCATCTTTATGTGCGTCTACCTTTTGTCTAATGCCTTTGAAGATCAATAGCCATTAAGATGCTTTGTTTTCTTTATAATGTCCTTATCACCCAATCAGATACGTGAAAGATTGCTACGTTAAAGGAGACTTTCATCCTAGAACTCACAACCTTAAAATATTCTGATTTTTTCATCATGGATGTAGATCATGTCCTCCTAGATGTTTTGATTAACTTGCAGTTTCTTTCGATGTATCTAAGCTACAAAGCAAAGGGCTCAAATCTGTGAAAAACTTTGAAATCAAATGTGTTAAGCCTGGTTTCCATATGATCGTAACAGTGGGCGACCTACTGCGACACATCGGCGACGTATCCCCGATCAGTCGGCGACATATGGAAACGATCACTGCTATGACCATATGGAAACCAGGCTTTAAACTCATCTCAGCTCTTTCAATGCGTCCCCGTACTGTCCCCGTCTGATCGGCGACGTCGTTCAGAAAATGTTTCCATTTAACAAAATCGTCACCGATGTGTCCCCGAGCCTGCCTCGCAAGAACCTTGCAAAAGCGTAAGCAGTGTTGCAAGGTCAATGGGCACGTTTCTAGCATGGAGTCAATTAAGTACGGAGTTCCCCAAGGTTCTTGCCTTGGGCCTTTACTATTTCTTATATATATTAATGATCTTCCCCTCTCACTTAAGTTTGGAGAAGTTAATATGTATGCAGACGATACCAGCATCTCCTACTCCTCGGACTCGGTTACAAATATTAATGATTCAGTCAATTAAGACTTGGATCACCTTAAGAACTGGTTGGAGGGTAATAAGCTATCGCTAAATGTAGCAAAAACACAGAGCATGCTAATCGGTAGCCGAACTAGACTCAAAAAGATCGGCATGTCTGAAAACCCTGAGCCAGCCCTGAAAATAGGAGAGGAGCCTATCTCTATGGTTAAGCACACTAAATATTTAGGTGTTCAGATCGATCAGCACTTACCATGGGATGAGCATTTAAGTATCATTACCAAAAAGATTTCTCGAGGTTTAGGAATGCTGAAATACTCAAAAAATACCTCCCATTATCCACCATTCAAAGAATGTGTAAGAGTCTTGTAGAGCCTTACTTCAGGTATTGTTTACCTGTCTGGGGTAATTGTGGTACTACGGCTCTTCAAAAAGTGCAAAAGTTGCAAAACAGAGCAGCCAGGATAGTCACAAATAGTCCCTATGACGCCTCCGCATTACCGCTAATTAAACAACTTGGCTGGCTAAATATTCAACAAATGATTGAGTTTGAAACAACTAAGATTGTTCACAAGACATTGCACAATGAAGTACCTGAATATCTACAAGGTCTGTTTACTAGGGTCTCTGATAAATGCGTCAGGGAATTACGCAATTCCAAACTAGATTTGAACCTTCCGCTGTTGAAAACATCCTTTGGACAAAAGAGCTTTTCATTCAGGGGAGCAAAGCTTTGGAACAAATTAGGATCCGAAGCCAAAACTACGAGTAGCTTTTCTGCTTTTAAGAAAGCTGTCACGCAAAATTGACTCCATATATTCTTTTACTTTTACTCTATTTATTTTTTTTTCTTTTTACGTTAGCTGCGACATAAAATTGTAAATAGGTTTTTTTTTCAATGTTATTTTGTTTAGTTGACAGGGCAAGCTGTAAAGCAGTAATTTTAGTTATTGAAGTTTTTACCCTGTATAAAGAATTAAAAATGAAAATGAATGAAATGCCTCGGCGACGCGTCGCCGACTGTTGCGATCATATGGAAACCAGGCTTTAGATGTTATTGCCTAATTCTTTCAACTGAATCGATCGAAAGGAACTTCAGGTTGTTCACCATAATTCCAGAAAGAGCATTTTTGATAAGATCACCATTTTCAGAGTTACAGCATTGTTAAATTTCTGCTAGTTTTTAAGTTGTGACGTCATCAAATTGCTAAATCGTAAACCATAACAGCAATAGACCTCTGCTTGCTACCGTTTAGTAGATCTTCAAAAACTGAGCATTTCTTGTATTGGTCATTATGACTTTCCTCAATCTGTTTAGAATTTATGGAGAGTTTACTGTTTGTCAAAGATTCAGACACCTCCTCTGGTACAACTTTTCATAAAACTTAAATTATTCCAAAAATAATGATCATATCAAAAATGCTCTTTCTGGAATCATGGCAAACGACCTAAAGTTCCTTTTGATCAATTCAGTTGAAAGAATTAGGCAATAACATTTTACAATTTCAACGTTTGCCAAAGATTCGAGCCCTATGCTAAGCTACAATGTTTCATCTGAAGATTTTAAGTCTTCGTGTACATAGTCTCCTTTGTTTCGAAATAAATCAATTTTTTCTCGGTTTTGGAACAGATTACCCAAATTTTGATAATTCTTAGAAACTGCACATTTAAGCTTTACTTCTTCATAGTATCACAGTTCTACAATATTTTGGTATTTACAGAGTGCTTGGTATTTGGTATTTATAATTTATACTTCAATTCTAACGAGCTGTCAATTTACTGTGTCAAAACTTACTTCAATCTTCAAGATTCAAACATACTGTTGTCATTTTTCGTAGGTGTTGCCACTCAGCCGCCACTCGTTACAAGAGCTCCACGCACAGGTAATTTCCAAAGAAAACCAACTATGAATAAAACATTGTTTTTGCAGCGAAAACTGGTGATCACTTGAAGTAATATTCTTAATTATTGTTTAGTTCTTTTTCCTTATATTGCTTTTCAGAGTCTGATCTATCTAACATTATGAGAAGAGTTCCAAATATCAAGTGAAAGAGCACTTCATAAATTTACGAAGGAGGTAGATTTAGATAAGATAATTCAAGGCTTTTGGGGTGGTAGCGTTAGGGGCTTATACAAGGGGGGTTTATCCGAAGACCGACGGTGGAGCCTTATTCAAGTACTTACAGCACAGCGTTTTAGAAAAGTCTTGATCTGACAGTGATCAAAATTTATTTCTCTTTCTCTAGTGCCATTTACAACTCCAGGTAAGTATGAATTTCTATTTACCTACAAAGCAGTATCGCTCTTGTCTTTTTTTTTACTGTAAGTACCTGCAAATTAAATTTCTCTCCAAGAACAATAATGAAAAATTCAGTTCTAATGCCATTTATGATTTTGGTTCTGGCACTTTACAATTAGTGCATAATCATATTGTAGACCTTTGAATTCCTTGAAAGAACTGACCCCATATAGAGGGGTATCGCCCTGATTGAGGGTAAACGCATTTTGACCGATTTTAACTGTCTTGCTTTGTTGCTGAATAACAGGAGTTTGGGTTTAGTTGAAACCAAAATGTGGGCGAAATTATTTTGGTGACTCCATTTGCTACATTTTTTCTTGTTGGTGTTTCTTAAAATTCCGTCCACAAACAGAGGGAAAAGTGCGCATCGAAGTTCACCTGAGACGTAACTGTAAGTATCCGCCATTTTTCCTTTCACGTTTCGATGCACAATTTTCTTTTTGCTTGGTTTCTTGACGTTGTTAAAACTTTCACAACAAACAAATGGCCTCTCGCCAAGCTCCGCTTGTCCAGAATAACTACTTCATGCTTCTTCAGAGACATGACATCCGCTTCCGCCACGACGGGCTTCTTTTTTCCACGCCGTCTGATTGGCCTAAAGTCGCCCTGATTGAGGGTACTGTGGTATCTTTCGGTTTCCGGTTCTTGAACGAAATCTGCGCTGCCAACGTATGACAGGCGAATAACTATTTGCTGTAAAGGGACATATTACGGTGCAAAAACAGGTTTGTTCTATCGTTGGACTGTAGGAAATATTGTTTTGTCATGAATTGACTTAAGCATCGTTCAGTTCACCGAAGGAGGAAAACTTAATGTCAGCTTGCTTGAAAAGTCTTTGAACGAAAGCGGCAACAAAGGTCAGCGTTTAGGATAACGAAACACAGCAAACACAATCAGAAAACATTTGATAACAACAAAAACTCTTTATCTGTCGATATGCTGCTAATTTTCACACCAAGTTATCTTAAATTTACCTGAAACCATGTAAAGTTGGGATACCCTCAATCAGGGCGACGTTGGAAATTTAGGCCCTCTCGAGCACTATGTTCTTGAGTAGCTCGCTCTTAAAGACAACATCACCAATGACAAATATATTTTATATCATCAACAGTGAAGAGTTTACGAAAGTGTTCATGTTAAGTTTCGTTTTGAAAATTTTTTCGTTCAGCAGGAATATTAGACCAATGTAGAATACCCTCAATTAGGGCGACACCCCTCTAGGTAGTTGAGCTTAAACACTATCCTGAATTTTTGCTGACAACTGCTGACGGTCCTTTGTTATTGGACAATAGTGTAAAAGTCATTATCAGTTGAGACCAAAGACTTATTATTCCTTGCATTGTCCTCAGGAATTGCTTTGGTATAATTTCAATAGCGATTAAATGACGACTTCTGTTTTATAATTGAACAGAAGTTGACTCTAGTCATTAGAGTGCTATTTAGGACTCGTTCACACTGATCCGTTTTTGTTGGTATCCGTTTTTGTTGCATCGAAGCTACCCGTTCACACTGCTCCGTTTTTGTACAAAAACGGAGAGAATAACCTCCTTTTTTGTGCGTTCACATCAATCTGCCAAATAACACAAACGCAGCGAAAAACATCCGGTTTTGTGCGTTCAGATTGCTCCGGTTTTGTGAAGCTCATTGTTGAATATTGGAGAGTTTCAAAAACCTCCGTTTTTGTGCATTCACATTGATCAAATGCGTTTTTGAGAAACCTCCATTTTTGTGGATATCCACTTTTGACAGCATTTTCGAAAACCTCCGTTTTTTTTTTTTGTGGCGTTTTCGTGCGGATCAGTGTGAACACTTTCACAAAAACGAAGGTTGTTCTCTCCGTTTTTGTACAAAAACGGAGCAAAGTGAACGGGGCCTTATTCCGACTCGATGCTTTTAATATCATCTTTTAGAAATCCGATGAATTTCGCGATATTACGATATTTTCAATATCAACGGACTTCACTGGTCCATAATCATTTACATGGAGTATCATTTAATAACTTAATGTTTTGATGTATCTAGAGTAATGATATTTTTTTGTATTCTCAGATTGTATGGATACAATTCATTTTTGCAAATGGTACCAAGATAAAGGTTATTGCACAGATGACAGATTCATTGATTACATGCAACGTAATTGTCCAAAAACTTGCGGAATCTGCCAACCAGGTTGGTGTTGATTGTTTGGAATCTGATATTGAAATATATTTATGATTTTCCAGATTGAGCCTCAAATGCCAGTCAGGTCAAGAATAAAGGTTTATTGATCAACTCAATGAAGGATCCTACTTTATTCTTGAACACTCCTAGTGTTCGCAGAAATTTATCAAAGCTGAGTTGTGGAAGTCTTTTCAGGGGGAATTTTGCTCCTAAAGGAAGTTTTCCAATTGAACGATACGACTAAAATATATTTTTCTAAAATGCGCATTTTTAACTGATTTATGTTTTCTTTCAGATGCGGTTGTTGCAGCTGATGCCTATGCAGGTAAATCAAACAATACTTTGCGTATTTTTGCGAAAAGGTCGAGAGTCAAAAACTCAGAAGAAGATAAAAATATGACGGAAGATAAACTGTATTTCAAAGGTATCAATACAAATATCAAAGATAATCGACATAGTTATATTGACTAGCCGATGTGAATAGCCTACAGAAGCGCCTACGCTCTCACTGTTTTTATTGCTAAAAGATGAAACGGCACGTGCAAAGATTTGTAAAATACGACCGATAATATTTCTAACTTTAGCTTTTCGATCCCCGTTAAAGGATGCAAGTTGCAACACTTTAATTCGCGTCTACGGTTGAGACATCTCTGCCATACAACAAAACTGTAAAATCTTTACTGTATTCCTGTAGCTTTATGGTCAAAACTTCTGACGATAACTTTTGAGTTAAAGTTCCTATATACCAAGACTGATGGAATATATGGATTAATTCCTTACGAGGCAAAGATCATAACTTGATATCGATCTAAGATTGCACCTTACTTGACTAAATTTATTCTATCAGCTTTGAGAATTTGAAATTGCCAAGGTCTTGTGATTCGTAACAAGAGCTCCGAAATGAAATTAATCATGTCTTCACTTACATACAATCGTAAAACCAAGACAAAATGATACTGCTAGATGCATTTGTATCATAATCTAATGTAGAAATTTGAACTTCAATCTCATAGATGCCTGCATGGATACAATCTTTTATTGTAAACATTTCGTGAAACAAGGACACTGCACATCGTCAAAAAGTGACATCGCAGATTATATGAAAAGAAACTGCCCGAAGTCATGCAAATTCTGCAAACCAGGTAACTAAGAAAAATAATTTCTCATTCAGCCTAATCGCGGTATTGCAATTTTATTCAGATGGTAGATTTGCCCCGAGTCTTCTTCTTCCATCCGTCTGACCGTTTCTTTTACGGTAGTTCCTGGCTCCGCCATTCCAACGCTCCATAGTGGAAGAGAGGGATGTTGGCATAATCTCGGAATGGCGGATCCAGAAACTTGGACTGAGGAAATAGATGTGGGGCAAGTCTATTCAGATGGTGGCATAAAAAGTTCAAAAATGGTACGTTGCTAAATTTCTCAATTGCAGGGCATCTTTAGAAGTTGATGACACAGCAGTATGCCTTCGCCCATAGCCCATTGATGCATTGTGTTCCACATCTTTGTTTCCTAAACTGTAATGCCATGGTGGCTCTACCTCAAGTATTCTGTCAGCAGTTGAAAGATTGCTTTAATACCTAGATATGATCAGTAGTATATCATGGGTGAGAATAAATGTTATATGGTGATCACGACCTTTCTAATGACTTGAATAGAATTGTACTCGAATTGACTTTACGTTTTATCCACGAAACTGGTCGATTTGATTGAGATCTTCGCAGCCCTAGTACTAAGCAAGCCACTAAGTCCCTTAAAGCAAATGTTCTTTTTCCTTGTAAATTCTTTTTCACATCAGATGTCAGGCATTTTATCTCCCACATCGAGCCATTGCGCTTGTGACATCATCCAAGTCATCTCAACCCTGACCTGTGGAACAGAATCTAGTACATTTTCCATTAGTTTTCAATCGTTTGTTGTGTATTCGTAGTTAGTTGAACGCTGCATGTCTTTTTATATTGGCCATGGGGTAGTTATTGCCTTTCACTCCCCATGGTATCGTACCGGTAGTGTTGTATAGTGATTAAGATAGGTATAGTTAAATGTAAGATATATTGTAAATATTTATATTTGAATAAAAAAAGAATAAATTCGAAGTTTGGAAACATGTAAAGTTACTTATTACTTCTGACATTTCATTTCAGGTGTTGCCACTCAGCCACCACTTGTTACAAGAGCTCCACGCACAGGTAACTTTTAAAGGCATGTATTATGAATAACACAAAACAATCCTTTCATGACTGATGTTTCCAATGATCTCGGCTCTTTATAATTCTGAAAACTTCTACCTTTATTTTCTTCTGACTATACTCACCCACCGTGATTAAATCGCTGCAGCAGCATAGGTTTCAAATCTTTAAAATGCTGGGTGTAAAATTCTATGACCTATTTCTTTGAACTGAACGGCTTCAAAGAAATTTGAACTATTTTACAGTAAATCTGCCGTTGGACTTTCCTGAAATCTTCAATATTTTCAGAATTACAGTGTTTTTCTTCTTTTTTAAGAATTCAAGAAAATTTTCGAGAAAAACTTAAAACTATCGTAATTTCTAAACCTGTTGACAAAAGATAAAATAATTTTCAAGAAAACCATAGTTTATGGATGCCTACAATATGGTATCAAGCAAAACTCCTTCACTCTTCTGGTTTGTGATTTGGAAATTTGATGACGTCACATCATAAAATGCGCTGAAATGTAAAATGGGTTGTAATTTCGACAAATATTCAAGATTTTTGAAAAGTCCAACGGTAGAATCATAGAAAAATGGCTAAAGTTTCTTTCAAGTCATTCAGTTAAAAGAAATAGGTCATTGAATTTTACACCCGCCTTTTTTCGCAGATTTCAAGATTTGAAACCTATGCTCGCTGCAGCTAAACCTAAGTTCAATACTTTTAAATCTCACTTACGGGTCTCATGCAAACGCTAGCAAGTTGGCAAGAATGTTTTCAAGGACTGAAACATAATTTAACATCATATTGCAAATTTAAGTAGATCTTGAGGAAACATGTTGCATCAACCTAACCCAAACTTCTCTTCTTTCCCCTAGTTCCATTTACAACTCCTGGTGAGTAATGATTTTTGTATTCATTTGGCTTTTCGATTTGAAATGATTGAAATATTTTTCTCCAGAAAACCTATCATTAGCATCTTGCTCCGTTTCGACTTCCATTGTGACAGCTTCTAGTTTGTGTATAGTTGCATCTTAAAAACTTAGAACAAACCTAGTTGATATCATCTAATAGGCCTGAATTTTAATGCCTGTTTCATATCAGTTGTCAAATGAGCTTTGCGATTTCGCAGAATTACTCATGCAAACACTATATTTGCTGTTATTCGTGGATGTTTCCTCCAGTATCTAACGTGAAACAGACTTAACAGTATTTGTCTGTGTTGAAAATTATTCTTGATGTTGACACAGACTATCGAGACCACTCACCATTTTTAGATTGCATGGATACAATCCATTTCTGTAAATGGTACCAAGATAAAGGATACTGCACAGATGACAGATTCATTGACTACATGAAACAAAATTGCCCAAAAACATGTGGAATTTGTAAACCAGGTATGAGAAATGGAATCATTATTGTTAAGTATCGTTTTGTAATTTTAGTTTTGTTTCTCTGTGTAATTAGTTTCTTTTCTCTGTGGTTCACATAAAATGTTGGCTTGTAAACGTGGCCAGTTGTGCTGTTAGCAAGGAAACAAGCAATGTTTGTCAGGTCATCATAATCATAATCATACTATCATAATAAAGATTTCATGTTCGTTGATCAAAAATGTCACCACTGTGCAAATTCCTTGATCTGAGTAATGTTTCACAGTGAAATGATAAATCTGTCAACGCTTATTGTCAGCTTCAGTAGTAGTTTGAGCTTCTGTAAAAGCTTGAATGAGCTCTTTGCAGAAAAATTTAATTTTTAGTTCATAAATTCAGAAGCTAATTGGTGCTGAATTTATCATTTCAGATGCTGTTGTTGCTGCAGCTGATACTTACGCAGGTTAGTCTGATGTCATTTGCTTTAGTTATCATTTTTTACTTGAAAACAGTTATACATATATTTGAACTAATGATGCAAACGGGTAATGAAAACAGTTAAATTAGGGAGCGGTCACTTTTATTCCTAGATACCGGGGTGGAGGATTTTGGACAGGAGTATGTATAGTGTATTAGACAAGCCATTATATATTAGCCTTGTAATGATGCTGAGGAGTTTGGCGGATATTCGGAATGGAAACATGGCGTCTTCTTTAATGTGCTCTATCGGTCTAGTGTAAGGTCGCAGCGGATTTTCGGCAAAGCACGCGTAGACACAACAGTATGAAAAATTTTCCATCACTTTGTTGTGGTAGGAAAATATCAAGAGAAATTTTCCTGGGGTTTTCATGAAGCCATCAATCAACATTTGAAAGAAAATTTAACAGACATCGGGAAATGATGAATTAATTGAACAGTATGAAACTCGCCTAGGGCAATTTGATATGTGTGCATATATTTATCATACGCAAAGAGTCCCAGATAAGATACCACACCGTTCTGCTGAAAGATGATGGGTAACAAAAAAACATTTTCTATCTTCAAAATGGGGCATGAAATTTTATTCTAATTGGTGGAATTATCTTCCGCCCTGATACCAAGGATAAAAATTGACCACTCCCTTACCTTGCAACTCAAAAAATATCTGTTAACAAAATCAAGACTTTCTCTGAATTTTGCCAGTTTCAAAATAGGCCCTCCATGCAGTTGATTCCGGAATTACATTGAAGTAGTTTCTGCCATTGACAGCAAGTTACGTTCTTGATAAAAATCTCAATCTGAGCTTTGATGTTGTTAAGATAATGTCATTGGTTTCAGTGCATTTCTGATTGTTTTAGTCATCTTGGAACTCTGAATTGAATCTTCAAATGTCATTTCAGATGCCTGCATGGATACCATTCATTATTGCGACTTTTACATCAAGAAGGGTTACTGTGAATCAACCAATGAAATATTTGCTGATTACATGAGAAGAAACTGCCCGTACTCCTGCAAATTCTGCAAAAAAGGTGACTTGACTTGCTCTGAACTTTGCATCTTGTACGACTAACACATTTAGACTCATTACATAAGTCCCTCTAACTTCGCTTGTTGTTGTTCTTCTTGCTCTTATCACTGTTGTAGCGACAAGTCTGCAGGGGGAGTGAAACAAGACCCCCTTTTGTAATGAGTCTATAACATATTTTTGGGTGAACCTGATTTTTTCTACAGGTGTACCAAAAGTTTAACTCCGTTTGTTTGGCTCCTGTTAACTTAGTGGTGAATAGTTTACTTAGTGAAAATCAGGGAAATGAAATGAAAACTGTAGCTCGTTTCATTTCATTCCTAGGTGTTGCGACACAGCCTCCACTTGGCACAAGGGCACCTTACACAGGTAACGATTCAGTTTCATTTTACTTCACTATGATGTTATGCTTTTAAACGATCTCAAACTGGTAGTTTGAGCAAAATTTTTAAACTAGTTAAATCATTCCAACATAATATTTCATTGCTTTCGTAGTAAATAAAAATGCTCCCCTTTTCTGAAACCTTTATAGATTATTTGGCAAAAATACTGATAAATTAACATTCCGATACTGAGATCTTGTTCCCCAATGACATAGCTTAGTCTGGCAAGAAGTGCAGTTCGATTGGTCAGAAAAAGTTAAGGGAAATTCTAGGTGCTCATAGAGACATTTGATGAAGATGCACTTTGCAGCCTACTTTATTGATTGGTTCATTAATTATTGCACTTCTTTCCGATTCAGACACATGGTTCTATTGACAGATAGGGGCAGGGGTAGGGGTAACCAAATTTCTAAGTAAATGCTAAGGCACGTCCACAGGTGTTCGGATATTTTTGAAAACGCATCTTTCTCTGTATAGCAAAAATATCCCCGCCCACACGATAACGCCGTGATATTTGAAATCCAAAAAAGATAAACAAAATACCCTCGTATGATCACAATATATGCTCTGATGAGTGGTAGTGGTAAATCGATGCTGTAACGTATGCGCTTCGAAAAGCTCCGTTTTAACCTGTCCGTACGATAACGTCAAAGCGGTGTTTTCAAAAAAATCCACTGTGGAGAGCGTTTTCGAAAAGCTTTGTTTTCGGTGACCGAAAATGCCGTCTACGTGTTAACGCGAACCCAAAACGGATAAAAATAGATTGCGTTTTTGAATTCATACTCCATTTTTTTGTTTTTTCTAGTTCCTTTCACGACACCGGGTAAGTACGCTTAAGACATTCTAAATTTTTGCATTTATACAATTCAGTTCTTAAGTTCGTTATGATAATGAACTTTCCTACCATTACTCTATAGATCACTTCCCAGATCTTTGATTATATCAGGAAGACTCCAAAGGGCCATATATGCTAAAGGCTGTGTGGACCTAAATATAATCGACCTTCAAAGACATGCATTTGATGATATTTTCAATACGATCAAAATTCTTTTGAAACTGATCTAATCATATGTTTCTTGTAAATAGCCAACTTTGAATAAATTGAATAAAAAAAATCAATTCACAGGAAGGTATGATTTGGACTTGCTACAAGTCTCTCTCTTGTCATCACAAGACATAGAGGAGAAACAGGGAGACATCACAAGACATAGAGCATTTTGCCCTTCCATCTCGCCCTTCCATTTCCCTCGCCCTCAAAATTTGCAACTTAAAATATATGCTGACAATAGAGAGAGACTTGTAGCAAGTCCAGGTATGATTGTACCGGGTGAGCCTGAAATAAGTTGCCACCTTTGAAAATTCATAGCATCAAGAGTACTTCACACATCTGAATTATTCAAATCCTAGTTAGAAGCCGAAAGATCGAAGTATTTCATGTGATTTTTTTCGCTGTCTCACGAGCACTAGATCGGTAAATTCAACTTTATCAAAATTTCATAGTTGCAAAATGACCGAAAAATGGTCTAAAACATTGATAAAATCATAAAAGATTCCTCGCACAGATCGATAAAGGAGCTGAGATTGTTCATGAGTGAGAGATATCCACTGCACATTCATTGCCATGGAACTGAAAATCTTTCGTATTTGTTTGAAAATTAATGTCGTATAACTCACCGCGAGAGAAGTAAAACGCCCATTGAATATTCTTCTGTGTAAGGAGAGTCCTTACAATTTGAGCAATGTTTTAGGGTCTTTTCAGTCACTTTGCAACCATGAAATATTTATAAAGATAAATTCTTCTAGTGTCGGTAAGATAGCAAGAGAAATCATAAAAATACCTCGATCTTTCAGCTTTTAACTGAACTTTGAATCATTCAGATATGTAAAGTACTCTTGGTGCTATGAGTTTTTTTTAAGTGGGAAGTTTTTCTAGCTCACCGCTATATAATTGATTAAGCAAGCCCTCTTTGTCTTTAGAAATGTATTTAGAGTTTCTGAAGTTTTTGATAAACTTACCACTATTGTTCTATTTGGCTCTCAACATAATTTCAAATAACCAGCTTGACATGCTGAAACTGCAGAAAATTTTCATTGCGTGATTTCACAAGATGACTTTCCTGTAGAGCAAGGAGATGTTTTCTGGTGAAGAAAACACATTAGCACAGCTATCTAAAAATCTAGCACATAATTTTAGATTGCATGGATACAATTCATTACTGCAAATGGTATCAAGACAAAGGTTATTGCACCGATGACAGATTCATCGACTACATGCACAGAAATTGTCCAAAAACATGTGGAATCTGCCAACCAGGTTTGAATACCTTGCACCTTGAGTTTAAACTGTTTGCTGTCTCTCTAATGATTTGTCTGATATTCTTAGGCTGCGTTCACATTGCCCAATCTTTTGTAAGCGCTTAAACGCTTGTGCAGAACTCCGCCATACTAATCCTTTAGAGTGTCCAGACTGCAAAATATTTGCATGCGGAAAGAGCTTGCTCAAGCGAAAAAGCTTGTTGGTTAGCAAGCAGATCACTTACACGCGCGTGCAAGCGAAATCTCCCGGTGGGTGCAATTCAGTAATAGAAGGTATACCACGCTCGTCCATACTATTCCATGGAATACCCTTTCTCTGACTTTCTAGTTGGCGAAAAGACCCATATCAAGGAGAACTGTCGAAGGAAGAGACTTGAACAGTAAAAATACAGGTCCTAAGGGAAAGGTAAACTTCATTATATTCTAGGGTGTCGGGTTTATGAGATCAGCATTTAACCGTTCTTCTGGACATTTTCTGAAGAAAATTATCCCTTATTTTGAAATTCTAGGTCCTACGATTTTGCTTCAAAAAGACCCCTTTCTCAGCGAAAGCATGGATGAGCGTGGTGTCATATTTTCATTAACGTTGCATCCACCGGGCGAAATCTATTGTGAGCTTTTCATTTCAGAAGTAGAAAGCGACCTGCTCTATGGGATCCAAGGGACATATCAGTCTGAACGGGAAAACGCAAACAAAAGCGCGCTTACGCAAGCAAAAGCATGCACGCAAAAACAAGCTGTTAATGTGAATTCAGCCTTAGATTTTTGGCAATTTTGGGCAGTTTTTGAAAGATTGCATGATAGAGGGAACCTCCTCGAGAACATCTATAAATATAAATCAATAAAAGTCAGCTGTTAGAGAATTTAATTGATATACCATAAAAGCTCTGTTTGCCTCCCCTCCAATAATCTCCTCCTCTCTGAGCAAAAATTTCAAATAAGCACCTCTCACCATTCATCCCCTTCCCTAAACTTATATCAAATTCCAAAAGTTGCAAAATATTTTCCATTTATCTTGCTAAACAAGTGTGCATGTTGGGTTTGATATGGTTTTCGGATAAAACTGGGTCAAATTCATATATTTGACCCGTAAAGCTGTATGTTGAATCCGCAAAACAAAACGTAAGAAGAAACTAAAAGCAATCATATACTGTATATTCATATATATATATATCCTTGTAATGTGATTTTATCATGATATTTTGATTTTATGAATAAGCCACCTCTCTTTTAAAGGACAAGTCCGGGTTTGATAAAATTATTGTTAAAAAGCAGCCTTACCAATTGCTGAACACCAGTCGTGAGTTCTTTCCAAGTTTTGATGCCTCCAACTTTCATGAATTAGTTAATGAATCTTCGTAAGTTAGGCCAAATATCGTCGCCATTTTGTATTTTGTACGAGTGTGCGAAGGCGCGATAAGGAGGCTAGCAATGTGAGTGGCATAATATCAACACATTTGGCAGCCTCGTTCAGATCAACATGAAATGACGTCATAGAAAATGACGTCATTTCGCATTTTTTAGCAGAATGAAATATGTTCGCAGATTAAAAGAGAAAAAATTGAAAAAAAGTACTACACAGTATTCACAACAGTGCAATCTCTTGAATAATGAACAATAATACCAACACCGGACTTGTACTTTAAATCCCCCACTGGAGTGTCTAAAATCAAATAAGCCCCACCCTGAGGCTTAATGAAGCTTTTACGGTAACAGGCCTCGTCATAGATACACTTCATTCCGAAGCAAAAACTGTACTAAAATGATAGCATACTTAAATTTGAAATTTGGGCATGCAATAGTTGCATCCTTGTTTTTCAGATGCTGTTATGGCCGCAGGAAAATATGCAGGTTTGTTCAGAAAGATAATGTGAATCTTAGTTTTAAATTCTGTATCAAAATAGACCGAAAATTATTCATTCAAAATTTGAATTGTCTTCATTCGCGGGCAGTTTCACGTGACATCTAATTTGAGACACATGTTATAAAAGAAATAGTCCAGTTGCGCGAACGTGACGACCAAATATTAATCTATTGCTTCACTTTGAAAATTGACATTCAACTACCATGCGTGCCAAAAAGTCTTGGAACACCTTTGCTGGTATTTAGTTGTTTTGTAATGTCCCCTCCCCCCTCCGAACGTGACGATAAAAATGAGGCTGTTTTGTGACGATTCGTGATTCTGGTGGAGTGCTGAGACAATAGTCCTACAAATGAAGATTATCTGGAGGAGGGGATGCTTAAAGTCATCATTATGAGTAGAAATGCAGAAAGGCGTGTCATCACCTAAGTGTGATAAAGACTTTTGACAGACAATGCAGCTCAATCTGGTTAGTAGAAAAGATTTGAAGTGGATCGAGATGTAGTATTATGTTTTCAAGTAATTTCTGTTAACAGATGATTTTCTTCTTAGATGCTTGCATGGATACAATTCATTATTGTGATTTCTACGTCAAGAAAGGATACTGTACATCCGCAAATGAGATATTTGCTGACTACATGATTAGAAACTGTCCCTTATCATGCAAGTTTTGCAAGACAGGTAAGAGCACATCTTATGCAGAATTTGACTATATAGTGAGGTTCTCAACACTTACTTCCAGGCTGAAGTAAAAGCTAAGAAGCAGTTGGTTGATCAAAAAGCGATATGTTTCTATCATTATTTGTCTTGCATTCTTGGGATACTTCCATAACTCATTTTGTCATAATGTAATTATTCCATAAGTTCTTTGGGTAGGAATTATAATTTGCGGAAGCTTTTACCCATAACTGGAAAGAATTCATGTTTTCCTTATTCACCTCGATATCTTGCTTGCATTGCTTTAATTTCATCATGTAAGCACAGAGAAACAAATATTTTACTATCTTACTTGAGGGGGCCATAGGTAAACCGGGTGACGACCGAAACAAACAAAACCTTGAAGGGAATCTGGGGGGTACTCCCAGGGAAATATTTGAGACCACGTTCTTCAGATTTGCTTAAAACTACGCTAAATTTTGTTTCCCAATAAAGATTGACTTTAAGTGTAAATCTACGTTTGGATGTACACATTTCCAAAAAGAGCAAAAAACAGAATTAAAAGTACCACGTCTCTGGTGTCAGGCACGTTTGATTACTTGCAAATACCCAAAAAGGCTTCCTAGACTAATGAAAAGTAGAAATTGAACGAGATATACATAAGAACATGGAGTACCTATCTGATATTCTAAAATTCTAAAATAATAAGCAATAAAGATTTACCGCAGCAACTACTGAAAATTTTTGAGGGCGCCATGACCCCCTGTATCTCAGTCCTAGTCATAATGCATCGTTGTCTCCTTCTAGGTATTGCCACACAACCAACGATCGGCACCAGAGCTCCATACACAGGTGAGATTCTGAAGTAACAGAGCTGAAATATTGATAAACTTTGAAATTGTACCCATATAGGCAAGCTTCTCTTTAGAGACTTTCGAACTCGCTTGTTTGTGAACTGAGCACTGTCCGTCGTAAATTATATCTTAAAGCCCGTTGTCATTTCTATGCTTGCAAGGAAATAGGAGCAGCTGCAGATGCGATGTAACTAAATTTACTATAGATGTGATGCAACTATAGTTCTGTAGGATATTTTGGGGAGCAGAGGAGAAATTTCTTAGTTCAGAAATGTAATCAGTGATCTTTTCTCTCTTTCAGTTCCATTCACCACTCCAGGTAAGGAAATATTCCCAGATATATGTATCTATACATAAATATTCTTATGCAACATTTACTTCAGCCCTCCGCAGCAGCTTGATACTGATTTTTCTTCAACATTTTTAAGATCGTATACTTTTAATCTATATATCTCAAAGCATGGGTGGTTAGACACCATTAGTGGATTTTACATGGTCACTGTTGGATGGCTTAGGTGAAGCCACCAAATAAGCTGCAGAAAGCAATAGATGATTAATGGACATGTGTTTAAAATGATGGTGTTTACTGATTTGTTTACAATATTTGTTCAACAGTTTGCATTGTATGTGCTATATATCTATGACTTTCTGCAAGGTTTCTTCTCAAGAGAGTGGTTGCTTAGTACTCATTTAAGACCAAGATTTTGAAGTTGGGCTGCGTTGTTTGGGGATCATTGTTGCATTGTAAAAACATTTGGGATTTGTGTAATACCAATGCCTTCTTTGAATAGAAAATGCTTGTATTATAAGTCTTTGTGAAAGTAAGTGAACGGAGATATATCGACATTATCTAAATATAGCACAAAAGAACGGCAGGCACCACTTATCATCCTATTGTTTTCATCGATCGAAAACATCAAATACAATAGGTTATATTTGACCCAGCCCCCTAGCTAAGTTGCTTTTCACCCTGCTAATTTACTTTGATTAAATCTTGAAAATGGTCTTAAATTGATAAAATAGAATTACTGACAGATTTCACTACCGTCTTGAATATACAAACTTGAGCTTTCTAAAAGATCTGATTTAAAACTACTGAAATGTACAGTATGAACTCAGTTGCTACAATTATTTCAGATTGCATGGATACGATCCATTTCTGCAAATGGTACCAAGACAAAGGTTATTGCACTGACAGCAGATTCATCGACTACATGCACAGAAATTGTCCAAAAACTTGTGGAATATGCACACCAGGTTTGAAACTATATTCATGAAATAAAACTTTCAAATTTTTCCATTAGAAAGAAGAGCTTAATTGAGATTTGCGAAATGCATTAATACCCCCATTGTCTCGGACAGAAAAGCTTCAGACAAAATTTCAGGCGAAACACTTTGGGACACTTCTTGAAAATTTTGAAACAATCTCTTTCTTATAGATTATTAACGAAATCTTTCGCCTGAAATGAGCTATGCTTGAATAGCATTAATCTGACTTTAACCAAAGATGGGCACTCAGTGCTTTAAACCAGGGAGCGCCGAAGGCTTCGGAGCTCCCTGCTTGCAACCGAGGTATCGTGAATGAACATTTAGCCGAAGAAATGCTCGGCCGCTCTAAAAGGTGAAGAAATTTCATAAATCTTCTTGCATCACAGCTACAAGAAATCTACAAAAATTTTGCAGTAACATGTGAAATTTTCTTTAGCTTTCACTTTCTTTTTGGAAAAAATTTCGGAATTAAAAAAAATTCAAAATTTTTCCAGATTTCTAATTTTGTTCGGGAAGAATTTAGAAATTTTTACGATCCTGGCAGTTGATCTTAATTTGATTTTATGCAAGTGCCCCTAACATTAAGCAAGGTTACAAATCGTTCGTTTGTTTTAAGTGTTAAATCATTGGCTAATTTGCTAAACTGTTAATGCAATCATGCAGTTTTCTTATGTTGAACTGCTTACCCCCTTGGTATGTGAAGCTACATTGTTTTCTATACTCTAAGAGAATAGCAGGTTATTTAACTTTCAGCAAGTTCTTGCAATGTCTCACATAAGAATTTTCTGTTCCTCAGGATCTACAAAAGCTTGAAAAGAATAGAAAAACTAACGCCTGAAAGACTGAAAGAAATTACTATGATATTAGTAATCTTCTGTCATCTAATGTATCAACCGTTTAGCTTATAATTAGTCAATGATATAGCATTATCAATCAATTGTTGTTATCTCTTCGCATATTCTCTTTAAAAACAAGTCTGGCGATCATATTTCATTCAATCTGTTCCAGTAACAAGCAGAGATAAGGTTACAGGCTTTACAGCTTGCAATCCAGAGAATCAAAACTGAATACTCCTGCCTTAAGAATTTTATGCACAATTCAGAATCTAATCTGAAGATTTCTTGTGACCAGTGCCAGGTGAAATATTTAGCAAGCAGTCTTCTTACTGGATGTTATAGCAGGTAGAGCATACCTCCTCACAGTGATTCCTTCAGGCTTCACGAACTTCGATTCATATGACTTGAAATAAATCGCCCGTTATATCTAATCTGTTCCAATACAGTAAAAACCCGCGTATCTAATGATTAAGAACCTAATGATTAAGAACCTACAGGCTGAAAATTCTGAAGTTAGACCCCCAAGATATAAGAACCCATTTAGGTTTAAGATTTGAAATAGGTTCTTATTCATGGAGATCATCAAACGAGATCAAAACTCTAGTTCCTTTGTGATCGAGTCTATAGGTACTGATTCTGCCATATGTGCAAATTGCAAAGAGCTCTAAAGACACTTTGAAAGCTTTTCATTGTATTCTGTAAAATTTCTGATTCTTCCACGAGCTGATTTTTTGAATAAGGCCTCATGAAATCAGGTGCATCTCAACTGACAGTAGATAATAGGCTTGAAGTTTCAATCGGAACAAAAGAAATACCTGGAAGCCCTGAGTGAAATAAGAACCAACTTAAGAACCTGAACAGCCTAATTTCTCACTAAATACTCAATATATAAGAACCTAATCAGGCTGACTTGCAAAATTGTAGGTTCTTATGCGCGGGTTTTCAATGTAACCGGCTGAGATAAAAATCTGTCAAGGATGCCATTTCCTTCGAATTTATCAACAGTTTAGTCGCCTAAATGACATCCGAATCATGTTTGGAAGCTGAACCAGGTGCTAAGATGTTTTCATATGGCACTGGTCGTATAAAATTATCAGATAAGAGATGAGAGTGATGACTTGGAAAAGTAGCTGATGGGAATTATCAGGCAGGGGAATATATAGACAGTTTTGATTTCAAAATCAATGATCAGCCATCGAAAGATATTTCAAGATAAACGCAAACCTGAAAGGAGCTTCGATGCTCATTGTTCTTTGATTCAGCATTGTTGAATGCTTTCCATAATTCTGACTTTGTGTCCAGACCATTCCACAGCTTTGGCCCCCGAAAAGAAAAGCATTTTTTGGCCACAAGTTGTTCGAAGAAACAGGACTCAGAGATCGGTTCAGTGTTCCGAAGTTCCCAATTACTGGTTTCCGACAATCTGTCGAACAGGCATGCAAGAACCGAGCGAGGGAGCCTCACCAATTGTACATTTGTATACCATTTTCAATGTTTCCGATACAATCAAATCATTCACTGTCTGCTGCCCTAGTTCCTTTATAACTGGAAGAGTAGAAGCGTTATAAGGGCTATTGGTTACGATGCTGGCCATGCTGCAAAATACACAAATTATTAGTGTCTACAGCGTAAGCTTCGATTTAAGATTTCATTGCTCACTTCTTGTCAAGAGAAGAAAAATGTATTATCCTTAACAGGAATTGACACAACATGTGCAGATATACATTTTTGCGATAGGTAAATAACCGATGAGGATTTTTTTAGACCTTGAACGATAGACTTCTAAAGCGTTTTGCATATTATCATGGGTGGTAGGAAACTGCTGTGTTGGCCTCAACCAAAATATCATAAACAATAGCTTCAATATTATGGCGCATGCGCTCTGTCGAGTACTGAGGATCCTCCATCGTCTTCCTCACTGCTCGCGATCCTTTCGCTATAAATCATTCCGAGGCACAGTCACTCAATGCAAAATGGCAGCAAACACGCATGGAGTGGAACCTTCCACAAAGACATCAAACGAGGAGAAGGGGAAATACACAATATTGTAAGGGAAGATCTTTATTTTCTGCAAGTGATCTTTAAGTGAATATCTTGGTAGGGGCAACACAGCAGTCTCCTACCACCCATGATATCATTCACTAAATGGGTACCATCACTCGTCCTCAATTTGCACTAGACTTCAGCAACAATTTAAGCAGGTGCCAATTAACCAATCTTCTGTTTTAGATGTTTTCAAGGTAGCAGATGCAAGCTCAGGTAAAATAAACTGGTGAAAATATGATTATCTTTCTTGAAAGACATGGTAAACTCATTTTCTCTTCTTCTAATTTCTATCAAATCTCCCCATGTCCGAGTTGGACGATCTGTATGTCAAAGGAATTATGGTAGTGCTCGACAGAATTTCAAAGCATTCCGTGGAAATTATATCGTCGTGCTCTGTCCATCCGAGAAGCGATGCTTTTCTCGTGGAATTTTGCTCAAAACCCTGTCAGCAATCATTTTGATTTGAATATTTATCAAATCTCAAAGCATTGCACTGCTTGCTTTTCGGTCTCTTTTTGCTGATGTTTTTTTTCATCGACAGATGGGTGCCAAGATGTGATACCTTACTGTGATTATTATGTCAAGAAAGGCTACTGTACGAATCCCAAATATGCCAATTATATGAAAAGAGATTGCCAATTATCATGCAACTTCTGTGAATCAGGTATGTTCGATTTACAACCCCACAGGAGATGTGTACAATCGTGTACAAATATCATCAGTTCTGTGGAAGACGACCGGGTGACTCAAAAACACACTTCGCGTTTGAAAGCCCATTGCTCCTAGGATATCAAGACAATGAATCACATTGCCAAGTATTTCATTCAATACTAGGTTGGAATGTATTAGAACATTGCACTATAATAGTGAAATGCTCTAATACATTTCAACCTTTCACTTCATTCTGAAACTATGAATAATCTTCTCGAGGAAGCCCTTCATAATTTCAGCAGAGAGTAATCGATTTCAGCCGGGTAAATTTGTAGGTCTTTTTGAACATATATACTATCAAATATTCTATTATATTCTACTATTCTACTATATATTATTAAATATACTGTTAAACTTCTCCAATATCATCACCTTGATATTCAGGGAAAAGTGCTGTTTCAGACGGGGACTGCTTTATTGACTAACCGGTATTACCAATAACTTGGAGGACTATCATCAGGACTGAAGCGTTGTTTTAAAACTGTGAATCACTGCTGTTTAGATCAAACAAAGTGTAAGCCAGACAAACAGTAGAGAAATTCTAGGTGATGGTAGAGCAAAGAAACAAAGCACACATGCTAACCACTTCAACGCCTTTCATATTGACAACTTCAACGGTCATCGCTCCATCGCTCCCTGTTACATTTTCATAGCATATTCCTCGGCAGCCCAAGTTGCAGATAAAGAAATTTTGACTGACGTGCAATCATCGTTGCTCGTCATATAAAAAGACGTATCTCAGCAAGCTTACCTCACTGAATTTCATTTCTGATGCATAGGTGGAACAACAAAAGCCCCACATGTCACGAGGCTGCCAGAAAAGGGTAGGTTATCTATTTCCAACATCAAGCAACAAGCAAGATATGTAAGGTAAAAGATTAAAGATGATTTTTTACAAAATTTCTAAGGGGTTCTCATATGACTCATATGACTCATATTGATGGAAAATTTCAAGGTGATATTCTCGGGAAAATGTTCGTACGAAACGTAGAGGGACAGCAAAGTAAATCGAACTTCTTCACTTAAATTAGAGTTCCACTAGCACAAATACCTTGAATACCAAGCCCTCATATTCCCAGAGGGTTCTTTCAAGGTGGATCTGGTAACTAGGATAGGCATTCAATATACCCTTACCTAGAAGAGTTGATTCGAATAGAAACCGGCATATCTAAGTTAACTTTGTTAATGCAAGTGACAGATATGCCAGCAGACCTATTTGACAAGCGTTGTATGGAGGAGTAGCTTGATGTTTTGCCATTTGCTTCGTTATAAGCTACATTTAATTTTCCAGAGCGTTTTACTTCTTCAACAGAATCACTAATTTAGAGATAGGACAAATTTTGTTTAGCACCTCCTCTAGAAGTGAGATATTCGGAGTTATCAATATCTCTGAATATATGTCTTACGACGAAGCAATATTTTTTCCTCAGATTGCCACGATAAAATAACTTACTGCAGTTACTACCAGAAGAAAGGGTACTGCAACCAACGATATATCAATTACATGAAGAAGAACTGCCAAAAAACATGTGAATTCTGCAAGCCAGGTTAGCTGTGGTGTAATAGCAAACTTTCTTAAATTATCAATGAAGTTATTGTTTTGCAGTCTGAAAGCTCTTAAGTAAATTAATGAAATGAATTGGCAACTCTGGTAAAAATGTCACAAACAAGTGCTACCTCGTCTGTACTGATGCAGTAGCTGCTAAACTCTCTTCATATGATTGGGAAATGTCCTAAAAACTTCAGATTGCAAGGATCCTATGTTATCAGAAATCTGTCGGGGGGGGATATTACCCTGGGTACCATTTTTTGAGGCTCAGGTACCCAGGGTAGGTAGACATATATCATGAGAACATTGACATGTTCAACTTCGTCACAAATCATAGAATGAGAAGCAAGACAACAAGCAAGAAAACTGATAACATTGGCACAAATTCAACATCACAGAAAATTGCATGTAATAATATACAAATATGAATTTCCACGTTAATGACTTTGAATCTCAAGATTTAGGATTTTCAAAAGACTACTACTAGGTAAGATCTCGATGAGTTGGGCCATGTTAGACTTAACTGGCTGCTGGGCTTTGTTGCTCATTAGCCTCTCAATCTCTTTTCCAGGTGGTAAAACAACAACAACAACAACAACAACAACAACAACAGCACCAAAAACTCAGTCGCCACCAACTGGTAATCTGTGACTAAGATATCTTTTCAAGGAAAAGCTCAGGACTTTACAACAGCAACTCAAATTTGAGACTACTTCATTTCTATCGCTCAGATGAGGATCGTGAAGCTTTATTATGTTTTATTAAGGATATTTGCACTCAAGTTTCATTCAAGACATTTCCTGTACAAGAAAATGTATGTCCTGACGTAATTGCAGTAAATCAAAGGGTATTCTCAAATCTGATCAAAGGTCTCAGACGCTTGTAGATTTTAATGTTTCAAAGAAATTAACCCATATTTCAAGCAAAAACTTCCAAACTGTAGTTTATGGAAATTAATCTAATGCTTTGACTTTCCAGATAAACATCTGCAAATGTTTTGGACATACTACTTTTGATGGGGACTTGTTATTTCCTGAGTTCCTCTGTTAGTTTCCACGAAGAAAGATATTGAAGCCAAGAGGGCCTCTAGCCTCGCATAGGCTATGCAATACTTTAATAGTCGTATATCTGTTTTCAACTTTTCCATATCAAGCAACAATAGTTTCTTTTGCTAGGAACTTGTGGTAGGCCAGTTGTTGGCAAAGGAAGAGTTATTGCTGGAAAAGATGCTCGCAAAGGAGCATGGCCATGGCAAATCTTGATGCTCTTCATGCGCCATCCAATGTGCGGAGGAGCATTGATATCAGCCAAATGGGTTGTAACTGCAGCTCACTGTGTCACAAGAAGAAATGCAACACAGATTAAAGTGAGGTAATGTCGATTTAAGAGCTCAAACAGCACCTTGAGTGAAGCTTCTACCCCTAAGGTACCCTTGATTTTCTCATTGTCATTTCGGAGATTACCACACAATGAACGGCATGTTTTAGTGCAAGCTTTTACCCCAGCTGTTTACTCGAATGGAATAAGCTTCCCCAAGAAATAAGAGAATCGCCTACAATAGGCATTTTCAAAAATAAGCTGCTATCTCTTATTCGCCCTCCTCCTAAGCCAGTTTACAGCATTCACGACCCAAGAGGTCTTGCAATACTCACACAGTTACGCGTTGGTCTCAGTATGCTTAATCTGCACAAGTTCAGACACAATTTTAGAGACACATTGAATCCAATGTGCCCCTCAAACGACGGTTTTGAGGACACGGAACACTTTTTGCTGCACTGCCATTCTTACGATGCATGCAGGACAGATCTTCTCGATAGTGTAAGTTCGACATTGCAACCGTATGATTTGCCAAATCTTTCAAATGCTCTAATGCTTAAATTGATACTGTATGGTGATGAAAGGTTGTCCGTTGATTCTAATTCTGAAATTCTTAAAGCAACTTTAAGATACATATACGCAACACAACGTTTTGAATAAAATGATGCTGCTGAAACTTAGCTGCTGCAACCTGTTCGGGGACTTATATGTATTGTTTGGTTTTCTTTCTTTTCTTTATTCTTCTCTCTTTCCCTTCATATTTGCTTGTAGTTTTTATCTTTATGTTAAATGGCCGCAGGGTAGACACAGCATTGTGCTCCTTGCGGTATCGTTTTTAGTAGTGTAATAGAGTAGTTTTGTAAGTAGCGTAATTGGTAGAGTGACTTTGTAAGTAGTGTAGCTAGTAATGTGTGATGTAATGATTATTGATATAAAAAAAAACACAACTGTAAAAATTTCACAAATCTGTTACCATAGATTAATTTTGAATTATCTTAAAACATTCCATGAGTGGTGGGACACTAGTAAATTAGATTAGGTTAATTTAGCTTCTTTACCTACCTTGAAATGCCATAAGATTCTCTTCCTTGACATTGGCAGCCTTTCTCAGCCATAGTTCTTGCCTTGAACTGAAGAGCTCTATCAAATGTTTGGGCCTAAATTGAACTTTGTTATCTCCTGCGCATTGCTATGCCTACGCAGTGGTCTCGAAATCGAACTTTTCGAGACCACTGCGTAGGCATAGCAATGCGCAGGAGATAACAAAGTTCAATTTAGGCCCAAACATTTTGAAAGAACATGTGATAGAGCTCTTCAGTTCAAGGCAAGAACTATGGCTGAGAAAGGCTGCCAATGTCAAGGAAGAGAATCTTATGGCATTTCAAGGTAGGTAAAGAAGCTAAATTAACCTAATCTAATTTACTAGTGTCCCACCACTCATGAACATTCCAGCGCTTTATCTTAGCACCAGAAAATAATTACAATTGAAACAGATATTCATGATCCTGTTTGAAAGAGCTGAACATTTAACCTATGATGATTAATTTACATATATAGTTTGCTTATTTGTTCCCTTAACATGCTGTTCTGGTAGCATTCCAATCGTCCTTTCTCATTGAATGGCCACGAAGTAGCTATGCTCCTTTGCTTTCAACATATCGACCTTGTAGTGTTGTACATTTCATAGTAATCAGTATATATAAATAGTAAGTAGTAGCAGGTATTGTAACATTTTATCCAACTATTAAAAGCACATCGAATGTAAAATCAGCCCCAACCCCAGTATACATCATTTGTGTCTATTTGTAGTCGCATCTTTAGTTGTAATTTCAGTTGTATGTTCTCCAAGTAACGGCCACGGGCACTCATGGTATTCTGCTATCTGAGGCACTGAACCCCCCCCCCCCCCGAGGGGGGCTACTTGACCTGCAATTGTACGGGCGTGTACACTCCAAGATATAATTCTTTCAGCCGGCTCTAGAATTTCCCCTTGAAATAATAGCTCAAATTGGAGAGGCTTTAGACAAAATCAGCGAAAAGTATATTCCTAAAAGTAAAAAAAATCGTAGAAAAGTAATGAAACTCTGTTGACAGATGGGTTTAGAAAAATTGTCCTCTTTTGATACCCAGAGCTAGAAAAAAGGGCCGAAAACGATAACCGGGAAGAAGTGCACATTCTGTCAACAAAATATACTAAAAACCCCACCTAGGCACAGTCCTTGTTGTGTCGTAGATAGTTGTTCGTGTTTGTAAAATCTTTTTGAATAAGAAATACATTAAAATAGCTATTGTACCGGGTGAGTCAAAAAAGTTTAGGCGTTTGGAGGGCTATGGAATAAAAAGTATGTGACCGATATTCAAAACTAAAGTGTTAATCTATCAGTCAAAGGCTAACTTAAATAAGAAAATTTTGCTTGGTAAAATCAAATATCTTTAAGACCCAACAACAATCAAAATGCCTGTAAGGGGTTTGTATGGGAATAAAGAATTCCACATTCCATTCTGGTCCATAATTTATGTGGCATTGCAGTTTACATTGCCAGTTTGAGATGCTGAATTCCAATTTCAATAAAGGTAGATCATGGACCAGAATGGAATGAGGAATTTTTGTTCCCAAACATGCCCTTTACCGGCATTTTCCTAATTTCTGGGTCTGCAAGATGAGGAATACTACCTAACAAAGTTTTCTCATCTAAGTTGACCTTTGACTGATAGATGAACATTTCAGTTTTGATTATTGGTCCCATACTTTTATTCCACAGCCCTCCAAACGCCTAAACTTTTTTGACTCACCCGGTATTTTGAATCAATATAATCGCTAAATAGACTCGATTCACATCATTTTCCATCATGTTACAAATCATGTTTCTAACTATAACATAGTATCTGCCTGTTGACGATAACCAGAGATCGATTTCAAATCTTTCACACAGAGTTGGTGAGCACGTTGTATCAAGCACTCGAGATGGTAAGCATACAGACATCCAAATTGAGAACATTATTTCCCATCCAAATTACTCCAAAAGCAGACATGACAATGATATTGCCTTGTTGAAGCTATCTCGACCTGTTATATTCAACAAGTTTGTAAAAACAGTTTGCCTTCCACGACACAAAGAAGATGTTCCTGTTGGCACAGAATGCTACATCACAGGTAATTCATTGGACTGTTGATTCTTCCTTTATGGCATTCCGATTTACAATACATATTATGGATTACACTACTTACAGTCTTAGGCTACGTTCACACTGCTCCAATGTCATTTCTATCCGTTTTCGTTGATGAAAACGCTGCCCGTTCACATTGCTCCGTTTTCAAAAAGATACGCTATGAAAACGATAGGCGTTTACATTGCTCCAGCAAAACGGTGTTGTTAATCCCTTTTCAAAACAAAGCCTTTTGTCGATAGCTGTCAACAAGGCGCCAATCGTGAGTTTGAATGCCATTGCAATCAACAGCTTATTAACAAACGAATGTGAAGCGTTTTCGAAAGTCTCCGTTTTTGGCGTTCACACTGAAAACGGATCGTTTTCAAAACGCACCCGTTTTCAAATTTATGCTTTTTCAATAGTGCTTTCGAAAAGCTCCGTTTTCACAGCGGAGCAATGTGAACGCAAGGCAAAAACAGAGCTGTCATGGGGTGTGTCATCATATTTGAATTTTGAAAGAAACTGTTATGCTTACCGCGGGGCATGTCAAATCAAAAATAGTGTACGAGATTTGAAGATCTTTAAATCTTTCAGATTTTAAAACAACTTTGAGTTTTCACAATTATTCGAGACTTTCAGAGATTTCCGAAATTTGGAAAGATTTTTGAAGATTTAAGCGATTTGTGAGATTGTCAATGAATCAACAAAAGATTTTCTCAGAATTGATATCAGTTGTTGGTGCGAAATCTGGAATGTTTGAGATTTTCAAAGATTTTTTGGATTTTCTTAGAGATTCATAAGATTCTTTAAGACCTTTGGGATTTTCAAAATTTCGAGATTTTGGAATTTTTGAAGATTTTTCAGGAATTTTCGCAACAATGTACGAGGTTTTTGGAGTAAGTTTCCCCTATATGCTTACCTGGTGGTTTGTTGGTATTTAGAAATTTGAAAATTATCAAACCTCAATCATTAATGACCCCCATTATCTAGCCCTTAATTCTCATTCTCCTTCTCCATCTCATTTTGTGTCAACTCTATTCTCCCTTTATGCAGGTTGGGGAAAAATTACTCATCCAGGAAGAATGTACTCCAGACTTCAGCAAGGAAAGATGCCAGTTGTCAATAATACGGAATGTGCAAAGCTGAATACCAAAAACCTTGGGATCCAGGTATGTCTCCATATGTCATGTCACCACCCTTCCATTATCAATATCAGCAACTAATATTCAGTATCATTTTGGCAATCGCTCTCAATAAAGATCATCAAAAATGAGCTTAGAGTTTTGCATGGTTTGACAACTGCAGATCAATCTCTGATTTTGTGAAACTTGCCGTTCATTTGATTTAAGATCACTTTTTTGCTCTGGACAATAAATATAATTTCTGAAAGTCTACCTTTGGAATTGATTATGATTCTATTTCTTTTTTTAGTTACATTCCATTAAAAAGTTACAAACGTATTACTGACTATGCTACTATACGATACCCTACTACTGAGACAATACCATTAGGAGTGAAAAACAATTTCTATGTACCTATAGCAATTAACATAAAACATAAAGCAGAAGAAAGAAAAACATAAAGCTACACAAAACTACAAGACAAAAAGAAAAGAAATAAGATAAGATAATGGTGGTTGTGTCACTTATAACTGAGTCAACGATATCCTAATCAAACCCGGTCAGTTCTGCAGATAAAACAAGGGTTAAAAGTAGTATATTTTCATTAACACTATGATTCAATGAACAACTGAGCACTTTCATGAAATACATTCATGATTTAAAAAATATTTCTGTCAAAGTCAATGATAAATATATATCAAATACTAAATACTAGAATACCATCTAGTTCTTGTTGCAGATCTGTTATTGTCACCATTTCAATCATTTTCACAGATCACAAAAAATATGGTATGTGCTGGTTATGGGGACAAAAAGAGAGTAAGTGGTTGTCATGGCGACAGTGGTGGTCCTTTTGTGTGCAGAACTGGAAAGCAAGGAGGTTGGGTCCTTCATGGTGCTGTGAGCTGGGGATCTAATCGATGTGATGCCAAACATGGCTACACAGTATTTGCAAGAATCTCTGAATACAGACAGTGGATTGATCAAATGCTGACTAAGGAATGAAAGGAACTATGTAACCTGAAGATAAATCCTTAAAGTTTTTACTATCATTGTACAAGGTACCCGCGCCATGGAGGTGCTTTGTCTCCTGACATACAGGGAGGTGCCACTGGAAAATCTGAAATATCAGCCTGTCCTGGAGTAAAAATCCCAAATGTGATACCATATCCTCCTGGAATAAACTTTTCAGAAACAATAACCTGCCCTTTGTGAGTCTTCCTATAGATTTGTTAGAAATGTATCAGAAAATTTGGAAATTTTGCCATCCAAGGGATTTAAATTATAATGATCGTGAAGTGCAAATAGCCCACAACCACATTACACAGTCAATTATGATAAATACGGACCCTCTTGTCAAGCAGGCTATAGAAAATGACACTGTCACAGAGTGGGAATCCTGTTCAGTGGCACATCCCGACATACAAAAATATATGAGTGCCTCCTGGGTAGGGACCACACAGTCATTGGGCTTGTATAGGCTAAAGCCCTCTTCCTACTTTTTCAAAAGACATGGGTTGTATTGTATTACTCCGGTCTCTATAGTGCAAGTAGCTTCGACCCAAGTATAACCAGCGAATATTTACTACAAAATTCAGCGATAGCGAGTGTATCTATTTACATATATACAAGTCTTTCACAAGTAATAGCGTATCTCTTCATCAAATCTTAACAAACTGATCTGTACGATTGGGAACTAACCTCAAACCCAGCACAATCACATCTGGCCTAATTTCTGGCTAGCCCTACACAACCACGTCCACATCTCAACATGTTCGCTCAACTACTCCCGTCTCCTACGAAGTCACGTGATATAATAGTCTGCACTACTGTCCAATCAGATACTAGCTGACAAATACTGTCCAATCAAATATATGATAAGCAACAGCAATAGCTACAAAACCTAACACCTAAACACAACAGTTGGAACTTTCGCAAATTGAGAGACTGGTGTTTGATGAGGCTGAAGTCATATGTTTTGGTGTTTTCCTGAAGAAGATATGAAACTACGGATGTAAAATTCCCTCCCATGCTAACTCAGCTTTGATATGAAAGGACCTTATATTATCCAAAAGTAATACCATAAAATGACATTCACTTTTAAATGTCATCGTTTTTTCTTTTTTTTTTTAGAAAAAAAATGTCATCGTCAGCTTCAAGTATACAAATGCAGTCTACTTAAATGAGAATAGACTTCTTTTCACAACAAATTGGTAATATGAAGGCCATTAATTCTTGCGAAAAGGAGCTTTTTAACATTCTGAAGGGTGTGATCTCATAGATTTTTCTAGGGGTAAGTCCCCCTGATCCCATTTGCTCTCCTTGCTTGCGATTCAGCCCCTTCACGCTAAAATTGCTGTGTAGTGCCTGCATTGTACTGAAATTAATTTATAGCTGCTGAAACTCAAAGTAAAAGTTGTTTTAGTGATTGGGTAATAATTGAAGTTATAAATATTGTTTAATTATTGAGAAATACATGACCAATTGATAACAATTGCAATTTCTATAACTTCACCAAAAGTTAAATGCAAAGCATATTTCTAAATTCTATCTTGAAAATGCAAGATAATTCAGAACTTTTGCAACAAGAAATTATCAGATCATGCATTAAAACTAATGTATATTTAACATAGCTGTCTTTTTCATTTGTTCCCTTTTGTATATCAATTGAAAACAAAAGTCTGAATAAATTTAAAAATCACAATAACATTGTACTGTGATATACATTCATCATGGCAACAAAGAACACAAGTTGATGCCATTGACATGCATATCCATCTGAGCTGCGCATACTGGAATGGATAGATCAAGATGCAAATTCTGTATCATTGTGAGGAAATAATGCCTCAACCTGTCACCTGTGGATACATTCCTTGTTGAAGTGGTCTTTACATGCAGCTGTTTGAGTATCTCTCTGCTACCAGAGATGTAGGAACTAGGGGTACTTGGGGGGGGGGGCACATGCATTGACTTTGCAGTAAATTAAAGAAAGAAGTGCCCTTTTCACTTTTAGAAAATGTCCCCTTTTTCTTAAGGAAAAAGTGCCCTTGAAGTGCTGTGCCCCCCCCAAGTTTGAGATGTTCCCTGTACCACGCTGTTACGAGAATATGCATTGTTGTTTGACAATCTAATCTTATTGCTTAGTGACACAAATGCAGCCGCGCAAGCAATTTGGACCGTGTGGACGTGAGATCCCCGCGCATTCTGCAAACTTTCCAATCTGGAACTGCCCTGTTTACTAGCGAAAGTTATGGGGAAACAAACATTGAATTTCAAGTCACCTACAAATAATTCCTTGATGTTATCCGATATCCGATTCGAGGTCCTTCCTGTAAGTAAGCAGTAAGTACTGTAGTACCACCAGACTGAAGACATTTGGCCTAATTTGCATTGTTGTCGAACAAGATTTCTGCACAACTGAATTCATATGTCTTACAGTTTGCGCATCTCGGAATCAAAAAGACACCAACTGTTTTCCAAATCTCATCATCTTATTTCATCTTTCTTCGTTTATGTTACTGGAAGAATGCTAGAATGCTGAAGAAGGAAGAAGACTTTGACTTTTCCCTTCCCCGCCAAACTCCAAAGCCGTTCTGAGTTCTGATGTCGGGGTCTGCTGGGTTACAAGAGTCTCTGCCTTGTTACCAGGCTGATGGGTCAAAGGATATTTTTCGAGGGATTTTATGGGTCAAAGGACATTGTATGGGTATCATAACAACGTCCACTCTCGAGTACCGAATAAACGAGGGGGTGAGAATAATCGAGGGGGGTGGGAAATGCCTCGATGTAACAATAATCGAGTAGGTTGGAATAATTGGGGGGGGGGGGTGCTTGGAGAAATAGAAAATAGTCCTTTTCTTAGGTAAACACGAATCTTTTATATATTCATGTGAACAGTGATGTAACTTATACACTTACTTTAGAACTCTTGTTCTGTTGAATGCACTTCTTGAGACTTTTCTTGCGTTTATTCAGAAATCATGTTTATTATTATTTCATCTTTTCAAAAATGAATAAAAGGAGGGTTGGAATAAGAGCGGGGGGTTGGAAAATTTTTCAAAAATTAACAAGCGGGGAGGGGGGACGATTATTCGGTACTCCAGAGTAGAACATTATTTCTGTGCAAAATAACTGTTAATCTACTGCAAATTCGGAATCCATAGCTGAAACTATGGCTAAAATGACGCCTCCGGTGAATGTTAGAAACGCACACTCTCCGTGGTCGATTTAGTGCAAAAGTGCGTTTCAAATCCAATGTCACCTGAGCTCATTGGTATTGTGGACACGAATTGGGTGTTGATCGTGTTCACAATACCTCGCCAAAATGGTCCTGAATGAATGAATGGATGGATGGATGGATGGATGGATGGATGGATGGATGGATGGATGGATGGATGGATGGATGGATGTATTTCGTTACTTTGCTTGACTTCAATTCATCACTGTTCACCTTCTGTTTCTTGCTTGAGGGCCGATGCTTTTGCCCTGAAACACTGAAATTTCGAACTGCACCGTACTCTGAAAAGTATGACCTGAGAACTAGTTCCCAGATCGAAGCGGCCTTCCAACGACTTATCCACGAAATATATTCATGCATTAGGCCAGGTATTGTGGGCACGATCAACAACAAATAGTGTCTATAATAAATGCTGAGATTTGCGGTAAGGCAAAGGCAAATTCCTTTGCAAGACAATTCTAGTGGCGCTATTCGCCGACATTTGCAGGTGACATCTTATGTGAGACAGACTGCAATAAACCATCAAATCAAAGGTTAGGCTTGTTTCTAGATTTTTAGAGGTGTAGTAACTTACTATGAGTGGTCGCCAACACTGCCCAATCCAATCAGCATACAAGTCAAATCTTTCAATAGGGCACAGGGAAACCCATAAATCCTCCAATTTCACGCTTATCAGCCAATGGTGTTGCCGTATTCTCGTCACATGACCGAAAATAAGCTCTTTGAGACGAATTTTCGAGTACCCTTACGAAAATCAAAATGGACATTCGAGTAATAAAGATACAGAGCTGCTTTTGCCACGAGTCGATTCTGCAGGCCCTACTCCATATTTTACACCTTGCATTTCAAGAAAATCTCATCAGGGATCAGCACTACATTGAATTTCATGCAACCGAAAATAGGCCTATATTCAAATATCATTTGGGAACGCAACAAATAAGATATAGCTTCCAAAATTTCACACCTTACGTGAAATATAGCAAGGAATAAGCTGAAGATGTTTCTTTGCTTCAGTTTCCCAAATCCTTGACGAGTCTCAGCTATTTGCGACGAAGAAAGCTATTGGGCCTACCTTCATCCACTGCATAATGCCATTATTCTGTTTCAAATCGGCTTCTTTGCTGTAGCAAGGTAGCAGAGCTATTCACCAACAACATAACACCAATTTCCACTATTCTCCGCTGAAAAATTGCCATCAACTTTGGTAAAACGCGATGAACTTTCAACAGCTCTTCGCCACACTATCTATTCCAAGTTTTGAAACAGTGTGCTCACGTGGAAAAATTTCTGTTATTATGAAAGCGCTCATGATGTCATGGTCAAGAGGTAGGTCTCGTATCATCATATCTCTACAAAGACTTGGCCTTTGTTTTAGTATGAAAAAGTGGAAGGGATTGAGGCCGGGCTTTCAAAATTATCTGTATTTCTTGAAAAAAGGAAAATGGTGAATGCATATTTCAGAATAGTTTGAATGAATATGAGTGTTTTTTTCATGGAAGTTAAAGGGTATTGGAGCTTGCGAAGATACCTAGGCCCCCTGTCATTTGAATAATTCGAATTCATTTGAAATATGCATTCACTATTTTCCTTTTTTTAGAAAATAAAGGTAATTTTGAAAGCCCGGCCTCAATCCCTTGCACTTTTTCATACTAAAACAAAGGCCAAGTCTTTGTAGAGAGAGGGTGATACGAGACTTATCTCTTGACCATGACATCAAGAGCGCTTTCACAATAACAGAAATTTTTCCACGTGAGCACACTGTTTCAAAACTTGGAATAGATAGTGTGGCGAAGAGCTGTTGAAAGTTCATCGCGTTTTACCAAAGTTGATGGCAATTTTTCAGCGGAGAATAGTGGAAATTGGTGTTATGTTGTTGGTGAATAGCTCTGCTACCTTGCTACAGCAAAGACGCCGATTTGAAACAGAATAATGGCATTATGCAGTGGATGAAGGTAGGCCCAATAGCTTTCTTCGTCGCAAATAGCTGAGACTCGTCAAGGATTTGGGAAACTGAAGCAAAGAAACATCTTCAGCTTATTCCTTGCTATATTTTAAGTAAGGTGTGAAATTTTGGAAGCTGTATCTTATTTGTTGCGTTCCCAAATGATATTTGAATATAGGCCTATTTTCGGTTGCATGAAATTCAATGTAGTGCTGATCCCTGATGAGATTTTCTTGAAATGCAAAATGTGAAATATGGAGTAAGGCCTGTAGAATCGACTCGTGGCAAAAGCAGCTCTGTATCTTTATTACTCGAATGTCCATTTTGATTTTCGTAAGGGTACTCGAAAATTCTTCTCAAAGAGCTTATTTTCGGTCATGTGACGAGAATACGGCAACACCATTGGCTGATAAGCGTGAAATTGGAAGATTTATGGGTTTCCCTGTGCCCTATTGAAAGATTTGACTTGTATGCTAATCCAATCAGCTTGGTTATTGACATCTCCTATCCAAATGATCTAAGAGATATGTCTCTTACGAATGGAAAGCCATAAATCAAGGTTCCAGAAATCTGGAAACTACCGTAGTAAACCTTTCATTTTTGTTTCATAGACCTAATCTCCTTCATGATGGATTTAACTCGTAAAGTCGCTTCTCTTGGCTAAACAAACAGTTAAACAAAAGATTTTTATTCGTTTGTCAATACTAAGTTATGAGTTATAGTTTCAGTAAATAGATAAATACAATTCAATAAAATCTTAGCAAAAATGAATTTACGGGGGGGGGGGGTTCCATAGTAAAGGTACCTGTGAATGTGCCGCAGTCTAGCCAAGGGTATACTTCTTGGCAATTTTAGTCGAGTTTAGTCTAGGCAAGGGTATGCTTTTTGACAATTTTGGTCAAAGAACTGTAAAAATTCGGTAGTTTCTGTAAAAAAACCACATTTTTGAGAAGATTTTTCTTGAGAATGCAATGATTTGGCAAGTTTTGTCTTTAAAACGCCAATTCAGGGCACTTTTGATGGAGAAATTAGTCTAGCGAAAGGGTATCATTTTCACAAAAATTGGTCTAGCCAACGGTTTCTTTTCGAAACTGTGGGTGGCACACCCCTACCCAAAATTTAGCCGAGAACCCCCCCCCCCCCCGTAAATGAATCAGGTCGTTTGTCTAACTATCGATATACTGCACATGATCAGTTGATTTTGAAAAAAAGTTGCTGAAAACACAGGGATTACCAAGTTAATGTTCTTGTTGCATCTCTCTCATCGCAAAGGAAAGATGGCTCCCTGAAAAAAGCATTTCTGAATGAAAAAAAAGACAAGATCAGGAGAGCTATAAACGTAGTCGTGGAGAAGATGTGAATGATTCGCAGCAGGATTCGTAATGCATCATTTTTAACATCTTGTCTGTCAGCAGATTGGTCCTCCTGAGGTGATGAGTCATTTGCTTCCACGAGAGAGTTCTCGGTTGTTGTGCCAACGACATGGCCTGCGGTGCATCGTGAGCAGCTTTCATCATTTGCTTTCGATTCATTTTGAGAAGCTTGTGAGGTTTTATTCCGTCGGCAGCAAGCATACTTGATGGTGAAGAATATCTTTTTGACCCTTTTAGCAGCTGACTCAAACATCTCGATATTCTGAACACAAAAAGCCATTAGACATGCAACGAATATTTGCAAGGCAGTAAACACAAGGACTGCTATCAAGAAGGAAACTATGAGAGGCACATAGTCGGATGTGTGTGGTAGCAAATGGAAAATGACATCAAGGTAGACAACTTGTGCCAAGAAGCAAGTAACAAGCAGAGCCATCCTGTCACTGGAATCTCTTGGCAAAAGGACAGCACAAAATGTCACAAGACATATCAAAATCACTGGACCGCAAATAGTTAAATAATAATGAGTTGCTCTTCGCTCTAAAACCCAACTTGTCTCGATCATAGAATTCTTCCAGTCTCCGGTATACTTCATAATGTTCAGAGATTTTGCTTCACTTTTGCTCCTACCGAGGCTCCAGAGGCCATTCCCTCTTTCTTCGAAGTACCCAAAGCTAGCAGGATCATGAACAAGCTTGACATCACTCTCATTGTGTCCCACAAGTAACATATCCAGCTTGCATATGTGCCTATCCTTTGGAAAGTAACAAGAATTCATCTTGCATCGAAATTTGAGTCTAATTGATATGTCAATTTTGACTTCTCCGTTGCTAGTTATAACTGCATAGCTGTTTCCCTTCGTTGCTTCTATGACGACCGATGATAGGCTAGCCAAAAATAACAAAAAAGTTAGTCTATTTTGAGCGAATGATTTCATTCAAAGTTGGCTTATGACTAGAAAATCATTATTGCATGCTTTTTATTTATACTCATACTGTGATCCTCAGTCATTGTTAATGTAAGTTGTTGCTTCATTGTTGATAAATAGATGTTATATTCGTCGTTATTGAGGTACCAGGTACCAGTTTTGGAAATACGTACCCGACCAAAATGTGTACCAGAAAATGTTTTTGAACCATCTATCCATTCGTTGAACCAGAATCACGAGAATCGATGCCGCTGTTATACTAAAACTCTAAAAAATGCATGCCATTCCTTGTATCAAATTGTGGGAATGATACCCTGCCGGGTAGCAATAGCCCACTCCACGGTTATAATTATGCATCAGTACATATGGGTACAGAAAAGAGGGCACAAAGGGCAAGGCTCACACAAATGCGTACAGGATAAATGAATTTGGGATGGGAGTTGTTATAAGAGCTCATTCTAAAATTCATTAGGAGAACCCAAGAAAATCGTTTAGCATGCCAATCACAGTTGAGGCTTGATATATGTATTTATTCCTACCGAAAAAGACTGTTTATGTGAATTTTTTAGATGGCAGTACACAAGATACAACAAAGAAAATACCTCGTCAGCCATTATTGAGGTATCATTCAAATTTTCTATCCAGTTGGGCTACATACCTGTACCTATAAAGTAGGTAAGGCCATATTCGACTGTTTTCTGCATAGCTCCTTGCTTTTTTTAAGTGGCTAGATGCAATAACGTAAACAAAGAAATGCTGGAAAGGAAATATGTTTAAATCTTATCACGTCACCCATCCGTTTGTACCTTCGCTAAACATCTCATACTGAAAGCATTTACCCCCGGGGGGGGTACTTCACTATAAATTCATACGGGGGTGTGCGCCGCAAGGATTTCTGTTACGACCCAATCCCAGAAATTTGGTCCGATATTGATACCCAATCCCAGAAAATTTGTCAGATATTGATACCCAATCGAAGAAGTAACAAAAGCAATTCTCCGTCAAAAGGATAAGGGATAGAGGGCTGGGAACGGTGGCCATTGGAACGAGTTTCTGATCTGAGGACGTTTTTCAACACAAAAATACTTGAAATCAGTTCACCTGAAACTGACCACGTGTTGCTCGAAAATTTATCCAGTTGTACTTTCATTCAACACCCATTACAGAATTTTGAGTAACCCCCAATCCCAGAAAATTCCGAGTGAAAGTATACCCCAATCACAGAAATTTTCCAGTAAAAGGATACCCCAATCCCAGAATTTTCAGGCCAAAAACTACCCAAAACTGGCGCACATCCCCGTCTTACCCAAAGTGAAGTACCCCCCCCCGGGCATTTACCTTGTTGGCATTGCAAGCTTTGGCCTCCATACTTTCTCGGGATTTAAGGACACGTATCGAATTCCATATTTCGTCTGATTCCAAGCCATTTGTTCATTTGTCCAATGCTAAGAATTAGAAATAAATTTAGAACTTTTCTAATGGCAAGTGCTGAAATACCGATGAGTCAAAAATAGTTACATTCAAAGCAAGAGAAGCGTGACAAGTGTAATCCTAACGTATTTGATCAGTCCAAATCATTATTGCATTATTATTCGAATAGTAATTCAAATAATGATAAGGCGTGTGCTGTAAGGCGTTAGTACTGGCACAAATGAATTGAATGCAGAGCTTTCTTGTGCTCAAGCATGTCAAGCACACAAATCCAGTGACCCATTGTCCAACTGCCACAGGAGCTTCAAAATCAATATTCAATCATTATACGATTGATATTCTCATAATCCAGTTTAATCTGTCACACTGCTCTTGCCTGGACTACAGTAAAAACCCGCGTATAAGAACCTAGTAATCAAGAACCTACAGGCTGAAATTTAGAAATTAGACCCCCAGTGAAAAAAGAACCCATTCAGCCTGAAATTTGGAATAGGTTCTAAAGGGACAGGGTCACGTAACAGTAAATAAACGTGTTATCTCTAGAATTTATATTGTTACCCACACGTGGCCATTGTCCTCTGCACAGATTTTGGTGGATGGGGTGAATCCACACTAAAGTTAATTCTAAAAATCCGCCAATATCTCTGCAATTGTACAACATATAAGTATTTCGTTTGTTTCTCTACGCAGTCTTTCGTTTGTTTGTCAAGACTTTTAATCGTTCAAAAGTCTTCAAAGCTCTTCAGTTCATCATATTTTCCAATTGGGCTTCTTCATTCTTTAAAACATACAGTAAAAGACAAAAAAACTAAACAAGCTATGTCCGTGCATCTGCATTTATACCGTATGAGTGATAGTTACCATTGATATCCATAAACGCAAATCCAATTCTTGTCTGTCTGTGTGCTAAAAGAAAGTTTATTCAGAAGTAACAAGCATTCAGGAATTAGATCAGAAATTACTAGCAGCCCACGTTCGATCCTGGTCCCTGAATTACTGGCCAGTAACATTTGAATGAAACTTTGAAAAAAAATGACTAACATAGTTGGTTTTGCGCGTAGTAAGTCGTTATTTTATTGCAACCAAGTCATTCCTCTAAAAAATACGACTTTGCACTTGAGAGATAATTTGTATACCATTTCGAGCATTACCATTCATCAGGTGACACCTGATGAAGGATAATGTTTGAAACGGTGTATGAAATTATCTCTCAAGTACAAAGTCTTATTTTTCAAAAGAATTAGTTGTTTGAAACAAGATGCCGCAAAGAATTCCTATTCTAACAAGTCATTGACTAGTATCGAATATGGAATTCATCTTGAAAGCATTTTCCTTATTTTCTGGGTTTAAATGTTGAATGACCTTACCAAACAAACTTTTCCAAATTGAGTTAGCTTTTGACTGGTAGATTAGCACTCCTGAATATCAGCCTTATACTTGTTATTCCACGGCTGCCTACCCACCCGATGTTTGTATCATCTTGAAAATTATTAGCGAAAAAGGCAAAAAATTACTCTTTATCTCACAGACCTTTAGAGCTTGATAATAAACCTGGCGCTAGATACAGGGTGATTCAAAAAATAAGATTTATGCATTTGGTGGGCTGTGAAATAAAATTTATGAGGTCGATATTCAAAACTAAAACTTTAACCTATCATTCAAAGGCAAAGTTAGATTTAAAATTGTTTGATTTTGTTTGGTAACATCACACATCTCTAAGGCCCAAAAATTAGAAAAATGCCTTTAAGGGGCTTGAATGGGAATCGAAAATTCGACGTTCCATTCTGGTACATGATTTGTGTGGCATTAAAGTTCACATTGCAAGTTTTAGAAATCGAATTTTGATTTCAACAGAAGGTAAATTATGGACCGGAATGGACTGAAGAATCCTTGTTCCCAAACGTTCCACTTAGCAGTATTTTCCTAATTTCTGGGTCTAAATGATGAGTTAATTAACCAAAAAGAAATTTCCCATTAGCCTTTGACTGATCGATTAACATCTAAATTTTAGATATCGGCCACATAGCTTTTATCCATGGTAGCTTAAAGTATACCACTTACAATTCCATGGATGTGTGTGATGGTATGTCTCAAATGAATTTTCATCGGTTCCCCATCAGCTGAATGCTTTTCTGGAAGTTTTTCTAAGAAATTTGAGTCGTCTACTTTATATAGTTTCTGGATAAGTTCATTTCTCAAAGAGTGTTTACTGGTCGAAGCTGTTGATACCAAGACCAACGCAAGAAGCACATTCCAACATACTATGAAAAGAAATTCCAAGATGATCGTTTGAATAAAAAAGTTGAATCTTTAGCAACCGCTTACCCAGCAACCTCTCTTCGATGCATCTACCAGTAACAGTTATTTTTCTGAATAAGTTATCTATGAAGGTTACAAATTTCAAGGAAGAAGTTAGAAAATCATATCAACTGTCCTTTGTAAGAACTCAGGATAACTTGTCTCCTGTGCAGTATGAATTCCCCCCTTTAGTGCTGATGCTGACTGCCAAGTCCTTGCAAAAGAAGTAATTCAAATGGTGTAATTTGCATCAAATTTCTGACTGCTAGGGTTCTTGTTTTGTATTTATCAGGATCATGTTATGGTAGCAAGGTTCTAGCAAATTACATTTCAACTTGAAGTATACTTTCTTAACTTTTAATCAGAGAAAATACAACTACAAACGACATTGACAGTATCTATTTCTTTAGGCATTTTGACATTTTGATATCACGTAACTTAGAATGCAGCCAAGCCAGCACCTTGTCTGTGGATCAAAAGAAAGTACACATTGTTCTGGTGGCTTCGCTCTAACATTGGAGCAAGGCTGAGCATGTCTCTCATTGAAGTTTCGTCCATAGTTGCTTGTTTCAAGTGGTGAAGTTTTCAAAACGAAAGAGCAAAACGAGAAACTTACACAGACAGTGTAGTACAGAGCACATAATTGTGCTTTGTGCCATTCTTCAAACAAGATTAGAAGTTTATAATTGCTTGCAGAAGTAGATAATGTTGCCAAAGGAGTTCTACTTTCTGCGTTCAAAGTAGTTCTGATTGAGCATCCTTCTTTGTCCTTCGAGCAAAAAGTTCTTCTTCAAATAGCATATAAATGCATTTCCAGAATATTCTATGGCTTTAATCTATTTATGTCTGATGCACTAATAGGCATAATCCGGTCATCTGGCAGCAAAATTAGATGCAATTTCATTGATCCGTAGACATCACGTCAACAAATGAAGTTTCAGTGTACACACTATAGAGTCAGCAGTGATTGGTTGATCATAACAATAGCAACGCTATACATGCATATGCGTATGCCTTCAGTCAAGTGCAAAGAGAAGTATGATTTACTCACCTACTGTACGTCTTTTTTGCTATTTGCCATTCTGGCTGCCCCCTTTACCGCCTGCCTATAGTGATTCGCATACATGTGATATCCCAGTTCTCCCATAGGAAGGAATAGTTCTTACTTTATCGTCAAAAAGCAGGGCGTTGCCACCAAACCCGTCCTTGTGGTGTTGATGGAGCTCCAGAAGCCCAAGCCCCATCCACCCTACTGTTCTGGCTTCGAAAGCAAATGATTACATCACTGCTCCACAATACGTTCGATCATTTAATGTATTGATTTGAATGAATTGGGAATCGGCCCTTGCTAAGAAGCTTCGCCGGAATGCAATAGCGTTACCTGTGGCACCACTACGGGCCACTAGGATAGTACTTCATACTTCACACGAAGAACTTCACAAGAACCTATTGAGCTTTAAATTGATGCCCACAAGCAATATAATACAGCTGCTGTTGCAGACAATCTTTGCTAAAACACATCTCACTTCTCACCAACATTTAACTTTAGATTTGTTTGCATTCATGCTCAGTTTTATGTCGATGACAATGCAATGTTTGTGAAGAAGAGATCGCACTTGATTACGAATTTCTTATTTTTTCGCTAAGGAGCAGCTAAGCCTCATTTCATCCTCAAAGTGCCTCAAACTGAATGTTGGTAAACACAGTTCAAATTTGAACAGTTCAGTCATTCATAACTTTAGTGTGAATTGAATTTGAAATTAACACAGACTATTTTGCTGCGTAAAAGCACCTTGAAGAGAGCCGCTGTTTTTTGATTACCTAATACATTGCATGATTGGTAGAAATGCCCATATGTTGTGACTGAACAATTAGTTTTATGCACATATGACGGAATTAGAAATCGATCATTGTGAAAAATTAATCAGCCGTGAAGACATGGGTATTAAATTTGTTTTAGCAAATCCTTGGATGCCAATTTTTTCTTGCTCTTTCACCTTATCTTCGGCTTCACTCCATATAAGAATTTCATTCTAACAAGCACGTATAGCAGAAAATGGTAGGAAATTTTTCCAGACATTCTTCCGCAAGAAATTTAGAAAATTTTGACGCTCTGCCCCTGGCTCCTACCTGATGTTTCGTGACAAATGCAGTATATTTTATGCCAGAAAACTACGGCAAGTTCCAATTTGTTACCCTGAAAATATGTTACCTCTGAGCTCTCTCCAAGTTTCTAAGAGTAATAAGTCAGTATTGTAATAAATGTAATAATTTAATAATAAATGCAAAGAGTCTGCTATACGGCCGTAGTTAATTTATGCGATTAGGCCGTCAATTAGCATTTGCCAATGAAAGTAAAGAAAGAGTCTAGTAGGTAACAGGGTAAAAACTGGCTGCACATTGTTACAGTGGTTTCGATGTCAACCTAACAGACCATTTATGGTATTTTAAGATGATTTAATCTTCATTAAAACTCAAGTCAAAATGCCACTGCATGTTTTAGTTCTACTGCAAAGAAAAAGAGAGCGTTATTTACAGTTTCACTTCAAAGGACGCAAGAACCATTTCATGAACAGGTTCATCTCATTATAATTTCAGTAGAAATTTGAAGAAGAAAATGATTTCTTATCAGCTATGCTAAATTTTAATAATCAGAATTGTGATTTAAATTCAAATATTAGTAAATTTACTTCATATTATAACTGTGATCAACATTGTTAGCAACGTGCTAAGGTAAGCAAATCAATATAAAAACACTCTTTCAAAAAGTCTTTGACAATTACATTTATGGTGATTAAATATTCAATATTCTGCGGTTAGTTTTGATTATTCTCTTCAGAGAAAAAGTAGGCACTCGGATAATACGGTTATACCATACAGTGCAAGTCTCTTGAGTCCAACTAACCAACAGTTGATTGATCAAGACACATTTTCCGAGCCTCGATATGACCTCGTTTACATTTATTGGTAAGTGTATTTTTTACCTATCGGGTAAGTCAGAATTGTTTAGACTTTTGAGAGCTCTCAAATAATTTGTTGGATTCCTACAAATCTACCCAAGTGAGCCAGAAAATTTTCCCACTTTTGAAAGTTTACAGCATCAAGAGTACTTCTTTCTTCTGAAAATAATTCAATTAAACTTGTATCTTCGCAGTAGTCTAACAGTAGGTTTATCCCTTAGTTTTGAGGGGATTTAAAATAATGGAAGTGGCGTTTCACGGCTCCCTTAGTACCATGGAATTCCAGACAGAAAGTGAATTCGATCTCAAAAAGTGATATTCCTTTCAGCTGTGATAGCCATTTGCAGTCAAGTTGAAGTCTCATCATCATCTTCTCAATCAACATTGACCCTGATGGATGAATTATACAAGAACATCTACAGGGATGATGATCCACATATGAAGGATAAGCTCCCAATAGCAAATCTCTCTAGCAACACATCGTTGCAAGTTAACACCAGATTTCGTGTCTCCCATCTCTATGAAATTGTAAGTATTTGCAAACTAATGGGTAAGTCAAAAAGTGTTTAGCGGGCAAGCAAAAAAATCTTCACGAGCCAGATCATAACTAGCCTTCATGCAGACAATACCCGAGGAAAAGGGATATTCTGCACAACGCCGCTCAAGAGCGCGTATTGTATGAGTCACCATTTCATTTCAATAGCAGTTTGAATGGCCCTTGCTACTTAGCGCCTGTAGCGCCTGTGTACTGCCTGCCGTAGGGTACTTGCAATTCCAGAGTATTGCGTTTTTAATTGAACTTGGGCTCACTTCGAAGCTTTTTGCGTTCTCTCTCTCCACGATTCAAATTGATTGTTTACAATATTCAACACGAGTCTCGGAGGCCCTCCCGGATTGTACGTCACGATAGCTCTTGGTACCAGACCCCAAACTCCGCGTCTTTTTTACACTTTGAGCCCCCACAATTCAAAATGGAAGGCAGATATTCAAATTTGGACTTGAAATATGAATTCAGCGCATCAAACTCTACCAGGAAACTTCAAAATCGAATTTGATGTCATAGGCACTTTAACCTGAGATTTAATCACATGATTGTAGTTCTCAAATCTGATTGCTTCCTCGTTTCGCGAGAATGCGATATCTTCACATCCAATAATGCCCCTTTCACATTTGCAATTGATGATGACGATGACGATGATGATGATGATGATGATGATGATGATGATGGTGATGATGATGATGATGATGATGATGATGATGATGATGATGATGATGATGATGATGATGATGCTTATTCACAAATGAGCTAAAAACCAGATACTGATTTGTACGACCTAGAAAAAACAGTGCTTATCTAGTCTGGGGTGCAAATAGTCTGAGGTTTCGAATAGGGCCTTCTAACTGGTCATTCCGACAAGTCAAATGCTTTTGATTGGCTGAAAGTTATCCTGGTTTGGATAAAGCAGGTTTAATTGTGTCTGTGTGAATGGAGTATAAATTTCACTGTCCGCAACATGATCAGATTTTGGTAATTTCTCAGAAAATCACCTGGTATGATAAGCATACATCTTGAATTGTCTCGGGAATTACTTTTGACTTTTGATTGGCACCGGAATTCAAAGTGATTAGTGACTGCAAGCAAAAGAAATTCTCTCAACCAGTAAATCAAAATAAACAAAGCCGCAAAGGTTGCCCTGCAGCCAACAGGGCAAACTGTCTCCTTGAGCATGAGAAAGATGGCCTTCAAGAGAAATCAGGAGTTCATAGCGAGATCAGGTACAAGTCTATCTGAAGATTAGTCTGACAGATTTTATTTATTTGATTCAGGGACTGAGTTGTAATTGTTTCATTTCAGCCCAAATATGCAAGAATTGAAATGTCTGCTGCTCTCCTTCTGAATCCAATTTACAAAACAAAGATTCCAATGCAAATCTTTAGATTCAGCCTTCTTATTTCGTTATAAACTAATGGATTCTCTTAAAAATCCACCTTTTGTCTGTACAAGGTGACAGTTTGCCCAACCAGTTTCAAGGTAACTTTTCGGCCTTGTTTGTTATGAATTACTGGTTGAGAAAATCTCTTTTGTCTGCGATTACTAATCGCTAGAATTGCAGTGTCAATCAAAAGCAGCTGATGCTATTATACGTGGTACAAAATCTGTTCTTATTACCTATTGCATTATAGGCACCAAGCAAGCAAATGTTAGATGTACGGCTTTGGATTGTCATGGTAAGGTTTATTCGTAGTGTATGTAAACTGTAAATAAAATAAGTACTAAACACCTATGAGAACAAAGGCAGTGCAGCTTTAAAGCATTCACTTACTACTTTCGAATGCCATAAATCAGCAACCACTTGCCAGACTGCAAATTTCAACAATGTATCGAGCTCTAAGGACTGAGTTGAAGATTTAGTCGACGCAACTGTATGAAGTACATGACAATAGAGCGAACAGGACAATTCTTTTATAACATTAGGGTACTGGCAGGATTTATCAGGCACTTAATTTCATTTTCATTTCATTTCATTTTATACATTTAAGGAGGGTTGCCCTTCAACAAGTTGATTTTCAAGAGGCCCTCCGATAAAAACATTTAATTACAATTTAGGAAAGAAAGTAAAAAGCTATTAAATAAATTAAACTATAAAACCCTAAAATCTATTTACAATGAAGTTAAAAATTCAAACCTAAAATCAAAATGACAGGGAGCAAGTTTTAAATAGTTTTTTTTGAAACTATATAAGGAGGTTGCCTGCTTTGACTCGGCTGACAGGCCATTCCATAATTTTGCACCTCTATATGAGAAACATCTCTGGCCATTTGATGACCTTTTCTTCGGTAACCTCAGGTCGGTCCCCGTATTACGAAGGCCATTTGATGAGCAGAGCGAATTTCGAGTGAAAAGGCCACAAAGGTATTCAGGAGCCAGTTGATTCAGGGACTTAAAGACCATTGTCTTAGATTCACATGTAATTAGTTCGTCAATGGTCTTCCACCCCATCACTTCGATAAGAGGTTTGCCTGGGGCATCAAAGCTGCTATTTGTTATTATCCTAGCAGCACGGTTTTGAAGCTTTTGCAACTGATTAATTTCAGTTAAAGCGGCGCAGCCCCAGACGGAACAGCAGTATCGAAAGTGTGGCTCCACAATGCCTGTGTAGAGAGTCTGCAAAGTTTCTTTCGGGAGAAAAGACTTGGCATGTCTTAAAAAGCCAACTGCCCTTGAGACCTTGCTAGAAACTGCTTTGATTTGTTCTTTCCAGTTCAGGGAGCAGTCGATTTGCACACCAAGATATTTTGTCTTTTCGACTACTTCAAGATCGTTGTCGCGAATTTTCAGATCCAGGTCTTTATTTTGACTTTGAGACTGTTCTGTTTCTGCTTAGTGGAGATAAGCATGGAATGAGTTTTCGCAACATTCAGAGAAAGCTCGTTGCCTTGTAGCCAAGTATCCAGCTTTTTGAGGTCGCTATTAACAGTCTCATTCAGCCGAGTCAAATCGTGAGACTGGTAGCACAAACTGGTGTCATCAGCATACATGGATACGGTAGAATCCTGGACAGCTTGTGGGAGATCATTGATGTACATAGATGAGGAAGAGAAGAGGACCGAGACATGAACCTTGTGGAACACCAACTTCTATGTCCTCAATTTTTGAATCCACACCGTTAACCCTGCAAAACTGTTTCCGGTTGGAAAGGTAGGATTTAAACCAAGAGCGTTCACGTTGCTGTACGCCGTAAAGCTCTAGCTTTTTGCAGAGAATGTCATGATCAACAGTATCGAATGCCTTTTTAAGGTCAATGAACACCAGTCCCACAAGCTTTCCAAGATCCATTCCATTATACCAGTCGTCAGTATTTTTACGCAAGCATGTCACTGTTGAATGAAGGCGCAAAAAGCCGGATTGGCCAGATGAAAAATGTCCATTATCATTCATATACTGGTACAGCTGATTTGTTACTAATTTTTCAAGGAGCCTTGAAATGACTGGCAAGACTGATATTGGTCGATAGTTAGACTTCTCAGCCTCATCTCCTTCCTTGAAAATCGGAGTTACTCTAGCAACTCCGATTTTCAAGGAAGGAGATAAGGCTGAGAAGTCTAACTATCGACCAATATCAGTCTTGCCAGTCATTTCAAGGCTCTTTGAAAAATTAGTAACAAATCAGCTGTAATTAAGGCTTGTAAACTTACCAATCAAAATCAATTTATCCAAAGCGACAAAAGATATTTCCTAAACATATTTCGTACAGTCCTCACAACGTTTATGCAGTTGGCTGGTTCATCTTTTCACCAACCGAAGTGTTTATTGCGATGTATTTTGACCACTCGCGGAGGTGAATCTCGTACACTGTCGGGATTTATCAGACAGCTATAGTTTTAATTTATTTGAATAAATGTAGCCACTAGAAACACGTAAAAACATAAATTCCAAAGACATCACATCCCTTCTGTGCCATGTCACTAGTTATAATGCTCCTTAATTGACTTCAACATGCTTGATTCCAAGGAAGTTTCTCGCAGCTTCTCAGAAGCTCGAAGGTCGGCCTAACCGTAGAAAAGATGGACGCACAAAGTTTTCGGCCTAACCCCGAGATACTCCGCCGAGCCTGGTGAGATGAAACAAAGAGTAATTGGAAAAATAATCAAATAGAATGAGAGAACAATGATTGAGGAAAGTTCACAAAGATTTATTTTTGATTTTGAAATGCTTAAGTCTTGTTGAAAGCTGCGTGTGCCTGATATATCCCGCTGCCTGATAAATCCCGCCAGTAACCTGTCTCTTTAAGGGACAAGTCCAGGGTTGGTATGACTGATGATAAAAAGAAAGATACTACTCCTATGAATCGTATATCGCAATTTTTTCTATTATTTTGCGCCTTCTTCTTGTGAAATTACGTATTCAAATCAGTTTGAGCAAAATTATGTCTTATCGCTCAAATGAAAACAAGGCTAGCCTATTGTTTTCTCGCCTCTAATCGTTGCTGGCCTGTTATGCTCTGTGTGCTCTTGCAAGAAAATGGCAACACAGTGACCAGAATGGGCTAAATTTTCACATTTTTCGATGAACTGACGGCTGTTGGGAAGCTCAAAATGTGAAATAAAGGTAAGCATTTGTGTCATTGGTTGGTACATTTGCTTTGTAGTGTTTATCAAAATAACCCTAGACTTGTTCTATAAAGTCTATTTTCAACTGGACTGATATACGAAAATATTTCATATTTGAATTTGAAGCGTTGGAAGAATGAGCTGATGGTATGGAATGATACAACGTATGGAATAAAATCTGTGTACTTGAACCCAGAGAAGATATGGAAACCAAAAATCGTCGTTCCTCAAAGGTAGGGTTTAAAAAGTTTTAGTTTGTAAATATAGCTTACATTTAAAAAAGCCATTGTTACGCTACAAGTAAAATCAAATTTGGTCTAGACTCAAATTCATCGATCGGCACTGCAGTGGTTAAACTGATAAGAATTTTTTACTTTAGTTGAGTTTTATGTTAGTTTAGGTTAATACACCTTTTCAGCAAAGTGGCCTCGTTTTGGAATTTTTCAAAATTTCTTTAGCTTGTGTCATATTAATTTTCTGATCCCAGATTCACATTCATCACCCTAATTTTAGTCTAATTGCAAATTTTCATGATCGTGAATTTTCAAAGTTTTCAAAATGATGCCGTCGGTTGAACAAGTGTATTCATTTCAATTCGATTCAATTCAATCAATCTGCAAAGGACCTTGGGTGACAGTTGCTCTCTAAGACCATAATTTTCTTTTATACGAATGAAATGAGCAAGATACTGGCAACATAAGATCTTAAGCAGACAGGATATTTCTAAATTGAAATTTTTTATCGAGAACTACTCATATAAAGACAATCATAACTCGTAAATTCTGAAAGTTGTCTTTGCTGACTATCTCTCATTGTCAAAATGAACTGTTAAAATGAATTCGAATCTTAAAGTATTTAATCTAGTTTGGCCTACGAAAAATACTCAAACCATAGCTCCCCCCCCCCCCCCCCGTAACATCAAGCGATGTTTTTGGGGGAAAATCGATACATTTGCGGGCTGCGGCTCTTCAGAAGAATTAGTTTGTTTGTTTTTTTTTTGTTTGTTTTCAATTTGTTTTGCGTTTGATTCTATTTTACTAATAATAATGATAATAACAACAACCTAATTTTCCATTTCGGAGCAGTTACCAGTTGCAAGATAATTTTAACAAAATTAAAACGTAACCGTAACACAGGCTTTTTTTCAGTGACGGAAATGCATTTGTTTTCCATTTTTCTATTTATGACAAGAATGTCTTCACTTTTTCAAAAATCTTCCTGAGTTTTGTTGGGTCAGTTTTCAGTAAATTTTTTGAGTTCAAAGGTTTTTCTTTAAAATTTTGTAAATGAAACAAATGTTAAATGTTTTCTTCTTGAGCTCCACACTTTCTCCACAAGGCATCCTCATGTTTTCCTATTATAGTTAGCTTTTAATCAATCCTTGGAAAATACTATTATCTGAATTTTATAGTTTGTCTGGAGTACTGGCAAAGTTTACAGAAGAAAGTAGTAACGCAATAGTAATGAGCAATGGGGAAACAGTATTTGATGCAGCGGTACGAATGCAGATACATTGCAAGATGATATCTTGTTACTTTCCTATGGACAAACACAAATGCAATATCTCGTTGTTAATTGTTAATTACGATGAGAGTGAAGTCAAATTTGTCGCAGATCCGACTCCCCTCTCTGCTGAATTTGTGACAGAAGGCAACGGACTATGGCGCATAGAAGAAGGCAAGGCGACTGTTTCTTCGCAAGATCTAAGTGATGATTTCGTCATTTCAAGGCTTGTGAAGGATCTGATACTAGAGCAGCAACCTGCTTATTACTACGGTGCTATCATAGTTCCTGTTACTCTGATCTGTATGGTAATGTTATGTGCCTTGTTGCTACCTGCTGCATCCAGTGACAGAATGGCGTTACTTGTGACATGCTTCCTGGCAGAAATCGTCAATCTCGATGTTATATTCAAGCTACTTCCTCAAACATCTGATTATGTTCCTTATATTGCTACATTTACGATGATAGTCCTTGTTTTTACCGTCTTGCAACTAATCTTATCCTGCCTCACTGTCTTTTTCGAGGAGAATGTAGAAAAGTTCCAGATTGCTGAAGCATTGCTGCAAAAAGTCAGGCGGTACATCAAGCAAGCAAAACGAACGAAAATAAGGGATTCCGCCCCAGTGATACACGTAAAGGAATCTGACAACAACCAAAGAGGAAACAATCAACATGAAGGCCAAAATGAGACTGATGCAGCCACAAACAACGGAATTCCTTCGGAGCAACGTATGGAAGATGAGGACGTCCTTGTTTTCCGCTTACTGCATATCTTTTCTGTCATTTCAGTTGTATGGATGACAGTAATTTCTCTGGTGGTATTCATGCTTGCATACAAGAGAGTGTCATCCTTTTTGTGTAGTACATCAAACCAGATTTGACACATTGTCCCTGGAACATTTCCCCTGGCTTTTGCTACTGGTTAGCTGTATTTATTATTAGAATGCCTAACAGTAATAGTTCGGTTGGTCTACATGCTTACATTGATGAGAAGGCAATCCATTTTGTGCAGTACATCAAACAAAATGTGATACAATGTAATGTCATCGATAGATCGGGAGATTTTCCTTTGATTGTGCAACTGTTAATTGTATCTATTGAATACTTAGTCTCGATGACATGTCGTAGTTTCGCAACGTATACCAGTGCAACATGTGTTCTTTACCGACTTCCTCCTAATTACTGCAGACTTTACCGACTTCCTCCTACCTACTCAAATATCTGACCCAACGTGCATAATAGTAGGTAAAGGGCCTTCGAGAACTTGACTTGACAATTTCGGGAGGGTAGCCTTCAAGCGACTTCAAATCAAAAAGTAGATGGGTAAATATTAATCTCAAATTTTATTTGATTAATTTTTTTCTGAAATTCTTACCGTCATCAGCGCTTGGATTTTGATGCATCATAAATCACTTTCAGATTTTTGGATGCCTAGAGAACTCACAGTTCACGACTGAATTTAAAGAAGCAGCAAGAGTGTTGACTGATTTTACTCAGAGATGTGAAATCTATTCTTTGGAAATGCAAATCAAAATCCCTTTGTTTCCTTGAAAATATTTCGCATAGAATCGGAGCTTGTGAAAACACGTCTGGATATGACTCGTAGCAAAATCCGCAATGACTTGTAACGCATGCGCCCGCTTCTCATGGGATTCCGCAGTGACGTAGCTGATTATAGAGAAGAATTGAAAATTTGTTGATAAAGTTCGCCCTTGCTATTTCAACCGAAGTTAGCATCTCTTTTAAACATCTTTGCATTCACTGCAGTCTTTCCATGGCTTACTGTTCTAAGAAAACTACTCCAAAATTTTGGTAAAGGACAATTTATTTCAGAAAATCTTCGATCGGGTGAGTCAGGAAAACGTGAGGCGTTTGGCGGACTTTACAAGTATTGTTTTAATAAGAAACTAAGAATTTTGGCCACTACTAAAAGTTTCGTAGAATTATCATATTTTCACTTCTGAGAGTTTCTTACAAGTTTCTTTAAAGTCCTATGACAAACGTCATGTTCACCTCCTGGACCCTCGTGAAAATTTAAAAGCAAGATTGATTAAAGTCTTCCCAATCTTTATACATCATTCAAGTACTTTCCACGTAATGTAATGAGGGAAACAAGTGATGATGAAGAAAATATGTGTTAATGATTTCCTTTATCAAAACAAATAGTTTCTTAAGTTATATTTTCCCAGTGCTGGAAGCTGCTTAATTGTTTGGCAAACACGTGGCATTACCAGGAGATAATGAAATAGTTAGGCAACAGTATTTCTCACGAAGAAAAGGTTTTAATTAATGCATCAAGTGACCGATTTGAAAAGGGACAAGGTTTATGATCTAAGTTAGACTTTTGGCTGCAAGCAACGTTACAGGCCTCGAAACACCCCAAGATTTTTCCTGACTCACCAGGTGCATCCAAAATCATTTTCACAGATACAGTTTGACGTTTTCACAACTTCTTTTATTTGCAGTCAATCATTACGAGCTGGTGCTTTAAATAAATACGATTTACGCTTAGTAAATAGAGGGCTTGAAGTGGCTGGAAAATTGTGCAATCAGTGGAAAAGTAGAAAAATATTTGTTCGCAAATGGATGATCAAAGTAAATTTTTCATTCATTATTCACTTCAATGATTTGATTGGACGAAAACACGTGGGCGTTCTATTGTGTCATTGTTATTTTTAACTGAAATCTGTTTAAAGTAACTACGGTATAAATCCAGATAAATTTTCAAATAATCTCAGCTTGAGTTGTCCAAAGATGCTTAGCCAAAGATGGATTCATACGTCGCATACTTTTAGCTTCGAATAAGATTTGAGTCGACGAAGAATGCTATTCATTGCAACTTGACTTTTGATCCATACCGTAAAAGCTCTATTAAGCCCCCGGGGAGCTTATCTAATTTCGGACCTTCCAGAGGGGGGGCTTAATAGAGAGGGGGCTTATTAGAGAGGGGGAGCTTATTCACAAAATCAAGTGACAAGGATATATTTGGTAGCTTTTCAGTTCTTTTATCCCATATTTTGAGGAAACAAGGTACAACTTTACGGCTTAAATACGTAAATTCGAAACAGTTTTTGTTCCAAAACATGCCAAAATCAACATGCAAGATTGTGTAGCTAAATTAATGGAAAATATTTGGCAAATTCTAGAATTTTGTATAGGGGTGGCATAAAAGAGAGGGGGTTTATTTCAAATTCTAACTCATAGGGGAGGGGCTTATTAGAGAGGGGGGCTTAATAGAGAAGGGGGCTTAATAGAGCTTTTACGGTATTTCAGAAAAGCATAATCTAGTGTGTATGCTAGAATGTGAGTCTAGTCACAGGAAACAAAAGCAAAGTTGCAAGACAGCAATAGACTTGCTTTTAGTCTATTCCGTGATATATCAGCACTAAGGAAATAACTACCTCCGCGGGGGCGTGAAGTACGAAGCGGACGTTGCGAAGGAAAAGCAAAGGAGAAGGAGACTTCTCCTTCCTTCCTTCTGACCCTTTGAATTGCTACGCTCTCTGAGATTTCTCTGAGATTGAAATTGAGACTTGTAGCAATTCAATATTTCTTAAAAATTTTCATTCATAGTTGGGCTGCGTTCTTTTTTTGAAACAACATGTATCTTCATTATTTCATCATTTTACATAATGACATTTTTATCGGTTGATCAACTGCAGTTCTCCTGAATGATGATGCTGCCCTTGCTTCCTCTTCAACGCCCATTCTCAAAACATCAACCACATGACCATTACACTTGCCTGGAGGTTTGATAAATTGTACATGCACCATCAAGCTGTTGATGAAAGATAGAATTACGTAAAAATGGAAAAGCTTTCCAACAACCAACACTAGTGAGTCAAAGAGGTTAGAAAATTTGCAAGGCCGCAGTTGGCTAATAAATGATATAGTTTGCTCATGAGCCTTAGGACATCCAGTGTGCAGCAGTTTGAAATTCATATTAGAAGCGAGCCACCTTAATTGATTGTATTCTTGTGTTTTGAACCGATTTTTAATTGGTATACAACCACCTCTCACTGTTTCGTAGTTTCTAAATTTTTCGGTAGTGAGCCACCTTAAGTGCAGAGCCACGAAACAGTAAAAGGTGGTTGTATACCAAGTGAAAATAAGTTCAAAACACCAAAATACAACAAGTTTAGGTGGCTTGCTTCTGAGATAAATTTCAAACTGCGACACACTGGGTGTCCTAACGCTCATGATTTTGCTCTTACGAGAAAAGACAAATCCTCTTCTCAGTCCAGTAAGTAATTCATTCACCGACTGGTGAAATTGTACTGAAGAACAGCTATTTGCGTAACCAAAGTGCCTTGAATCGAGGAAGCAAACCAGTGAATCATTATTATCATCATCACCATTATCATCATCATCGTCATCATAACTTCTTCGTTCTAAGTAGGTTCAAATCTAGCCAGCTCACAGCTTAGTTAAGCCTACTGTGATGGAATCAAGCAAATAACCCTTACTTTTACGTAAGGATGGGAAAAACTGACTTCTCTCTTTGGGCACCTGGAACGTCAGCCATCTGAGATTTTACCTTACTCAGCCTGTTTAAACGAGAGAGGTTAAGGGTGAAATAAAAGTTGGAGGAGCCTCGGCAAACTCCGATTGGAGTTCAACGGACCTCCCCGTAGTATCGATATTTCTAAGCGGTCGGATCATGTGATCGAAAGCGATCTCCTATCAGGAAGTAATAAACTGTGCAAGCACAGTGAGCCTCGATGCGGAGAGGAGGCGAGGAAGAACATTTGTGGGAGCGAAAATAAAGCGATGCAACAATTAGGCTATAAAAACGATTCAAGATGCAATGTCATCTACTCACCAGTTTTCGAAATTCAGATTTTGAGAACTGCATTAAATATGAAGCAGAATTTGGCGGTTGTTCGCCCAAAAAGTAACCTTTGTTTACCAGCCCCAATGAATCATCAGTCTTGAAAAGAATGCAATGGTTTTCATTTACATCATAGTATAACGACTTGCATGTTGCCATTGTGAAGCATGCCTCAAAGCAATGAAATTCTGATCTCTTTGATATTCTGTAAATATCTTCATATCCACAGCAGTCGTCTTTAATTCTTGCCCATGTCTTGACATTAGTAATCAGCTGATTAATATCCAATGAACAGTATTTTGTATCTGTTGCCTGTAAGATTTGCAAGGCAACAAAGGCAACTTGCAAAATGAATCTGCTTGCAAGCAACATGTCTGCATTTCTGTTCACTTGTTTATGATCATCCAGCTATTGATCGGATTTGCGTAAAACCCCCTGTGAAATGATATGCCGAGCAAATATCATATTCAAATGTGAAAACAGTCCACCATGCAAAAACCGTGCTTCATATGCAAACAATAAATGTAAAAATCGCTATATATTTATTTGCTTTTGCACAATCTTATCCATACGAGTATCCTAGCACGAGGTTAAAGGGAATAGCATTTGATATATTAAAGACAAATGACGGAGATATAAGGCGACTTAAATCAGGGGCCTGGGCAATCTAAAAATAGCCTATTGTATTCGTATATATTTTATGATCTCAAAAGATTGTCAAAACAATGGAACAAATGCATCTCATGAGGATGAAATAGTCTGTTTCCCTCCTGAAGGCATCACTTTAAGTGCTTCTAGTCCTGAAACAATTTGACAAATTTCTTTCATAATTTTTATCAGAAAAAAGGTGTTGATTTTGCTTTTGTAGCATGCTGCTAGACTTATGCCTTTTCGTCCCTTGTTTCCCTGCGTTCTTTGATTTGCTGATATCACTTGGTTAATAGGGACTCATAATATTACGCTTATATAATGGGCCCACTTTTTCAAAATGGCCTAAAGAGGTGGGAGTTCTCGTACACTCAACAAAATCGCTTCAAAATCTGGTTTAAAGAGCTCGAACATTGAAAAGCGAAGATCTAGTACAAAGAATTATGTTGTGTTGACCTACAAAGTGCAAAATGCATACCTTTCAGGCAGTAATCTTCCTCTGTAGAAGCAAAATAGATCCATCGAAGCTGCGAGAACTCCAGGCTTCTTCAACCGTTCTTTAAGAGCAACAACAACAACATCCTAAATAGCGGCCCCTGATTGGTTAAAAACTGAATTCTAGCGATTTGATTGGTGAATACGGAACCACCCTACGCGGGCCTAAAGTGAGCCCACTATTTCAGAGTAATGTTATTAGTCCCTCTTGACCAAGGAACGCAGGAAAACACGGGACGAAAAGGCATCAGTCTAGCATGCTGCATTTGAAAGTGACCAAACTTAAGAAAATATCAATTTCATGATAAATAATTCTATTCAAGTATCCAAACTGCAAATCATTAGACAGAAGAAAGATTGAACTTTTAGGTGGTATGCATTACATCTACTCAAATCTTGCCAATTTTTTGAGATTTTAAATTATAGTTGGGTTGCGTTTTGTTCCGAAACGCCCCGTAGTACCAAACCATCCTTTGTTTTTCTGTATCGTATGATTTTGTGATTTGAATTGAAAATAGAATGTTACGAATGTTACCTAATATTGAAAAAGCAAGAAATAATCAACTGCCTTTTGCGATCGGCTTTTGTATGTTTTTATTCTGAATTAGTTTGCAGTTTCCATCTAAAAGGGAGGTTTTTGTAACATGCTACTTTTTGAACACATCGCTTCGTGGCACGAAATATGTAAAAGAAATCAAAAGATGTTTTATCTAGGGATGGATAACTTAACTTGAAGTATGTGCGTAAACGAACGTTGGCAGATCAGGCCTTTTAACGAGTGAATAAGCTAGCATCTTTATAGCATCTTCTTTGGTCCTTCTCCAAGAATGTGGTATCTGCTGGGTAATGTCTCTATTTTGAATCTCATTGGCAATTTGCAAAAACCGCATCTTGTTCTTCTGATGACAGCTTCGAGTAACTTTGTTTCCTTGTAAAGCTTCTTCTTTACTTCAATAGCCAACAGTTCTTTTGTAAAACTTGATTTTCGTTCAATTTTTTTGACAATGTCTTCCAAAGAGCTGAAAATCAATGATAAAATGCGATGAATAATTAGTCTTTATTCAATGATACGGCATGCAAGAAATATGTGCAAATATGTTCCAAGTTCGCAGCGACGGATGATGAATTTTCTTGGGATTGAGCCATGTGACTGCACTATTTTCTTAATTGGATGTTTGCAAACATCGGCTCAAGAGTCAATATTTGTTGAAGTATTGCCAGTCAAAACTAAACCTTTACTTACTCAAAAATAAGACGGACAGTTCCACTTCAGTGACTTACAAGGAAAGTGCTAATGCTTTAATTCAAATAAAGATGATGTAAAAGCTTAGAGAAAGTTCACGTGGTGTACAGTAAAGTCCCGCCTTTAAGAACCTGCATTATAGGAAACTCAGGTCTGATTTTGCTGAATAAAATACCTCTTTGCAAGAAACTATCCAGGCTGATTCATGCTCAGTTTCTTATACAATGGTACATAGCAATATTATAAGGCCTATATTTGAATATGTATCCAATAGGTCTCAGTTCTCTAGAAACAAGAATGAAAGTTTCAAGCCCAAATTATTACAGTTTCAAGGAACCTTCAATACTGGCTCAAACCATTAGATCCTCGTACAACAGTGCACATTTCAAAAACGTTTTCTTAAAAACTTTGACAGCTGTTTGGAGTATAAAAGTATTTCTTATGCCATGGTATACATACCCTGTTTTCAAGATGTATATCTTGACATAAGAAATCAATCAGGCTGTCTTTGTGTAATTTTTTTCTTAAAGGCGGGACTTTACTGTAGAACGTTGGCTTGAAACAAGAAGGCATATCTACTGTAGAACCTTCTTACTTACAAACAGTTCATATCCGATATCTATCTGCCAAGAAGTGGTTTCTTTCACGTGCTTGATGAAATTTCAATTCTAGTGTTCTTTGCTTGGTATTTATGTCCTGCTGTCTTCTCTTGATCATTCAACGTAGGTCCTCTTAGTTCTGTGCGTTGCGACGGAGTGGTATTCATAGTATTTTACACACAATCGCGTTGTCCTTGTAGTGTCGTTAAGTATTTTGTAAGTAGCGTAACTTGTCAATTTTCATTTCAAATCTTATTGCAATGTAAAGAACCTAGGGCGGCGCCACGGGGTGGACTGGTGTGAACATGTCCACCCCACTTTCCTCAGGTCGGTATTCATTCCTTAGCAAAAACGACATAAAAATCATTGGGTATACCTTCTGGCCATCAATGCTATCTCTTTTCCACCCCACTTTTTCTGGGCTGGCGCCGCCCCTGTAAAGAACCCCAATTAACCGACATCTACGATCTTTAAAGGGAAGCTGGGACTTGGGACTTGGGACTTGGGACGTTTCAGGGTTGCAATGATATTTCCTAAACTATCGAGACAACAATTTTTGAGTTTTTTTCAAGTTGAAGTTTATACTTTTGAGTGTAGTACTATTCTTATCATGATTGGTACCCTTAGGAGCTTCCGGTCCCCCTTTCCACTATTTCATGCAGAAAAAGTTGAATGGCGTTTGACCAAAGCAGCATTCAAGTTGGGGGGAGTGGATGGCCCGTGGATGGATGCTCAGGATCAGCCCCCAAAGTAGTGTAACTTTGTGATTTGTCCCGAGCATTTTAGATTTTATGATCTGTCACCCGAGGTTGTAGTAACTTTCTTCAGAAAGCGTATCAGGACGGCATAGCCTGTGGGTGTAAAATGCTACCGTTTTCTTCAAAGTGAATGGCTTAAAGAAACTTTAGCTACCTATCCACAATTCTACTGTTGGACTTTTCGGAAATTTCGAATAGCTTTTGAGATTACAGCTCATTTTACTTTCAACCTATTTGTGGATGTGACGTCATCAAGTTGCTAAGTCATAAACCACAAAAGTGACGGACTTAGACATCTATAGAATATGGTTTTCCTTACAAATGATTTTATGTTGGGCCAAACAGTTTAGAAATTAAGATCCTAGTTTCTAACTCCGTTGAAAATCCTTCTTGAATTATCGAAAAGGAAGAAAAACACTCTATTTCTGAAAATATTGAAGATTTCAGAAAGTTGAAATGCAGAATTATAGCTAAATAGCTAAATTTTCTTGAAGTTATTCAGTTCAAAGAAGTATGTCACTGAATTTTACAACCATAATTTTAAAGATTTGGAACCTATGCTATGTGGAGATAATCCTGCAAGAATAACACAGGATGCTAAACAGTCGCAAGCATTGAGAAGCATAATAATTCTCACTCACCATATTTCGAAATTCCTGTCTTGGAAATATTGCATAGTAAGGAGAGTTTGGAGATGGATCAGGAATATCACTAAAACAAGACTGCAAGGTGGCTGATTCCAAGTACGAAATGCACCATCTTGAACCTGGATTATAAAACACTGCATAACATTTGTGAATCATGAAACAGGCTTCCAAACAATGATACTCAGTATGAACCTTTCCCTCTTTGATTATAAACTCTCCACAATCTGTTCCTTGTTTCATTTTAACAGGAGATTTTTCTGCATTTTTCAAGACTTCTCTGCCAAAGTCTAACGAGCAGATCATTGTTGACCAGATTATTCCTACATAGCAATTCATTAACATTGCCAGAAGAAATACTGATTTTTGTGGGGCAAGCATCTTGTAACTTATAAGTGCTTTCACTCTCACTGTTAGCTTACTTTACGTTTAATGTTCTTTATGACAAAAAGGTTGAATTGCTAATGTGGCCAGGCAGTTTCGTAAGGTTACCATGACCTACTTCAACTGACGTATACTGTTTAGTGGGGAACAATAAGTGCACGGGGGTTACATACAGTTAGACCGTTGCAAAACTTTAAGTGATGCAGAGATGGACTGCGGTGCTTTTTGTACCAGCTTGGTCTCGAACTTTTATCTAAATAACAAGATATAGCTCCTTTGCAAAAGATAATATTTTGTGAAATATTCTTGCTCACACAATAGTTTTTCATGCCAGAACTTTAGTTCTTCTCTCCTGGAGAAATATATCACGTCTACTTTGTGAAAATGTTTGGTCCTCCATGATGCAATTGCACAAAATGACAATTCAAAGATTGCCAGCAACGGAATCAGGGACGTAGGAAGCATCTCAAACTTGGGGAGGACACGACACTTCGAGGGCACTTTTTCCTTAAGAAGAAGGGGGCATTTTCTAAGAATTAAAAGGGCACTCCTTTGCTTATTGCAAAATCTTAGAGGCAGGCTCCCCTAGTGCTCCCCGGTTCCCTAAGTCTATAAATGGAATCCAATTTGATGACCTTATGAAAACGTTTTACCTTTATTGAGTCACCCGGTGGTCATTATGAATGTACCCAATTTTCAATTGCTTGTTAATGTTGATTCTGACAAGTTTACCTTACATTTGCCTTGCAAGCAGAGGCGTATTGACATTCACCTGTTAACTTAACTTTTCCTTAGTGTCTTGTTTATTCCGTTGAGTCCATAACCAATCACTTTGTTTGCAAAGAGCATTTTTCACACCATTTCAGGAACCTCGGCAACGGGAAATAATTATGCTGCGACATGTTGGGGAGAGATAGCCGGTAATAATGCATATTTCAAATGGACATCAGAATTGATCATTCATTCCGGCTTTTGATCATAATCTTAACTAACTACTTTTGGTTTTGGTCAAGGTTTCTACAAGTAAAATTTTTATAGACTTTGTTGTAGCTGTTTGGCAAAGTTAAATTGCTAGATTTTATCGGCGAGGTCACAGAACTTGACCCCTCTATCCTTAAATTCTGGCATGGCTCTGGGTAGCCCTTGCTAACAATGGCGTTTACAGCATCCTAGGTTGGATTGCCTCCAAAAAGTTTTCAGGGGCAAGCCCCTGGTCCTAGCCTACACTGATGAGGATCGTCATGGTTTCGCTCCTTGATAGGCTGAAAATCGAGCATCCTAGATCCTAGGAAGAATCCACACATCTTTCGAATGGATGTTTTATTGCATATGTAATTCTCTATTGAAATCTCACATCAATAAAATTTTTTCCACATTTGCAAATTGCTGATTACCCCCTAGACCTATTCAATCAATGTTTCTTGAATAATAGACTTTTCAATAAAACTAACTGTTCCTTGAACTAGATGTTTTCGAGCATCCCAGATTCTGGGATGAATTCTCACATCTTTTGAATAGATGTTTTCTTTCATCTCTAATTCTCTTTTGAATTCTCACATCTATGAAATTGAATTCCTTCGATATTTGCAAATTGTTGATGACCTCCTACACCTATTCTATCAATGTTTCGTGACTTATGGACTATTCCTTGAAACTAACTGTTCCTTGTAATAGATGTTTTTGATCATCCAGAATAGATGTTTTTCCCGCAATTCTCTATTCAATTCTCACATCTATAAAATTGATTTGCCTCGTCATTTTAAAATTTTTGATGCCCTCCTAGAACTATTCAATCAATGTTCCCTTGACCAATGGACAATTCCACGAAACTGTTTCTTATAATTGATGTCTTTGGCCATCCCAGAGTTTGAGATAAATTCTCACATCTTTAGAATAAATTTTTTTCTTCATCCGCTATTCTCTTTTGAATTCTCACATCTATAAATTGATTTTCTTCGACATTTGCAAATTTTTGATGACCTCCTACATCTATTCAATGTGGTATTCAATCAATGTTTCTTGACTAATTTACTATTCTATGAAACTAACTGTTCCCTGTAATATATGTTTTCCAGCATGCCAGATTCTTGGATGAATCTTCACATCTTTAGAATGGATGTTGTATTACATACGTACTTCTCTATTGAATTCTCGTAATCCTCTATTGAATCTATATTGGTTATAAACCGTTGCTGGTAACGATATTCTCGCAAAACAGCATACCATTTCATAGATCAAAGAATTTTGTTTCGAATGATATTTTCTTATGACAATTTCATAAGATTGTTGTTCTTTCTTGCAAGACTTGCAAGTTTTTATTCGAATACTACTCAAAAATAGAAATCTCTAGAACAGCAGGCAAGTTGCAACTGTTTGACGATGTTTCGGGCGTCAAAATTTCAAACTGCGCACCGGCGCTGCGATTCAGGTGTCTATGTTTAGCTATCAGTTGAACTTGAGCTTGGACTCCCGGTCGATTGCGCTGCAAAGTCAGCCTGTGCTCAGCCTCGACACTCTTCCACAGAAGTGTAGAAGGAGTGTTGAGGCTGCGAGCATGCTACTTTCAATCAAGCTGTTGCAAATTTTTTGATGTGCCAAAAAAGCCTAGCTTTTCTCAATGCTCTCCTAGACCGGGTCTGGCTGGACACTGTCAGTAGAGGCACGAAAGGAAAGTCTTGTTCATGAATATACCAGCAAACAGAAATGGAAAGAAATTATAAAGGGAAAAAAGAAAAAAGATAGAAATACAGTTTGAAAAGGGAATTAAGGAGAGCGAAAGATATGATGATATCGCAACTGACGAGGTAACACCAGGAGAACCAAAAAATATATGGAATTAAGTAGAAAAGTTGCCAGTGCAATATTCAGAGCAAGAGCAGGGGTTTTAGATCCCACCCCAAGAAAGCCGTACTGGGATAGGGTATGGAGATGCAAATTTTGCATGGGGAAAGAACAGTCGACAAGACACTATATATTTCATTGTCCAGGAACGGACAACATCTTCGAAGATAAAAAGGAAAGAGAAGAAACCTTTAGAATATTGCAAACGCTGGAAGGAAACAAGAAAGAAATAAAAGAAATGGGGAGAAAGCTGCAAAAGTTGTACAACAAAATAAGCGAACAATGAAATAAAAGAAAAAAAGACACAGCAATACACATCCAGCACGCTGGCTGGCCACAAAGCCAGCTTTCTGTGCCCTTGTGTTTTGACCAAGGATTGGAATCATTTTATAATAATCATAATGACGAGCCAGACGTCGCGGCGCAGCAGCAGCAGATACTCATCCAAATTTGCCATCTCTCGAAACCCTGTGATAAAGAGGAAGGGAGTGTTAAAAAATTTAGAAACCGGAAAGTGACTGGCTGGTTTCAACATAACATAGTAGCTAAAGTGACAGAAAGCAGATCAATTTAAGGTAAGAATATATTTCGTTATTACTCAATTTATTATTTGATATTAACGTTATTGTCTGCAGCCATCATTTATAACGGGGACTGGTTTATTTAGCAACGTGCCTGTTTACAAGGGTGCTAATATTAAGCCGAGCAACCGGCTGTCTGTTCTGTGTCCCCCATTTCGTAGGCAGTACCACAGTTCAGTTCATTGATTCTGAACTCCACAGCGCAAACTGATAAATATTCAAACAATTGATAGCTTACAACAATTTGCCTGATACAACAATAGAATACAGGTCCTACTACTGTGATATTTAGAGGCCAGGTTACACGTTGATTGATGTGCAATCATAAACATACAGACAATTACCCATGAATTGAGAGAAAATTGTGTGACTGAAGAAACTGGTTATCTGAATTAGGGCCTGTAGTGTTAGGCCCAGACTGTAACGTTTTTTCAATGCGCAGAGAACATTAGGTTTAACTCCGAAAAATTGCGCAGAAAATAAATTCCATCGCAAACAATTTTTGCACGGATTCTAACGCTAAATACCACATTTGCGCCTAGATCTCCGCTGCAGCCTTATTCCAAGAGCCCCTCGCCTCGCCTGTCTCTCGCATTATTCTTGCTCTTGCTTCATCAAGCCATCCATACAAAGATCAGAGCTACAAGGATTGTGTTGAAACTGCTCCGTTCTGGGCAGAAGCAAAATTTGCAAGCCTTTTTTTGAAAACTGCGCGGGTAACACAGCAGACTGGTTGGGAAACCTGCGCAGAAATTGGTCCATCAAAGAATTTTGCGCAGACGGAAAACAAGCCACCGCACAGACCAAACTTTACAGTCTGATGTTAAGCTATCTCTAATCTTCACTTGCATAGATACTACACACACAGTCCCCGGGAGGGAGGGGTACTCCCATTGTGGCCTAACAAGGATCTCCCTCTGTGCGTAGCAGATCTCCAATCTCCAATAAAAGACTGGAATGGAGACAAATGTAGCTAAGTAGATCTATATTATGATTTTTCTTTTTTCTTGTATGTAAATAGTTGATATTAATTAGTTCGCACATAATTATCCATTTATATTAACTATCTCCCTACCAACTGTAAATAAAGAGATTACTGTTGTTATCATTAATAATCATTCTGCATTTCATTTCATCAAAAATTCAAGCTATCAACTAATATACGATATATATCAATGGCAGCTAAAAATGTGAACAAGATTTAAGATACAAGCTTAATATATACTACTTTCTACCAAATTGATAACAAGATTGTAGCTTAGGGCACCTAGAAAGAACTCTAATGAGCTTTCAAGCTAGGTTCTGTTCTCGACTATGTGCAAATCTGAAGTTCCGTACAATAATAATTCACACAAATGTTATGAATCCATAACTATTGTGATGTCTAACCTTGGTACATCCACTATTGACTGAAGAGCTCTGTGCGCATCAAGTCAAACTGAGAGCATATGCAGGAGAAAATACTCGCTATCTTTGTTTCCTGTACCACATACTGTGCACAACAAGTGCTTAAGCACTAAAAGCTGTGCCAAAACTTATGCTCATTATGTGGGTGGAATTTCACCTGCACCTTTGTTAGTTGGAACTTTACCCGCAACTTCAATGGAACTTTATTACTGGTTGCAAGATACAATAGGTAGCTGCTGAAGGTCAAAAAGTTGCATTCAATATATTGTTATCTTTTCCTTGCAAAGTTTTCTGAAAATGTTCATTGGGGGTGTGGGGCAAATTGTCCCCCGTCCAATGCAGGGATCCCACTTAAAAAGTAGCAAAAGTCAGATGAAGTGTGTCTGTTGCGAGCGATACATGGCCAAATGTAACATCTGCGAAGGAGCAATGAGGAATGAATGATGTGTGTTTTGCGGAGGAGAGAGGAGGAGATTAATGCAGACAACAGAATGAGGAGAAGCTTCAAGGGTCTGTTTCATCCAGCATTCCTTGCACGTGTCGTCTCTTGGTTTCCCTTTGTTGTCGCCATTTTCATGGGCCATGAAAATGGCGGCAAACAAAGGTTAGCCAAGAGACGACACATGCAAGGAATGCTGGATGAAACAGACCCTTTCAGTTTCAGTTTTCATCGGCAAATATATCCAAGTATATACATATAAGAATACAAAATACATAACCCAACTTAGAATAGATATATCATACAGCTACTGTGCATGCTGGACTTTAGATGAATAGATAAACAAAAAGAAACATTACAAGGCAAGAAATGTACTTAGAGATGTTGGTCTAGTGGAGCCCTTTAATGAATCGAGAGACAGCCCCCAACTAAAAACAGGCTAAAAAAGAGCAGAGAACTAGACTAAAAGAAAAACTAAAACTCCACATTTTTCTCCTCCATTCTTTCCTCCCACACTTTCTCCCTTTCTTTCTCCTCTCCTCTGCAAAACCCACCTTGCTTATTCGCCATTCCTCCTTCACAGATGCCATATTTGGTCATTTCTCACTTGCGGAAAATGCATGTTGTGTGGTTTTTGCTACTTTTTAAGGGAGCTTCCCTTGCCTCAGTTTGGATTGCATGATTATGTGCTGGATTTCATGTTTACTGTTTCTGTAGTAATCTGTCTGTATATAATTTTTCAGATATAAATGTCAGAGCAAAGTTTCTAAAAAATGAACTGTAAATGAAATATATGATGTCAATTCTTAACTGGATGGACAGCATGAACTACACACAGATTCTTCAGCATATTCTCCTTGCTGCTCAGTTGTTTGAGAGTATCTATGCAGGTATAGTCATTTGATATTACTTTCAGACCACATTCACATGATGCCAGCACAATTTGAAAACAGCAACAAATTTGGTGGTTGGTACAAGGGTTCGAGATAGTGTGCACAAAGGAGCGTGATTTGAAGATGGTAGAATAGCAACAAACTTGCTGCAATCTTCCAAACAACAAGGCAGGAATTTGACCCCATAGAATCGCATGACATGTACAAAGTATCAAACTTAATTTCAAAAAGCATAGAAGAGGTTCCATTTTTGTCATTCTCGGTGTTCACATAACACCATTATCAAACTGTGCCAGGCAGAGTTCCTTTTTCAAATTATGCAATAAAATTGTGCCCCCAAAATGTGCCATTTTCATGAATATGACAGGCCTGTTGGTAACACTTTTGACTCACGAGGACAAAGTCCAAGTGAGGTCTATGGAGTGGACATATTTCCTGTGTGTATCGTCCAATGTTTGATTGTTTTTTAACAAACACTGATTGTTTTTTATTGAACCCTAGATCTAGATCTTTTTGTCCTTGGATGCAGATTTGATGAGCTGGGAAAGGCAAAGGCAATTGGCTGGAAATGGGATTATTCAAAAACTAATTTCAAGAGAAAATGGAAGCCTTTTTTCCCACATTGAATGGTAAATGATATTTAGGATCCTCTCTCCTGATGAATTCTACAGTACATAAAGAGAAAACTGTTTATATACATACATACATGTTGTGTGTTGTGTGTGTTTGTGTGTGTGTGTTGTTGATGTTATTTTTCATTTGATTATTTTTCTTCTCAAGCCTGCAATTCACCCTTGGGAATGGAGAGTGGAGTCATCAAAGATTCTCAGATAGATTATGTAAAGGATCTAGCACACGGTTCTTATCAAAATGTAAGGGATGCAAGGTACAATGTCGGAGGTGGCTGGTGCACTGTTCAAGGACCAAAACCTGGAAGATTTGATCCAAAACTGTATCTTGAAGTTGACCTTGAAAGTGATTACTTAGTCACCAGTATACTTTTACAAGGCAAAAAGAACAGTCTACATCATTCATATGGCGAAAAATTGCAGATTCAATGGAAAAAGTCAGGAGATACTGATTTTGGATACTTTAAAGGTCCCAATGGAACGGTAATTAGTTTTAACTTCATACTTTATGTCTATTGGGTATACATTTTAAACATTCTTGTGTTAGTAAGGTCAGTTAGCCATAGACAGCTGAGGTATTGCCTATTCTTTATTGACTATTGCCTATTAGAAATAGGAGCCGGGATGGGTGGGTGGGTGGTAGCGATTACTACGACTCAACGTAATAAGTCTAGTCCATCAATACACATTTTCAACTAACGGTCTCGTTTTGGAAATTTTTGAAAATTTCCTGATACGAAATTCCTGACCACGGATTTAGCTTCAGCACCCCAAGTTTAGTCTTACTGCAAATTTTCATTTTCCTAAAGTCTGCGATTTCGATTTTATGGCGATAGTAAATTTGAGAATTTAGGTGGGATTTGACCGTCAAAATCGTTCGGGGTGTAACTTTAAACCCGCTGTCATTATTCACCGCCAAATCAATTATAAATGCTCAAATCTTTTATCCTCATAAAGTTAAAGTAGCTAAGACTGAAATCATAAAAATTTGCAAATAGATTAAAATTAGGGTACTGAATGTGAGGCGTGAAAAATTTCATATGAAATTTTGAAAAAATCCAAAGTGAAGCCGCTTAGTTGAAAAGACTTATCCAGTTGCCAATATTATCGTCTTGATATCCGGGACGAGGAGGGCGGCCGAGAGGGGGACAGGAGGTACCCCAGAGCCTCAGGGTCTAAGGGGTCTCATAACTGATGATTTTTAACATTTTGACTGCAAGAAATGCTCGGAAATGCATTTGAAGTCTATCTAAATGGCGTGATGGAGGAAATTTCCTGCTCGCTTCGCTCGCAGGGGGCCTTATTTCCCGGTTTTGTCCCTGGGCCTCCCAAAGCTCTCGGCAGCCCTGTGGGCGAGTGTTCTTTCAAACGGGGATTCTTCCTCATGTTCATCCTGTATATTTTTGATGCATTATTCCAGTTATATTCTTTGTCGATGGTAGGATCTGGTGACAAAGAACTTGAGAAACAATTCAGCAGAAAAGCTATCATTTGACAAGCCAATTTGTGTCAAGACCTTAAGACTTCTGCCTTTCATCGATGAAAATCAGAAATGTATTAGACTGGAAATTATTGGATGTGCTGGCTGTGGACATGCTACGAAGTTGCCTGCAACTGCACAACCCCCTGTAACAACACGAGGAAACAAAGAGGTCTCAACGACAACGCGATCAAAGCCAGTTAGCAAGGGCACATCGACTCAGTCAACTAGGAGCCCTATCACAGGTAGGCCATATCAATACATGTGTTTGAGTTTGATCTTTCCCATTTATGTATAATGGAACTGCACACCCTTCTAACCGAAAAAAAATGTTTGTTATTGGGTGTCCCAAATAGAGTACTCTTATATGAAAAATTACCAGCATTTTATTGTCAAACCGATCTTCAAATTTCTTGCTGTGGCATGTACGTGAAATATCAAATTATTTTCCAAGCATAACCGATCTTTTGATTGGTTTAAATATTATACCGCATTCACACCGACACCGTTAAACCAGCTTTACCTAAACCAGGTTAAAGGCAGTCTGTCACGCATTTGATTGGTTGATAATGACAATACAAAGAATAGGAAATTTGAATGGCTGATGATCCTCTGACTTTCTATGGCCGTAGAAATTCAAGAAGATTAGCCCTCCTTTGTTTCAAATACACAGATTCACAAAGAAATCTGTTGTGTTGAACTCTGATCGTAGCGGCCAATCAGATACGTGACAGACTGCCTTTAAATTTCAACCAATCAAATCCATTGGATTTGCTGGATTAACCAATTAGAAGGCTTCATTCGATAACCTGGTTTAGTTTAAGCTCGTTTAACCTGCTGTGTGAATAGGGTATTAGTATATTCAACTCTTTTAAGGCTTCCTGGTTTTGAAGCATGCTACAAAAGCACTGATGGTTACCAGGTTAAATTCTTTATTTCATTTAGCTTCTGTTTGGCCATAGACGCACGTCGGGAAGAAACCAACCTCGTTCCCAGGGTGTTCTTACGTCATACGCTGATCACGAAGCCGAATGAACACCCTGGTACACTTCGATCAAATGCGCCCAGAATCTGGGTGCATTTGGAAGCCATTATGGATTTCACCGTTGGCTAGGCAACGCGAATCAACAGAAAATGGCCGTTGCTCTAGCGCAAATTCTGCAGAAGATAAATCGAGAAATTGAAAACAAACACTTTGAGGACTTTATTTTAACCTTTTTAAAGGTATTTGAGCAATAATCTGGGGATGGTAAGTATGTTTAATGTGAAAATAAGCTCGGTTTGTCTGGAGCGAAAATGGGCCTAAGTTGCAAATTTGAGAACTTTCACCGCAGCTTCGAAAATGAAATGGCTCGTTATTCTTCGAATTTTGGAAATAAATTGTAAATGATGGTCGGAATATGTAAAGAATCTGGTTTTACGTTGAATTTTGGCATGCTGCGGCTGTCTACCCAGCGTAAAACGGATTATCGGCGCAAAATGGGGAACAGCCAATCAGACTGCCGAACGGCCTCTTGTATTCCAGAGTAGAGGTAGAGCAACGAACTCACTCTGGGGACGAGATTGGGAAGAAACTGTTATCGTAGACTTGAAACTGTTATCGTACCATGATTCTTCCAACAATTACTTACTGTGGTATATTACAACTAAAGCTCACAAATACGCAAATAAGCAGACATTCCTCGTTTCACTCTCGATCGCCAAAGATAGTTTATGGTGATAAAACAGCAGACAAAACAGACGACTCATGTCAGTCATAAATGCGAATAAAACGAGAGCCTGCAAACTTGTGCGAAAATGCTTGGACAAAGATATCTGTGGACATTTTCAGAATCATGTTACTCTTATAGAGCATGATAAAGAAACAAGATTTTATTGATATATAGAAAAAGAATATGCTCGAAAATCATTTCTGTACATGGGTGCTAAAGTGTACAATGAGCTACCTTTAGACATACGTCAGACAAAGACAAACAAGGAATTCGTTGAAAAACTTAAAATGCATTTTGTATGACATTATATAAATGGTGTAACAAATATTGTTTTATCTCGATGTGACGTTAAGTTTTATAGATTTATTCTTGTAAGATTTTTTCAAAGGCTTTTATGTAATACATTTTCGTTTCAATATCCTTTAGGTTTAGGGCACAGGACACACATTGATAACAGCAATGTTGTAATTGCTGAAGTGTTTATCCTGTATAAATATTCGTTTTATTATTTTTATTATTATATATGAAGGATAATGCAAAATCTCGCTCTTAAGCAAGATCAAGGATGTTGCTTCAAAAGTATAACTCAGAATGAGGTTTTTCAATATGTTATTTCACACCCTATAATTACTGAAACCAACAGTTAGTCATCTAATGTATTTGGATCATTGACAAAAGTGGTGAGATAGAAAATCTTATGATTGGTTTGATAATCGAATTTTGGCGCCTTTTTCAAACGGGGGTACGTTTTTGGGATACCGGAGATATCTTTCCCTTCATGCTGATATACAGGGGCATGCCATTTGATTATGAGATTTTCATTGATGTCTATATGAGCAAAAAGGAGGGCCGTTTATTTTGGATAAATTCGCGAGGATTGATGGTGATCATTTGCAAAAACGTGTCTCTATATTTTGTAACTCTCCTTTAAGATGTCTTGCATTTATAGGCACTGCCATAAAATTCCAGAGAGGAGGCCCTTTGCATGATGAATTTCAGCCCGTGATGAGCTCAACACGAGCTGAGGCTCAATCCAATTAAGCCTCTTCTCGCTGGAGTTCTGGCAATATTGCGACCATTCGGACTGGACAACCTTTCAAATAAGGTCCTGACGCAATACGTGTTGTATGGCAATGAAGATCTATATATTGATCTTAACAGAAAGATTCTTGAGTTGACTTTAGCTTTTATCCTTAACACCGGTCGGTTTGATTGAGGTCATTTTAATCTTTGTCATACGCCAAGTAACCATCAAGTAACCATCAAGTCCCTTTACTTACGTTTTTCCGTCCTCTGTTTCTTCTGTCATTTAGAGTAACTACATTGTATTATTTTACTTAATGAAAATGAACGATTGCGGAAAAGACAGTGGTATTATCTTCCAATGCAAACCCTGGCTTTCTAAATTTCATCCATCGATTAATTTGACGTAATTCGGTAGAAAGCAGGGTTCATTGTGATTGATTTAGGTTATAGTTAGCGCATAGTGATTACTTTACACGTATTCTTCGTTTCTTTTCCATGTATTGTCCTAGTAGCGTTTGTTGTTTCTTGTTATATGTAAGAACATGGGGTAGCCAGGGGTAGCCATGCAATTTTGCTCCTCATGTTATTGTCCCTGTAGTGTTGTGCAGTTGTATAGTATTGATATGTAGAGTAGGGAGTAGGTAAACATGTATTGTAAGAATTTTATATGGATGTATATATATAAAAAATCCAGTTAACAGTGCAACCCTTGATCGTGTTTACGTGAGGTAGCCAAGTTGAAACTCGACACGGGCGCAACTCAACACGGCAATTCAGCCCTAGACTTATGACGATAACTCTCTTGTTTCCCTGCACTCTTTGACGTGATGATGGCGCTTCAGTCAACAGAGACTCATAATATTACTCTGAAAAACCTGGCCCTATTTAGGCCCAAACTTAGCCATTCCTACAGTGCCAATCAGATTGCGAGATTTGTTAACTATTATTGTTACGGTGCAAATGTGATTTTCCATTGATGATTGAAGAAAGTAGGGCCAAGTTTTTCACTGTTTCATTATGAGTCCCTCTTGAGCAAGGTTTACCGCACGGATACAAGGGACTCATCGTCATAAGTCTTATTCAACCCATGCTGAAATTTCAGTAGATGTTGACCTTTTCCTCTGCCAGGGCTCTTTGTTTCCTGTTATTCTACGGAAATCTGATGCTTTGATCCGCTTTGTTCTAGATACTTTCAAACCACCCAAGAAAAGTGATTCATCGACCGTGATTATTATTGTTGTTGTTATCCTGATCATCTTGGTTGTGATTGCTGCTATCTTTGCATATCGCTTCCGATCGAGGATTCGTCTTTGCTGCAGACGTATTTTAGAGAACAACAATGGGCCTAAGGCAGCTAAGAAGCAAAAGAAAGCAAATTTTCATGTTCAAATGGAAGCAACTTACTCAGAAGTTAAAACAGGTTTGTTTTTAGTCGTACTGTTACCCATTTTTACAGTGAAATTGGTTGCTCCTTCAGTGAAGCTCACATAAGTTGGATCTCTTCAGCATGAGATAAGTGATCCCAAATACGTCGGATTTTGTCCGACTTTGGGATGCGACTCCTTCCAACTCAAACGAAGCTTAGATGTTCTGGAATCGAGGCTCCAAGCAAAAACGAGGTTATTGAAATAGATTCCTCTTCCTTCGAGCCTTTTCCCATCTTGAATATCAAAGTGACCCTATAGTAAAGAGCACCTGTATTAACCAAGCTGCCTTTTCACTAGGGAATGGTTCTTTTTAGCAAAAGTTTCGAATCTTTAAAAAAAACTGAGTGTAAACTTCAATGACCTATTTCTTTGAACTGATTGGCTTCGAAGAAACTTGAATTATTTTACAGTAAATATGCCGTTGGACTTTTCTGAAATCTTCAATATTTTCAGAATTACAGTGTTTATCCTCTTTTTTAGGAATTCTATAATATTTTCGAAAAAAACTTAAAGCAATCGTAATTTCTAAACCAGTTGACACAAGATCAAATAATTTTCAAGAAAACCATAGTTTATGGATACCTACAATTTGGTATCAAGCAAAACTCTTTCACTCTTCTGGTTTGTGGATTAGAAATTTGATGACGTCACATCATAAAGTGAGCTGAAAAATGAAATAGGCTGCAATTTCGACAAATATTCAAGATTTTGGTAGAATCATAAAAAAGTGGCTAAAGTTTCTTTCAAGTCATTCAGTTTAAAGAAATAGGTAACTGAATTTTACACCCGCCTTTTTACACCGATTTAAAGATTTGGAACCTATGCTGTTCTTTTTATTATTCAGGTAAAACCCTACAACATAAGCTCCAACCTTCTATACTTCCTTTTTACCACAAAATCAACGTCTGAAAAAATGCGGGGGCAAAACAAAAGATAACCCCCATACTGTATTCACAAAGTTGCTATCGAAAAGTCTCTTTCACAGCTTAAGCGCAAGCTTGAACTTTAAACGCTTGTAGCTCCGTCGTGTTTATTCCATGGATCTGCAAGATTCTGGTGTCATAAATATGATTATGATAGAAAGCGATATCTCATCAAGGAGTCCGTTGATCTTTCTTCCTAATGGTTAATCAAACGTTGAACATTATTTGGGACACGATGCCCATAGTAGGTTTAACTTCAAAGGATCTGTTCTATCCAGTATTCCTTGCACATATCGTCTCTTGGTTGGCCTTGGTTGGCCATTTTTATTGGCCATGGCCATGGCTAACCAAAGGCGTATATGCCATGGCAAAGCAAATGTAAACCAAGATACGACATGTGCAAGGAATGCTGGATGAAACAGACCCTTTAAAGAGAATTTTTTTACATCTGCAAAAAGGTAGGAATGTCATTGAAATCAAGATTTTTCGTTTCAGATGAACCAGATCGAATATCATTAATTGTGAGAGAAACACCAGCAGAATTTGATGACAATGAACAGCAGTATGGTGGAAATTACAGCGAAGTTTATGCTGCTCCTATTATTAATAAGATTGAAGACACCGAGGTAACAGCTGGAAATGATGCATCAAACTTATATAGCCAGGCGCATCCAGTAAAAAATAGCCATGATTCGAATATATACGCACCACCAGTGAACTATTCGCAACCTGACACTATTAGACGCTCCAACCAGTCGATTGAAAGGGAGCCTATTTACGCCGGTTCTCAAATTTATGAAAACCCTTACCAAGCCGTCACTGCATCAAGTATATATGCTGATCCTGGAGTGATTTCAAGCTCCGTGAAGATCAGAGAATTTCCCCGTAACAAGTTGCATCTTCTGGAGAAAATAGGAGAAGGGCAATTCGGGGAAGTACACATTTGTTCTGTTGATGACTTGGCATTGATAGTTGTCGATGATGAGAAATTTACATCGATTGACACCGGTGCAAACAAGGTTGCGGTAAAGATGATGAAGGGTGGACTTGGTGGATCTGCGGAGGAGGAATTTATGAAAGAAGCTAAAGTGATGGCGAAACTAGCGCATGAAAATGTTGTCCAGCTGATCGGAATATGCTATGATGAGCCTAAATGTATGGTCGTTGAATATATGGAGAATGGTGATTTAATGCAGTTTCTGCAAGCACACAGCAGATACGATGGTCCACCGCATCCACGGATAAGTGAGATACCAAAAAATGTTCTTGTCAACGATATTCTCTTTTATTTTGCAATGCAGATAGCGGCTGGAATGAATTACTTGTCATCTCAAGGGTTTGTGCACCGTGATCTTGCAACGAGAAATTGCCTTGTTGGTCATTCGTACACCGTTAAAATTGCCGACTTCGGCATGTCACGCGATCTTTATTCAAAGTTGTATTACAGAATCGAAGGTAAAGCCATTCTGCCAATACGATGGATGGCACCTGAAAGTCTTTACTATGGTAAGTAGAATTTACTTTTATTCTTCTATTGTTATTTATAGTAAATGCCCGCTCAAAAGAAAATGCAGATAAAGAGCCTCCAGGCTGATATATTGCTAATCAAGCAAGCACCCTCTGCATAAAGCTACTGCTAGAATTCATTGAAACCATTTCAGCCCTTCAAAGATAGTTACAGCCACTTTCATGCGGGCTTTTACCGTATCTAAATGCTTCCAGGAAGGGACAATCAAGCCTCAAACTAGGCCGGACACAGCACGGGGCAGCAGAGGTTGTTGCCCGTCTAGAACCCCCCAAAATATCATATGATTAGGAGATTTTTATTAGAACTTTGGTCACTTTTAAGGAAATTTTCTTTCATCGCCTTCCTGAAAATTTTGAGCCGTGCACGGCCCGGCCACGCAACAAAATCTTCAGGTTACATCTAACCATATTCTACTCGTCCCCATGTTCCGTGTTTCCGTATCTGACAACGACATTGCTTTTACAGTTTGTTTGCGTGCGATCCCAAACCTTACAGTTTGTTTTTACCGGGAATCTCAAGTCAGTAAACAGAGTTGGTCAAGCCACAATATGGTGTGAATCTGAATCAAGTAAACAAAATCCACCAGACAGAACTTAAGATTTACCCTTCTTCTTTCATCTTAAGCATAAAACTTCTCTTAAAAATCTCCCTTCGCCCGCGCCAAGTGAGAGTTAGTACTACTGGTTTCGGGACAACTTTTGCAGACGTCCTTGTTTTGAAGTACTGGTTGAGATAATTTCCTTTGTCTGCAATCGCTAATCGCTTTGAATTGTGGTATGGACCAAAGCGACTGATGCTATTGTATTACAAAATCTGCCCTTGTTCCATGGAGTAGTCATGCAGTTTGCTCCACATGGTATTGTCCCTGTAAGGTTGTATAGTTGTATAGTACCAATGTATAGAGTAAGAAGTACTGTAGGAATCTTATGTGGATATAAAAATTTTGTAAATCTTCGTAGGCACTTTCACATCGCAAACAGATGTCTGGGCATTTGCTGTTACAGTCTGGGAGATATTTATCTTTGCCGCTGAGCAGCCTTACGAACGATTTACAGACCAGCAAGTCATCGACAATGCTTTTACTTTGGTGCAAAATGAAAGAAGGGCTTTCAGGTACTTGGAAAAAGCTGATGGCTGCCCTGATGATACTTACGCTTTGCTGATGTCATGCTGGAAAAGAGCACCCGAGGAAAGGCCAAGCTTCGAAGATCTTCTTCAGTTCTTCACTGTTCGCTCTCAGAATGCAGTGGAAGTTGAGATCTGAATACTGAAAGAATATTTCCTCTTGCAGAAACAGTGGGACAAAGTTAAAGGTTCCATCTTCAGATTTTTGTCGAAAAGTGATTTGGCAGTCTTTTAAAGGCAATATGACAGACTTTCATTGTTTTTTTCCAAAATAAATTCGATATTTTCATGACATCGCGCGCTTTCGATCTCTCTCTCTTAAAGCATTACGTCATAGCTTCGCAATCACAAAGGACGCTACAGAGGAAGGCCTCTTTATCGTTGGGAGGGGGGGGGGTGGGGCTATGCAACTTCCTGGGGTCCCTGTGGACATATGATACAAAACGCATTTAGTGATGCAAGGAAGATTTTTACACACCTAAGGGAATCATTTCATTGATGGACAGCTTTTAAACCTGATTCGCACTAGGTCGTTTGGGTCGTTAGGGTAGTGCAAAAGGACCCAAAATATTAAGACTCAGAGTGTGAATAAAGGCTGATTTCCACTCAGTAGTAAAATTTTCCAAGCGAACTGAAATTGAAACAATAAAATTATTGGTCACGCGTAACATTCTATTCAAATTAAAAGCAACATCTTCACAAGTAAACAAAGGATTTCCTGTCCAATCAGAAAATTCTACCGAGTGGAAATCAGCCTTAAGTCCTTAATTTTTGCGTCTTTCCGCACGAGCTTAACGACATAGTGTGAATCAGGCTTTATTTGCAACATGCGATTTAAGGTTTTTATGGAATGAAGAGAGAGAGAGATATTTTTACGTGTCCAGATTCATAAATCTAATTTTCAATTTCTTTTTTCAATTCCTATTGAAAATTTTTCCTCAGCAAGAGACTTCATGCTCGCACTTCACTATTAAGCCGGCTTTCCAGTAGGCAGATTTTTCCGCGCGCAGCAGAGCGGCTGTTGTATTCGCATTGTTTATTTCTAACAATAGTCGCGTCAAGTCGCGTCTAGTCGCTCCGCTACGCGCGTACTTGACAGTCGGATTGACTTCAACTTTTCCGCCGCGTTCGATGGCGCCAACCAATCAACTTGCTCGAAAGCTCTGACACATGACATCAATATTCAATAAGAGGGAAAGCCACGAGCATGGCAGCATTCAAAATGGCTGATGAAGTTTTTTCTCTAGTGGATATTGAAAATATTTCTCCATACGCGTGCATTGTCTTGAAAACAACAGCCGCTCCGCTGCGCGCGGAAAAGTCCGTCTAGTGGAAAACCGGCTTTAGACTGATGACGAGGAGTCCCTTGTATCCCTGCGGTAAACCTTGCTCTATTGACCGAAGCGTCATCATCAAGTCAAAGAGCAAAGGGAAACAAGAGACTCATCGACATAAGTCTACTTCACTATCCTTTTGTTTCATTGGTAATCATAGGCAATCATGATTATATTGTTTAAAATATAACATTGTTTCATTTCAAAACATTCAGATCCGCACTGTGATCGAGAGCATCGAATTTAACCAAAATTTGAAGTTTTAGATTGCTGCTTGATTTTGCGCTTGAGATATGCACCATAACCTAGGGGTTCATGTGCTGCAAAAGTTTTCAAGATCAGTCAACCGAAAGCGAAGATATTGATTTTTGAAATTGGGCCTAAATCAGATCTTTGTTTACATGGCCGGCAGAGGCATGGCACTGTTTTGACAGCAAATTACAATTCCTTGTATCTAGGCTCAGACTTCACCGATCTTTTTCAATTTGGTCTCATTCTGATCCTCTAAATGTGTCTTTTATGGCAATGTAAAGCAAGCTAAGATATTTTGCCTTTTTAGGACCGTTTTTAGACCATTTCACAATGGTACTTTTCGAAAAAATTCTTGTCTTCAGAAACCAATTGTAGAATTAAAAGCTAAAGACAAAAAAAGTATGTTTCGCTGTGCTCTTCAAAATAGTTTCAACAATTAGAAACGCCTGTCTAACAAGTTTCTACCAAAGGGCTGGTGCCAATTCGAACCCAAAAATCTTTTATGACTATTTTCATTTCACAAGTTTCTAATTTGACATCTGAGATTTTTGCATATAATAACCACTAAACTTTAACGAATATCCAGTGAAGGGACCAAAGGTGACCAAACCTTACGTACATGTTAAAACAATATAATGACTAACATTTGATACTCTTTGCAAGGCGTATTTGATAAAATTCTTGCAAAATTTAAAAATTATGAATTATTTTATGGACAAATGGCTGCAAAATACCATTTTGGCCTTAAAAATGTTTGACTCGAGGCTTTAGCAGGCTCAAAGGACAAATAAATGGCATACATTTGACTCTGCATCGGTTTAAAACAAATGCAAAGCTTTGCGTTTCACTTTATCTAATTTTTCGTCACGAAATGTGCAAAAATGTTAAAATCATGTACAAAACTTGTAAAATTCAATTTTTTGTTACAATTTTTTGGAGGCGAATTGGCACCAGCCCTTTGGCAGAGACTTGTTAGAAAGGTGTTTCTAATTGTTGAAATTATTTTGAAGAGCATAGCGAAACATACTTTTTTTGTCTTTAGCTTTCAATTTTACGATTGATTTTTGAAGACAAGAATTTTTTAGAAAAGTACCGTTGAGAAATGGTCTAAAAACGGTCCTAAAAAGGCAACATATTTGAGTATGCTGAAAATTGCCTCAAAGAACACATTTAGAGGATCAGAATGAGACTAAAATGAAAAATATCGGTGAAGTATGAGCCTAGATACAAGGAATTGTAATTTGCTGTAAAAACAGTGTCATGCCTCTTCCGTTCATGTAAACAAAGATCGGATTTAGGCCCAACTTTAAAATTCAATATCTTCGCCTTCGGTTCACGGATCTTGAAAATTTTTGCAGCATATTAACCCCTACGTTATGGTTCATGTCACAAGTCTAAAATTTTATAAGGATTTGCAACTTTATTTTTCGGCTTAAATTTGATAAAAAGGGCCTAATGGATCACAGTGATCCGGTTGGTTGAAATAGACCACTTTCACAATGACGTCAGATCATTCGAAATACTTCCAGAATTATCACTTGCCTCGATATCATGTGGATCTAAAGCTCAAAAGTGTAAAAGCGTCAAAAGCGTGCATTGCTCTTAGCAACGCTTGAAATAGTTTTGTACGTGTCTTTGTAACATAATGATATGATGTAGACTTTTTGCTGAACAGGGAATCTCTTACCTCGAATTGACTTTAATCGTGAAATAGGTCTATTGAACGAAATCGTAATTGCTTTGATTGTCAAAAGGAAGGCAAGGTATGATTCAGGAGATACAAATCACACCGCGTTGACAGGTTAGGCCAAAACCCAACATCCCTGGTTTGGAGGTGAACGCAAATCTGGACTTTCAAGAAAGAAAGGAAGCAATGCAATGCTACAATATCGAAAACAAGGTATCTATCTTTACGTCAATTTTCGAGGATTAGTTTAAAGATTATTTCCGATTGATTCAAGCTAAATTACCATTGATAGCCCTGATCAAATTTGTTACGTTTTTTCTGAGACACCCTATAGTTTTACCCTCCGAAAGTGGCCCCTGATTAAGATAGATGAAAACCCACGAGGCCGATGCCTATGTTTGTTGTTCTTCTTCGAGACTCACGGACGTATATTTCTTCACGAGAGTACCATCTTGCTTGCACAATGCAATAGTTGGTCTAGTTACAGGGCATATTTTGCAGCTTATTTGTTTTTCGTTATTCCTCAATAATTTTGGATTTCTAATCGCCTTTAAAAATCCTGATAAATCCGTTCTCACATACGGTGCCCACGTTGCATCTTTCTCAAATTTTACTTTGACTCCTTGAGAGAAATGTTATTGAAAAATTAAGCAAAAAACTTTGGGGGAGGGGGTAAATAACATGTTGAGGGTACGGGTATGTGCCGCCCATATTGGTGGGTTTTAGGGCCCAAAATTATTTAAACAAGGGTCCCCTTTTTGGCAGACCTTCCATAAACATAGGTGGGTTGTCCAGAAATTGGTAAAAAATAGCCAAAAATGGGCCGTTTTCCGCCAAAATTCATCATAAAGGTGGGTATGACAGCAAGTTTCGTTAATTAGAAGCAAAATTTGTAGTCGTAACATTTGTTCTGTTGTAGTATAGCTTTTAATGAGAAGAATTTATAATTTAGTGGTTGGATTGAATTTTGTTTAAATTTACGTTTGTATGATCGGATTTGGACACATGAAATATTTGGGAGTTTAAGAAACCAGGACGGCAACGCAAGCCAGAACCGTCATCTGATATTCTGCAAAGGCATCTTATAACTCGGAGATGCCCGAAAACCATATTTTTTCTTTGAACACAAACATTCAAAAAGACTGAGTTTTACTTCGGAGGCCTAGATCTGCTGTACGAAGCGCCAGAAATAAGGTTTCCAAGTTGTGAAAATGAAAGGACAACTTCAGAGACTCTCACGGGAAGCAAATTCGAACAGAAAACAAGGAATCTATTGAATCTAAAGTTCTGAAACCTGTCAAATCAGTAAGGCAAGATAACATGGAAAAACGAGTAAACAGGAATACCCTAGAGATCAGAACAGGCACAAGGAACTTTAGCTGAGGATGGCATAAGTTAGTGCCGAAACGTACGCACAAAACTCCTCGATGCCCATCGTGCTGTTCTGATCTCTAGGGTTTTCTTGTTTACTTGTTTTTCCATGTTATCTTGCCTTACTGGTTTCACAGGTTTTCACGATCAGTGCTATAAAATCAGCACGTGAATTTCTTATCTTTAGCTGTCGAGCTGTCGTAGTTTCTTGAATTCGTTATCGATTCTAAACTTGGAGACGGGACCATTTTATAGCTTTTTAAATACGTTTATGTTGCATCAGTAACATGCACAAGATGTTTATTTATTTTATAGAAATAACCTTTTATAGCTTTTTCAAGAATTTAATAGATTTCAATCAAACTTAACTTCTCGTCTCATTCGTTTGTTTGTTCCCTCATTTAGTATAGCGCTCAAATCTTTAGAAGGGTAGGTGTAAAATCGTATCACGTTTTTAAAGGAATTGATGACTTGAAAGGAATATTTGGTAATTTGCTGTAATCAGCCATGGCAATTTCTTTTTATCTTGATCATTTTCAAAATGGTGATATTCTGATCATTTTTGAAGATTCATCGAAAATTTTGAAAAATTTGAATAATTGTGAATCTTAATTTACTAAAGGAAAATTGATACAATCTCCAGGAACACCAAAGTTTGTGATTGTCTACAATATGGTGGCGAGCAGAAAACTGCAACTCTTCTGATTTCAGGTCAAGAAATTCTATGACGTTACAGCTTTTTTGTATCCAGTAAAGCCTAAAACTGAACATACTATACATATTTTGTCCCATCCACTGCGGGAAAAGACACGCGGTCACCTAGTTCCCACTGCAGATCGGCGTTACAAATTAAGGCACTAAAGAAAAAACCTTACAGGTTGCAATTCGGAAGTACTGACATTTTGAAACTGATTAAAATATCAAAAAATTGCCACGGCAGATTTATCGCAACTTACCCAAAGTTCCTTCCAGGCATTTTAATTCAAAGAAAAAATATGATAGAATTTACACCCACCCTTTTAAAGAGTTGAGCCGTTTGCTCCCTAGACTTGCCCGAAGTCTCTCATTACAGATGACGCAATAGACTTGGGGCAAGTCTGTATGCTCCCACAGTGCTTCGAAATTCTGCCTATTGGCCTCTAATAATTGCCCAACAGGAAGACGTAAAAGAAACAATCTCGAGGTAAAAATAAATTTTCATATGTCCATAACAAGCTCTTACAGAACAGGCTTATGGCATAAATATCTTTACCACTAAAAGTGTTGATTATAAATATGAATTAAGAACGATACTTCCCGATTTAAAAAAATATTACCCCCACATTCTAAATTAATTAGCTACCCTCCAAATACAGTTTCAGAAAAATGACATTGCCTAAGGGATCATCAAAGTTGATCAGTTTTTAGCGAAATTCTCTTCAAATGAATTTAGAAAAATGCTGGTAAACGGCGTCATTAGCCAATTAGACGTATTAGTGGGTAACTCGAAAATGAAACAAGGTATCAAAAATTTTTAATAACATTCTCCATAATTCAGCAGTGCTGTTTATTTGCATCAATAAAGATTTTCGCTTTAAATCACCTTTTAGGGGAATAGAAATAGCAATATCTCGTACCCGCTTTTGATTGGCCAAAGAAACTCCCCACATTCATTGTTCCTTTAGTGACACAAAAAGGAAACAACAGGTGACAAAGTTATCAAATACAATTGACTTTTTTAACCTGGCTAGGGCCATCTTTCTTATGTCGATTCCCTCTAAGCAATCAATTCGGACGCTCCCTTAGTAAAGAACTGTAAATTGATACCTACAAAACTTACTCCTATGTAATGTAGAAGGATATTACATTCAATGCCTAGAATAAATCGCCATTATGGCACACATTTACTACAAAGGCTAAAAAAGTGGACTTGATATTCCATATGAAAGAAAGCTTGGGCAACCAAAGCAACGTTAGCCCACGATGTGATCTTAAAACGGCATACAGTAAAGTCCCGCCTTTAAGAAACTTGTTTCACAAAAACAGCCCGATTGGTTTCTCATGTTAAGATGTACTTCCTCTAAACAGGGTGTGTATACCATGGTATAAGAAATACCTTTATATTCCAAGCAGCTATCAAAATTGTTAAGAAAGCGTTTTTAAAATATGCACTGTTATACAAGGATCTAATAGTTTGAGACAGCACTGAAGTTTCTTAAAATTGAAACAATCTGGGCTTGAGATTTTCACGCTTGCTTTTAGAGAACTGAGACCAATAGACCTTTCAGCTATTCTGAAAAAGAATGTGGATCGAACGATATTTCATTACAATTTGTAGAATTTTCGAATGTGCACAATGGTAATCGAAGCTCCAACGCCATTCAATCGAACCTTGCGCATAAAAATGTATAAAAAAATATCGCTCGATCCAGGCCCTTTTGTAATAGCTTAAAGGTCTATTGGAGACATTTTCAAATATATCCCATCAATAATACTATGTACCATTTAAAAAAAACTGAGCATTAATAAGCCAGGGTAGTTTCTTGTAGAGAGGTATTTTATTCTGCGAAATCAGGCCTGAGTTTCTTAAAGGTGGGACTCTACTGTACTCGAAGATGATAACCCAGTTTTCATTTCCGTGCAAACGGTGCTCCCTGTATGGGGACCCAGGATCAGGAGTCAAGAAGACCCAGGACCTTCACGAGAACCCAGGATCCGAACCCTCGCTAGGAATTTCACTTCAAACTTTTGTAAACCTGGACTTATAAAATGAAGCTAAGACTTCAACCTTTCATAACAGGAATTATTTACAGTCAGTAAAGGATCTTCACAATAAGAAAGTAACCAATCTCTTATCTGCGAGACAGCTTTTCTAATTCATATGACAAAACTTGAGGGTGAAATGTCGCAAGAGTTGAGTTGGTCCACAACAACGGTTTCTAAATCTCGTTCCTTCTTTGAGAAACTTTGTTCTGAACTTTGCAGTACGAATTTCTTGCAAAGAGTCTCAGTTACCTTGAAAACTGAATTTAAGACTACATTTCTGAGCAATGAATTCTGTTTAATCTTTCAGCCTACCTAAGATGATATCC